>CM052541.1:133829086-133949086 GCA_028533065.1 Trachops cirrhosus | reverse complement strand
GGAGTAATGGTAAGGAAATCAAGCAACCTTAAATATCTCGGCTGTATAGGAGCATATTCTATTGCAGAAGACCTTCCTGTGAAGATCATGGAATCAGATACAGGACATTGAACTAATACTTGGACTTTGATATGAATTTCTTTAACAATTTTCTCTGCAGTGCAAGTTATTAAACTAAAGCTACTCTATTTTCCAAATGTGTTCCAACAGAAATTCTTCATAACTTCTAGCATGGTATCTTAATAAAGAATAAAGTTCTTCTCTTTAAAAATCTGCTCTAAGTAGATTTTTCCCCTGTTTTTTTTTTAAATTAAGGATCCCAGCAGTGGTTTTCTGAAATATTCTCTTGAATTTGTGCATTTAAATTTTATTGCAGTGGTATAGATGAATACCATTGTTGGTATCCTTTAATTTTATTTCTGCTCACCAAGGTTAATCATGATTGTCTATATCTTTTTTATAGTAATCACTTTTGAATTGTGTTCAGATACGCAGTTTCAGGTGTAATCATCAGAGCTGGTTAGTCAGGCATTCCAGATAGTGGTTCTTTTCAGAACCTTTTTTAAAGGGTTGGTTAACTACCTCAGTAGCAGAGGATTGAACTATACCCTGTCTGTACTGTACATAGAAAAATCTTTGTAGATAAAAGCAAGGCTTGTTAAATGATATGAGGGTAAGATTTTAATATACCAAATGTAACATTCTTAATTGCCTTTAGTTTCAGAGGCTTGTAAGACTTCCTCATGACCATCATAACAGGCCTTGCTTTTGTCGTATTTTGTGGCTGAAAAAGCAGCCTTGCTTCTTCAGATATTGTAGTTATTTGGATGTATAATAGTTTAGCAAGATGTTACTTTTGTAAGACATCAGATGTTCAAAAAAGTGCATCCGAACTTGTACTAAATACTGCAGTGTCCCTTTATAAAATAAAGTCAGACTAAAACTGACAGTTGTACAGCGAAGCCTGACATTTGGATATTTTGAAGTTTTTTTTCATAAATCATAGAGATTAGTATATGGCTGTAGTTTAGCTTTTTAGGTAAAAGGTATGTTTCATTAGTGCATTTCTTATTGCTGATCACTGCAAAAATGTGAGTCAGCTTTCCATTTCTTATGCAGGTCATGATAACTTGTAGAATAGAGTACAATCATTTGTGCTATGTTTTTAATTTTCTAAAGCACCTTGATGACAGTGAGTGTTCAGTGGTGAAGCATCCTCTATTGAATCACCCTCAAATTTTTTTGCCAAGTCCAAAATTGATAGCTTAAAAGTCAAAAGTGAAATTATAGTTTAATTAGGACTTGGTACAAAGAAATCCCTTCTCCCCTTCCCCAAAGGGATACTGCAGTTATATCACATACCCAATAGGCACCACAATGAAGATCAGAGCTTATTATACTTAAGGTTTTATACACACCAGTTTCCCCAGTAAATGCAAATTTAACAAGAAAATTAGACATGTCATATGTTCAAAATGCTCATGGCAAACAATCATTTTGCATTCCTGCAAATAAAATTGTTTTATACTGTAAGCTGGAGGCGAGTGTAACTTATTTTTGTAATAAAGTTTTTATTTTTTTTATGTGTCATTAATATAAATGTGTGTTAGTATAGAAATATTCTGGTTTAAAAACTTAGAATTTCACACATTTCAGTATGTTTATTTGTACTTACATAATTTTAGGATAGTGGTTGCCAATAGCCTGTATGTTTCACATGAATTGGTTTTTTTATGTTATCTTAATAAACCATTTTAGTATGTTGTATGTCAGTTACTGGGATAGCTGGGACATAGAGTGTAATTTAAAATTTGTCAATAAGTATTCATTGGAATATATGTAAATGTGCCTTGCCGGTTATTGAAACTTACCTACAAAATGAGTATGGGGTGACAAAAATTAGTTCCTGGTGCTTAATGAAACTTTCTGCCACTGATTTTATATATTACCCCGTGCTTTTTTAAAGTACACCTCTCTGAAATCTTAGTGTAAGTTTGAGGGCTACACAAAACATTTACATTTCATTTTGACATATAATGAGTATAATAGGTTGTGGAAAGTGGGTAAACTCAATGTAGCCTTCAGTAAAATTGAATCTCAGTGTAATCCTTGGTGCTGGCATTTCCCAGTTTCAAGGAATAAATGATCCCATCAAAGAGGTCATTGCCATGCCTATTGGCACTTTACTGTCATACCCTTGTTAAGGGACACTGTCAAGGTGTTTTAAGTTAATTCTCAGAATTATTAGTTGGGATTTTAGGATGGGTTTGTTTGGCTTAAGTAAGAACTGCATTGTCAAAGTTGAAAGATGAACATTTTTGTGAGTTCACAAATGTGTTCTTAAAACATTAAAATAATGAAGCTGTGGGGTTTCTAAGACTTATTTGGCATTCTTAATTTGGGGATTTGGGAGGGAAAACATAAAGAAATTGTGAACAATTGATGGGTGATGTAAACAATGGTGATGAAATATATACACACTCAAGTGAAATTACTTGACAGTGTTCATTTGAATAACTTTGAATTCAAGCCATTATAATTTTAAAATTAAATATCATTTGCACTGTTCTGATAATGGGTGCAGTTTTTGAGCAATATAATCAGAGCTAAATATGCATGTAGTGATTAGTGATGTGAACAATTAAGTTCTGAGAAGAAATACTAACTGGTATTTTCAAACTTAAATTTCTGTAGTAAAATCATTATCAAACTCTTATCAGAAATCAAGGAAAACAGGCAATGCATATAAACATACTTTTGAATGTTGTGTGGCCTATAAAGCAATAATGCAATTTATATGGAATGTCATGGGATATGAGAAATGGAAATGCAAAAATAACTAATCCTTTAGTAAAAATGTCAACATGTTAAAAGGGGAATGTTAACTAATGTAGGTTTATTGCTATTTGTGATTTGTTTATGGGTTCTTGGCTTTGACAGCTTCAAAGAATGGACAGATGACAAGTTAAAGAAATTTTGTATATATTGTCAAGGAATGGGTCTTAAATCCAAGAGTCAAGTCCCTTCCTTGGGGTGAAAAATGTATCTTTAAAGCACTCTGATTGTTAAAAAGGAAAACTTGAGTTACTTAACCAAAACAGACACAAGATTTTGTTTCTGCAGACTACTTGGCAAACAAAAGTGATCATCAATTTAGTCAGTTTTCAGAAAGTTGCATTGTGAGAAAATTGTGTTGAATATATTCTTTTTATGGAAGATTTTCAGTCATTGCAATTGAATCAGATGTTAGAAATGAAGGTGGAATTGAGCACAAAAAATGGTTGCACATTCATGATGGCAGTTAATAACATCATGAGAAATTCACTGATTACTGCAAGTCTTATTTAACAAAACATATTTTCCTCATGATAAAATATGAAGAAAGAAATGGATTGATGGGGTGATTTGGGGTATTCACTTGTATATAAGATATTTGAAAAAACAATATCAGGCTAGGTTGGCAGAATTGTCACATTCAGAATAGCTTTTTTGACTGCTAAGTCAAAAGTCACTGTTGATCAGAAACAGCAAAAGATGACCTTGTTATTAAAGAGAATGACATGTAGTCTGTGTTTTAAGGGGAGAAATAAAAGGTAGAAGGATTTCATACTAGGAGAGGGAGATAGAGTAAATTATTGCTCGGGTTCCTACAAATTCAAGAGTACTGACCATGACCATTTTCTCCCCAGTGATGTATATAAAATTTTTATCTGAGCATAGGAATTCAGTGGCGGGTATAAAATGAATGAACTTAAGTAATAATACATAAAATGAACATACTTGTGGGGATGATGTATAGTATTACTCAGTAATCATACCACTCAATAGGGCATGCCACTACTTTTTTAAAATGCTAATTATAAACCAATGTTCAAAGATATTTTTAACTGTGGGCAAATTAGTAGATGGACTTTTTGGTCTGTCACTTTTTAAAAAAGTACTTAAGATACAAGTTCTATTAGTACCACAGTCTGCCTTCAGTAATATACCTAAAATATTTTTCAGGACCAGAAGTATTTAGTTTGGAAAAAACAAATCTTTTTTACAAATGCAAAACAGTATTATAACTAATGCTCTGGTTCAAGATTAGGTTTTTAATGATATTAACAGTAGTCTGATAAATACTTAGAAGTCTGGCATTGAGAAACAAAAGCTTGTACTGACTAATTTTATTTAAAAAGTAATAGTTCTTTAGCTTATTTAAATTGTCTCTTACATTTATTTATCCATAGAATTTATATTTATTTCATTCCTTTCATCTCCCTGAAAACTGTCTGCAGGCTCTTTGATTTGGATTAGATGTGTGAAGTACTGTCTTTTGCCAAAAACCTCAAATTACCTGTTCTTTTCAACGTAGTGAGTTTGTGCTTGTTTGAAGATCAGTTCAAAAACTATCTGTACTATCTGTACTGCCTCTGATGTTAAGATTTTATGTATAGCATAAGGAAGCTAGCTCTGACTATATTTTCCTAAGAATAAAGACCTATTTTTGTAGCATGTCTTAGGATCTCCAGGAGTCCAAGAATTATTGTGGGTGTCCTCTATCGTTCTTCATTTAACAGCTTTTAAATAGACACTTGGAATCTTTAGAGCTCTTTCTTCTTTTAATTACCCATACATTTCAAAGTAACTAGCCAATGGTAAAAACAAATTCCCCAAGATCTCTAGTGCAAGCACATGGTGGGGATATGTGTAAAATAAATGTTGGTCTTCATTTAATTCTATGATAAAAATATTCTGTGATCATACACATGTTAGTGGACTTAAATCGTAATTTCCATGCCCCACTGCACAATTCTTCCATTCTCTTAGTCTTTTATTTCTCTGAAAGTTTGAAAATGAGATTGAGGTTTCAAGTAAGTCAGGAAAGGGGAGTGAACAAACATCTCTAAATGAAATGTTGCAATTTGGATGACTGCAAATGAGGTTAGGTTCGGTTTAAAATGTGTTTCATAAAGCTAAATTGACAGATTATCAAAGAGTGGGGAACTTGTAAAGATATTTTTTGGGTGGGGGTGTTGGCTCATGACCCTAGGATTTCTTCAAAGGGAGCAGTAGGGGTAGTATAGGCCACTTGAGAACAAAACTCCATTTAGGTCATTTAGTACAGAGATTAGTTTGTGATTAGTATTATCAAAATTTACACATAATTGGAAACAAGCTTTTGTCATTTCAGACCAGTGGCGAGTTTTACACAGGAGAAATGTACTACTAGGGCATTTTGTAAACTATGTTGCCATTTTGGGTCCTTGTACAGATGCCAAATTAGTACTTTTATTCTGGTTGAAACCACCACTGCTGAATAAAACTTGGGTGAGGGAGAAGTCCTAATAAACCACTATGGAAATCGGTGTCTTCAGGTCACCCTAAAATGTGTTTTTAATATAAGCGATAAAATTAAGGCACAGTTGAGGGCATTTCAAGTCTCAGTGAATATCCGATTTTTTATTTGTCCATAAAATGTAAAGTTCTGGTCTGAGAGGCTGTTATATGTAATGTTAGTAAATTGTGATTTCCTGACTTTTTAGGCATTTAATTGTATCAGAAAATTCTTATGACACAAAACATCAATTTGTTTTGGAGAGAATTTTAGGATGCCTAAGGGAATTGGCATCTTCTGACACTTAGGAATTACAGCCAATTTTACTTTTTCCAGGCAAAAGGACAGGTTTTGATATGGACAACTAATTAATTACCACAGATTAACTGGTACTGTGACTAGCACTTGGAAAATCTGTAGAAAAATGTAGATCCCCACATTCTGTCTTCTAAGTTATACCAAAAGAATAATATCACTCTGGTTTGGCTCTTTTAATGATAATTTTAAGTTGAGATGAAGGAAATTTGAGATAATGGCATTTATGTAACAATTTTTGTTTGAACTTCAGTATCTTGATTTTTCTCTTGAGAATTATAAAATGCTGGTGCTGCATCATTTGAACATAGAATTGCTAAAATGAGGTGCGTCTTATGTCATGAGTAAAGAAACCCTTATGGTTTCATTTTTTAAAGAATAATGTTTATATTAATGTTGCTTAAGTTGCAAGCCTCAGGAATTAAGCTTCTGAAATTGCTTTAATTTTTTAACATCATGAAAAACTAGAAAAGCATATATACTCATTTTTTTCAGTGTATTTAATATTTGCAATGAGCCTGGAGGAAAATAATGAGCAACATGTCAAAGGTCATTTATAAAAGTTGGCAGAATACATTTCAGTTCTCTGTAGTCACGTGTATATGTAGTACAGTGTAGTTTTGACAAAATTTGATATCCCTTTTTTTTTTTTAGATTTTATTTAATTTACTCTTAGAGGGGAAGGGAAGGAGAAGGAGAGGGAGAGAAACACCTGTTGATTGCTTCTCACACATTTCCCAACTGGGCACCTGGCCAGCAGCCCACCCATGTGCTCTGACTGGGAATTGAACCAGGGGTCTTTGGGTTCGCAGGCTGGCACTCAGCCCTCTGAGCCATACCAGCCAGGGCATCCCTTACTTATATTCTAGAAACAGTAAAAATATTACATGAATTTGCAGAAACCGTCCTTAGGAATCCTTCACCATTAATAATAGGTGTAGTTCCCTGTAGGCACTCTAACTTCATATTCATTTATAAATTGATTTAACACATGGAAACTTTGTTCTAAGAAATTTTAGTTTCTCTTGCTTTCCTGAAGATCCACTCAGCATTTGACAGCATCAGCAAAGCTAAGGAGCCCAGCAGCAAATTCTGTAGTTCAATTTCTTTCTGGCTCTCAGACAATCTTTTTTTTTTTTTTTTAAGATTTTATTTCTTTATCTTCAGAGGGGAAGGGAAGGAGAGAGGGAGAGAAATATCAATGTATGGTTGCTTCCTGTGCATTCCCTACTGGGAACTGGCCTGCAACCCAGGCATGTGCCCTGACTGGGAATCGAACCGTGATCTCTTGGTTCACAGGCCCGTGCTTAATCCACTAAGCTACACCAGCCAGGGGTCTCAGACAATCTTTTAATCAGTCTATTTAAATTACTGTTACTACTTTTCTTTTCAGTTGTATATATAATTCCTACCCTTTTTTGTTTTTTACTTCTTTAAGACTAGACACTCCTAAGGACAGGGAAATCTGAATGGTGCTAGGCAGGCATTTAAAAACATTCCAGATGTTTTTCAGTTTGGTGGGAATTCAGTTTATTTACAGAATTAGGTTTAATTGTGGCATGTTAACTTGAAATGGGAATCAATTTTTGAACTACTTTGTAACATGGAAAACTTAAAAATTTAAAGAGTATGAAATGGTCATGTAAGTTAATTTGAAACTCCACATTTAAATTGTTTAAAGAAATCAAAATTGTTTTGAAGTGAAGGGGGACAGTTGGTCTTGAAATTTATAGACAGCTTTGTTTGTATCTATCTACTAATTGTAATAGACCAACCCAGCCCAGTGGTATTCCTTTATGTTGATGCTCAGCTTAATTTCAAGCCGCTGAGCTAAACAGTATTGACCTGCAAACTCTGTACTCAATTATTTATGAGGAAGGGCTACTTCAAGATGGAATTCTTGTAGTAGGTTTTGAGTTCATCAAGCTTGTATAAGATTCTTTTGCAGAGCACTTTGGAGAGGATGAGTAGTAAAGGCTAGATAATGGTCAAGTCTTGACAACAGCTATTTCTAAGAGTCACACATACAATGACGGACCCCCAAAACCCCAGAATATATCTACAAAAAGTTGTATATTAGATGTTTAAACTTCATTCTCCTTCTTAGTACTCTCCATTTGATGCAATCACCTATCAAGACTTTTTTCCACTGCTCAAATAGTTTTTGAACTTGTCGATTATGATGCCTTTTAGTGCTACTGCCAGTTTTTGTTTCACCTCTTCCCATTGGCAAAACGTTTCCCTTTGGGGACTTTTTTCATCTGGAGACAAAAGTCACTGGGGGGAGATCAAGTGAAGAGGGTGGGTGGGGCATGGGGGTGGGTTTTTGGTTAAAAACTGAACTCAGTGCATTGTGGGTAGGTGTGCTTGTAAATCGCCCATCATGAAATGGGCAAATGCATTGAAAGAGTCTTAAAAAAATTCACTGAAGCTGCACACAGCCTCTCACACCACCAGTTGGCACACTGATACAGATAGGTTCTTAGAACACTCATCTAGGCCGGAGAATCCTGTATGTACTACAAGAGACCTATCCTCTGAAAGAGAATTTCAGTTTTTTGGAGGGAGGTTCCCCCTGATACTTTATTTTAAAGTAACTAGAGCAAGGGTTGTATCCATATGAATAGACTTAACATGTACCTTCCAGTTAATAGGTGGTTGGAGTAAAATTCCTTGAAAAGAGAGTCTGAATTTAAAGCATTGTCTCAATATTTATATCTTAATTTGAGTAGTGATAAAAGATTATTTATCATTATATATGCTTATTTAATATTTCAACAAATTTTAAAGGACGTATACCTGGAAAACAGGATACAGTACAGCATTAAAAAAAGCACAGGATATGAAAGTGCTTCACTGTTTACACCCTACTCAGTTCACAGGGATGTTGATTTTCCATCCTTAAAAGTGGTTACCTTTTATATCTCTTAATTACGAAATTTAAGCAGTATTTACCCCTTGTGAGGAATTTAGCTTAAATCCTGTCTGTTGCCAAACAAGTTCAGTTGATTAACTTTATTACTCAAACTCCACTTAGCCTTTACTTATAACAATTTTAGTATCTTATGCTCCTCACTATATATGAGAAAGCAGGATAATTAATACTTTTCCTTTGTTTCCCAGTTTCTGGTAGCTCCATCTTTCCTGTGAGGGTTTTTTTTTTTTCTTTCTTTTTTTTGGTATATGTTACAGAGTGCTCTTACAGTTTTTCTGTTCTTTTTCTCTCTTTTTATCCCACTCCACCTAGTACTCCCATTCCCTCTAGCATCCTCCTCCCTTCACCACATTAGTTCATGCCCATCAGATATACATAGAAGTTATTTGGCTTCTCCATTTCCCATACTATGCATAACCTCCCCCTGTATATTTTGTACCTAGCAATTATGCTTTTTTTAAAAAAATATTTTTAGAGGGGTGGAAAGGGAGAGAAACATCAATATGTGGTTGCGTCTCAACATGCCACCCACTGGGGACCTGGCCTGCAACTCAGGCAAGTGCCCTGACTGGGAATCAAGCTGGCAACCCTTTGGTTTGCAGGCCAGCACTCAAACCACTGAGCCACACCTGCTAGGGCCCAATTATGCTTCTTATTCCATGTACCTTTCCCCCCATTCTTTCATTCCTCTCCGCTGATAACCGTCCATGTGATCTCCATTTTAATACTTCTGTTTCTGTTTTAGTTTTTTTTTTTTTAGGTTCAATTGTTGATAGTTGTGAATTTGTCATTTTACTGTTCATAGTTTTTGATCTTCTATTTCTTCGATAAGTCCCTTTAAGTTTTCATATACTAAGGGCTTGGTGATGATAAACTCCTTTAACTTGACCTTATTTGGAAAGCACTTTATCTGCCCTTCCATTCTAAATGATAGCTTTGCTGGATAGAGCAACCTTATATGTAGGTCCTTGCCTTTCATGCCTTTGAATACTTCTTTCCAGCCCCTTCTTGCTGTAAGCTTTCTTTTGAGAAATCAACTGACAGTCTTATGGGAACTTCTTTGTAGGTAACTGTCTCCTTTTCTCTTGCTGCTTTTAAGATTCTTTATCTTTCACTTTGGTTAACTTAATTATGATGTTCCTTGGTGTGTGCTTCCTTCAGCCCAACTTCTTGGGGACTCTGAGCTTCCTGGACCTCCTTGGACGACTTATTTCCTTTGCCAGATTAGGGAGGGTCTTCATTATGTTTTCAAATAAGTGTTCAATTTCTTGCTCTACTTGTGGCACCCCTATGATTCTGATGTTGGAATGTTTAAAGTTGTCCCAGAGGTTCTTCAGCTTCTGTGATTTTTTTTTTTTTGAATTCTTGTTTCTTCATTCTGTTCTTGTTGAATGTTTCTTTCTTTCTTCTGCTCCAAGTCCTGGTTTCCTTCCCTTCACTGTTGTTCCCTATGTATTTTTCTCTTTCTTTCACTTTGTATAGCCCTCACTTCTTCCTTTATTTTGTGGCCGTACTCAGTCATTTCTGTGAGCATCCTGGTAACCAGTATTTTGAACTTGCATCTAATAGGTTGGTTGGGTTTCTCTCTAATCTCCTTGTCACTTACTTCCTGTTTTCTTGGAGTTTTGATCTGTTCCTTTTTTAAGAATTTATTTTTAAAATGGAGGGAGAAAGGGAGAGAAACATCAATGTGTCATTGCCCCCTACTGGGGACCCTGTCTGCAACCCCTGGCATGTGCCCTGAGTGATAACCGAATGGGTCACCCTTTGCTTTGCAGTCCAGGACTCAGTCCACTGAGCCACACCAGCCAGGGCTGACCTCTTCTTTCATTTGGGCCATGTTTATTTGTCTAGGTGCACCTGTTAATGTAAGAGCTGGAGCCTTAGCTATTTTCCAGGGCAGTGCAACCCACTTTACTGCATTGTGCTCTATATGTGGGGGATAGGTCAGAGAAGGAATAGGCTGTTTGCTTGGCCCTCGTCCCACTTTCAGTCACTTCTCCACTTCCCACAAGTGAATGGCTCCCTTTCAGTTACCTGGTACTCATTCTCTAAGTGGGAAGGCTTTTGTACATTGTAGTACCATTTTTGTACATTGTGGGCCCCTCCATCGGACTCTCTTGAGAGACTGGAAGTTTCTCCTGCAGCTGCAAACCCCATAGGTTTTTACAGCAAGAGGTTCTGAGGCTTTATGCCAGTGCTGGAACCCCAGGTTGCGTGGTCTGCCTTGCTCATTAGTTGTTCCTCCTGGCTTATCTGCACTCGAATGTGGGACTGCCTGGTCCACTAGCTGCTGCCCTGCTGGGCGTCCTGTCACCTTAGCTGTCCATCTTCACTCCTGTCAATGTGGATGAATGTTTCTTCTTTAACTCCTTGGTTGTCAGACTTCCATACGGTTCGATTATTTGGCAGGTCTGCTCCCCTCTCCCAGTTGGTTGTTTCCTCCTTTTGGTTGTGTGAGGAGGTGAAGCGTTTTTACGAACACCTCCATTTTGGCTGCAAGATCTGCTGTGAGGTTTATGACACTTTATAAAATACTTTGTAGACTGAAGATAGCCAAAATGTAGCATTTAAAATGGGTGATGGCCCTGTCTGTTGTGGCTTGGTTGGAACATCATCCCCTTACTGAAAGGTTGCAGGTTTGATTCCTGGTCAAGGCCCATACCTAGGTTTCAGGTTCCATACCTGGTCCAAGCATTTCTTGGAGACAGCAGTTTTCAACCAGCTGGTGTTTCTCTCCCTTTCCCTCTAAAATCGAAAAAATGTCTTCGGGTGAGAACAAAGAAATGTAATAAAAATGGGTGATATACTTAAAGTCATAGATAATCCTATTTTGACAAAATCTGCCCTTTGGAAGTCAACATTCTAAGGTAAAATCTAATTTTTAAAAATTTTCTTCATTTGCTTAGATTCATACCATTACTAAAATATGAACCATAACTTTGATGATTTTCTTGAGTTTGTAATTTTCTTTCACTGAGCTCTTTTGATTATTTAATCATTTAGTGCTCTCTGTACTCTTGTGATTGTAGGATTCTTTTTTTTTTTTCCATTCCATTGCTGGATTCTACCACTTCTTAGGTTCCATAGCTGCTTCTTTGTTTCTTTTTTAGTTTTGTTGCAGTATATTCTCTGGTAATATTTTGAGAAAGGGTACATGAACAGTAAGCAATCTTGCATAAGGGGAAGATAGTTTCACCCTTTCTTTGGATATAGGATTCAAGCTGCAATGTCATTTTCCATCAGAACTTTGGAGTTGTTTTCCCATTGTTTTCTAGTATCCAGTGTTGCTTGTAACTATCTGATTTGAAGGCAGTTTTTCATGTGTAGGTAATCTTTTTTTCTTATGCTTCCAGTTGTCGTTGTTACTTAGTTTTCTAAAGTTTCATGAGATTCTGTGCATAGGTCTTTATTTAGTTTTTTAACTTGAGGTCTTAAGGATTTCTTTATTACCGAAAATTTTGCTTTTCATTTTTGAGTTTTTCTGCTTTTATTTTACAGTTTGGATTGGAAGTTGGACTAGATTCTCTTATGTTTAAACATTTCCCCCCATGCATCACCAGCATTTTATGCTTTACAGAAAATGTCACTTTTTTCTTCCAATGCATATACTGACTTTAGGTTTCAGCAGTAGAGCAGTCTGTTCTTACTGTATACATGGACTGCCGTGCTCACTGTTGGATTCTGCAGAGTTTTGAAGTTACCAGTTTCTTATAGAATGTATTTAAATATTAATCCACTTGGGTTATTTGTGTGCTGCTATTTCTTAAATGTCTGGGGATTCTTCATATTTATGACGGATATTGATAAAAATAACCAGGTGTTAATTGGGTATCTCCACTGAGACAGCTAAGTTCTGTGTGTGTGTGTGTGTGTGTGTGTGTGTGTGTGTGTGTGTGTGTAGACCATAAGAGGACTAACAGGCTTCCTTAGGAGCAGACAGGCAAGTAGGGTACCCCCTCCAATGCCAGAAGGTAAAATTGCAGGAGCACTGACCCCTCCCAGACTGGTTATGAGATATACAGGGGCAGGGCCTGAAAACTGTTTTCTTCCCCTCTGACTTGCAAACCAGAGGTCTTGCCTTTTGCTTCCCACTTATCCCTCCCATGAAAAATGGTTCCTGTTCTTGTAGCCCCATGAGTGCAAAATTAGTATGAGCCTCAGTTTATCTTTTGTACTTAAATTGTGCAAATAGTATAAAAGTGCTAGTTTTTAAACAACTTGGTGGTACAATACAACAATATGGTGTACATTATCTTGGATTTATTAAAAGAAAATATCTTGATCTGTATTATCAGTTTTATGTCATGACTCATTTAAAATAAATTGTCTAGGAAAAGTTTGAGTAAATCTTACATGAAAAGAGAAAAAAATTCCTAGCAAGCTAATGGGTAGATAGATGACATTTTGTGACTCAGGGTGCAAATTTCGTTTAGATATTTCATGCAGATGCTCTTGACTGTGTAGAGCAGATTATTTTAAAAGGCCTTTTGGAGAATGGCACAATAATAGGTTTTGTTTTAACAAACAATTAATGAACATTAAAAAAAACCCCACTGAGCCCTGGCTGGTATAACTCAGTGGATTGAGCACAGACCTGTGAACCAAGGGGTTGTTGGTTCTATTCCCAGTCAGGGCACATGCCTGGGTTGTGGGCCAGGTCCCCCTGGTGCAGGGCTTGTGAGATGCAACCACAGACTGATGTTTCTCTTCCTCTCTATCCCTTTCCCTTCCCTTCCCTCTAAAAATAAATAAAATTGTCAAACAAACAAACATAGTATATTGGACTTGCATTTTAAAAAAAGCATTATTTTGTTTTCTTTTTTTTCATTTCCATTTAACATAGCTACTTTCATGTATACTATTTTACCAGGTAATGAGACTATATTCCTTATTCTGGCAGTGTTCTTTCAAATCTGTCTCCTCCAGATTTCATGTTATGGGATTTGATGAGAATTCCTTTTAATCTACTTCTGGAATATATTCTTTCATACTTTTGTTGTATGCCCCTTATTTGCTGTTTAGAAAGTTTAAATTAAATCCTTGAAAAATTTTCCACATAAATAGGGGAATTCAAACATCTTAGGTTAATTTGGTTATGAAGGATCATGTCAGTATCATGAGACTTCTATTTTAAATATCATTTCATTTTAGAGGGTAAGGGAAGGAGAAAGAGGGACAGAAACCTCAATGTGTGGTTGCCTCCTACACGCCCCCAAGTGGGGGCCTGACTTGGCCTACCACCCAGGCATATAACATGAGTTTCTGATTAGGATGAATATTAGCTGACATAGGGAGAAGCCGACTTTCATGGTTTTTGGTACAAAAAATCTTACATTTTTTTAAAGGATTTGATTTATTTTTAGAGGGGAAGGAGGGAGAAAGGGAAAGGAACATTGATGTGTGAGAGACAACCATTGGCTGTCTCTTGTATGCCCCCAACAAGGGACCTGGCCTGCAACCCATGCATGTGCCCTGACTGGGAATCAAACGATGACCCTTTGGTTCTCAGGCCATCATTCAGTCCACTGAGCCACACTAGCCAGAACTTGGATAATTTAATGATAATGGTATCTGAACACAGAGACAAGGAAATTGAAGAGGAAAATCAAGCTTATTAACTAGTGTACCAAATTCTATTGAATTAAAGTTGATGGACATATTAGGCATTTTGAAAAAAGATTTTACTAACAGAAAGAGGAGAAGGGGAAAAAAGAAACATCAGCACATGAGAGAAACAGATTGAGTGCCTCTCGCATGCCCTCAACTGGGTACCTAACCTGCAACCCAGGCATGTGTCCTTGCTGGGAATCAAACTGGCAACCCTTCAGTTTGCAGGCTGGCTCTCAATACACTGAGCCACATAATATTTAAGTATAGGTTGCTAAAAATACTGTATATGCATTAAGACAGTCAAAATTTCAATGACTTGCGTATTTTTCGGACTATAAGATGCACTTCACATTCCCCCCCCCAAATTTGGGAGGAATAATGGTTGTTAATGCTGCTTGTTCAGTTCTGTTTACATTTACGTTGGTGAAATATGTTATTTATGTTATTAAATATTTTACCACATTTTTTGCTTCAGATTTTTTTTTCTTATTTGCCTCTAAAACCTAGGTGCGTCTTACGGTCCGAAAACCATGGTAGATCAACAAGTTTCAACCTTTTTCATCTCATTGCACACAAACTGCTGAAATTCTGTGGCACACTAAAAATTTTTTTTGCCATTCTGACAGAAAAAAACCAGGTATAATTTTGATTCATTCACACCAAACAGCTATTTTGTGTTGGCTGTTATCACTTTTTCTTTTTTGACAATCTAAGGGAAAAAAGGTCAATGCCACTGAATAAATAGTCAGTTATTGCATCTTTTAAAAGTTCTTGCAGCACCCTGTGTGCCCCTTGAAGCACACCAGTTGAAAATTGCTGACTTAGAAACTATTCTTCCTTTTATTTCCCCAATAGTTCTAGTTGAAAAACAATAAAAATATTTCTTCTTAATCATTGAGGCATTTAATGAAAGAAACTATATTCAAACAAATATAACCTCGTTGTTCCTGAGTTTCCTGTACAAAGAGATGGTATTGGGTTGGCCAAAAAGTCCATTTAGTTTTTTCCGTAAATTAAAAGACACATTTTTCATCTTCACCAATAACTTTATTGATTTGGATATTTTGATTATGTCAGCTATCTCTTACTATTGGCTTCTAGTAAGGCCAGGGGTGCTGCTAAACATATCGCAATGTGTAAGAGCCCCACAGCAAAGAACTATTTGGCCAAAATGTCAACAGTACCAAGAAACTTCACAAGCCACTTTTGATACCATCAATCAGTCAAGAGACCTCCTCCCTACACTGCACAATTTTTTTTTGCATTTCAGTGCATTTTTACCTTTCTTGAAATAAAGCATAATATGCCGAAATGTTACCTATTTTTCATCTTAAGTATTAAAATGACTGTACAAAAATTCACTAATTTTGATGTTTTTTTAAAAAATGCAAGTTGGCATGACAACTGTCACAATACAATCTTAACAAAATTGTTTCAAATGAAATTAAAGACAACTAAAGGCTACTAAAGCAATCGAACAGAAAATAAATGTTTAGGCTGACCCAATAAATTCCAATTTTTTCCCCCTGCTGTCAACATTCTGTGAGATAACAGCTTGAGTTTTGGTAGAATTCCGTCTAGAGAATTTCATATTTCATTTCATTCATACTTTTATTTTGAAGACTTAGTTTCACAAAATATAGGAAATGTTATATTGAAAGTCTTTATTGAGCTCTGGCTGGTGTGGTTCAGTGGGTTGAGTGCCAAAGGGTCACCAGTTCAATTCCCAGTCAGGGCACATGCCATGGTTGCAGGCCAGGTCCCCAGTAGAGGGTGCATGAGAGGTAACTGCACATTGATGTTTCCCTCTCTCCCTCTCTCTACTGTCTAAAAATAAATAAATCTTTAACAAAAAAAGTAAGTCATCTTTGACCCTGTAATACCTTACATATATGAACATTTCCTCATACATTATTTTTGTTATAGTTATTTGGGGAGAGAGTAGGACAAATGTTTTTCTTAAAATTAAGGAAACGTTGGAGCTGGTATATTCTGAGGAAGAAAATTGTTTAGGTTATTTTCAGATACCCCAAATTACTGTGTTAATATTGTACCAGATGGGAGTCATCCTGAACAACAGAGATGTAATTAATACATGAGCAACATGGATCTAGTTTTGTAGTAGTGACTATGTTTTTTAATCTTTAGAATTAGTATTCACTTAAGTCTCTTAGTTCTGAAATTCTAAGCAAAACTCTCATTTGCTATAATGGTAATACACTAATGAACCTGATCAGGGAGTAAAAAGCTAAATTGCTAAACCAACCTCCTGAATTTGCTTTACTGCTGATAATTCAAATATGTTCTAAATATTATAGAGCCAGTGAATAATCCAAGAGTATTGACTGTTCTAAGCAATCTCTTCCCCCACTCCCCTCAGTAAACTATCTTCAGGTGGAAATCCCACAAATTTCATTATCAGAATAAAGCATTTTATTTTTTAATTTTATTTATTTTCAGAGAGAGGAGAAGGGAGGAAGAAAGAGGGAAAGAAACATCAATTGGCTGCCTGTCTCAGGCCCCCAACTGGGGACCTGGCCCACAACTCAGGCATGTACCCCGAATGGGAGTCTGGCTGGTGACCTTCCGGTTCACAGGCCAGCACTCAGTCCAGTGAGCCACACTAGCCAGGGCAGGATAAAGCATTTTATTGCACCTTTTTCTAGGTAGCTTGGTGGTTGTGAAATGATTCTCCATTTAAATTGATTTCCCTCTCTCCTGTTTTTAAGAGCTATTCAAAGGAAGAGTAGCAGTGGTCTGAAAAGAAACTTACATTGTTTTAAAAAGCTTTAATTTCTTGCCCTGACTTCTTTCGCTCAGTGGAGTGAGTGCTGGCCTGTTTACCAAAAGGTCACTGGATTGGTTCCCAGGCTGGGCACATGCCTGGGTTGCAAGCCAGGTCCCCAGTTTGCATGCAAGGGGCCAACCGATCAATGTATCTCTCGCACATCAATGTTTCTCTCCCTCTTTCTCCTTCCCTTGTCCTCTAAGAATAAGTAAAATCTTTAAAAAATAAATAAATAAAAAGCTTTTAATTTCTCACCCCGGCTGGTGTGGCTCAGTTGTTTTGGAGCATCACGTCATAGTCAACCCAAAAGGTTGTGGGCGGGTTTGATTTCAAGTCAGTACACATACTTGGGTTGCAGGTTCAAATTCCCTGGTCCCGGTGTGTGCAATTTCAGTCTGAGTCTGTACAACGGGCAACCAATCAATTGATGCTTTTCTCTCCCATCAATGTTTCTCTGTCTCCATTCCCCTGTCTCTATGATCTCAGGTGAGGATTAAAAAAAAAAAAAAAAGCCTTAACTTCTGTAAGTTACACTGAATCACTCTTATCTGAAAAGTTTTCATGGCACTTTGCTGGTTCTCGAATCTTTTCTGATTATCCTGTTCTTGTCCAGCCTTATTTCCCTTTTTTTCCTCTATACTTGTTTCCATCTCAGCTATATTCACAGCTTCACAGCACATCGGTGTGGACTCCTGTTTAATGTCAGGGCTTGGTTGATCTCTGTTTTATGTGCAGGTCTGCATTTCGGCTGTTTGTGTACATGTTGAGTGCTCTGCTCTGTCAGGGATTATGTACTGTGAATTTCTCTTATAACATCCAGCTAGCTACATTTGATCATTTTTTTGTTACTAAATAAGCCTGAAATATCCTCTTTATCCAAGTCTTACCCTATCCTTCAGGAAGTTCAGGTCTGGATGAACATCACATTTACAAATCTCTTAGATCACAGGTGGCAAACACAAGGCCCTCGGGCTGAATCTGGCCCTCCACCTTGTTTTTGCACGCCCAGCACCTTTTTTCTACCCGCGGCAGTGCCGAGCTCCTTGCCCCTCTGTTCAGGAGTAGTTACGTTTATACAGTCCTAAAATTACATTCAGCCAATTGAATGCAACCACGAGGCTGATGTGGCCTCCAGTAAAATAAGTTTGATACCCTTCTCTTAGATGGTTCCTAAAGACCAAGTTTCTGAGTGGCATGTTTAGTTATAATCACTCTCCTCCATATGTATAATGTACAATAGCAGTGTCCAATAGAAATGAAATGCAAGGTACATATGTAATAAAAAATTTTATAATTTGGCCCCAGCTTGTCCTTCAGCCTAACCTTCCATTGATACTTTCTATAAAGACACTGCTTGCCTTGTCTTTGGCTCACTTTGTGCTTGGGTGAGTTCTACCCCACCCTAATCCAACCACTCAAATAAAAATCCTCTTCAGCCAAAATAGTCACGTTTCCTTGCTATTTGAGTGAAAACCCAAAATTCATCAAGCTGATTAAGATAACTTTAGGAGCAAAACTGATGGTTTTAAAGCATCTGGCAACACTTTAATATCTGACATTTCTGTGCTTTGTAACTGCAAGAAGAATCTGCAGAATCATTTCAGTTATATATTTATTGTTACTACCCTTCAAATTCATTTTCTGCCTACGGTGTATGTGGTAATTACAATTTCCTATCCTCCTGTGATCAATTTCATATGCTGCTTTACACAGTTGGAAAGAAAGCTATGTAACTGGCTGAGGCTGAATATGTAAATAGGCTAAACCAATTTAAGAATAATACATACTGTGTTATGAACTTTTGAAAACTCAGTACATGAAAAAAACTATTTACATAGAGATATTTCTTGGTTTAACTCTGAAGCCCTACAAAAATTGATACAAACCTGTCATCAGTGTATTTGTGAGCATTCTTACAGATTTCTTCTTAGCCTCAAGAAATAAAAAGCAGAAAGTGAACTAATTACTTTAAAAAAAAAACCCTGAAAATACAAGTAATAGCACTGCTGTCTGAACAGCTGACATAGAGTTCTTAATTATATTGAATAAAGATATATATTGAACTGTTTCACAAAATTGAACATTATAGGCTATAATTTTAGCCTATAATCTTAGCTACATAACTTCTGAAAATTATAGGCTAATGCTCAAAATTCAGATTTTTAAAATGATATATTCATTGAGCTAAAATCCCTAAATTTAAATGGTAAGCATGTTTCAATATATAGAAGAAATTTTCCAATAAATGTTTTTCAATAAAAATTTCCAAAATTTTCTTACTCAAGATTTCTCCTTGCATATACTATATTGAGTTTATTATAGGTGAATCCTTTTACCAAAATAGGAAAAGTTACTATTTAGTGAAGATAAAAATTTATTTTAATTATTTGGTAGCAACACTACTAGAATCGGAATTAAAGTACCAATATTAGTAATTTTAATATTTCTGAACCAAGCTTAGTTGCATGGTGGTATATATGTACCATGTCAAAGTGCTTTCATTTTTATATTTTAGAATATAGCCTACTGAGAGATAAGAGGAAGGATTGCAAAGTCTAAAATATTTTCCGAAGTTACTGAAGTCAGGTGAAAGCTATACTTAAGCATCTGGATATAGTTAACATTTTTCTTTTTATGAAAGAAAGCCATTGTCTCTATCTTTAATAAGAAATAAAATGGAATGTTTTACTTAAAGGGTAACTTTTAAAAGAAGATTAAAAAAACACTGGCCATCTTATACAAGATAATGGTGGTGTTAGATTGTAAGCACCTTTCCAATCTTTAATATTTATCAACAGGGAGTTGGGTATATTTTCAGTTGCTAATCAGTTACTAAATAATTTACATTTTCTGAATTTATGACCAACTACCTATTAACATGAAAGTGAGGTTCAAGAGGATGGTTATTCCATCTTATTTTAGAAATGAAATGACAAACATTAAATGCTTAAACACTTGGTGCTAAGAAGAGAGTACCTAGAATTTCATGGTCAAAACAGCATTTACCCAGAGAGTATCTGTTTGAGCTACTGGTTGTATAAGATTGTAGTTCTTCAGATCTTCCCATTTGAGGTTTTACTTCATTGACACAAAAGGGGGAGAGGCATTAAATATGACAGTATTAACTGCACTTTGAACATCTCAAACTCCTATTCATAAAAATCCCTAATGCCTTGAATAACATTCTCTCCATATTAATGAGTTCCTATTTTGAAAAGCCAGGAAAGGAATATTTCTTGAAGTAAAGAAGGCAGTTCAGTGGTTCCTAAAGGAAAACAGGCACTATTTCCAGAGATTGATAATAGGGACAGGTTGTAGAAGAGGGTAAGACTGCAAAAATAACACCACAAAAGCTAAAATATGAACCTCAATGCTTTGAGACATGGGGAGAAAACCAGATTTGGAAATGCCAGTCCTGTGACAGGAGAGAGAATGCCCCCAAAATTATAGGAGGCATCCATGAGAAGTAAGGAGTGAAATGGCTCCTAGGGGTAGCTTGTATGTATTCATTTATCCTTTTCCTGACACTTTTAGGCCATACACATAATGGCCCTCAACAAACTGGTGTATATTCAGGGTCATCAGAGATAAGTAGGCCTAATTACTTGTATTCAGGTATTCAACACCACCTTTTCATATTACATTACCAATATAAAAAGTAATTTGTACAATTTGGTGGGTTAGGATTTAATTATGAAAAAGCATTTTATATAGTTAACATTGCCTAGTGCTGCACAACTTCCAAAAATTAAGTGAAAGCAGAGATCCTAGTCTTTTATTGCCTTCCCAGAGGCCTCTCCAGATCCTTATCAGTTGAAAGTTTCCCTGTGACATCATCTGTTATTTTTTTAAAAAAACCAAAGTCCTCTTAATCCTTATATATAAATATGCCCTGTATTACACATTTTTCATGAGTGACATATCTCCTTCACTATATTGTAAGCCTTTGGAGGTCAGAAAAAATGCATCTAAATCATCGTATCTGCCACATCTAGTACAGTGCCTTACACTTACATGCTAATTCAATAAATATTAAAATAATGAAGATAATACTGTAGTTGGACGTTTGTGAGCCCTTTAGGTGAATGCATTATCAACTATGTTTTACTTTTTATTGTTTGAAAATATACCCTTAGCACACATAATTGTGGCATTTGTGAAAAATTTACATATTGTACTGACTCTCCATAGCTAACATTAGTGGAACCAGTACTGTCTAGTAGGTATATAGTGCAAGCCATAGATGTAATTTAAAATTTTCTAGCCCTGACTGGCATGGCTTGGTTGGTTGGGGATTGTCCTGCAAAGTGAAGGGTTCCTGGTTCGATTCCCAGTCAGGGCATATGCCTGGGTTGGGGGTTGGGTTCCTGGTTGGGGCGCATGCAAGAGGCATCTGATCAATGTTTCTCGCTAACATTGATGTTTCTCTCCCTGTCTTTCTCCCTCCCTTCTCATCCAAAAATAAATTAAAAAATCTAACATTTTCTAGTTGGAACATTACAGAAGAAACACAGGTTAATTTATCTTTCAGCACATTAGTTCCAAAATATCTTTAACCTGTTATAAAGTTTTAAAATTTGAGAGATGTGGCCTTGGCCAGGTAGCTCTGTTAGAGCATCATACCGATACACTGAGGTTGCAGGTTCAATCCTTGGTCAGGACACATACAAGAAACCAGAGAATGCATAAATATGTGGAACAACAAATTGATGTTTTTGTCTCCCTCTCTCTAGACAGAAAAAAATTAAAAAATCTTTTTAGTCATTAAAAAATCTAGTGTGTATTTTACACTTACAGCATATATCTATTGAAACTAGCCACATTTCAAATGCTGAATAACCAGACAATGGCTATTAGCTGTTGCATTGGACAGTGCAGGTGTAGAACTTAAGGGCAGACAATAAAGCTCTTTGGGCGTTAGTTTCCTGTAAGGTAACTTATAGCTTTGACTTCATGTCATCATCATTTTAGATCCAAATAAAGCTAATTGGTTTGCCTAATTTTTGTCGTGTTCATAAATCCATAAAACAAGAAACCTTTTTGTATTAAGCATTGGATAAAGATATTTTAATAGGCACTTTCTATCCAATATAGTCTCTAAAATTTATAAAGAAGATACTTTTGTTTTAGAGTTGAAGATACAGGAATTGAGATAGATCAAGTTAACCTTGCTCAATGAAGTATTCTAGTAGAAGGTGGAGTTGGTTTTAGAAACAGGATTGATTGTGGATATCCTATATCCCCACTAGAAGTTCAGAACTTTTAATAAAAGATTAGAAAAAAATTTCAATCCTGTGTGAGAGTGTTAAAGTGGATACTAGATTATAAGGTTAAAGAGAAAACATTTAGAAACTAATATGAAGTAATAGTATTCAATGTACACTAATTGAAAAAGAGAAACACTAATGAAATAACTTTCTGAATGAAGGTTTTATTTCATTAAATGATGTCTGTATGAAGAAGAAAATTTATTTTTCTTGGTTTAGGTGTAGAGTTCAAAGAATTGTCTTATGACAAATTTGTTTTCATTTTTTACTTAACATAAGAATAATATGAGGATTTAAATTGCTTATTGTGTGGGCAATTTATTGGTTTATTCTGATTGCCTCTGCTAAGAAAACTATGGAAAAGAAGTCTTAGTTAATTGTTGTAAAAATTAATTTGAATAGAACAGAACATTGGATCTTTAAAGTGTTCTGGCTGTCAGTGAAAAGTTGAACAGTAATTTCAGAACAGGCCCTTAAGGAAGCAAAATTTTTAAGCAGAAAAAAACTGGCAATGTAACTTCCTGGAAAAGTTTAATAAAATAACTTAAAGTACTCAAGTCCATAGTAGACACTTGATACATGTAGATTAATTCAATATACACCTTTTATTTTTGTACTTTATAATTGTACTTAAGCATAGCCCTAGAATGTTCATATAAACAAGAGTTTGTAGATCAAATACACTAAAAAGGCTGCAAAAGTGAAATTTATAAATGTTTAATTACATATATATCTCAAAACATTAAAAATAGCATTAAGTTTCCCAGTGATGTTACACAGTAGTCTTTTAAATAGTTTAATCAGAAATTGTAGCCCCAGCTGGTGTGACTCAGTAGCTTGAGTGCCAGCCTGTGAACCAAAGGGTTGCAGGTTCGATTCCCAGTCCAAGGCACATGCCTGGGTTGCAGACCAGGTTCCCAGTAGGGGGTACTCGAGGGGCAACCACACATTACTGTTTCCCTCCCTCTCTTTCTCCCTTCCCCTTTCTAAAAAAATAAAATCTTAAAAAAAGTGTACAACATGAGTGTATTTGTGATGTTAATACGTAATGATAAGGATCAGTGAGGTGGACACTTGGATATACCATTGTGGACCATTCTAGGAAGAAATTTGACAGAATGTATCATGTTTTTACTTTCAGATTCAGCAATTGTATAGATGTTGATCCTAAGGAAATTATTAGAAATGTGTATAGATTTGAGATCAAGGGTGGTAATAATTATATTAAAGAAATTAAATTAGCATTAACAAAATAATGGTACATTCTAATGGAGAATGCATCGTTAAAGTTCGTCCATATATTCGGAATAATAACATGGGAAAGTATTAATGAAACTATACGTACACTATGTTTTTTTAAAATCATTTCTGAGCACATCTGTCTCCGTTCTTGGGGCGCATAAGTCTTAAGGAGGAGAAATGACAGGTAACATGAGCACACCAGTTCAGGGGTTAGAATGACTTCAAATCCCGGTTTTGCTAACTGTATGATTCTGAGCAAGTTCCTCTCCGTCTCAGTAGTAATCTAGCTGTAAAATAGAAGCCAGAGTACCTGTTACACAGCCTGAGATGAATGTGTGAAAGGTGGCTTATCGCACCACCCATATTTTACTTATTACGGTAAGGTTTTCCTGTATCTCTCAGAGTAGCGATGAGAACACTAAAAATTTAGTAAAGCGAAAGCCCCACGAGACTACAAGGGGGCTTTAACCTAACTTGTGTATACCCGCCTCATGCAAACACTTAGATTTGGCTAGGCCCTCGGGATTGTCAGGGACTGAACTCCACCTAATCCACAAGCGCGCAAACGACGCGCTCTCTCAAGTGTTGCGGCCCAGTGTGTTTGACTTGAACGTAATCCAGAGTCGTATTACTCACCCACGGCCCGCGCAAAACTAGTACTCAGAGGCGTCCCTCCCTTCTCCCCCTTGGGGCAGGACCCCGCGTTCCATCCCTCCGCGGGTTCGCGTCACAGAGACTACAGTCCCCAGCAGCTCCTTGAACTCGGGGTGCCATGCAGGCAGGGCCTGGTAGCTGCGGGGGAGGGGGACTGTAGTTTCTCCTGTGTGTATTCAGACACAAATCGCTCTCTTCGCAACAGGAGATTACTGGGTGCGGTAATTTTACCCCCGATTTCCCAGAAAGGTGTCCTGCCAGAGCGGCAGGATCCTTCTTGGGGACAGCGTGCAACTCCCTCCTGGAGAGCGGAGCGGCTAGACGCTAGGGGGAGCTCCCGCGGTGTGACGACCTCCGGCACTTCTTGCGGCCATCCGCCCAGCCGGCGGCTGCGCACGCGCGGCGGGGGCCTTGGGCGGGGCTTTGGGCGTCTGCAGCCGGCAGAAAGTCCGCCAGTCGGCGGCTCTGTGAGTCGGCAGTGTCGGAGACACAGGAGGTTAATGGGGGTCGCCTCGACCTCAGCCTCAGTCTACAGCACAGCCTCACAGCCACGCCAGAAATGGTCCCCTGGTTGCGGACGATGGGGGAGAAACTGAAGCAGCGGCTGCGGCTGGACCTGGGACGCGAGATCTGTCGCCAGTACCCGCTCTTCTGCTTCCTGCTGCTCTGCCTCAGTGCCGCCTCACTGCTCCTGAACAGGTAACGCCGCAGTGCAGAGTCAGCCGAGCGGCTGGCGGCTGCTCTCCGAAACCCGGGCCGCAGGCCCGTCTGACTTGCCTTTGTGGATGCCAACCTGGGCTGCGTAGGTGAGAGGTCTTGGGGCCGGCCGCGAGGCCTCTGGGGAGATCGGTCTCAGGGC
Source organism: Trachops cirrhosus (assembly GCA_028533065.1). NCBI lineage: Eukaryota > Metazoa > Chordata > Mammalia > Chiroptera > Phyllostomidae > Trachops > Trachops cirrhosus. Next base: position 133,924,093 of record CM052541.1, on the reverse strand, counting down.
GCCCGACCGAGAATCGGGGCCCCGGAAGTGCAGGCGCTAGTTGGGTTCAAGTGTCCCCTTTCCTCAGGCCTAGTCTCCTAAGCTAGCTGCCCTCGATTCTTACCTTTTTACCCAGATGTTTTTCAGAGGGGTGCAATTTGTATGTCCAGCCCAATTCGAGACCGCACCGGGGCGGACTAGTCAGCTGACAGGGTAGGGTTCAAGGTCCTGCGGGAGCCGCAGTTTAGGCAGACTCCCCTGGCCTTGCGCACACCGACACGTACAATCTCACAGGTGAAGCTGTCCCTCGGTGTTGTTGGTTAAACGGGTGGTCACATAGATTTGTTGAACTTAAGTCAGAAAGCAAATTGGTACCTGCTTCAACATCTCTAGAATATTCATAAAGAGAAGACCGAGAGTTAAAATTGGTAAATTCAGCTGACGTCTTGAAATTGGAAGGTTCTACCCCTGAAATAAACTTGTAGATTTCTGTCATTTTTCACTACTTATAGAAAAGGTAGCGATGAAATAGGCAGTAGAGGAGAACGTTTCCTTTAAAATTATTTCCATATTTGCTTTTGTTGGAAAGAAATCTGAGACAGTTGTCAGCAACAGCATCTGCGTGATGTTTTCTCTTTTTTGAACATGCAGTCAACCTTACTCTTTTATTTGTAGTTTTATTGATTTATTGGGGTGACATTGGTTAATAAAATTATATAGGTACAATTCTATAATATATCATCTGTATATCATATCGCATGTTCATCACCCCAAGTCAAGTCTCCTTTCATCCCAGTTTATCCCCCCTTTACCCTCCTCTACCTTACCCACCCCTGCCCCTTCTCCTTTAATCCTCATTCTGTTTTGTGTCTGCGGGTTTTTTGTTTGTTTGTTTGTTTGTTTTTTGTTTTGCTTCTTTGTTTTTGCTTAATCCTTTCATCTTTTCACCCACCCATCTCCCCAACCCTCCTCCCCTCTGAAAGCTGTCAGTCTGCTCTCTGTTTCTATATATTTTGTTTGTTTGTTTTGTTAATTAGATTCTACATATGAGTGAAATCATACGGCACTTTCTCTGAGTGGCCGATTTCACATAACAATACTCTCTAGGTTCATCCATGCTGTTGCAAAGGGTAAGATTTCCCATCCTGTTTTTAACGACTTTGTAGTATTTCACTGTGTATGCTACTCATGTGGTACTCAATGTACTACAGCTTTTTTATCTACTCATGTACTTACTGATGGATACTTGGGCTGCTTCCAAATCTTGGCAATTGTTAATAATGCTGCAAATGAATATAGGGGTGCTTATGTTCTTTTAAATTAGTGTTTCAGATTTCTTTGTATATATTCTGAGAAGTGGAATTGTTGGGTCATAAGGCAATTCCAGTTTTAATTTTTTGAGGTATCTCCCTACTACTTTGCACAGTGGCTGCACCAGTCTGCATTTCCACCAGCAGTGCAAAAGTCAACCTTACTCTTTATCTTGAGGTAGTTGGTCTCCAAGGATAGGAACAGGAGTGAAATCACAGGGAATTCAGTAACTTAATTTAACCCTAAATTTTTCTTGTGACTGTTGATGCTTTGCTTTCTTAGTAGTTGATTCTGGATTTGTATAATATTAGGTTTAAATAGCAATTGATATTTTATTGGAATATGTGCTTTGATTGTGATGGTAAGATATCTGTAGAAGTACTGAAGAAGTAGAATCCTTAATAGAGTACAAACTAGTTATTAAGTACTTACTTGCTTTTTGTCATCTGGAAGGTATTCCAAGCTAGACTAACAGGTTTAGTATGAAATACATGTAACTTTGCATGACTATCAAGTTTTGTCCAGGGATTCTTTTATACTTTGAGAATCATGTCATTTTAGGTCATCAGGGTAGGACAACCATGTAGGAGCATGTTGAACTAGGTTTCTGAGCTTGCCTCCTTAAACATAGTTTTGATGTTGTTAAGAAGTCCTAGAATACTATATAATTTGTATACCATATCATCTGTACATTGTATCTTTATTTGTATTATACAAAGAAAGCAGGAAATAGTACTTGACTGTTACCTCCAAGTGGTTGAGTTTATGACTGAAATTGCTTTTGCATATATTTTGGGGGCATTTTTTATTTTTATTTGTTGTTCTTGTAATCAGCAAAAATGATCTTAAGCATTAGTCTTTTTAAAAATTATTTTATTTTTATTTTTTATTTTTAAAATATATTTTTTAAATGATTTATTTATTTATTTTTATTTTAGTTTTTCAGTACAGTTTCTATCCTTTATTCCCATTCCAGACCGCCCACCCATTCCTCCCCACCTCCCTCCCCTTTCCAACCCCCCTAGTTTTGTCCATGTGTCCTGTGTATTTGTTCCTGTAAACCCTTCCCTTCTCCCCTGAAATTTCCTCCCCTCTCCCCTCTGGTCACTGACTACCTGTCCTCTATTTCAGTGTCTTTTGTTATATTTTACTTGTTTCTTTGTTTTGTTGTTTAGGTTCCTGTTAATGGCGAGATCATATGGTATTTGTCTTTCACCGCCTGGCTTATTTTGCTTAGCATAATGCTTTCCAGCTCCATCCATGCTGTTGCAAAGGGTATGAGCTCCTTCTTTCTTTCTCCTGCATAGAATTCCATTGTGTAAATGAACCAGCGTAGCTCAGTGGATTGAGCGCAGGCTGCGAACCAAAGCATCGCAGGTTTGATTTCCAGTCAGGGCACATGCCTGGGTTGCGGGCCAGGTCTCCAGTGGAGACCACATGAGAGGCAACCACACACTGATGTTTCTCTCTCTCCTTCTCCCTCCCTTCTCCTCTCTAAAAATAAATAAATAAATAAAAATTTTTTAAAAAATATATTTTTTTGATTAAGCTAGTCCCATTTTCCCTCCTTCACTCCCCTCCCACCCCCCCCCTTTAATTCATGTCCATGGGTCATACATACAAGTTCTTTGGCTTCTACATTTCCTATACTATTCTTACCCTTCTTCTGTCTATTTTCTTACTACCATTTATGCTACTTATTCTCTGTACCTTTTCCCCCTCTCCCCTTCTACCACTCCCCTGTTGATTACCTCCATATGATCTCCATTTCTGTGGGTCTGTTCCTGTTCCAGTTGTTTGCTTAGATTGCTTTTGTTTTTGTTTTAGGTGTGGTTGTTAGTAACTGTGAGTTTGTTGTCATTTTACTGTTCATATTTTTTTATCTTCTGTTTCTTAGATAAATCCCTTTAACATTTCATATAATAAAGGCTTAGTGATGATGAACTCCTTTAACTTGACCTTATCTGACAAGCACTATATCTGCCCTTCCATTCTAAATGATAGCTTTGCTGGATAGAGCAATCTTGGATGTAGGTTCTTGCCTTTCATGACTTGGAATACTTCCTTCCAGCCCCTTCTTGTATGCAAGGTTTCTTTTGAGAAATCAGCTGACAGTCTTATCGGAACTCCTTTGTAGGTAACTGTCTCCTTTTCTCTTTCTGCTTCTAAGATTCTCTGCTTATTTTTAATCTTGAGTAATGTAATTATGATGTGCCTTGGTGTGTTCCTCCTTGGGTCCAACTTCTTTGGGACTCTCTGAGCTTCCTGGACTTCCTAGAAGTCTATTTCCTTTGCCAGATTGGGTAAGTTCTCCTTCATTAATTTGTTCAAATAAGTTTTCCACTTGTTGCTCTTCCTCTTCCCCTTCTGGTACCCCTATAATTTGGATGTTGGAACATTTAAAGATGTCCTGGAGGTTCCTGAGCCTCTCTTTATTTTTTTGAATTCTTGTTTCTTCATTCTTTTCTGGTTGGATGTTTCTTCCTTCTGGCCCACACCACTGATTTGAGTCCTAGTTTCCTTCCCATCACTATTGGTTCCCTGTACATTTTCCTTTATTTCACTTACCTTAGCCTTCATTTTTTCATCTAGTTTGTGACCAAATTCAACCAATTTTGTGAGCATCCTGATTACGAGTGTTTTGAACTGTGCATCTGATAGGTTGGCTATCTCTTCTTGCTTATTTTAGTTTTTCTGAAGCTTTGTTCTGTGCTTTCATTTGGGCCTTTTTTTTTTTTTTTTTTTTTTTTGGTCTCCACCTATCTGTTACTACTAAGGGGTGGAGCCTTAGGTGTTCACCAGGGCAGGGCAACTCATGTCGCTGGGTTGTGATGCTGCATGTGGGGAAGGGGTCTGAGAGGGAGCAATAGCACTTGCTTTGCTCTCTGCCACATTTCAGTCACTTCCCCTGCTACCCACAAGTAAAGTGGGCCCTTCTGGTACTGATTCCTCAGGTGGGTGACCTTGTGTATGTTCTAGGATCCTGTGGGCCTCTCCAACAAACTCTCCTGTGAGGCTGGGAGTTTCTCCCGCTGACGCCTCAACCGCCATAGATGTTTTCAATCAGTGGTTTGAGGCTTTATTTCCCTGGAACTGGAGCCCTGGGTTGCAGGATCTGTTTCGCTCCCTTGCTGTTCCTCCTGGTTTATCTGCATGGGAATGTGGAATCATCCTCTCCACCATCACCAGGTCTGCCAGCTGCAGCCTTGCCCGCCCTGGTCCTCCATCCCCTGCCTTGCTGCGAGTCCTCTCCGCCTAGCTGCCCATCTCCACCCCTCCTACTGGTCTGGATGTATATGTCTTCTTTAACTCCTTGGTTGTCGGACTTCCGTACAGTTTGATTTTTCTGTCAGTTCTGGTTATTTTTTGTTTTTAGATTGTCCTTCTTTTGGTTGTGCGAGGAGGCACAGTGGGTCTACCTATGCCTCCATCTTGGCTGGAAGTTCCATTAGTCTTTTTTTTTAAAGAAAATTTTATTTATTAATTTTTAGAGAGTGGGGAAGGGAGGGAGAAAGAGAGGGAGCAAAGTGAAACATCGATGTGCTAGAGATACACCCCCAACTGGGGACCTGGCCCACAACCCTGGCATGTGCCCTGGCAGTGAATCGAACTGGCAACCTTTCAGTTTGGCAGAAAAGGCTGGCACTCAGTCCACTGAGCCACACCAGCCAGGGCACATTAGTAGTGAAAAAAGAATGATTAGAATCTTTTTTTTCCAGGAAAACTTTTTGGAAGGTGCAGAAACGTGCATTTAGTGTACTTTTCAGTGTAATGTTTGATTTTCTTTAAAATACATGTCTGTTCACATGTACGTACAAACACTTATGCTTAGACCATCTCTGGAATATTGTTATACAAGGAAACATGCCCCTTCTGAGAGTGGAAGAGTGCTAGGTACGTCTGTTCAGAAATTTAAAAATATGTTTAATATATAAAAAACATTTGGGGCATAATGATGGAAATAGAAGAAATGGGAAGATAAGCTCAATATCTGTTTTTTAGAGAGGGGAAGAGAGAGAGAAAGTGAGGGTGAGAAACATCAATGCCTCACTGCCTCTTGCATGCCCCCTGGCCCACAACCCAGGCATGTGCCCTAGACTGCAAATTGGACCCTCGACCCTTTGGTTCGCAGGCTGGCACTCAGTCCACTGAAGCACAGCAGCCAGAGCAATAAATGATTTTTTTTTTAAAGATTTTATTTATTTACTTTTAGAGAGAAGGGAAGTGAGGGAGAAAGAGAGAGAGAGAGAAACATTGGCCTGCAGCCCAGGCATGTGCCCTGACTGGGAACTGAACCCGCAACCCTTCGGTTTGCAGGCTAGTGCTCAATCCACTCAGCCACACCAGCCAGGGCAATAAATGATTTTTTTAATTGAAAGTTACTAAATGTTTATTGAAAGAAGGACTGATTATACTCCTCATCTTTTTTTTTTAAGATTTTATTTATTCTTAGAGGGGAAGGCAGGGAAAAAGAGAGGGAGAGAAACATCAATGTGTGAGAGAAACATCAATTGGGTTGCCTCTTGCATGGGCACCCTGACTGAGGACCAGGTCCACAACCTAGGCATATGTCTTCCACATTGCAGGACAGTGCTCAACTGAGCTACACTGGTCAAGGGCATACTCCTCACTCTTGAGCCATGCACCAAAGAAGACATGTTCATTTTGACACATCCTGTAAGCAAAAGGTCACAAATTTCTAATAATACACATGGCAAATATAGCACTTAGGCAGATGGTCCTGTTTGTAGACCACTTGTATTAATCTTTCCATTACAACTGTTTCATCATCAATTAGTGATTTCTACACAGGCATTTTACCATTTCATTTTTAGAAATAACTTTAAATTTTCACTTTTAAATATCCACTGGTTAGTATTAAGAGTTGAAGCTTTTCCTGTGTGTGGTTACATTTATGGAAGTTTTTGAAATTTTTTCTCTTATAGTTTTGAAACTAACTATGTAAGGTCTTTCAAGGTGTTACTTAGCATATACATTTTTCTTTCAATATGAATTAAGATTATGAATTTTATCCATGGTAAGATAAATGGATATAACCTTCAGACCATTGTTAGTGATTTGTTGGAAAAGTAGAGTGACATACTTTATATATTTCAAGTTATTTATGATCTCACCTTCGTGGTATTGTTAGGACAAATTAGGAACATAGTTACAATTATATAGATTTGCCTCAATTTTGAGTATTTGAATGTTAGAATAAGGAATATTTTAAGTTAATTCTAATAATAATGGTAACAGTAATAAGAGCTAACACTTTGTGAGTGCTTTGTTTGGCTCAGGTGTTGTGTTGAGTTTTCATTTATTAATGAGGCAATTTATTGTTGTGGTTGAAAGTTTTAAATATGAAGCTTGACTGTGAGAATTTGATTCTGACTCCTCCATTTACCAGTTATATGACTTCGGATAAGTAATCTAGCTTTTGTCAGTCACAGTCTCCTTGTCTCTTAAATGGGGATAATGCTAGTACCTACATTATATGGTTATTTTGATGATTAAATGGGTTATTTAAATGGGAAAGTGCTTAAAATGGTGCTCAATACATAGAACATACTCTTATTAAATGTTAGCATTTACTTTCGGCTCATATATTCTTAAAATACTGTAAGATAGGTATGCTATTATTAGCCTCAGTTTTCTTAAGATATAACTTACAGAAAAATGTCTGTAAACATAATTGATTAATTCTTAGAATTTTTAAATATGACTGCCTATGTAACCATCACCCACATCAAGCCAGAAAATTATTTCTAGCACCTCTGTAGGCTCCCTTGTTAATAGCCTCCTCAGTCACTGTATATCACTTTGGCTTGTTTTTGAATTTCATGTAAATGAAATCATATGGTCTTCTTGTATCTGGTTTCCTCCTCTCAACTCCAGAGATATATCTATATTTATGCATAAATCAAGTTTATTCTCTTTTCTTATTTTGTAGTATTCTATTGGGAATATGCCATACTTTGTTTATCCATTCTGTTGAAGAGCAGTTAAGTTGTTTGCAGTTTTTTCCTATTATGAATAACACTACTGTGAATATTCTTATTTACATTTCTTTTGATATACATATGTATTTTTTTCTTTTTGGTATATGCCCATGAATAGAAATGCTTCATCATAGTGTATCCATTTGTTTAAATTAAGTAGATACTGTAAGGCAGTTTCCAGAGTGGTTACAACAATTTACACTCCTTCTAATAATGTTTGACAATTCTGAACAATATTGTCTGTAGGTTCCATTAACTCTTTTAGAGAGTGTATAGTGGTAGTTCATTCTTGTTATACTTTTCAATTATTTGGTAGTTATTAGCTCCATTTCACAAATGAGCAAAGTGAAGCTTGCAGTTGTAAAATAACTTGCTCAGGCTCATAGATAGTAAGAAGCAGATGGGATTCTAATGCAGTTCATTCTGATTCAGAAGTCTGAGCTTTTAAAAATTATATTACAAAGACATTAAGAATAACTGATTATTATTAACTTTCTAAGTAACATTCATATAAATTATGAAGAAGTCAGAAAATATAGTGATGTGAAAAATCACTCATAAATTTACATTTGGAGATGACTACTTTTGTTAACATTCTAATCACTTTTACCTGTAATTTATAATTTTATCATATATATATATATATATATATAGCCTTCTGTATATGGTACCTGCTTTTTAACACATTTATTATTTTCTTTATTACTTTTTAAATTGCCACAACTGACTTATGTACACTTAACTTAGTATGTAACAGGCTTTTAGCACTTATATAAATTTATTTAGTCATCCTAACAACTCTGTGAATTAGGTATTATTATTTTTGGTGTGTATTTTTTACCTTTATTTTTTAAAGAATATTTTATGAATTATTACAGATGTCCCATTTTTTCCCCTTTATCAGCCATCTGTCCTGCACCCCCTCCTTCCAGCATTCCACCCCCTCCTTAGTTCATGTCCATGGGTCATACGTGTAAGTTCTTTAGCTTCTCCATTCCCTATACTATTCTTAACCTCTCACTGTCTATTTTGTACCTACCAATTATGCTTCTTATTCCCTGTACCTTTCCCATATTCTCCTCTTCCCCGTCCCCACTGATAGCCCTCCAAGTGATCTCCATTTCTGTGATTCTGTTCTTGTTCTAGTTGTTTGCTTAGTTCACTTTTTTTTTATTTTTAGGTTCAGTTGTTGATAGTTGTGAGTTTGTTGTCATTTTACTGTTCATAGTTTTGATCTTTTTCTTAGATAAGTCCCTTTAACATTTCATAATATAAGGATCTGGTGATGATGAACTTTTTTAACTTGACCTTATCTGGGAATCACTTTATTTTCCCTTTCATTCTAAGTGATAGCTTTGCTGGGTAGAATAATATTGGATGTAGGTCATTACTTTTCATTACTTTGAATATTTCTTTCCAGTATTCCAGTATGTTTTTTTCTATAAGTTTTTTTTGAGACATCTGCTGATAGTCTTGTGGGAACTACTTTGTAGGTAACTGTCTCTTTTTCTCTTGCTGCTCTTAAGATTCTCCTTATCTTTGGCAGTTTAATTATGATGTGTCTTGGGTGTTTCTTCTTGGGATTCTCTGAGCTTCCTGGACTTCCTGGAAGTCTGTTTCCTTCTCCAGATTGGGGAAGTTTTCCTTCATTATTTGTTCAAATAAGTTTTCAATTTCTTGTTCCTCCTCTTCTCTGACACCCCTATGATTCGGATGTTGGAACGTTTAAAGTGGTCCCAGATGTTCCTAATCCTCTCCTCATTTTTTTGAATTCTTGTTTCTTCATTCTGTTCCAATTGAATGTTTATTTCTTCCTTTTGTTCAAGTTGTTGATTTGAGTCCTGGTTTCATTTTCATTCCCTTCACTGTTGTTCTCTGTATATTTTTCTTTCACTTTGTATAGTCTTCACTCTTTCCTTTATTTTGTGGTCATACTTAATTATTTCTGTGAGCATCCTGATTACCAGTGTTTTGAACTCTGCATCTGATGGGTTGGCTATCTCCTCATCACTTAGTTTTTTTTCTGGGGTTTTGATCTGTTCTTTCATTTGGGCCATATGAGCTACTTCTTTATCTGGGCGCACCTGTTATGTTGTAAGGGGTGGAGCCTTAGGTTTCACCAGGGGAGGCAACCCACTTTACCACATTGTGTTGTTGTATGTGGGGGAGGAGTCCAGGAGGGAACAATGCCGCTTGTTCAGCTCTTGCCCCTCTTTCAAGAGACTGGCAATTTCTCTCACTGCCACAGCCCTCCCAGGTTTTTACAGCCAGAAGTTCTGAGGCTTTACTTTACCTGTGATGGATCCCTGGGTGTCGTGGTCTGTCTTGCACCCTAGTTGTTCCTCCTGGTTTATCCACATGTGAATGTGGGATTGCCCAGTCCTCTAGCCATTGCCTTGCCTGCATGTCCTCTTCACCTGGGCTGCACATCTCCGCCCCTCTTACCAGTTTGAATGAATGTTTTCTTCTTTAACTCCTTGGTTGTCAGAACACCATACAGTTCGATTTTCTGGCAGTTCTGATTGGCTTTTATTCTTATTTTTTTAAATATATTTTATTGATTGTGCTATTACTGTTGTCCCATATTTCCCCCCTTTATTCCCTTCTGCCTTGCACCCCCTTCCCACCTGACATTCCTCCACTTCGTTGATGTCCAAGGGTCATACATATAAGTTCTTTGTATGAAAGAACTTTTAAAAAACAAAAACCTTCTTTTGGTTGTGCGAGGAAGTGAAACATGGACCTACGTACGCCTCCATCCTGGCTGGAAGTTCTACCTTTATTTTTTAAATTCATATTATTTATTTATGTATTTATTTATCTATTTATTTTAATATATTTTTTTTGATTATGCTATTACAGTTGTCCCATTTTTTCTCCTCTTTACTCCCCTCTGCCCTGCACCCCCATTCCCACCAGCATTCCCCCATCTTAGTTCATGTCCGTGGGTCATACATATAAGTTCTTTGGCTTTTCCAGTTCCCATATTATTCTTAACCTCCTCCCCCTGTCTGTTTTATATCTACCATTTGTACTTCTTATTCCTTGTACCTTTTCCCTCATTCTTCCTCTCCCTCTCCCCTCTGATAACTCTCCATGTAATCTCTATCTTTATGATTCTGTTCCTGTTCTAGTTGTTTGCTTAGTTTGTTCTTTGGGGTTTTTTTAGGTTCAGTTGTTGATAGTTGTGAGTTTGTCATTTGACTGTTCATATTTTTGATCATCTTCTTTTTCTTAGATAAATCCCCCACCCCCAGCTGTCATCCTGTTCTCTATGAGTCTGTCTCTATTTTCCTTGTTAGTTCAGTTTGTTCATTAGATTCCACATATGAGTGAAATCATATGGTTTGCCTTTCTCTGACTGGCTTATTTTATTTAGCATAATGTCTCCATAATGTCCATCCATACCATCACAAATGGTACGGTTTTCTTCTTTTTTATGGCCAAGTAGTATTCCATTGTGTAAATGTCCCATAGTTGTTTTATCCACTCAGGACCTAGAATAACCTGTTGGTTTTGTTCATTAACAAGTGTAACAGTTGATGCTGGTTGTTGGCTGTGATCTTAGCCTGGCTGTATAGGCCAGAACATGTACATAAGACCTTTACATGTGGCTTTTTTCCCAGTATGAAGCTGGGTTATAAATGTTGGCATTCCAAGAAAGACTGCCTGGTGGAAGCCATATCCTTTTTTATGCCCTAGCCTTGGAAGTTGGGCAGCTTCATTTCTGCTACATTCTATTGGTTAGAAGTGAGTTATTAAGGCTAACCCCTATTGAAGGAGAAGGAAATTAAGTTCCTTCTTTTGATGGGAAGAGTACAAAGAATTTGTAATCATTTTTAATACTTCCACCAGTTTCATTTATTTTATAAATTAATTTGAATGGGATTGATCTATTTTCTATATTTAATGGTTTCATCCATGCATAAATATCTCTACATACCAGCTCTCTTATATCCTTTTAATATCTTTTTAATTTAGAAAACTTTATTATGAAAAACTTCATATATATATATAAGTACAATCGTATAATGCAACCTGTAAGTACCTATTACCCAGCCTCAGAAATTATCAGGTCAAAGTCAAATATTCCTGTCCCCCCAATTATTTTGAAGCAAATCCCACATGAAATATTTACCTATAAACAGTAAATATTTCTGTATGTATCTCTAGTAGATAAGAATTGTTTTTTCTTACATAACCACAATACTCTTTCACATTAAAAAAAAACAAATTTCTTAACATCATGCAATATCCATTCAGTGTTCATATTTCCCTGAATTTCTTAGAGGTTTTCTCCCCAATATTTTAAGCACACAGGAATGTTGAAATTTACAGTAGATGACTAATTATGTACTGCCTAGATTTTACCATTAACATTTTACTGTTTGCACATGCTTTATCAACTGGCTATGCATTACTCTGTGATGAATCTTATTTAAAAACCACTTTTAAAGTTAACCAAATTAAGATCAAAATATGATTTTTAATCTGAAAGTTGCCTCCCCTCCACACCTATCCCTGTTTATTAAACCTTTTAATTTGTTTGTTGAAGAAACTGAGCCATTTGTTCGGTAGAGTTTTCCACAGTCTGGCTTTTACAGATTACATTCCTAAAGTGTTTTTGAACATGTTCCTTTCCCTCTGGGTTCTCTGTAAACTAGTATTGGGTAGGCCAAAAAGTCAGTTTAGTTTTTTCCATAAAATAAAAGACACATTTTTGATTTTCACCAATAATTTTATTGATTTGGATATTTTGATTATGTCAGCTATCTCCCGCTATTGGCTTCTAGTAAGGCCAGGGGTGCTGCTAAACATATTGCAGTGTGTAAGAGCCCCACAGCAAAGAACTATTTGGCCAAAATGTCAATAGTACCAAGAAACTTCGCAAACTACTTTTGACATGTTTGGTCAGTCACAGTGCCTTCTCTATACAATGCACAAATCTTTTTTTATGTTTCAGTTGCATTTTTACCTTTCTTGAAATAATAAAGCATAATATGCCAAAGATGTTATGTATCTTCTTCCATCTTTAATATTAAAATGGCTGCACAAAAATTCACCACTTTTGATAACATTTTTAAAGATTTTATTTATTTATTTTTAGAGAGAGGGAGGGAGAAAGAAAGGGAGAGAAACATTGATACATGAGAGGAAACGTCCTTGGTTGCCTTTCCCATGCCCTCAACTAGGGATCCAGCCTGCAACCCAGGCATGTGCTCTGACTGGGAATTCAACTGGCAACCTTTTGGTTTCCAGGCCAGCACTCAATCTACTGAGCCATACCAGCCAGGGTGATAATTTTTTTAAAAATATGTATGCTGATATGACAGCTGTCATAATACAGTCTAACAAAATTGTTTCAAATGAAGTTAAAGACAACTAAGCACTACTAAAGCCATCCTACAAAAAAAACTAAACGGACATTTTGGCCAACCCAGTAGTTAGGTCAAGAGGCTTCATTGTTTTGATTTTTTTCCCTTTAGTCCATGGTGATGTAGATTTAAAGATACTGAATTATTTTAAGAATATGCTTTTCTTATATTATTAGTTATTTTATGATATACTGTTAGCTTCAGTTGGTATATCATATGTATATTTGTAAGTGAAAGACCTGATGGTTTTCTTTTTCATCTTTATCTGACTTGGTTATTAAAATTATATTTGTCCATTTAAATTAGTAATATTTTCTAATTTTTTTCCCCAAAAGCAGTCTGTGTAAGATAGGGATTACCTGTTTCATGAAAGTTTGGTAAAACAGTTTGGTTCAGGAGCCTTTTTTTGCAGCCAAGCCTCTGATTACTGATTGAATTCCTTTAATGATAAATAGTCTATTCAAATTACCTAGTTCTTTACTTACTACTTAGCATTTTGTCTTTTTAAAAAAATTTGTCTCATAGGTTACTTGATTTATGAACATATAGTTATCCATAGTCTTACTCTTTATTTCAATTATTGCTGTGATTACTTTTTCTATTAAAGTTTATTTGTATTGTTTACACTACTACAAATGTCTCCATTTTTCCCCTCTTTGCGCTTCTCCACTCAGCCCTTGCTCCCTCTTTCCCTCAGGCCATCACCACATTGTTGTCTTTGTCTGTGGGTTATGCATATGTGTTCTTTGGTCCAGGGGTGTCTAACCTTTTGGTGTCTCTGCAACACTGGAAAAGAAGGCTTGTCTTGGGCTACACATTAAATATTGTGATACGTAATCACAAAAAAATCTCATAATGTTTTAAGTCAATTTATGATTTTGTATTGGGCCACATTCACAACCATTCTATGCTGTGTGTGGCCCATGGGCTGCAGGTTGGACACCCCTGGATCACTTCACCTTCTTTCATCCAGTCCCCTCTTCTGCTCCCCCTGACAGCTGTCAAGTCTGCTTCTACTTTGTTCTTCAGTTTATTTTTGTTCCTTAGACTGCATGGTTATTCCTTTCTTTTTTAAAAATTTTATTTACTTCTAGAGATATGAGAAGGGAGGGAGAAGGAGAGGGGGAGAAACCTCAATGTGCAAGACCTCCACTGGGGACCTGGCCCACAACCCAGGCATGTGCCCTGACTAGGAATTGAACCAGCGACCTTTCAGTTCTCAGGCTGGTGCTCAATCCACTGAACCACACCAGCCAGGGCATGATTATTTCTTTTTCGTTCTGTATTTTATGTAGTTATATCCTCTCTTTTAATGTCTTGCTAAAACTTTTTTTATTAACTTGAAAATTTCTGAGCATACATAGATAAAAGAGAGTACGAGGTACCTTTAAGCACCTGTCACTCAGCCTCAACAACTCTCGATATTTTGCATATTTTAAAAAATCAAATCTTCCTTGTTTTAAAAAAAATAACTTCTACAAAAGACTATAACCTTACAAAATTAACAATAATTGGTTAATATCATCTGATAACCACTCCATAATCAAATTTCCTAACCCTAATTTTGTAAAGATTTGTAGTTCATTTGCTCTAATCAGGATCTAAACTAGATTTACTCATTTTATGTGGTTGCTACATAAGCAACCATAAAGTATTTACTTTTGTAAATTTACTTTTTACTATAAAAGTACAAAAGATTTACTTCTGTAAATCTTTTATAATCTAGAACAAAAGTTGGCAAACTTTTTCTGTAGTGTCATGTCAGATAGTAAATATTTTAGTCTTCATGGCCTATATCAGGTCTTTGTTCCATATTGTCTTTTTAAAGAACCCTTTAAAAATGTGAGAACCTTTTTTAGCTTGAGGGCTCTACCAAAACATGTGACATTTGGCCCACAAGCTATAGTTTGTTAACCTGACTTAGAAAATTCTTCATCTCTTTTTTCCCCACCCTGGCCATTGACTTCTTGAAGAAATCAGGTAATTTGTGCACACTCTGGATTTTGCCAATGGTTTTTTCATGTTGTCTTGTTTTTTTATTCTCACTCTGACATTTTTCGTAGACAGGGAGTTAGATCTATAGGCTCTTTTAGGTTTAGATTTTTTCAGTGGAGTACAAGAATACTTCAGTGATTCTGTGTACATTCTATTATATCATTTTTATATCAAAAGTAGCCTCACTTTTTGTGGATTCAGGTAGTGATACCTGATACTTTGCTGGGTAAGGCATAAAACAAACTTTCAAAAACCAAAACAAACTTTCTATTTGTTTTACCACTTAGTTATTCCCTGAATCAGTTACTTTATTATAGTCACTTCATCATGATGATTTTCTCATTCTTTCATTCCTTCTGTAGTTTTAAATTTGAATTTTTTCCTTTTTTTTTCAGTAGAATTGCTTTACTCCATGCAGTAGGTCTGTTTAGTTACAATGAAGAGCAGCTCAAATTGGAAAAGTAGGTAAATGCTTACTGTTTTCTCTTAGTGTTTAGAGAAATTGGTAACCTAGTAACTTCCACTAGTATTCAGTTAGCGGTTTCCTTATTTTATTAATTTTTCCAGAAAACTAACATATTTTATTATCTCTGGTCATTGTGTTTACTTTATTGATTTGTTCTTCTCTACTGTTTCCTTTCTTTTTGTGCATTTCAGTTTGCTGTTTTCCCCCCCAACTTTCTGGATGCTTTGCTTAGCTTGTTGGTTTTCAGCATTTCTTTTTGGTCCTTTTTCTGATTAATGCAGGGTTTCTCAACCTCAGCACTAATTTGGGTCAGATACTTCTTTGTTATGGGGGACTGTCCTGTGTGCATTTTAGGATATTTAGCACCAGCCTTGGCCTCTAGCCACTTGATATCAATAGTGCACTCCTCCAATTCTGCTATCCGCAGTTGTGACAATAAAAAAATGTCTCCATTTGTTCCCTGGTGGGGGAAAATCACCCTTGGTTGAGAACCTCGGGGTTAATGCATTTAAAGCTATAGGTTTCCTTTTTAAATAATGCCTTAGTTATAGCCCACACATATTGCATGTAATGTTTATTGTCTTTCAGTCTAAATACGGGTCTACAGTCCCTAATCTGTAATTCTGAAATCACAGAAGCTCTGAAGAAGTAATTTTCTTCCTAAGTTTGGCACCAATTAATTACATTTGATTACAAAACTTGACCTGAACAGACATGAGACTTCTTACAGTATTTATTTTTCTGACTTATTTCTTATTGTTGATGTTTTACTGCAGACATTAATATCTGATTATGGAGTACTGAATCAGACCTCATGGGGGTGTTATATTATGTATGAAATATGTACTATAAAATTCTGCAAAAATCTTAAAAAGTAAGAATTCCAAATCATATCTGTCTGGCTTAAAATGATTTTTGATAAGCAGTTATGGACATGAATATCATTATTTTTTCTGTGAATACCTCTGTAACTTGAGTTAGTTTCTAGACATAAAGTTATTGAGATGACATAAGACAAACAAAAACTCATAGACAACAGTATGATAGTTACCATAGGTTTTTTTTTTTTTTTAAGCTTGATGTCAAGTGTGCTATTTTGGTTAGAGTGAAGCTTTGTATAAAGGAATGGGAAGAAATAAGGGTATAAAGGTGAGCTGGGAGCAGACTGAAAGGGACCAAAAAGGTTTAAGGGGTTTGTATTTTGTTCTGCAGGCAGCATTAAACCATGGCTGGTTTTTGAGTGGGTGGTAGCCTTGTTTATGTTTAAGTGCTGAGTGAGAGAGTTTAGTAATAGGTATATAGTGGATGTTTTCTTCACTTCTATTTTTCTTCTTTCTGTGGACTGGCTTCATTTTCTTCTTATTACATAGTGATTTGTGGACTGAAAAGCCAGCACCGAAGTTTATACTTGATTCATTTACTTATAGTTAAACATAATGTGGTAACTGGCATTTTAACTGTATAGTTGTGGGGGGGGCTGATATTTCTTAAAATCATCATAACTGAAATTTGTGTATATCAGAACTGTACAGTGTGAGGGCTGCCTGACACTTGAACATGACTGTTAACTTGTAACACTATGGCATTGGTTTTTTAGATTAATCTCAAACCTGCTTCTTCCTTATAACTGTGCTCAGATCTTAGTCACCTAGTTCTCTTGTTTGAATTCCTCTACCTCGCCTCCAGTCCCTCATTTTTCTACCCTATGCTCTTCTGTTGTTTTTCTTTTACTCACTCTAAGATTTTACGTAGACATTACTTCCTCTGAAAAACTTTTCCGTCCTTTCAAATTTGGAGTGTTTATTCTGCCTCAGGTGTTCCCAGGTTATGTGTACTTTCTCTGTCATAATATAGAACACATGATCACACTGTATTGCACTCATTTACTTACCTGTTATACCTACCAGACAGCATTTTCCATGCAAATAGAGACCATGGCACTGCTGTTTCCTGCTATGTCATCACAGCCTAGTACTATGTAGAATAAAATAGGCACTCAGTAAAATTTTTTTAAAAAGATTTTATTTATTTACTTTTAGAGAGAAGAGAAGGGAGGGAGGAAGAGAGGGAGAGAAACATCAGCTGACTGCCTCTCGCTCACCTCCAACTGGGGACCTGGTCCACAACCCAGGCATGTGCTCTGGCTGGCAATGAAACCAGCAATCTCTTGGCTCAAAGGCTGGCACTCAGTCCACTGAGCTACACCTGCCAGGGCTATTTTTTTTTAATTAATGAAAAATAATCAGAATTTTGGTGGGGTGTGAATAGTACAATATCA
Source organism: Trachops cirrhosus (assembly GCA_028533065.1). Classification (NCBI taxonomy): domain Eukaryota; kingdom Metazoa; phylum Chordata; class Mammalia; order Chiroptera; family Phyllostomidae; genus Trachops; species Trachops cirrhosus. The sequence continues at coordinate 133,906,687 of CM052541.1, read as the reverse complement.
TTAGAAGGTAATCTGTAAGATTGAAGATGCAAGATGAAGTATAGGCAAGTTAAACATGACATCCTGAGAACCAAATTTTGAAATATTGAGAATTTATACTTTCTAATACTTTATTTTTAAGATTTCCCCCATTTTATTTATTTTTAAAATTTATTTAATTACTGTTGACAATACATTTGTTTCAGTTGTACACCATAATGATTAGACATTTATATATCTTACAAAATATACTTCTTCATACTTTAAGTGAAATGTTCTTTTGATAGCATACATTCTGTGATTCTTATAGCTAATAAATACATAACAGAAAATCATGATTGGAGAAACTGCTTCAGTCTGATATAGTAGGTGCTTAATAAATGCTTGTTAAATCAATGAAGGAACAAATTAGTGTTATATTTTTTTTGATTCTAATACTTATTTTCATTTATTTCTAAGGTATCTTCGTGTTTTAATGATCTTCTGGTCATTTGTTGCTGGAGTCGTCACATTCTACTGCTTATTAGGGCCTGATTCTCTTTTACCAAATATATTCTTCACAATAAAATACAAGCCCAAGGTAAAATTTATGTGTTCTTATTTATAAAAGTCAGTATGTATGACCCTATGCCATTTGATGCTATCATTGAAAGTGTGTTAAAGCCGTGATTATTTAAAAAAAAATACATCTACTGCTTAATAATGGAAGAGATCAGAACATTTTCAAAGTGAAATTTACATATGTGTATAATTTTAAGGTCTGCAGTTCTCCTAGGAAGAGCTATAAAAAGAAAATACAAAATTCTCAGATAATTGGTATCCACAATTTTAAGGTGTCCTCTAACTGTATTTTAACAATGAGGACAGTACATTTAAACAGAGATTCCCATAGTTGGTTGTACAGTAGAATCCCCTGGGGAATCTTTAAAGATTCCTGGGTCCTACAGATTTTGATTGAATAGTTCTATAATAGCTTTGTAATCAGTACTTTTTTTTAAGAGTTTATTTTTAGAGAGGGGAAGGGAAGGAGATAGAGAAGAGAAACAGCAATGTGTGGTTGCCTCTCAAGTGCCCCCTACTGGGGACTTGGTCTGCAACCCAGAGCATGTGCCCTGACTGGAAATCGAACCAGCAATCCTTTGGTTCACAGACTGGTTTTCAATTCACTGAGCCACAAGGGTGTATTTTTATGTATCAGTATTTTTACAGAAGCTTTCCAGGTGGTTCTGAGGGACAGGCACAATTAGTAAACTCTAGGTTAAATTGACCCTGTTAATTTCCTAAATGTCTGTTTTGTTCCATAGATACACATAATTAGTCAATTTGCTTAATCAAAATAGTTTGTATTTTTGAAATTTGAAAAAGATGGTAGTATATTAAAACTATCTCTGGTAAAGTCTGCAGTGTGTTGATCAGGATTTAATGGGATCTCTTAAAGTCTTACATGATAATTCCTCAAATCGATGCAGTCCCTCATCTCAGGTTTGTTGGTATTTCTACTCAAGCAAACACACATGAAAGTGGTGCTCTGTAACCCTGCTCGTTACCACATATCTTCTCCCTCACTGAATTCAAGGTTTGGAGAGATAGAAAATAGTTTTTTCTTATATTTTTTCAGTAGAACGTTATTTTCAAATATAGATTGATTTTTTTTTTAAATAAATGAACATGACAATTGAATTGTATGTAACCTTGGAAATTTGGCTTAGGTATTGTAAAGCATTTCATTAGGGATTTTTTAGCAGTTGTCTGTTTAGTTTAGCAAGTAGTTTTTATTACAAAGAGTGGTTTTAGTGTTAAAGCAAACAATAATTTAAAAAATCTTTTGTCATACATTGATCAACAAACTTTGGAAAAATTGATTATCTTTAGTAAAGATAGTATGTAAAATAAAGATAAATTTCTACCCTCCCCTCTCCCAATTTCCCTTTTTTTAGCAGTTAGGACTTCAAGAATTATTTCCTCAAGGTCGTTGCTGTGCTGTTTGTGGTAAAGTGAAATGTAAACGACATAGGTAAGTCAGACGGTTTTTATTTGTTGATCCTTCCAAATACATTTTGGATTTCAAGCAATTTAACTGTATGATTTGTTTTAGGCCTTCCTTGCTACTTGAAAACTACCAGCCATGGCTAGACATGAAAATTTCTTCCAAGGTTGATGCATCTCTCTCAGAGGTAACTGATTTAATTAATATTGCCAAATATACTCAAGCAAGAAATATTAAATAGCTATGGAAAGTTTAATTATGGAGCATCTTAATATATGCTACCAAATTAATTCTTGGCAAGATAGTTGATTATTATAAACTATGCTACTTGAATGGTAAGCTGGAAATATTTTTAGATCCCATGTCTAATTTAAATGGACATTTTAACCAAAGAAAGTACTGTTTTACCTAGTTACTGCTTAACTCCTATAAATAGAAGTTATTTTTATGATAGGGCAGTAGAAATAATCAGTTGTAACTTCAAAACGAAGAACCTGAGCTACAAGGAGCAAATATATATTTTACTGAATTATGACCCCAGTTTTGACACTAACTGAAGGGTAGAACAGGAAATGGGATTTCTTTTCACTGTTTCTGCATAATGTAGGAGTAAAAAGCATGTTTTCTTATCTTTGTTCCAGTCACATTTTATGTGTACCTTTTTGGTAATATATTATATATATAGTTATTTCTTTTAGAGACTTGTCTTCTCTGTTGATCTGAGGAAGCAGTCAAGTCCTTGAAGGCATGCAAAGGGGTCTTATTTATTCCCAGAACCAAGTGCAGGGCTGGCTACATTGTTGGTAGCTGAGATATATGTATTGAATTAAGAAATTGAATGGTGGGGGGAGGGAGAAAATACAGACAACTATAATTGAACAACAATAAAATTAAAAAAAAAGAAATTTGAATGGGAATTAGTTGAAGAAAAGCATTAGACATCTGAATCCTGCCTAACTATCCTTTTTCCCAGTTTGTATCCATCTCTAGCTGAAACTTTGCTGCATGAATGCCAAACCCCTGGCATTTTTCTTATTCATTTCTTCTGTAAGGTCTTTTTTTTTAGAATTAAATTTATTGGGGTGACATTAGTTAATAAAATTATATAAGTTTCAGGTGTACAATTCTCTAATACATCATTGGGTGTTCACCACCCAAAGTCAAATCTGTTTTTGTGATGATATATTTGACACTTTTTACCCTTTACTACCTCACCCATCCCCTGTTCCTCTGGTAACACGGTAGTGCTCTCAGTATCTATGAGTTTTTGTTTGTTCATTTGTTGTTTTCAGTTTTATATCCCACATCTGAGTGAAGTCATCTGGTTTTTGACTTTTTCCACTATAAGGTATTTTTCATCCTCAAGATTCCCTGATTTCAGACTGTGCTGTCCAATATGGTAGCCACTAGCCACATGTGGCTACAAATAAACACTTGAAGTGTGTTGAGATATACTGTATGTGTAAAATATACACTGGATTTTGAGGACTTAGGAAAAAGGAACATAAACTATGCTATTAAATATTTTATATTGATTACACGTTGAAATGATAATTTGGATATATTGTATTAAATAAAATATATCATTAAATTAGTTTAATGTATTTTGTTTTAAAAATGTAGCTAATAGAAAACTTAAAATTATACATGTGGATCACATTATTATGTTTCTGTTGGAGATTGCTGATTTGAAATCTTTTGAAGACAAGATCTCTAGCAAGACAATTTTTTATGTCTTTGACACTTCATTTATTTCTATTTATTTATTTATCTTTGAGAGAGGGAAAGGGAAAGAGAAGGAGAGGGGGAAAAACATTGATGTGAGAGGGCAACATTGATCGGTTGTCTCTGGCACACCCCCAACTGGGGACCTGGCCTGCAACCTAGGCATGTGCCCTGACAGGGAATTGAATTGGCAACCTTTTGTTTTGCAGGATGATATTCAACTCACTGAGCCACACCAGTCAGGGCTAGGGTGATTTATTTCTTTAAAAATAAAAAAGGAAACTTGCAAACCTCTTCACCTAGTGTCTGGCACTTACTGGTGTTCGATAAATATTAGCTCCAAATTTAAAAACATTTTTTTGAGATCTTGCTGTATAGGCAGGAGCTAGACTAGACTCTAGGAATGAAAAGAGATAAAGTATGGTTCCTTTCTTTAGGAACTTCACCCTGGGAGGGGAATTAGATGTATAAGCAGGTAATTACAATATAATGTAATATAGGGAATAATGGAACAAATATATAAGGTATATTATTAGCACAGAAGAAGTAGTGCATAAACTGTTGAGAGGGGCAGTCAGGAAGTATGGCTAGAAGTTTGCCAGACTGAGTTTGGGAAAGGGCATATCGGGGTTTGGAAAGAGCTTTTGAAAGGTAAGAGAGGCTTTGAAACAAGGTATAATGTTCAGTAAGCTGGAGGGTAAAATGTGGAAGATATAGACAGTGAAGAGACAGTATTCTGGTAGCTAATACTTATTGATCACTTATAATATATTAGTCACTGTGCTAATCACTGTACTTGCATTATTTCATGTAATCACACAGCCTATGAAGTAGGTGCTATTATAGATGATTTAACCAAAACCGGGGTTTAGAGAGTTTAAATAATTTTCTGAAGTTTCATAGCAGGTTGGTAGCAGAACTCAGTCTAAAACTCAGGTCTGGGTTAGTCTTTAACCAGTTTTTATATGGTCATTTCAAAATCAGATTGTTAAAAGGCTTAAAGAGCCATGCTGAAGAAGTTGAATTGATTACAGAAGCCAGTGGCTTTCAACTGTGTAACTAGAGTTTTTAGATGTGACTCACAGGATGCAGTGGGAGGTGAAAAGGAAATAAATGGTCTCAATTGCTGCTATGCAGCTTTCCCCCGCCCCTTCAAAATCAGTGCAGCTCCACTTTTCTTACTTTGATATGTTGTGGTTTGATATATTGAAGGTTTCATGCAAGGGAGGGATGTGGTCAAAATACATGTTTAAAATCACTTTGGCAGCTCTAATGGAAGATGGGGATGGGAGCTAGCTTGTAAGGAGGGGCACTCGTTTAGAGGCTATTGCTACATAATGGGGGTGAGATGATGAGGACCTGAAAAGTGGGGCTGTAGAAAAGAGCTATGTAGGATGTAAAATCAGTAGGGTTTGGTGATTGGTCTTACTGGATATGGGAATGAAGTAAGACCAAATGTTTAATGGTAAATTTTCTAATGTCTCTGATACCCTATCCCTGTTCATATCCCAGCAGATAAAACTAATGTTTAGGTTTTTTAAAAAATATATTTTATTTATTTATTTTTTAAAGAAAGGGGAAGGAGGAAAGAGAGGGAGAGAAACATTGATGTGCAAGGGATACATGGATTGATTGCTTTTCACATGCCCCCAACTGGGGACCTAGCCCACAACCCAGGTATGTTCCCTGACTGGGAATGGAACCAGAGACCTCTTGATTTTCACAGGCCAGTGTTCAGTCCACTGAGCCACACCAGTCAGAGCAATATAACTAATGTTTAGTTTTTGTAATAAAAAGTCCAAATCTTGTTGCCTTTGTATTTAGGGAATCCACAACCTTCATTACTGCTGTCAGAGAGGGTATACAGGTATATAGTCAGATCAGATATATTGTTTCATTTCCTCTGCTGATTTTTAAAGTTACTGTCCAATGTGGCAAGTCCTTTTAAAAATTAACATATTGCTACACCCAGACTAAAAAAAATGAAAGGTTTATTATCCAGGGTTTCTTTTATTTTTTGCTACTTTTTCATATATAACTTGAACAGCTAAAATTTTCAGAAATTGAACATACCTATATAACCAGCACCCAGATCAAGAAACAAAACATTGTCAGCAACCCAAAAGTTCCCTTCTTACCCACTTCTAGCCACTATCCTCCCTTCAAAGGGATCATAGACACTTAATTTTGACCCTTTAAAAGGAGTCAGACAAGTCTTATCTACTTGTTTCTTCATTTTATTTTGGGAATACTGATTTACAGAGAGAGTTAAGAATACAAAAGACTAGCTTATTGTTTTCCTTCTTTCCAAAGAACTTTCTTGGTTCAGTAAGCTTCAGAGTCAGGAACAATTTAACATGTTTTTTTTTTAATGGGAATATTTAGAAATGTCTATGTCATTTTAATAGTAATTTCTTAATGGAGTTTTACAGTTTTTCAAGGGTTTTCTCATATGTTCTCTTTGATTATCACAATCACCGTGTAAGGTTGGCATATGCATTTTATCATGTGTATGTTAGTGATTGGCTAATAAAATTGGTTCTCAATAATATCATATATTGCTTACTAGTTTATTTCCCAGATTTAGTTAATTAATTTTTCTTTAAAATGTAATTTTTATGCAGGTCCTTGAATTAGTGTTGGAAAACTTTGTTTATCCGTGGTACAGGTATGTTCTTTCTATAAAGCTTTTTTTCTTTGGTATAGTGAATACAATTAAGTGAAGTGTGCTTTTTGTGTAGGTCAGGCTTTCTCAACTGTGGCACTATGGACATTTTAGGCCAAGAGATTCTTTGCTGTAGAATGCTATACTAGGGATTAAAGGATATTTAGCAGTACCCCTGGGCATTTCCCACTAGATACTAGTAACACCCCATCCTCCTTGTACTTGTGATCACCAAAAATGTTTTTAGAGATTGCTAAATGTTACCTAGGAGGTGTAATTGGCCCTAGTTAATCACCAATGTAGGCAATCAATTAATAGTTTAGTGATAGCAAAGAGGAAAAAAACCTAGACCGCTTTTTGAAAGAAAGTAACTTGTAGAATTTTTCCTCACTCCTAAATATAATGAATGATTTAATAATTTGTGTACACTTTTCATATTTGAAATATCATTGTGCATTTAGAAGGAAAACATATTCAGATGTTTCATTAAATTGAAAGATAATTTTAAGAGCATTTTTCTGGAATATTAAGATTTTGTTTTTCAAAGTAACTTTGTTTTTCAGATCTGCTATGTATGTACAAGTGCCCTATACTTTGCAGAATATAGAAAATACTCTAAATCTCAAAATATATAGTTTGCAAATTATAAATCCAAGTTACCCCATTTAATAAATACATATTTTCTTAACATAAGCATCAAATATTTAGTTATATGTTTGAACTCTTACAAATTATAGATGCAATATTTAATGACATGTACCCTAATTTTATATCGTTTCAGTACATTTTGAATTTTCTAATTAAAAAATGCGAGTGGTTGAATTGATCCATAGTGTATTAAAACAAATGTAATATCCAGTTTATGTGTCATATTTCCCTGAAAAGCAATGTAAATTAATTTTTTATGTTGGATTCTGTCTTAAATATGGGGCATTTGCTACTTAAAGCTAATGACTGTGTAGTCTTCCTCCTCCCCACCCCCTAAGTTATGGTTCTTCAGACATAAAATCTCTATTTCTAAATGTTAAAGTTTGTATTTTTTTCTTAATATAGCTATTGATGATGTAACATCCCCTTACCTGGGGTTAATAATGGGAAGGATGGTTGATAAAATTATCTTCCTTATTCTACCAAGGGACTTAACAGTACCATCATCAAGTTCAGAATATCACCATTACACATACTTTTCTTTCTTACTTTGATTAGGGAAGTGTCCTACTTCTTTTAGGGACCTCAAGACTTCAGGAAAATGAAAAGTACCTCCTTAGAAGAAGGTTGTTAAAATTTCTTTTTAAAAAGTTTGAGGTTTCTATTTTTAAATATTCTTTATTTATTATGCTATTACAATTGTCCCATTTTTTTTTCCTCTACTTTATTCCTTTCCACCCTGCAACTACCCTCCTTCCAACATCCCCCCCACCCCAGTTCATGTCCATGGGTCATTCTGTTTAAAAAGTTTGAATTTCAGTTTCTTCTTTTTCAAGTGAAACACTTTTTCCCCTACATTTGGAATTAATTTATATTATTAATCTATAAATATTTTAAACTAAGTTAAATTATATATTAATTTAATTTTATTGCTTCTTCAAAATTATGATTTGTTTCTTAGAAATTTCTTTGATGATACTTAGAAAATAATTTTGGTATTGTAAAAATATGACTATACATATGGATGTCTACATGGAAATGTATGAGGTCTGTTCAGAAAGTATCAAGCCATGTAATGTGAAAAATAGAGACATTTATTGAAGAAGATACAAAGTAAAAGAAACATTGTACACAGAACAGTGATGCTCAGTCCCCTTCAAAGTAGGCACCTTGGGACCTCACACAGTTCTCCCAGTCGTCATCAGTTGCTCTGTTGTATTTTCCTGAATCTCATTGATGATCTGAAATCTCTTCCCTAAAGGTGATTTTAGTTCTGGGAAAAGGCAGAAGTTACAGGGCACCAACTCTGGGGTGTAGCGGGGCTGAGTCACCTGGGTGATTTGATGTTTTGCCAAAAACTCTGCAGGAGATGTGATGCATGAGTGGGCATGTTGTCGTGAATCATCTGAATAGTTTCTGCAGAGGATTCAATCTTAAAGCAAAATTTGATGCAGATTAATTGTTCAGCTTACTTATTTTAAATGTGATGGCTCCACAGTAAACATACTCACTCAATGGCTTCTACTGCCCCCGCTGACTATTACATTGGAGTTGTCATTGTTCACCCATGCACATTCCAGTTCACTCTCCTCAGCTGCCAGGTTACACTGATGTCATGCAAACTTTTCTTGTTATATTAGTAATGGCTGCACTTCTTCTGGACAGACCTCATATACTACAATTTAGTTAATAGTGATTGTCTTTGTACTAGACTTATGGGAGATGTTTATTTTCTTCTGTATATAGTTCTGTCTTTTATTCTGTAATGTAATAATATTATTTGTTAAAAGAAAAACAGCGTAAGTGTATAGATAAGAAAGGAAACTCTAGACTTTCCTTGCTTTATGTTTTCTTTCGATTTTAAAAATTGATTTTAGGAGAGAAGAAGGAGGGGAAGAGAGAGCGATAGAGGTAGAGAGATAGATGAGAGAGAGAGAGATTTGTTCCACTTATTTATGTATTCATTAATTGATTCTTATAGGTGCCCTGACTGGGGATTGAACCCTCAATCTTGTCCTGTTGGGTCAATGCTCTAACCAACTGAGCTACCTGGCCAGGGTTTCTTTGGTTTCTAGAAAATGAAGCTGTGTATTTCTCTGAACTTCTAAATGCTTGTTTTTCTTCTCAATTGAAGGGATGTAACAGATGATGAGTCCTTTGTTGATGAATTGAGGATTACACTACGGTTTTTTGCATCTGTCTTAATTCGAAGGATTCATAAGGTATATGTTTATAATGAGAAATTTGAGACCTTTATAATTACTAAAGAGAGTTTAAAAATCTTTCATTTACTTTATCTTATACTGTATATTTTTTTTTCACTTTTTGTTTTTTTAAGATTAAAAGATGAATGGATGACTTTTGATTCATTGATCAGTTTTACTTTAATGCTTGGATATCTTGGTTTGTAGCAGTTAGAAATAAGAAGGCAACTATAAAGAAAATAGTCATGTTCCATTTTGATGAATTTACTGTGTAAATGGTAATGATTATGATTTACTTTTTAAAAAAATGTTTGAATGATACTTTGTGTATGTTTGGGTCTTTGCCTACAGATATTCTTATACAGTATTGGCTGTAGGTATACATACTTGTCTACTGTCTTGTCATTTCAATAGAATTGAACATATTGACAGTAAATTAGTATATAATATCTCTGCTATTATTAAATAAAGATAAATCTTGTTAAATGTTTCTATACAAATTTTAGAAATGAACAATATAGTCAACCACTGTAGAAAAATAATGTAAAAAATATGAATAAGCAGTTCACAAAAAAATAAAGTGCCCGTGAATACTTGGAATTATGTTGTCTCATCAAATAAATATAGTTTTTTTGATAAGATACCATTCTTTTGCCAGATTGGGAAAGATAAAAAAAGTGATACCATCGAGTAATGGTTATTGTGGGGGAATGGCCAGAGCAAGTATGAATCCCAGTTGGTATAACTCTTATGTTGGAAGGTACTTTGGGAATCGCTGATAAAAGATTTAAAATGTTATACTCCCAAATTTAATTCTATTTTTTAATAATTTAAAGAAATAATCAGAGTTTATGTAAAAATATATGTCAAGAATTCATTTCAGTATAATGAAAAACTATTTATTTAATGATAAGATTGTTGGTTATTTAGTATAATACATGCCAACTATAGAATCCTATCCAGTCATGAAAAACCATGCTGTAGAGTAGTACTTATTTCCATGGGAAATTACCTTATGTAGTTAAGTGGAATGGCTGGAAGATAATACATGAAGCATTTTTCCATTTTGAAAAAAAGCCCATATATTAAAGCTTGTCAATATGTATATTATGTATATTAAGGTCATACATATCCTTATCACTGTTAACTCTTATTATGGTGATGAGTTGATGCTGTTATTTGGTTCTTTCCATGAATTTCTTTCTGTTCACCATTGTTGTTGCATTGTGCATTTGTTATTTTTGTAGATAGACAAATGTTGATAAACATCATACTATTTTTAAAAAGGTTCTGAGACAGTAGTGGATAATTTAATAGTAGACAATTTAAGTGGAATAAATGATTTAGTAAGAAATACCAATTGATTGATTATAAATTAATTAAATTGTAACTTAGAGTAAGTCAATAAATGAATTGATCAAAAAACTGATTCATTACAGTGAATCACCTATAGGTATTAATAGAAGAACTCTGCTACATTAGGTTCTGAGATATCCTAGTGATTTTTAAAATCATAGTACCTCATGCTTGGAGTGTACTGTATGTATTTCTTTTTGGTAACAACTTTATTGAGATATACTTTATATGCCTTACAATTCACTCCTTTAAAGTGTACAAAGCAATGGTTTTTAGAATATTCCCAAGGTTACACACTCATCACCACAGTCAATTTTAGAACATTTATATCATCCCAAAAGAAACTTCATACCCTTCAGTCATAAGCCCCCTCTCCACCATCTCTTTAGCCTTAGTCAACCACCATTCTGTTTTCTGTTTATGTAGGTATGTCCATTCTGGATATTTCATATAAATGACCACATACAATCTGTGGCCTTTTGTGACTGGTTACTTTTACTTAGCATAATGTTTTTAAGGTTAATTAATATTGTCTGTCTTGTTGTAGCATGTATCAATACCTCATTCTTTTTCATGTCTGAATAACATCTCATTGTATGAATATGCCACATTTTGTTTATTCATCCATCAGTTGATGGACCTATAAGTTGTTTTCACTTTTTGGCTGTTATGAATAATGGTGCCATAGCATTTCTATACAAGTTTTTCTTGGGTAGGGTTGAGGGAGATACATGTTTTTATTTGTTTTAGCTACACACTTAGGATTTTAATTGCTGGGTCAAATGGTAACTATTTAACTTTTTGAGAAACTTCCAGACTGCTTTCCAAAGTGGCTGTATCATTTTACAATCCCACTAGCAGTGTTTTAGGGTTCTGATTTCTCCACATTCTTCCCAGAACTAGTTGTTATCTCCCTTTTTGATTCTAGCCATAGTAGTGGGTTGTAAAGCAGTCTCTCATTGTGGTTTTAATTTGCATTTCCCTGCTAATGATGTTGAACATCTCTTCATTTATTTATTAGCCATTTGTGTATCAGTTTTTTTACAAATGTCTATTCAAATCCTTTGCCCATTTTTAACTGGGTTTTTTGTCTTTTTATTAATGAGTTGTAAGTGTTCATTATATATTTATCAGGTATATAATTTGCAAATATGTTTTTAAAAATTTTATTTATTTTTAGAGAGAGGGGAAGGGGAGGAGAAAGAAAGGGAGAAAAACATCAATGTGTGGTTGCCTCTTGCATACCTCCCACTGGGACCTGGCTTGCAATCCAGGCATGTGCCCTGACTGGGAACTGAACTGGCGACCCTTTGGTTCACAGGCCAGCACTCAATCTACTGAGCTACACCAGCCAGGGCTGCAAATACTGTTTGAGTTGTTATGCTGTATATTCTTTCTTTTATTTTTTGTCTGTATCACTATCCTGGGAAATAAATGGGTCATTATCATACCCATTTTTATAAAAAGTTAGTAATTTTGTCAAAGTGTCATAGATAGAGAATGGACAAAGGATTAGTCCTGGGCCATCATATTCCTAGTACAATGTTCTGTCCTCATACCATTGACTGAACAGTTAGTATAAATTGGCAGTTTGGGGATAATGAAAACAATGAATCATTTAAGGTCGACACTTTTTGCGTGTTTTTTTAAAATTAAAGTTGAGTGACAAACCCCTTATTTTACCATTTTGATTCTGAACTGAAGTCTTTAAAATGCAACTTATATATGAAAATTTTCATGTGTCTTCTCAGAAGACAAGATTTTATAAAATGTTTGAAAACTAAAACATGTTGTTTATTTGATGAATATGAGAATAATTTATAATCATTGAGTACAAAGAGGCCAGAGAAAAATGAAGAATAATGTTATTTTGCAACAAGGTATACTACCTCTTACTGAAAGTGATCTTATATAGCCCTGGCTGGTGTGGCTCAGTGGATTGAGTGCCAGCCTGTGAACCAAAGGGTCACAGTCAGATTCCCAGTCAGGGTACATGCCTGGGTTGCAGGCCAGGTCCCCAACTGGGGACGTGTAAGAGTCAACTGATCTATATATCTTTCGCATATCAAGAGATCTATGGAGAGGGAGTTTCTCTCCCTCTTTTTCTCCTTCCCTTCTCCTCTCTCTAAAAATAAATTTAAAAAAATAAATAAAGTCTTAAAAAAAAAGAAAGTGATCTTATATAGGCAAAAGATATGTGTAAACTGCTCTGGATTTTATTAGTAAATCACTAAAAATTGGGTGTTTATGATCCATCATGCTTATTAGATTTATCAGCTTGGAATTTTTTTTCCTCTTTAATATATAATTTAAAAATAATTGAAAAGTTAACAAAACTTAACACTATTATGATGAAATTTTCTCACCATGCTTTTGATAAAGGGAAAATGTTGAGTTTGGTAATGGAAGATAAGTCTGTCAAATGTCAAAGTCCACTAAACATGCTTTTTAGTGATTTATTTTATTTGCAATTTATTTTTAGTTACTTTTTTTTGTTTCTGTTATGTGTGTTCATATAAGCCCTCAATACTTTCTCACTAAACTATCATAGTCACTGCAGTTTTCAGCCTTTAAATTGAAAAATGTCTATGGGGAATGACAAAACTTAATACTATTGTTAGTAGAAAGCTTTCATATATCTTAAAACCAGGATTTAGCTTATCAGTTGAATGAAAAAGTTCATTTACAGGTAACCTTAGTAAACACAAGTTTATAGCCCCAAAGGGATAATAAGTTACTTGAGATTTTTCCTTGCATGCATTTACAGCACATTAAAGAAATGTCATGAATAAAGATATTTTGTGAGAAAAATTTAGTTTACAAGGTATGCATATTAAGGTACTTTCATTATTGTGGTAGAAAAATTCTCTGAAGTTATAGTTAGTATGATCTAAGAATATAAAGTGCTTTTTAAATTGTTTTTAAAAGATTCCAAACAATACTTCTAATTTTAAGACCATATGTTCCAATATTTTAAATATATATTGTGTTCTTGCCATTATAACTTAGTGATAATTACTTTAAAAGTTTTATTTTAATGTTGAATTCTTCTAGGTGGATATTCCATCTATTATAACCAAGAAACTATTAAAAGCAGCAATGAAGCATATAGAGGTGATAGTTAAAGCCAGTCAGAAAGGTAATACAGTTTCCTACTACAAAGTTTGAGTGATTTTATTTTTATATACCAACTTTCACCTTAAATATCTAAGTATGAGTACTGCTACATTAATTGATACATTCACAAAATACTGTGAGAGTATTTTTTAACCTGAAATATTTTTAATAGTTTGTTAACCATATAAGTGATTGTGAGAATTCAAGAATCTATGAAAATTAAAGTACACTTTACTTTTAGATATATTGTTGATTACTCTTGTATTTTTTTGAATGATAGTCTGTTGCCTTCATTATTTCTTCCACGGTTTATCTCACATTTCTTTCCCCTTTCTCCTTAATGATTTCACAGTTTTGATATATCTTATATACTGCCTATCCTATATATTACTATTGTGTTGATGTCACAATTCTTATATGTTACCTCCCTACAAAACAAAAACAGATGACGGCTGTAGAGTCTAAACTGTATTTTTAAACCCTTTTCTATCTGGTCAAATATTTTGATCTACTCTTGTTTCACTGTATTATGCTTTAGCCAGGATGACCTAGTTGCAGTTTCTCATGTGTGTCTTGCCCTTTATACAGTCATGATTTACACAGAGCAGGTGTTGGGCAATTTTTTTTTCTGACTGATGAGTAAAATCTCATTTAGGACTTTCATTGCTCTTAGATCAAGCTGAAATGTTCCTTTTTAACAAAATAGTTTCATGCTGTATACTTAGTTCTTTGCCAAACTGAGTTTGTTTGTATTTGCATTTGGTATTCTTTGTCAATGTTTTCCCATAATGTCAGTGTTTTCTGCATAATGCTATTCTTTTTCTTTTTTAAAAGGACTTTGTTTATTTTTAGAGAGCGGGGGGAAAAGAGGGAGAAGGAGTAGGAGAGAAACATTGATGTGTGAGAGATGCATCAATGGGCTGCTCTTGCACGCCCCCAACTGGGGACCCCACCTGCAGCCCAGGCATGTGCCCTGCCTGACTGGGAATCGAACCAGTTACTTTTTGGTTTGCAGGTTGGCACTCAATCAACTGAGCCATTGAGCCACATCAGCCAGGGCCAGAATACTATTCTATGCAAGATGACCATGTAGAAGAGGTTTCATGGTCATATTTTCTGTAAATTACTACATATTATATTCCCCTTCTGGAAATTCCCAGTACTAGCATACCAATATCTCTGAGTAGTCCTACAGCGAAGAAATAGTTTTAACTTGAATTCAGCACATCCCAAAGTTATTTGAGCATGAAACCAATTTTTCCTCCTTTATAATATCAATGAATATAAACAGAATACCTTTGGGAAAATTATGTACAAGCCAGAGTTGAAATTAAATTATTAGTTTATTCTTTGCTATGAATCATTCCTCAAGTGAGAGAAACATTTCTAATTATATATTTAAACATATTTTCTGTGTTCATCTTACAGTGTTATAACAAGTAAGCAGTTTTATTTCAACATAATTAAAAAGTGGAATAGTTTGAATATGTAATTGTTTAATTTAAAAATGAACTTTTAAAATTATTGTCTTGTTATTGGTAAAAACACATTAGAAGAAGATAGTAACTTTGTTGTAGCCATTCTGTTAAGGTTACTTTACTGTTAAAGAAATAGGAAAAGTGGTTTTTTATTAGTAAATATTATTCATTAGAGAGGTTTTTTTAAATCCTCACCTGAAGATATGTTTATTGTTATGAGAGAAAGAGAGAGAGAAAGAGAGAAACAGAAACACTGATGTGAGAGAAAAACATCAATTGGTTGCCTCCCATTTGTACCCTGACTGGGTAACGAACCCATATCCTAGTTACGTTCCCTGACTGGGAATCAAGCCTGCAACCTTTTGGTGTAATGGATAATGCTCCAACCAACTGACCCACCCAGCCAGGGCTAGAGAAGTTTTAAGTTTACAGCAAAATTGAGCATAAAGTATAGAGAGTTCCCATGTATTTCCTCCATCAACCTATTATTAATATCTTGTGTTAGTTGCTACATTTATTACAGTTGATATACTAATGATACATTAACTGAAGTCTACAGTTTTCATTAGGGTTTGCTCTTTTTATGGTATATTCTATGGATTTTGACACATGCATAATGCCATCTATCCACCATTATAATATCATACCGAATAGTTTTACTGTCCTAAAAATTCCTTGTGTTTCCCCTACTCCTTCCTCTTCCCCTTTCTTCACGAACCCCCGGCAACCATTGATCTTTTTACTGTCTCTACAGTTTTGCCTTTTCCAGAATGTAATATAGTTGGAATCATATGATAGCTTTTTTGGACTTGCTTCATTCATTTAGAAATATGCATTTCAGGTTTCTTCATGTGTTTTCATGGCTTAATAGCTCATTTCTCTTTATTGGTCATATTCTATTGTATAGACATTTAATTTATTCATTCAAGCATTGAAGTACATCTTGGTTGCTTCCAAATTTTGGCAATTATAAATAAAGCCATAAACATTTGTGTATAGGTTTTTGTATGGGGAAAGTTTTTGGAATATATTTTTTATTTTCTAAAGACAGACACTTTGAACTTAGACTATGAGTAAATGGAGTCATCTTTTTATTTTTAGCTGAATTGGTAAATTTAATAAAATCCCCAAATTATATTGTTTCTATGGGAGTGATGTTTTCTATTTATAGATAGACCAGTTTGACTGAGATTTATTGTTGAGTCTTTGCAAGATAGGTGTTGCTAGTATGCTGCTATTCATGTATAAAATGGTCCTCGACTTAAAAAATTACCATTAAATCTAGATTGGATTCATTAATAACATTGTAATTACTGAAATTTTTAAGGACTGTTATTTTATTTAAAGGTCCTGGTATTCAAATATGACAGTAAATTAGATAAAATTGCAAAAATAGTTTTCAGATTTTTGATTTTTCATTTCTTTAATGCATAAGTTAATTCTCTAAATTCTTTGGCCCCACAGTTGTCTATAAGTCAGGATATAATTTAAGGTTCATCTCTTCATTTATATTCATCCTCTCTTGGTGTTCTCTCCTTAATCTGTTTCTTGAGAATAGGGATTACACAGGGTGGGATGGAAGTATTGGGTTGGCCAAAAAGTCCGATACGTTTTTCCCTTAAAACAAAAGACATGGTTTTCATTTTCACCAATAACCTTATGGATTTGGATTTTTTGAGTATGTCCGCTATTTCCCAATATTGACTTCTAGTGGTTAGAGGCTGGGGTGCTGCTAAACATTTTCTAATGTATAAGACAGTCTTGCAGCAAAGAATTATTTGGCCAAAATGTCAATAGAACCAAGAAGCTTCACAAACCTCTTTTGACACATCTGATCAGTCACAGCACTTTCTCCAAACACTGCACAAATCTTTTTTTGTGTTTCAATTGCATTTTTACCTTTCTTGAAATAATAAAGCATAATATACCTAAAATGTTGTGTTTTCTTCCATCTCTAATATTAAAATGGCTACATAAAACTTCACTACTTTTGTTAAGTTTTTTTTTAAACGCATGCTGATATGACAGCTGTCACAATACAATCTAACAAAATTGTTTAGAATAAAGTTAAAGACAACTAAGTGCTACTAGAGCCATAGTATGGAAAACATGTAATGGACTTTTGGGCCAACCCAATAGGTTTACAGTTGTTCTTATGGTACATAATACAATAGTAAATAATAATACAAGATTAAACACTGTGTTTTGCATACTCACAACCATAAACCTACTCTGCCCCACCCTGTATTGATGTTTTCTATCTATGTATGTACTTCCATGGCCCTTAGAAATAATGAGTAGCCCTGGTTGATGTGGATGGAGTGCCAGCCTGAGAACCAAGGGGTCATCAGTTCAATTCCCAGTCAGGGCACATGCCTGGGTTGTGGGCTGGGTCCCCAGTTGGGGGCATGTGAGAAGCAACCACACATTGATGCATCTCTCCCCCTCTTGTCCCTCCCTTCCCTTCTATCTAAAAATAAATAAGTAAATAAAATCTTTTAAAAAATAATGAATATGTATATGTGTGTATACATGTATATATTTAGCATTGATTTAATTTAAATTCAATAAATAATTATGCAGAAAGATTCAGTCTTTCATCCTGAAGGTGTCTCTTTGTCATAGATTCTAGGGGCATTTCCTTTTGTGGTGTAAAAATTGCTGACTGGTTAGGCAGTAGATATACTGGTAAATAGTGGGGATAAATATATGCCCAGTTTTCCAGCATCTATATTTTGCTTATATTCTCAGTTAAAGTTTCTTTCCCCCCATATTCTTTTTATCTTTTGCCTGATTCCTTTATGTTCTCATTACCTTGAACTGGAAAATTCTCTCATGTATGACAGATATTGAATAAATTCCAATCTAGTGATTTATTATATATGAATGCTTAATCACATAAGTATAATTACTTACACATTTTTGAATGACATCTTTTCAGCATTCATAAGTATTTAATAATGACTTACTGATATGGAAACTGAGACTTAAGGGATTATATATCATCTGTTCAAGATCGTATCAGTAAAGAAGTTGAGCTTAGATTAGCATAACTTAGTCCTCTTATTTTATTTTTAAATTATTTCTCCCTTTTAAATATTTTATTGTTCATGCTATTACAGTTATACCATTTTTTCCCTCTTTGCCCCTGTGCACCCCTCCTGTCCCTCATTTCCACAGTCAGCCCCCTCACCATTCGTTGTCCCTGACCACGGGACTTGCATATGTTCTTTGACTAGTCCCTTCACTTTCTTTCAACCTTCCCTCTGCCCTCTTACAGCTGTTAGTCTGCTCCGTGTTTCTAAAGCATAGCTTAGTCTTCTTATTTTAAATCCCTGCTCATAACATAAATTTTGAAAAGACCAGCACCCCAAATTCTTGGAAAATGCTTGCAAATATTTATAATTATAAAATAAAATGCATGTCTTATGAAAACTATGTCCTTCTTTGCCAGTCCTGCTTTTGTACCTCTGGTATAGTTAACCTTCATCTGTCTACTTACTACTCACATTATTAGAATGTATATGTTGGCTTTTTAAGTAAATGTTCTTGCATTCTCTTCATTAAAAATAGGAGTAAATAGTGAAAAAATAAATGTTTTTGAACTAGGGTTAAGATTTTCTTCAGAGACTCCATGATTTTAAAACTTGGCATGACCTGCAGATAGGGGAAAGCATGACTTGTTTTTCTCTTAGGCTTTTGAGGGCTGTAAAAAGGAGTAGCAGTACTATTACTTTTAAGTTTTAAAATATTAGTTTAGTGCTTTTAAGAAAACTTTGTTAATATAACTTTTATCGTAAGTTAATACCAATATTTATTAAGTAACCTATCTTTGTGGAGTTCTACCTTACACAGTTCCTCTGCACCTCTTCTGTCCTTATATTCTGGGCATAAGATACAGAATTCAACCAGGGAAGCCATTTTTTTTTTTTACTATAGTTGCTTAAAAGAGTTACCCAAAGGATTTTGGTGTGAAAGCAGAGACAAGAAGAATTTTAAGAAGGGTTTTGTCTGTGTATGAAGGACACATGGGACAAAACCAAAGAGGGGGCAGGATCAAGGGTAGGAAGTGGGGTTGGCTGGGGTGGAAGGGAGTGGTGTGAGGAAATTGGAGACAACTGTACTTGAACAACAATAAAAACAAATGAATAAAAACAAACAAATGAACAAACAGACAAAAAAGAAGGTTTTTTTTGTATTTGCAGAGGATATATATTTGATAACAAAAGCTTTGTGTATGCTAGAAGATGTTTTCTGTAGTTTTTTCCACTTTAAAAAAATATTTGCTTTTGTTTACTCTAATTTGTAAAGTAGTGACATCAGTTCAAATTCTTGTTTGCCAAGGGGAAAAAGGTTTTTTATTGCAAAATTTTAAAACTTCCAGACAAGAGGAAAATTACTCTTTTATATTCTGTTTGTGAAAAGTTTCCCGGGAAAATACATAACGAAAAGAAAGGAGAGCTAGGAAAAGAATGACTAAAATATTTGTTAGTGGAAATGGTCAAAGCTATTTAATGTTGTTTAACTTTTTTCCAATATTTATTTTTATTTGTATTCATAGTGGAAAACACAGAGTTTTTACAGCAAGCTGCTTTAGAAGAATATGGTCCAGAGCTTCATGTGGCCTTGAGGAGCCGAAGAGATGAATTACACTATTTAAGGAAACTTACTGAACTACTTTTTCCTTATGTTTTGCCTCCTAAAGCAACAGACTGCAGGTATAAATACACTGGAAAATGTCAGAGCAGTGTCTGCATACCATGCCATATGAATATTGCTATTCTTGATCATAATAGGAGCACACTAAAACTTGAGGTCTTAAAATGCTATTTAGGTGCCAAGTATTCATGGTGTGTTGTATTGTTTAGAATTTTTTTTTTAAATTGATCCAGGGGAATCAGATAAATATGAAATAAAATTAATTTTCTTAAAAAAATTTTAAAATTTATTTATTGATTTCAGAGAAAGAGGAAGGCGGGGAGAGAGAAAGAGAAAGAAAGGCCCTGGCTGCTATGGCTCAGTGAATTGAGTGCTGGCCTGCGAACTAAAGGGCCACTAGTTCAGTTCCCAGTCAGGACACATGCCTGGGTTGCAGGCCAGTCCCCAGTAGGGGTGTGCAAGAGGCAATCACACATTGATGTTTTTTTCTCTCCCTCTCTTTCTCCCTTCCTTCCCCTCTCTCTAAAACTAACTAACTAGCTAACTAACTAACTAAATAAATAAATAGAAAGAAAGAAAAAGAAAGAAACATGAATTTGTTGCTCCACCTACTTATGCATTCTTTGGTTGACCCTTGTATGTGTCCTGACTGGGGATCCAACCTGCAACCTTGACACATGGGAATGATGCTGTAACCAACTGAACTACCGAACTAGGGCTAAAAGTACTTTTCTTATTTGAGATCATTATACTTTGTTACTTTCTTGGTGTTTCATTTCATTTCATTTCATTTCATTTCATTCTGTTTTATTTTATTTTATTTTTATTTTTTGTTTTTTTATTATTTACTTTTTTATTGTTCAAGTATAGTTGTCTCCATTTTCCCCTCACCATGTCCCCCTGCCCTATCCCTCCTTGCCTCCCACCCTTAATCTTACCTCCTTTGGCTTTGGGCAAAGGACCTGAACTGACACTTCTCCAGGGAGGACATACAGATGGCCCAGAGACATATGAAAGGATGCTCAGCATCACCAGCTGTCAGAGAGATGCAGAATATTTTTTAATTTTTATCTATTTATTTTCTTTTTATTGAATTTATTGGGATGACATTGGTTAATAAAATTATGTAGGTTTTAGGTGTACAATTCTATAATATATCATCTGTATATGTGTGTTCCCACCGCAGGTTAAGTCTCCTTCCATCACCATTTATTCCCTCTGTACCCTCTTTACCTCCCCCTACTCCACTTTCCCTCTGGTAATCACATTGTCTGTGTCTATGAGTTCTTTCTTTACCCTTTTTATTTGTATATTTTTTGCTTAATACCTTCACCTATTTCACCCAGCCCCAATCCCCACCCCTCTGATAACTGTCAGCATGTTCTCTCTGAATCTGTTCCTATTTTGTTAGTTTATTTTCTTCATTAGATTCCACACTTAAGTGAAATCATATGATACTTGTCTTTCTCTGACTGGTTTATTTCACTTAGCATAATGCTCTCCAGATTCATTTGTGCTGTTGCAAAGGGTAAGATTTCCTTCTTTTTTTGTAGCTAAGTAGTATTCCATTGTGTAAATGTAACGCTGCTTTTTTATCCACTCATCTGCTGATGGATACCTGGGCTGCTTCCAGATCTTGGCTCTTGTAAATAATGCTGCAGTGAACATAAGTCTGCATATATTCTTTTGAATTAGTGTTTTGGGTTTCTTTGGATATATTCCTAGAAGTGGAATTACTGGGTTATAAGGCAGATCCATTTTTAATTTTTTGAGGTAACTCTACACTGTTTTCCACAGTGGCTGCACCAGCCTGCATTCCCACCAGTAGTACATAAGGGTTCCCTTCTCTCCACATCTTTGCCAACACTTGTTGGTCAATTTATTGATGACAGCCATTCTGACAGGTGTGAGGTGATCTCTCCTTGTGGTTTTAATTTGCATTTCCCTGATAATTAGTGCCATTGAGCATCTTTTTATATGTCCTCTTTGAAGAGGTGTCTATTTAGGTCCTTTGCCCATTTTTCAATTGGAGTGTTTTTTTTTTTGTTTTTGGTGTTGAGTTTTATAAGTTCTTTATTAATTTTAGATATTAATCCCTTATCAGATGTATTGGCAAATATGTTCTCACATTCAGTAGGTTATTTTTCATTTTGTTAGTTTCCTTTGCCGTGCAAAAACTTTTTAGTAGATATAATCCCATTTATTTTTTGTTTTATTTCCCTTGCCTGAGGCATATATTAGAAAAAATATTGTTATGAGAAATATCTGAGATTGGTATTCCTTTTTAAAGTCATGTACATTATGACAGGAACAATTTGAATAAATGATACAGACAAATTTGGGTTTTAAGATATTCACCTGGGGAGAATAGTTAGCTGTCATTTGGTCCTTTCTCCCTTGTTTTGACAGGAGCATGTTTAGATTATTCCATAAAATTACCTCATTGCTCTTGCCCTAATAATCCTGGAAGGAGAAACCATGACTTATTTTTCCTGATGCACTATAAATATTACTTTATGTTATTTAAGTTTTTTATTTTAAAAAATTTATTCCAATATTTTAATCAAATGTTTTTATTTTAAACAAAGTAGTTTATAATATTAATCTATTATAAAAAGTTTATACTATTAAACATATTAGTTTTAAACATTACTTTTAAAATATGTTAAAATGTTAACTATTCCAAGGTGGGAAGTGTTTTTTAATGCTCACCTAAGTTCTTCCTAGTAAGGAAATGCCTTTTTTTCTCCAAAGTAGTATTCTCTTTTAACCAATTAAGGACTCCAAATGTAGTCTGCGAACCAGTAGCATGAGTGTTACTTGGGAGCCTGTAAGAAATGCAGAGTTTTGGGACATACCTGAGACCTGCTGTGTCATGATTTGCATTTTAACTAGATTCCCAGGTAAAAGCTAATGTAAATCAATAAATATATACGCCATTGTTTCTTGTTTCAGATCCCTGACCTTACTTTTAAGAGAGATCCTCTCTGGTTCGGTGTTCCTACCTTCTTTGGATTTTCTAGCTGATCCAGTAAGACTTAATTTTTTTTTTAACTGTGGTTAATATTTATCACCTTAAGTGTTTTCATATATACAGTAGTAGTATTAAGTAATTTATAAAGTTGAGCAACCATCACTACTGTTCATCTCTGCAACTCTACTCATCTTACTGAAACTTTATACCCATTAAACAATAATTTTTCATTCCTCCCTCCCCCCAGCCCCATGCTACTTACTGTCTCTATGAATTTGACTACTCCATACATCTAAGTGGAATCATGCAGTGTTTATCTTTTTTGTGATTGGCTTATTTCACTTAACATAATGTCCTTGAAGTTCATCCATGCTGAGGCATGTATCAAAATTTCCTTTTCAAGGCTGAATAATATTTTATTGTAAATATATAAAACATTTACTTATCCATCCATTTCTTGTTAGACACTTGCGTTGCTTTTGCTTTTGATCCAGTAAGAATTTGAAGAAACAGGAATGTTTTATAAACATTTTAAATGCCAAAGTCAGATTAACTTTCTTTGTCCATTTTCATAAAAGGTGGAATTATGCATTGTAGATTTTTAAAAAGTCCCTCTGTATTACATAAGTGTGCATGCTTTGCCACTGCTTTGTTTCTTTCTTAATTTCTTAGAAAGTTTCATAATATGATAAAAGCCATGGAAAATCTGGACAGAATATAATAATGGAATTATTCTGACCTATGTTTATGATTTTTTATTAGGATACTGTGAATCATTTGATTATCATCTTCATAGTTGACAGTCCAGTGAGTATTTAACATATCAGAAAACACTTCACATGGCATTGAATTTTGATGCATATCTGTCAAATCAATGACAATTTTAATGAATGAATTAATTCTCTTTCTTTAAAGCCTGAAAAAGCAACTGAACCACCTTCTCCTTTGGTTCCATTCTTGCAAAAATTTGCAGAACCTAGAAATAAAAAGCCATCTGTAAGTATTTTCAAAATAGCTTATATTACTTTTGGTAAACAATTTTATCATGTATTTATATAGCCTTAACTGACACTTCCTCTCATACTATGTTTAGGTGCTGAAGTTAGAATTGAAGCAAATCAGAGAGCAGCAAGATCTCTTATTTCGTTTTATGAACTTTCTGAAACAAGAAGGAGCAGTGCATGTATTGCAGATTTGTCTGACTGTGGGTGAGGCTTACCTGTGTACTTTATTAAAATCATTAAAAGAATTTTTAAATAGGCCCTGGCTGGGCAGCTCAGTTGGTTAGAGTGTTGTTCAGGTGTGGCAAGGTTGCGGGTTCAGTCTCAGGTTAGGGCACATACAAGAAGCAACTAATGAGTGTATCAATAAGTGGAACAACAAATCTCTCTTTTCCTTTCTCTCTTGAAAATCAATAAATAAAATTAAAAAATGTTTAAATAAATTTAAATATTTAGATTTGAATATTTAGTAGTTGTCATCTGTCATCATACTAAATTTATTTATTAGAAATTCTAAGAGCACCTATCAATTGTCTTTCAAGTGTCCACGCTTTCCAGATTGGGACATAATTTATAACTGACTTCAACCAAATTCTATTAGCAGAAAAAACTACTCAAGGTTAAGTATAATGAAAATATCATACTCAGTCATTAGCCTGTATGACTAGCACTTTGTAATAGTTTTCATTAAGGATTACACTTTTTGATAAAATAATCAAATATAAAAGTATTTCATTTTGGTTTTAAACTCTATAACATTTTACATTAGATTTATGAGACACTTTATAGACTATAAATTAATGTACTTAATTTCTTTTGAAAATGCCATTTAAAAAATTTAAGTATAAATTACATATGAAACCCACAGCACTTAAATGAACAGTTTAATCAGTTTTGATGAATCTGTACATCTGAATAGCCTACACCTTTATCAAGATATCATTTCATTTCCCTGGAAAGTTCCTTTAGTGCCCTTAAATGATCCACCCCTGCTCTTACCAAAGCAATCACCGGTTTCATTTCTCTCACCTCAGATAAGTTTTGCCTGTACAATTTCTTTATGTATGTGGAATCACATAGTATGCACTTTTCTGTGCCTAGCTTTATTGATTTAGGGTAATGCTTTTTAAGATTGATCCATGTTGTTGTATAGATAAGTAATTTGCTCTATTTTATTGCTAAGTAGTATTCTTTTGCATGAGTATGCCACAGTTTCTTTATCCATTCTTCTTGTAGATGGATATCTGGACTGCTTCCACTAATGGGCTATTATGAATAAAGTTTCTATTAACATTCCTGCACAAGGCTTTCTGTTGGGCACATGTTTAATAACTGGAAGGGGAATTGCTGGGTCACAGGATAGATACATGTTTAATTTTATAAGAAACTTTCATATTGTTTTTTGAAGTGGTTGTACTAATTTATTCCCCCTAGCAATGTGTGAAAGTTCTGGTTGCTCTTCATCTTTAACAAAATTTGGCGGTGGTTATGTTTTTAATTTTTGCCAGTTAGGTGGCTGTATGGTAGCATTTTGTGCTTTTAATTAGCATTTGTCTAATGACTACTGGTGTTGAACACTTTATCATATGCTTATTGACCATACAAATATTTTTCTATACAAGTGTTTGTCCTTTGCATATTTTTATTGATTGGGGTTTTTTTTTGGTCATTACATTATAGGAGTTCTTTACATATTATAGATACAAGTCTTTTGTCAGATATAAGGATTATGAATATTTCTCCACACTATGGATAGTCTTTTCATTTTCTGAATAGTGTATTTTGATGAGAACTTTTTAATTTTGATCAAATTTATTATATCTATTTTTTATTTTATGCTTAGTGCTTTCTGAGGCTACCATAAGAAGTCTTTGCCTACTTAAGTCAAGATACTTGCCCATTTTCTGTAGATGCATTATAGTTTTATTTTTTACATGCAATTTTGTGATCTATCTTGAAATTATTTTTGTATTGATAATAGATGGGGTGGAGGTTCATTTTTTCCAATATCCATTTTTTAAAGAGATATTTCTTTCCCATCTTGAATTACTTTGATATCTTTGTCAAATCGTTTGACCATATATGTGTAGTTATATTTCCGGATTGTATTCTTTTCTGTTGACCTACATGTCTGGTTTTCTTTGGCCAATACCACAGTCTTGATTAGAGTATATACTGAGTCTTGAAATCAGATTGTCTAAGGCCTCATACTTTATCCTTTTTAAGATTGTTTTGGCTCTTTTAGGTTTTTGGCATTTCTATATGAATTTTAGAATCAGATTGCCAGTTTCCACACACAGAACACATACACACACAAAGCCTGCTTGGATTTTTTGATTGGATTGCATTTAGTCTGTAGATCAGCTTGGAGAGTAATGACATTAAACAGTATTAGGTTTCCAGTGCATGAACATGTTATATTTTTTCATTCATTCCAGTCTTATTAAATTTCTCTTTATAATGTTTTATAGTTTTCACTTAGGTCTTTATGTTTTGGGTTGTGTTTGCATGTAGTATTTAAAATAATTTTTCAAATTGTTGCTAATATAAAATATTCTTGCATATTAATTTTGTATGTTGTGACATAGCTAAAGTCATTTATTTGTTCTAGTGGCTTTTTTGTAGATTTGCTTATGATTTTCTATATACACAATCATGTCATCTGCAAATACATAGCTATACTTTTTCCTTTATAATGTTTATGCCTTTTATTTCTTTTTCATGCCTTTTGCAATGGCTAGGACCATCATTATGTTTAATTGAAGTGGTGAGAGCTGACATCCTTGCTTTGTTTCTCAACTTGGGGGAGAAATCATTTAGTGTTGTACCATTAGGTATGATACTAGTCTAGGTTTTTTGTAGATTATCCTTCATCAGGTTGAAAAAGGTTCCTTCTGTTCCTGATTTGATAAGAATTTTTATTATGAATAGATAGTGATAATTTTTTATCACTATATCACTTTATGAATAGATAGATAATTTTTTAATGCTTTTTAAAGTGCATCTCAGTAACATATTTTATTGTCACCAAGTTATTCCTAATTTTCCCTTATTATGGTACTGTAGTGATGTCCCCTCTTCATTGGTAATCTGTACTTTTTCTTAATCTTTATTGCTAGGGGTTTATCAAATTTATAAATATTTTTGATTTGCTGATTTCCTGATTTTATTTTTATTACTTCTTTTCTTTTAGTAACCTTGAGTTTAGTTTGCACTTCTTTTTCTGGTTTAGGCTAAAACACTGGATAGTTAATTTGTACTGCCAAGTTTTTCCTTAATATAAACATTTAAAATTATAAACTTCTCTCTATCAATTGTGATAGCAGAATTCCAAAATTTTTGAAAAGTTGTACTTTTTATTGTCATTCAGTTAGAAATACGTTCAAATTTTTCTGTGTTTATTCTTTGACGCTTGGGTTATTTTGAAGTGTATTGTTAAATTTACGAAGATTTGTCGAATTTGAAGTATCTTACTGTGATTAATTTCTAATTTAATATTGTACTGATCAGACAACATATTCTCTATGGCTTTAGTCATTTGAAATTTATTGAAACTTGTTTTATGGGCCATCCATATGGTCTGTCTTAAGGAATGTTCCATGTACAAGTGAAAAGAACATCTGTTTTGCTGTGTTGGATAGAATTCTATGAGTATCATTTAGGTTAAATTGATGGATTGTGCTCAAATATTCTATATTCTTTCTGATTTTTAATTTATTTGCTACTTTTCCCCTTTGTTTTATTAATTTTTTTGTTTTTTTCTATTCATCTGCATTTTATTTATTTTTCTTTTTTTAAGTATATATTTTTTAAAGATTTTATTTATTTATTTTTAGAGAGAGGGGAAAGGACCCCCCTTAGTTCATGTCCATGGGTTGGATATATAAGTTCTTTGGCTTTTCCATTTCCTATAGTATTCTTAACCTCCCCCTGTCTATTTTGTACCTGCGGGTTATACTTCTCATTGCTTGTACCTTTTCCCCCATTCATTCCTTCCTTCTCCCTCTCCACTAATCTCTCTCCGTGTGATCTCCATTTCTGTGATTCTGTTCCTGTTCTACTTGTTTGCTTAGTTTGTTTTTGTTTCTTTAGGTTTAGTTGTTGATAGTTGTGGGTTTGTTGTCATTTTACTGTTCTTGGTTTTGATCGTCTTTTTCTTAGATAAATCCCTTTAACATTTCATAATATAAGGGCATGGTGATGATGAACTCCTTTAACTTTACCTTATCTGGGAAACATTTTATCTGCCCTTCCATTCTAAATGATAGCTTTGCTGTATAGAATGACATTGGATGTAGGTCCTCGCTTTTGATGACTTTTGAGTACTTCTGTCCAGCCCTTTTTGCCTGTAAGGTTCCTTTTGAGAAATCAGCTAACTGTCTTATGGGAACTCCTTTGTAGGTAACTGTCTCCTTTTCTCTTGCTGCTTTTAAGATTCTCTCCTTATCTTTAATCTTGGGTAATTTAATGATGATGTGTCTTGGTGTGCTCCTCTTTGGGTCCAACTAGTTTGGGATTCTCTGAGCTTCCTAGACTTATATGTCTATTTCCTTCACCAGATTGGGCAAGTTTTCTTTCATTATTTTTTAAAATAAGTTTTCAATTTCTTGTTTATCCTCTTCTCCTTCTGACATCCCTATGATTTGGATGTTGGAATGTTTAAAGTTGTCCCAGAGGTTCCTAATCCTCTCCTCATATTTTTAAATTCTTGTTTCTTCATTCTGTTCCAGTTAAATGTTTATTTCTTCTTTTGTTCCAAGTTTTCATTTAAGACCCAGTTTCCTTTCTTTTCACTGTTGGTTCCCTGTATATTTTTATTTCACATTGTATAGCCTTTACTTCTTTTTTTATTTTGCATCCACACTCAGTCATTTCTGGGAGTGTCCTAATTACCAGTGTTTTGAACTTTGCATGTGATAGGTTGTCTATTTCCTCACGCTTAGTTCTTTTTGTGGAGTTTTGATCTGTTCTTTCATTTGGGCCATATTTTTTGGGGGTGCAGTTGTTATGTTGTAAAGGTCAGAGCCTTGGGTATTCACCAGGGTGGGGGCAACCCACTTTGCGGTGTTTTGGCTCTGTATGTGGGAGGGGGTCAGAGAGGGAACAACGCTGCTTGCTTGGCTCTCACCATGCTTTCAAGAGACTGGTAGTTTCTCCTCCCAGTTTATCCGCATGCAAATGTGGGACCACCCTGTCCACCAGCCCCTGCCTAGCTGGGAGCTCTCCCCTTCACAGCTACCCATCTCTGCCCCTCCTTCCAGTCTGGATGAATATTTCTTTTTTAACTCCTTGGTTGTTGGACTTCCGTTAGTTTTGATTTTCTGGCAGTTTTGGTTCTTTTCTTCTTTTGGTTATGTGAGGAGGTAAAGTGTATCTACCTTTGCCTCCATCTTGGCCAGTACTCTAATTTTTTCCATGTATTTTGAACTTTATTTAAGATTGTTTTGAGGAATTTATCCCTTTATGATTATATGATTATGCTCTTTATCTCTGGTAATTCCCTGTTTTGAAGTCTGCTTTGTTTGATATTAGTATAGCTACACCATCTTCTTTACATTTGAGTTTGCATTCTATATATTTTTCTATATGATTAAAGTGTTTAATGTATTTCCTGTAGACAGCATATAGTTGAATCTTTAAAAAAATCTGGTTTGATAATCTTTGCCTCTTAATTGTAGTTTGTAGGACATTCACACTTAATGTAATTATTGTATGTTTATTATCAGATAACATGCCTGTTGTGGTGTTTTTTGTTTGTTTGATATATTTGTTTCTTCTTGCCTTCCTTTGAGTTCCTTGAATATTTTTTAGTATTCCATTTTATTTCCTCTACTGACTTTTTGTCTCTTCTGTTTTCTTCTTTATTTTTTTTAGTGTTTGCTCAGAAATTGCACTACATGTCTTTCATTTGTTACAGTTTTCATTTAAAAATATTTTACTCCTTCAGAACCAACATAAGAACCCGAATATACTTCAAATTACCCCCTTCCTGCTTGTTGTGCTTGTTACTGTTGTAGGTGGGAATTCTGTTCTTCCACATGGTCACAAGGAAGGCATGCCAAGGATCCATGCATAGGAGATTGTGGGGTGCAGGATGGTTTATTCATGTGGAGATAGAAGCTGTCCCCGCTAAGTTTCCCATGTCCCATCTCCTTCTGTCCCATCATGGAAAAAGTCCAACTATGTCTTCAGCAAGGCCAAAATAAAAGCCAGTGTCCAGAGTTTCTGCTTCATATTTAAGTATAGTCCTTTGGAGCCTGCAGGTGGGCTGTTAAGCAGCCTCAGTCCGCACTGTTCCTGACAGCAGTCTATTTCAGGCTCCTTCGGGAGGAGGAGGTACAATGAGGCCTGTACCACCTACATGTGAGGCCTGTACCACCATGGGCCATGTGCTGCTAAGGCTTCATGGCTGCATGTATCTGGGTGAGAGATTGTGTGAATGAATGGGGTGAGAGCATCATTGGGTGGGCAAGAGAGAGAGAGCTCCTTTGTTCCCCTGAGGTTATATCAGCTTGGGTTGGGATGGACCACGTGCTCTTTCAAAAGAACAAACGAACTGCACAGGCTTTCATGGGCTTTGGATGGGCCACCTCCCAACCAATCCCTTCTTTCCCTAGGCTATACTGATAGTCCTCTTTGGTCAGGCACCTTTCCCTGCACCATTTTGACTTCTGCTGCACATGTGCCTGCTTTCCTCTGCTTCAGCCTGGCAACCTGGTACCAGAGGGGGAAGGACGGAGGCTCAATCTTGTTGGCAGAGCACAATGTCGTAATCCCCTGGGCATGAAGCTGTAGCTTCCTTACTAGCAAGTGGGCTCCTGTTTCCAAGTTTATTAAGCTCAATATCTAGTACCCTTTGCTCTTTTTTCTTTTATCATTATCATGATTTTACAATTTTCTCTTTGTTTTTGGTTTTGAGTAATTTGACTATAATATGTAGTTTTCTTTTTATTCTGTTTGAATATTACTGAGTCTTGGATATGTGTATGGGTATCTTTCATCATTTTTGAAAATGCTTGACTGTTATTTCTTCAAATATTTTGACTTATTTTTTTCTGTTGCTTTTGAGACTCCAATGATATGAATTTCCTATCATCAAAAAGATCTTAAATATTCTGTTGCTATGTTTTAAAACTTCTATTCCTTTCTGTGTTTCATATTGGATAATTAAGAATTGAGGTAAAATCCATATGAATAGCTCTTGTAATAAAAAAAAAGGTCAATATTTTGTCTGTCCAACTGTTCTTGTTTGTTATTTTAGGAAAAAAAGACCATTTGCAGAGTCTCAGCTCTATCACTAGTCTGTAACCTTCATGGTGGAAGGCATATTGTTTAAAAGCTTGGCTGCAACTAAAAAAAAATCCCTTAGTTTTCACTGTTATTTAGTGAATCAGATTTTAAAATATGACATTTGGTATAAGAAATTAATACAGTATGTTCTTTAAAGAAAATTTTAGATAAAAATTAAAATAAGAAAATTTTAGAAATGTATTTACTTATTCTAAATTCTAGGAAAGTTGTATTGTTATGCAAGTATTTATATATTTTATAATAGTGTATAAAATATTTGGGTATTTCTTTCATCTAGGTAGTTATTTTACTTCCAGTTAAGTCTTTTTTTAAATTAGTTTTTATTGATTATGCTATTACAGTTGTCCCATCCAGTTAAGTCTTTTAAAAAACTTGAAATGATGAACTGTTTATTAATTGTTGCTTTTAATATTGATTACAATTAGACTGGAAGCATGAAGTTTTTATGAAAGTTGTATATTAAAATCATTTTTTTCCTACTTTTTTCTAATTTGCTAGAGGAATTCAATGATAGAATTTTGCGACCAGAGTTATCAAATGATGAAATGCTGTCTCTTCATGAGGAGTTGCAGAAGATTTATAAAACATACTGTTTGGATGAAAGTATTGACAAAATTCGGTTTGATCCCTTCATTGTAGAAGAGATTCAAAAAAGTAAGTCAAAGATGATGATGAGAATGAATTCTGCAGCTTTTTACAGTTTTCAGAGTTTTCTCTTGTATCCTATTTATTATTGCAACAATCGTGTGTGATACACAGGCATCCATAATCTTACTTTACCAACTAAATCAAAGCTTTGATGAAGAAACTTATTCATAGCTCACTTGCCAGAACTAGAGCTTGGTTATTCTAATTTCTCATTCTAGTGTGATTTCTACACCTTATAGTGGATTTTCTACAAAACATGTTTGTATACTATTTGACTGTGATGAATTTTAAACTAATATATATATTTATGCTATTCATAAACAATTTCTACAATGTAATGTTTTAAAAATAGTTGCTGAAGGCCCATATATAGATGTTGTGAAACTTCAAACTATGAGATGTCTTTTTGAAGCATATGAACATGTACTTTCTCTGTTGGAGAATGTGTTTACTCCTATGTTCTGCCATAGTGATGAGGTAAGCCAAAATATTAATCTTGTTTGAGAATTTTTCTGTAATACTTAATAGTGGCTTTGATAGCATTAGATGAATAATTCAAATAAAAAGCAGAAAAATAAAGCATGATTAATTAGGAAACTGAATACTCTTTTTACTGTATAACTTAATAGAGATTAAAAGTTAATTTATAGAAACAATTTCCAAAGCCAAAACCGTGTGTGTGTGTGTGTGTGTGTGTGTGTGTAGCTATGCAGATTGTGACCAAATTGGTCAACCTCGTTTACTAAATACCTGAGTGGCTTGGTGGAACTTTGTTGAAATAGAAACCTCATTTTTGTATATACGTTATTTATAGACCTGTGCAAATCAAGTGCAATATTTTAATCCTTACTCTATTTGACTGTGGTTGTATTCACTTGATTTAAATAACATTTTCTTTAAACTGGAAAGTAGTGTGTTAAAATAACATGTTCAATATTAAATATTAGTTTAATAAATCACAATTACTTTGGAAGTATTTCAGACAACTTTTAAGAGGTGCAGAATCACCAACACGCAACTCAAAATTCAACAGGTAGGTATATTTAATCATACATATGTTTTGTTTTGCTACTTGTTGATGCTAATCCTTCTGTGATAGTATCATTAGCTTTATTAGCTATTTTTCTGTGAGTATGTGTTTCTATTGCTGCATAAGTACACAAGACATTTTACTAAGGAACTGTAGAGCTATATTACATATGGTAACACGATGCCTGAAATTCCTTTACAAAACTTTTAACAAGATACACACAATTGCCTTGTTAATCTCATAGTTAATATGTATTAGTGTTTGATTATGTGCTTTTTTGGAGACTATGGACTGCACACATAAATGCAATCCACACATAACCCAATTTTAGACAGTTCCCCTGCCTCACGCCCCAGTGAGTACTTTAGGTAATAGAGTACAAAAAAGCAGAGGGATTTTCCTGCTTCTCCTTTCTCTCTAGAAATGTAAGTGTGTAGGCAAATGATCTAAAGAAAGATAACAGAAGAGAGGAGTTTTAATCATTTATAAACTAAATAATGTCTTGATTTGTACTTAACTTGTAATATGTACAAAATTGACGCTGATATCAAATCCAGAAATCTATATGATATTCACATTGCTCAGCACCTTCCAGTTTGTCTGAGCAAGGATATAATAAATATATAAATAAATTGGAAATGAGGTACAAAGAGAAAGTTGATAGAAAATGGAGTCATTTTATAGATAGATAGTACAAAGAAAAATGTGAAAATCTTAGCCATGGGGAGAATATGTGTATTGCATTTTTTGACATAACCAAGGATTGTAGGAATATTGAATTATTTCAAATGTTGAATATTTATTCTTACATAATGCTTCAGTATAAGTAGTATACATGTAATAACTTCTCTAAAAGGTGGAAAATATCTTTTTGATTCTTTGTAAAATTATCATCACTTCCCCACTAAAATTTATATATTACAGCCATGAAATATTGACTTCATTTTACAGAAGTCCCATCCATGCCTTTTAAAATAGCATTCTTTACCCAATCCATGTGTCTCCTTTCATTTGAATACTTTTCAAACCTTTTATCAAATATCTTAGCATCACTTAAGAAGCAGGTGAAATTTCTACCCATTTATAGACTCAGGATGTTTGGAGTACATACTAGGATATTAAGCTTAATGAAACTCCAGTATAGGGCCATTTAAGGTGAAGTGGTTCTTCGATCTTGCAAGCACGCAGGGTAGTTAAAGCTAAGTCAGGGTCCTAACTTCATAGAAGGAAAGCTTTCTTTGCCACTTTGAGAATACCTGGTTGCCTCCAACATATTAATGCACTAATTTTGCTGGCTTTAAAATAGAAAATGAATGGGGAAAAATATGGGTTCTTTTCTTTCTGAGTACTGATTATGTTCTTTTAAAATAAAGTAAGTTTTTCTTGTTATTGACCTGACTCTAGTATTAACTATCAGTCTTATCAGGACTCTGTTTAATGATTCATTTATGACTATATAGAATACATAAAAGACTTTGTTTATATTCTTTCCTTGAAAATTTAGTGTAGCATTGCTAATTTGCTGTTAAATGACTTAAAATATGTAAAATATTTGTTCATATATGTTGTCAAATTTCTATGTAATTGTATCTTAGAAGTAAAATTTTAATGCATACTGTTTCATTCTTACTGAAAATTCAACATAAAAAATATTTAGAGATCTTTTGTTAACTTTGCTTCTTAACGTAAAACATACTTTTTAAAATATGCAAATTAAACGTGTGAAGCATGCATAATTTTATTTAATCCATACCTAAATTCCATGCTGGAAAATACAGGTTTGCTGTCTGTGCCAAGTTTTTGATAGTCTCTGCATACTTTCCACTGTGTCAAACAAGTGGTATGCCTAAATGAGGGCAAAACACATACAATTATTTTCTGACATATTGTATTTTTAAGAACTTCTTTTTAATGATCTAGAATTCATACCCCCAAACTCCCCCAAAACAACCCTTGTACTTTGTTTTGCTTTCCTTTATCATGTTATTCATAAGAATTCCTTCCCTTTGCAAAGATGAATGTCGTCCACCTGTAACTTTTAAAGCTTTTAAATTTTGTTTTGTGTTCTAAAGTGAAACTTGTTTAATATCTGGACTTTCTTTCTCTCCTTTCCTCTTATAATTTCACATATCTGTTATTGCAGAGGTAGCCTAAGTTTGGATGATTTTCGGTAAGTTTTCAGACAGCATGTGATTCTTTTCTGTATGTTATTTGTGTAAGTCCAGAAGGTACACCCAAACCAACCTGAGTACAACTAAAAAGAAAAATAATGAAACATTGTGTTATTACTGCCTTCAATATTAGCTAATTGGGGTAACTTTTAAAAATTAACTTGTACTTTGATTATAGATATCTCCTATTTGAAATAGCAGTATATCCTTATGTCATCATAAAATAAAAATGTCATTATAAAAATGAAATGATAAAGCCAGTACCTAGCTTTTCAAGGTTATTGATTCATTTTTTTGTTATTGATTTTGCTAAGTTACTTTTAGAATTATTTGTGTTTAAAGAATTTTTTTAAAGCAAGAAGTACAATATTTCTGTATTTCTGGGCATAATTACAAGTGAGATATTTTAGAAATAGGACATATTTCAAAAAGTCCAATTGTTTTATGGTCTATCTAGGTTCTAGAGACTAGAATAATCTATCTAAATTCTAGATGTTTAGATTTTAATAATATTTTGTCAACATTTTTGTATTTGTTTTTGAAAACAAATATCAGAGAATTGTGTTTACGGTTCTGGATTTTTCAAAACACTAATTGCATGCTTGTTTAAATGAAATAATCTTGTTTAAGTACCCTTTTTACTATTTAATACTTAATTTATTATTAGAGTTTTTCCAGTTTTAAAATGAGTTTGCTTTGTTCCTTGGACATGTATAACATGCACATGTTATATTACTTCTATTTCTGTAATTGTTGCATTATTTTAGTAAATTTTGCTTCTAGAAATTATTGCTATTCATTGAGCATTCAAAGCAAGCTTTTTTGGACTTTAAAGTAGTCATTTTTATTTGGGTATCTGTTGTAAGGGCAGTAGCACATAGGGAGTATGAGTTTTAAATTGGATAAAAGTTATTTTATGTTTTTATTTATTGAAACATGGAGCAGTAGGCTGTAATAGAGGAAATTTGGCTTCTTTGTACTTGCTTTCTAGGTATTTCTGCTTTTAGGAATTTACTTTGGAAAAACATTATAAAACTAATACATATTGGTTTATTATGAGTAATAGTAATACATGGCAGAGCAGCCTGCTTTCTTAGGCTACATTTGCTTTTATTCTTATACTTAGTACTAACCCTTCCCTTTGGCATTTTTTCTTTTTATTACTTTGAAGTTAAATAAGATGCATTTCATACTGCCCTTTTCTTTTTATTAAAACATTGTATTTTGCTTAAAAACTTTCAGTCATAGAGGACAGGTTTTTTTTATTAAATTCTGTCTAAAATGAGTACTGAGGAGGTCATAGTTTTATTGTTTTTTCTTTTTTTAATGCAGGTTGCAGCTTTTGTTTGTTTTAAGGATTGTATTTATTTATCTTTAGAGAGAGGGGAAAGATGGGAGAGGGAGAGAAACATCAATGTTTGGTTGCCTCTCTTGTGCCCCCTACTGGGGGACCTGGCCCACAACGCAGGCATGTGACCTGACTGGGAATCGAACTGGTGACCTTTTGGTTGGCCAGTGCTCAACCCACTGAGCCATACTAGCCAGGGCAAGCAGTACAATTTAAATGGATACTCCACTTTGAACTTTGTCTTAATAACACTTAAAAAAAATCTATTTCAAAATATGTATGACAATAATAACCATGTACCACTAGGGGGCTCTCATTTTAAAAACATTTTAGTTCAGTTAATGTTTTAAAAGTAAACTAGGTAAATTTCAAATATTTGTTAATAAGTATTGTCCCATTTATGCATTGCCTCCATTTTAAAACTTTAAATCTTTTCTTTGAGATGTTTTGCCAGTCTATGACTGAGAAATCCAAAAGGTTACGTTAGCTATAACTTCACAACTATTTTTTTTCATATTTATTTACAGTAAACTAGACTGTTGAGATAATTGGCTTGTGATTGATGCATTTTTTTTTAATATTTAGGAGCACACAGAAAAGAGGAGAATCATTTGGAATCAGCAGAATAGGTAGCAAAATTAAGGGAGTATTCAAGAGTACCACCATGGAGGGAGCAATGTTGCCTAATTATGGTTTAGCCGAAGGTGAAGATGACTTTGTAAGTAAATATTCTTCAGTGTGATCCCTGTATAACTTCACACTTACAATGGTATCAAATAATTGGATATACTTGTTATTTTTCCTCTTCTTTATCTTCTTCTTTCAAACTTCTTTTATATCCCCCTTTCTTCCATTAATTATTACAGTTTCATGGTGCTAATCTAATTTTTGAAATTCCTGAGCACTAAGTTACTGCTTACTAAGGCCAGAATTGTTTCTGTTAAGCTGAGTCAAACAATTTACCATATTTTGTTTAGGCTTTAACTTCATATCCTGATGTTATCCCTTTCCAACTATATGGCCCAGACACACAGAGTTGTTCATAGATGTCCTAAACTCTTGCTACTCAAACTATGATATATGGGTTATTGGTATTATCATTACCTGGGAGCTTGTTATAAATACAGAATCTCAGGCTTTATCCTGGACCTAATAAGTTATAATCTACATTTTAATAGTTGACTTATATGCACATTACACCCAGCATGCTCTTTTATATCTCTAGATTTTGGCACATGCTGTTCTTCTTGAAATGCCCCCCAATGAGCCCTTCCCTGAGTTTCCAAGAAGAATTGAACATTTCTTCCTTTGTACTCCTATTAGATCATATTTAAAGCATGTACCACAGTGTATTTGAAATTGTGTGTTTATGATTGTCTTCCCTAGGAATTAGTTAGTTCAGTAAAGGGAACTACTGTCTTATTTGTACTTTTCATTCATTTAACAAATCTTACTTGATTTCAAATCTTCATTGATCTCAAGTCTTCATATTGCCTTTTAATGACTTTGAGCACTGGCAATAAGATAACACATAGATTTTGTGGAGGCGTCACAAGATGGCAGTGGAGTAGGAGGATGTATTGTGTACCTCCTCCCAAAACCAAACTGTAAATAAAACTAGAGGGGAATAGTCACCCGAAATAAACTGAAGACTACCTGAAAATGAGACTTTTAACCATACATGGGCAAAAAAACACCATGAAACTGGTAGGAAGGGTGAGGTCATTAAAGGGACTGGTCCTGTTCACACAGGCAGTGGGTTGAAATGGCAGCGTGGCAGTGGGAGCTTCCGCTTGAAGAGAGAAGCCGGGACCACAAACCAGGATTCCAAGCACAGAGCATCAGTGCCAGGATCAGACGATCATGTAGCATGCAGCAGTGAAAGACCATGGGGTTTTTCTTTGCTGGGGAGAGACAAGACCTGCTGGAGATAAAGCCACTGTTTTTTCCCCTAATTCTTAAAGGGGCCAAAACACAGGTTTTGTGTTTGCAACTCCTCACCTTGGGCCCCAATGAAGGGAGGGTGGTGCACATTGATGTCATGCAAGGAGAGTGTGGAGTAGGAGGCACTGGAGAGAGAAGTAGGGGAGTAGCTCTGGGTTTTTCTGTGCTAGTATATACTTGGATTCCTCAGCAGTCATCTTGCTTGAGAAGAACAAGCACCTCCCTGGAGAAAAGCGATTACCTTACTCTGTGGGATATTGCTTACCCCACCCTTCCTCTGCAGTCTTGCTCCCTCCACCCTGCATCTTTTTCCCCCTTTTATGTGTTTTTTTTGTTCTTTTTGGTTTTGTTTTATGTGGGTTTTTTTCTTTTTCTTTTCTTTTTTCTCCCATCCTGTATCTCAACCCCTGTGGAGGAGGCAGGAACCTATACAGACTCAGGGGGTGTCAGGAGAAGCTGTAGGGCACAGTCATTCCATATGCTTTCCAAGACAAACAGACTGGCACTTCCCCCTCATGGGAGAGCCATAGAAACACCATTCTAGTTTCCAACAGACTCAAAATTCGGCTATGGAGACCCCACTCATTTGCCTATAAGGGGCCCTTCCCTGCCAAGTCCAGGGAAATAATTCCGGATGGACTCAGAGTAGTGGCTCAGGGACAGGGGCAAACACCCACCATCTTTCCTGAAGTCTGAAAGGCATGTGCCATGGGAGATTCAAGAGTCCCATCCCCCCTGATTCCAACAGAAGCCCTCTCAGTAGCAGTTGGGTCTCTGACTAGTTTAAGACTGACAGCAGGCCGGCAGCCAGAGACAGGCAGAAGCAGATCCTATGGTGACCTGGGGGCTTGCTGACACACCCCTTGACCCAGTGTTGATAAAACCCAGCTCTGCAGAGCAGCTTGGCCTATCCTGGGAGAAGCCAAGCCTGGAGATATCAGTTACAAACTGTGGATGACCTGTAGCTTTGAATGGGCTGCCGAGGGCTAGACATGACATTGGCTTGTGCTGACAATGGCCTGACATTGGCTTAAACTAGCCTCAAACAGCATCAGAACTATAGCCAAAGGGAGAACTCAGCAGGCAAGCACTAAACTCTGCTGAGCCAAATACCACTTTGTTTTTTTTTTCATTATTTTCATGATTTTTTCATAGTCCTTTTTATTTTTTCTATTTTTTCCTTTTATTTTTTAAAAATTATATTTTATTGATTATGTTATTACAGCTGTCCTGATTTTTCCCCCTTTGTCCCCCTCCACACAGCACCACCCCCTCCTTCTGGCAATTCCCCCCACCCTTGTTCATGTCCACAGGTCATGCATATAAATTCTTTGGCTACTCCCTTTCCTATACTGTATTTTACATTCCCATGGCTATTCTGTAACTACATATTCATATTTCTTAATCCCCTTTTCTCTCACCCATTCTCCCACACCTACCCTTCCATCTCTTTATGTTTAACCTTTGGCATTTTACATATGATGTGTCTTGGGGTAGACCTTTGATATCCATCTTGTTTGGGACTCTGTGCTTCCTGGACTTGCATGTCTATTTCCTTCACCAAATTAGGGAAGTTTTCTTTCATTATTTTTTCAAACATATT
This sequence comes from Trachops cirrhosus, assembly GCA_028533065.1. Classification (NCBI taxonomy): domain Eukaryota; kingdom Metazoa; phylum Chordata; class Mammalia; order Chiroptera; family Phyllostomidae; genus Trachops; species Trachops cirrhosus. Next base: position 133,866,839 of record CM052541.1, on the reverse strand, counting down.
TCCAGTTTCTTGCTCTTTCTCTTCTCCTTCTAGCACCCCTATGATTCGAATGTGGGATCTTGAAGTTGTCCTACAGGCTGCTTATACTACCCATGTTTTTTTGGAATCTCTTTTCTTCCTGTTTTCTGATTGGTTGTTTTTTGCTTGCTTACGTTCAAAATCATTGATTCGATTCTCAGCTTTATCCACTGTACTGTTGTTTCCCTATAAATTGTTCTTTATTTCAATTAATGTATCCTTTGTTTCTGACTGGATGTTTTTTATGATGTTAAGGTCTTCACTAAGATCTTTGAGCATCCTTATAATCAATCTTCTGAACTCTGCATCTGAGAGATTGCTTATTTCCATTTTGTTTAGCTCTTTTTCTGGAGGTTTTTTTAAAAGATTTTATTTATTTATTTCTAGAGAGAGGTGAAGGAAGGGAGAAAGAAAGGGAGAGAAACATCAATGTGTGGTTGCCTCTCGCACATCCACAACTGAGGACCTGGCCTGGCAACCCAGGCATGTGCCCTGACTGGGAATCGAACTGGCAAACCTTTGGTTCTCAGGCTGATGCTCAGTCCACTAAGCCATGCCAGTCAGGACTTTTTCTGGAGTTTTTATCTGTTCTTTCATTTGGTCCTCATTTCTTTGTGTCCTCATTTTGGCAGACTCCCTGTGTTTGTTTCTTTATATTAGGTAGAGCTGCTTTGACTCCATGTCTTGGTAGTGTGGCCTAATGCATTGGTACAGCCTCCGCTATTTCCTAAGCTGGGTATTTGAGGTGCAACCTTTGTGTGGGCTGAGTACACCCTCCTCTTACAGTTGAGCCTTGGTTGCTGTTGGCAGATCAATGGGAGGGATTACCCAGGCCAGTTATCTGCAAGGATTGGCTGTGACTACTTACCACCACCCTCTGCCCTCCATGGAGGACCAGCTGTGGAGGGGAAGGGTGGTATAGCTGTCCACTGGGTGTGCTATCTCCTGGGGTTTCCCAGGTAGTACAGGCCAAGATCAGCCCCAACCTGTGTTTTGCCCAGGGTCACCCTGCTTGAGTTATAAAGCAATTTGAAATGGCTGCTACTTGTGCTGGACTTTGAGACTCCCAGGTGATGCCAAGCTGTGAATCTAGGCTGCTACTTTTGGGCCTGGAGCTCAATGAGGCCAACTACAGCTTGCTTGAGAGGATTTAGGAAGTTGTGAAGTATGAGCAAAGACCATTCAAATGGAAAAGCAGCTTAGGTTGGCCCATAAGTTGGGTGGGGTGAAGTCTCTGGGGAACTCCAAGGTGGGCCATACAGTGTTTGCAAGGTTAATGGAATCTTAGATGTGGCACCAGTGTCCTGACTCTGTGGAGGAAGGGTTTAGAAAGGGGACAGTGGCCTCTGCTCAACTTGATGCCAGAAACCTCAGCCTCCCCCTGCCCACCACTGGCACTCCTGAAGCCGCCATCCCATTGCTGGAGCTCAGAGGGAGGGAGTCTGAGTAGGTGAGTCTGTGTGTGGGTTTTTTAAGAGGAACTGTTTGGGGCTCCAGCAGTTTTTTCCACTGACTCAATCTTCACTGGTTTTTGCAGTCAGAAGTTGTGGGGACTTATCTTCCTGGCACTGGAACTCTGCTCTAGGGTGCCTGGTGTGGAGCAGGGACTCCGCAGTCCAGAGATATTCCTCCCATATTTTTATCTACCACACATGGATGTGGGACCAACTCATTCTGTATCATTGCCCCTCCTACCAGTCTGGATGGGTGTGATTTCTTTAATTCCATAGTTGTCAGACTTCCATTCAACTTGATTTCTATCAATTCTGAGCGATGGTTGTTTTATATCTTAGTTGTAATTTTGTTTTGGTTGTGCGAAGAAGTGAGCCATGTCTGCCTATGCTATCTTGACAGGAAGTCTCTTTTCCTTTTATTTTTGTTCTATTTTTTCTTTTATATCTCTTATTTTACTCTTACCTTTGGTTACCCCATTGTTCCCTTCTTCTTTCTTTTTTTATTTTTGTTATTCTTTCTTGTTCTTTGTCCCTTTTTCCTGTTTTTCATATTATTCATATTGTCTTTGCTTTTCTCCTCCCATTATCATCTTTCTGCCCTTTGGTCTTCTCTAATTATTTTTCCTTTTTTTCTGCATTCCCTAATATTCCATTTCCCTTTCCACCTTTATTATTATTTAATCTTTTGTCAGTGAAATTGCTGCTGTTGTTGGAGGGGGGTTGCTTGTTTTGGTTTCATTTTTGTGTGTGTTGTTTTGCTTTGTTCTGTCACCACTGTACAACAGCATACAAGATGTGGTGGGATTTGAGCCTCTCAATCAGCCTGCTGGAGGGGAGATTCCACCAACAAACAAGCCAACAAAATTCAGGACCCAAATACAACAGGAAAGCCCACATAAACTACACAAAGAGCACTCCTAGAGCAATCAGATCAGGAGATCAAGGAGTCTGCACCTGGGTCTCACAGAACTCCTACTACATGATCCTACCCAACAAGACATAAGTCAAAGCAGATCTATCTAATACATAAAAACAATAAAAAAGGGACAGATAAAATGAGGAAACAAAAAACAATCTCCAAGTGAAAGAAAATAAGAAATCTGCAGAAAAAGGGCTAAATGAAATTGAGGCAAGCAAATGATCTGACACAGAGTTCAAAATAAAGGCTATAAGGATGCTCAAAAACTTAAGAACTATAACAGCATGAAAAAGGACATAGAAACTATGAATGAGATCCAGTCGGAAATGAAGAATTCAATATCTGAAATGAAGAATACATCAGAAGGAATTCAAAGCAGGCTAGATGAAGCAGAGGATTGAATTTATGATTTGGGAGACAAGGTAAAAAAAATCACCCAGTCAGAGCAACAAAATGAAAAAGACATAAAAAGAATGAGGTTAGTCTAAGAGAGCTTTGGGACACATGAAACATACAATATTTACATTATAAGGGATACCAGGAGAGGAAAGGGAGCAAAAGATAGAAAGCCTGGTTGCAGAAATGACAGAAAATTTACCTAACTTGGTGAGGGAGAGATGCACACATGTTCAGGGAGTACAGAGAATCCTAATCAGAATGAACCAAAAGAGGCCCACATCAAGACACATCACAATTAAAATGGCAATGTTTAAAGACAAAGAATCTTAAAGGCAGTCAAAGAGAAATGTTAGTTACCAACTATAGAGCTCAATAAGTCTGTCAGCTGATTTCTCAACAAAAACACTTAAGGCCAGAAGGGATTGGATAAAGTATTCAAATGATGAAAAGCAAAGACCTGCAACCAAAACTACTCTATGCAACAAGGCTATCATTTAAAATTGAAGGTGAAATAGAGAGCTTCCCAGACAAAAAAGGCTAGAGGAGTACATTTCCACCAAATGAGCAATGCAAGAGATGCTAAAGGGATGATTTTAAGAAGAAGAAGAAATAGAGAGAGGAACATAGGTACAAAGGGGAAAGATGGCGATGAGTAAGTACCTATCAATAATAACCTTTAATGTAAATGGGTTAAATGCTCCAATCAAAAGACATAGGGTAGCTGAATGGGTAAGAAAACATGACCTGTATAAATGCTGTCTACAAGAGACCCACCTCAGAACTAAAGATTTACACAGGTGGAAAGTGAAGATGTGGAAAAAATATTTTATGAAAATGGAGTGAAAGGAAAGTGGGATAGTAATACTTCTATCTCACTAAATAGACTTCAAAACAAAGACCTTAACAGACAAAGGGGTCAGTCCACAAAAAGAATATAACCCTTGTAAACATATATGGATCCAATATAGGAGCACTTAAATATATAAAAATGATCTGAGAGATCACTGTAAGAAAGAGATTGGCAGCAATACAGCCATTATAGCTGATTTGAACACTCCACTGTCAACAATGGACAGATCATCCAAACAAAAAATCAACAAGAATATACTAGCATTAAATGACACACTATATCAAGTGGCTTTGATTGATATATACAGACCATTTCATCTCTAAGAAGCAGAATATACATTCTTCTCAAATGCACATGGAATGTTCTCAAAGATAGATAACATGGTGGGACACAAAGTAAGCCTTAATAAATTCAAGAAAACTGAAGTCATATCAAGCAAACATTTTCTCAGATCACAATGACTTGAAGCTAGAAATCAACCTTTAGGAAAAAACTCAAAAGCATCCCAATACATGGAAGCTAAATAACATGTTATTGAATAACGAGTAGATTAACAATAAGATCAAGGAAGAAATAAAAGTACTTGGAAACAAATGAACACACAGAACTGAAAACTTATGAGACACAGCAAAAGCAGTCCTGAGAGGAAGATTCATAGCATTATATGCCTACCTCAAGAAGGTAGATAAATTTCAAATAAACAACCTAAATAACCTTACACCTAAAAGAACTAGAAAAACAACAACAAAGCTCAGAGCGAATAGAAGGAAGGAAATAATCAAGATCAGAGCAGAAATAAATGACATAGACACTAAAAAAAAAAAAGTCAAAAGATCGATAAATCCAGGAGCTGGTTCTTTGAAAAGATAAAATTGACAAATTTAACCAGACTCATAAAAAAAAAAGAGAGAAGACCCAAAAAATAAAATGAGAAATGAAAGAGAAGTAACAACTGACACCACAGAAGTACAAAGGATTGCAAGATATTACTATCAACAACTATATGCCAAGCAGTTGGACATCCTGGGTGAAATGGATAAATTTCTAGAAATATACAGTCTTCCAAAACTGAATCTGGAATAAGCAGAGAACCTGAATAGAGCAATAAAAACTAGTGAAATGGAAGTGGTAATCAAAAAACTCCTGGCACACAGAAACTGTGGACCAGATGGCTTCAAGGGCAACTTATACCAATCATTCGAAGCAGAACTAATAACCATCCTGCTCAAACTATTCCAAAAAATTCAAAAGGAGGGAAGACTTGCAAGTTCTTTTTATGAGGCCAGCATTATCTTATTCCAAAACCAAGTAAAACAGAACACAGAAAAAAAAATTACAGGCTAATACTGTGCTAAAATCCTTAACAAAATATTAGTAAACTGGATTCATAATATATGAAAAAATATCATTCACTATGATCAAGTGGGATTTATTCCAGGGATGTCAGGATGGTACAATATTTGCAATAAATAAATGTGATATATCATGTACATAAAATGAAAGATGAAAATCACATGGTCATATTAATACATGGCAGAAAAGCATTTGATAAAATCCAGCACCTATTTATGATGAAAACACTCAGCAAAGTGGTAATAGAGGGAACATACTTCAATATAATAAAGGCCATATACAAAAATCCTACTGCCAACATCATACTCAGTGGGCAAAAACTAAATCCATTTTCCTGAAGATCAGGAACAAGACAGGGGTGTCCGCTTTCACCACTCTTATTCATCATAGTACTGGAAGTCCTATTCACAGTGATCAGACAAGAAGAAGAAATAAAAGGCATCCAAATTGGAAAGGAGGAAGTAAAACTCATTATTCTCAAACAACATGACATTGTACATAGAAAACCCTATAGGCTCCACCAAAACACCATTTGACCTAATAAATGGATCTGGCAAAGTAGCAGCATACAAAGTTAATATTCAGAGTCAATGCCATTTTTATACAATGATATTTAATTATAAGAAAGAGAAACTAAAAAAACAATCCCATTTACTATTGCAACAACAACAACAAAAGCACCTATGAATAAATTTATCCTAGGAGGTGAAAGACTTGTACTCAGAGAACTATAGGAAAATAAAGGTAGAAATTGAGGAAGGTACAAGTGGAAGCCTAGGTATATGGTAATGTTCATGGATTGAAAGAATTAACATCATTAAAATGTCCATAGTACCCAAAGCAATCTACAGATTCAATACAATTCCTATTAAATACCAATGGTATAGTTCTCAGATCTAGAACAAATATTCCAAAAATTTATATGGAACCAAAAAAGACCCCGAATAGCCACAGCAGTCATGAGAGAGAAGAACAAAGTTGGAGGGATCACAATACCTGATATAAAACTATAAGGCCACTGTAATAAAAACAGTCTGGTACTGGCATAAGAACAGACATATAAGTCAATGGACCAGAATAGAGGGCCCAGAAATAAATCTATGTCCCTATGGTCAATTAATATTTGACAAAGGAGGCAATAGCATACAATGCAAGAGCATACAATGGATTAAAGACAGTCTCTTCAGTAAATGGTGTTGGGAGAACTGGACAGGTATATGCACAAAAAAAAAGAAAGAAAAAAGAAACTAGACCACCATCTTACACATACACTAGAATAAACTCAAAATGAATAAAAGACCTTAAATATCAGTCTTCATACTATAAAAACCCTAGAGGAAAATAATAGGCATTAAAATGTCAGATATATCATGTAACAATATTTTTGCCAGTATATACCATAGGACAAGGGGAATAAAGGAAAAACATAAACAAATAGGACTACTGGGAATTGAAAATTTTCTGTGCAGCTAAAGAAACCATCATCAAAATGAGAAGGGAACTGACTCTATGGGATAACATAATTTGCCAATGATACAACAGACAAGGGTTTAATCTCCAAAATATATAAAGGCTCAACACCAGGAAGACAAGCAGTCCAGTTAAAAAATATGGGCAAAGGAGGACATAAAAATGACCCGTAGACATATGAAAAAATGATCAACATTATTAGCCATGAGATAGATGCAATTTAACACCACAATGAGATATCACCTTACACTTGCCAAAATGGCTGTCATCCATAAATCAACAAACAACAAGTGCTGGCAAGGATGTGGAGAAAACGGCTCCCTAATGCACTGTTGGAGGGAATGCAGACTGGTGCAGCCTCCATGGAAACAGTCTGGAGTTTTCCTGAAAAAAGTAAAAATGGAACTGCTTTTGACCCAGTGATTCCACTGCTGGGAATATACCCTAAGAATCCCAAAACACTGATTCAAAAGAATTTGTGCACCCCACATTTCATAGCAGCGTGCTTTACAATAGCTGAGATTTGGAAACGGCCTAAGTGCCCATCAGTAGATGAGTGGACCAAAAAAACTGTGGTACATATACACAATCGAATACTATGCAGCAGAAATAAGAAGGAATTCCTTCCTTTTGTGACAGTATGGTTGCAACTAGTGACTACTATCATAAGTAAAATAAGCTAGTTGGTGAAAGACAAATACCATATGATCTTTTATAAGAGGAATCTAATGAGGAAAATAAATTGATGAGCAAAATAGAACTAGAGGCATAGAATCATGGAATAGACTGACAGTTGTAAGGGGAGCGGGCAGTGGGAATGGAATGAAAGAGGGTGAAGGGATTTGTCAAAGAACATACACAAAGGACCCATAGACATGTACAATGGTGTGGGGAACTATGGAAGTGGGTGGAGGCAATGAAGGGGGAAAAGGTGGGACAACTGCGATAGCATAAACAATGAAATATTTTTTTAAGGCATAGAGTTTCCCTGTAAAGAATCTACTAACCTGGGTGTAAAATGGAGGAATAGTAGTGAATGAATTGGTAATGACTAAGAAACGGGGCAGAAGAGTAAATAAACCCATTTGTCCTCTTTACACCTTTCTTTTGACCTCTTCATCATTGCACTGATGAATTGTTAAGGAGAATCATTGCTTCTTTATAATTTAAATGGAAGAAAATCTTATTTTTCCTTTTTTTTCTTTTTAGATAATTCACATAGCATTTTTTTTCTCTTTAAGCCCTGTTTCTCTGTAAATAGAATAGAGACAGTAGACAGAGGAAGGAGTCTTTTTTTCAAAATAATGTTTTGTTATGTTTTTTAATTTGAAGCATATTACTACGTCTGTCCAGCCACATAATATAAAAAATAGAGACATTAACTGAAGAAGATACAAAATACAAGAAACATTGTACATGACACAATGATGCTTCAGTTCCCTTCAAAGTAGGCACCTTGGGACCTCACACAGTTCTAATTGCCATCAGCTGCCCCATTGTATTTTCTTGAATCTTATCAATGGTCTGAAATCTCTTCCCTTTCAAAGGTGATTTTAGTTTTGGGAAAAGGCAAGAATCTCAGGACACCAAGTCTGGGCTGTAGAATGGCTGAGTCTCTTGGATAGTTTGCTGTTTTCCCAAAAACTCTTCAGGAGATGTGATGTGTGAGCAGGCGCATTGTTGTGATGAAACTGCCATTCACCAGTTGCCCATAGCTATGGACTTCTGAATCATCTGAATAGTTTCTACCGAGGAATGTTGAAACTTAACACAAAATTTGATGCAGATTCATTGCTCTACTCACTCAGTCATTTTGAGTGCAATGGCCACACAGTACACATGCTCACTCAGTGGCATTTACTGCCCTACTGACTAGTACAGTGAAGTCATCATTGTTTATGCATGCGCATTCCAGTCCACTCCCCTTGGCTGCCAGGTTACACCTGTGTTGCTCAAACAATTCTCTTTATATTAACAATGGCTGGACTTTTTCCAGACAGATTTTGTATAATGCCAATTTTTTTTAAAAAATTTATTTTAATTGTTCAAGTACAGTTTTCTGCCTTTTACTCCCATCCCAGCCCACTCCTCAGCCCTCCCCACCTCCCTCCTATTTGCAACCCCCCGATAGTTTTTGTCCATGTGTCCTTTGTACTTGTTCCTGTAAACCCTTCCCCCTTTCCCCTGAAATTCCCTCCTCTCTCCCCTCTGGTCACTGTCAACCTGTTCTTTATTTCAGTGTCTTTGGTTATATTTTGCTTGCTTGTTTGTTTTGTTGATTAGGTTCCTGTTAAAGGTGAGATCATATGGTATTGGTCTTTCACTGCCTGGCTTTCAATTTTTTAATAGTATAGAAAAGTGGAAAAAAATGAAAATAACCACCTATAAGCCTACCACCCAGTAACCACTTCTACTAACATTTAGGTGATTTTCTTTTTTAAACAATATCTGTCCCGTTCTACCTCTATTGATGAGGCTATATTATATTATATATGTAGTTTGCTGTCCTGCTCTCTCCACAGTTAATATTATATAATAAAAGCATTTACCTATATTACTGTGAACTTCTGAAAACATAATTTTTGTGGGGGAAGATGTACTTTTTATGTTTTGTTCTTCCTAATTACTTGAAATACAGGTTGTATTTTTGCTTCAGGAATGGCATGTATCTTTAAAAAACAGAGAGTCCTCTTTGGTAGTGGCACAGATGAAAATTCTTGATTGGAACCAAAGATGATAATAATTGGAAGTGAGAGAAGAGGGCAAAGTAATCTCTAATATTTGAAAAGGAAGTGGTGGATGGGGTGTTGACCCAGACCAAGATGGTGTCACTTAGAATTTAGAGGGCACTGTGCTAATTCTAAGCTGTGGAACCTCATGGAATCTTTTTTTGTCTTGTTTAGGAATTTTAGGGGAGAGGAAGATTGTCACTAGTGGTCTTGTTAGGAATTATGGAAAGCCATTTTAGTCCTAGAACAAAAAAAGGGATAATTGCTAAGGAACTGTGTGGGGAGGAAAAGAATTTATTGGAAGGTATGGTGCTAGAATTCTGGAAATGTATCTCCACTACTTGTTTGCTCTTGAGTGCTATAGCCTTTGACTCATTACCTTAAAAAGTGTGTTTATCTGTAATATTTTGCCCCCTTGAACATGAGTCAGAGATGTCTAGAGGACCAGGTGGTGTTATAATGTGCCAATTCAGAAGTTCTCTTTCAATTTAATGTGATAGAGATAGTTTTTTTCTCCTTTCTCTTTGTATATTTCTAGAACATGTTTATTTTTTAATAATAATTGTTCTTCAAGAAATTTTTTAAAAATATTATTTTAAACATTTATTTTATTAACATTTTAGAAGCCAGGACATTAAAACAATAACCTTAATTGTATAGAGGTGTGTCCCTTTCAGACCTCTTTTCTAATTTTATATAATTTAATGTTGCAGTGAATTCTTGTGCCTTTTTTCCAGTTTAAATTATTTATTTGGAATACATACTTTTATTAGAATAAATTCCCAGAAATAGAATTATTTGGTTGAAACTGTTTTATGTCTCTTTATAAATGCACAATGTCAAAATGCTTTCTAGGAGGGTTGTGCCAGTATGTCTAGTAACCAGAAGTACAGGGTGGGGCAAAAGTAGGTTTACAGTTGTGAGTATGCAAAAGTTCATTTTATTATAATTTTTTAATTTATTATTTTCCATATCAGCAACTGTTTTGCTTACTCTTTTATATCACAGATCGAATTTATCTGTGCAATCTCCATCAATGACTGGTAACATTGATAAAATTTTATAACCCTAAATGAAAAAATATCAGTATATTTTTTCTTTTTATTACCAAAGTTAAATATTTTTCTATGTATTTTTAAAAATACCTTTTTCCAGTAATCTGAAGTATCTATTGCCTATTTTCTATTGAATTTTCACAGGTGGTGTAACAAAACCCAGAGCTGATGCTGGTAGCTTATTTTTATTTTTTTATCTTTATATTTTCAGTAGAAAATTTGATATCATCTACTTTTAGAAGTATTTAAAAATTATAGAATTTATATGGACATACTACTTTATAGCTCTAAGTCAAGCCCAAAGGGCCTGGAAATATTACATTTTTCCTGGTGATTTTTTTCCAGATTGAAGAAGGTATTGTTGTAATGGAAGATGATTCTCCAGTGGAAGCTGTGAGCACACCTAATACTCCCCGAAACCTTGCTGCGTGGAAAATTAGCATTCCATATGTAGACTTCTTTGAAGATCCCTCCTCTGAAAGGAGGGAGAAAAAGGAAAGAATACCTGTGTTTTGTATTGATGTTGAAAGGAATGATAGAAGAGCAGGTAGGAAGCTTTATGAGTGCTTTTCTTAAAAGATTCTGGTTAATCGTATTTATCAGGAATGATAAACATTTTGCCATTTATAACTATTGGGTATGACTGCATATCCAAAAGATAATTGTGTAGAACAAAAAAATTAAAGCTTTGGATTTCCTAGGTTATCTCTATTACTAGTTAACTAATTAATTTGTATAACCAACACTTACTCAGTAGATGCCTGCAATTGCAAGACACCTAACGATCCAGCAAGGCATTTTATATAATTTTATTTTAACGGTTTTGCTCCCATTATCATTAGCTGTTATACTTAATTGACTATTATTTATGCCTGTAGCACTATAGGAGATATTATACCAATTTTATTAAGACAGAATTTCTTCTCCGTTTTTGTCAGCAAATTCGAATTGATAATATGATCAAACACAATTTTACAAGTTTTCTTCATGTTTTGCTTATTTTTTTCTTTTGGTGGTTTTAGGTGTGTACTGTACTAATGATGGGGGTAAGCAGCATCCATAGTGAGTTAAACAGTTACCACGCTAGGCTGTGTCATGTGCCTAGTACTTAAAATCTGCCTCTTGTCTGTCAGAAAATTATTTAAAACTTCCTATTCAGCTATAATTTCCTGTCAGTATAAATATGTGACCATGTAGTAACTGTTACCTCCTTTTGAAAGATTTATGTATGCTATACTTTTAAATATTTTGGGAATATACTTTTGTTTTTGCCTTTTTGACAGCTATTCTTCAGTTTTGTTCTTTATTTTTAAAAACTTTGACTTAGTAATTAATCATAAAATCAATACCAAAAAAAATCTTAAAACCTGTGTTGTAAGGATAATTTCTGTCAGCAGTGCTGTAGATTTTTACAGTCAGTATAATATGTGCTCTTAGGAAGCCATGGCCTATAAGGGGAAAAAAAGTGTATCATTTAAATACTACATTGATTTTACATGTGTAGCAAAGTAGCGATTTCAGGATTTTTAAAACCAAAACTAAATATAATATAGACATTTAAGACCAGTGGAAAAAAAAATAGAATTTGGCTTATGGCTTGTGTTGTGACCATAGCAGGTTGGTTTTTCTCTGAATACAGGTGTTGTTTTTGAGTTGTTGTGGTTTTGGTTGACTTGATCCATTGCATTTCCAAATCAATGCTAGAATGACATTAGATGCTAATAATAGCAGTTAACATTTGTGGTGCTTACTCTGTGCTTTGCACTGTACACAAGTGTCTTAGAGGGATTATTTTATGTAATAGGTACAATTGTTTTTATGTAAGCAAACTAAGGCACAGTGGGGTTAATTTATTTGTTCAAGTTTACATCCAGGGTGTGGCAAAAGTAGGTTTACAGTTGTAAGTAAGCAAAACCCAGCTTATTTTATTTTATTTTTTTTAAAAGATTTTATTTATTTATCTTCAGAGGGGAAGGGAAGGAGAGAGGGAGAGAAATATCAATGTATGGTTGCTTCCTGTGCATTCCCTGCTGGGAACTGGCCTGCAACCCAGGCATGTGCCCTGACTGGGAATCGAACCGTGATCTCTTGGTTCACAGACCCGCGCTTAATCCACTAAGCTACACCAGCCAAGGCTCCAGCTTATTTTTGTATTATTATTTATTAATTATTGTATTTTCCATACGAACAACTGTAAACCTACTTTTGCCCAATTATGTAGTTAGTAAATATGGGGGATCTGGAATTGGAATAGGCAGGCTGACGTGACACATTCTTTAAACCATTAGTACTTTTTTTTCTTATTATTGAATTTATTGGGGTGATACTAGTTAACAAAATTAAACTGGTTTCAGGTATAAACCATTAATTCTTGCTCCCCAGTATGGTAGCCACTGTCCACATGTGAAAAATTAAAATTAAGATATATTAAAATTAAAATTTCATTTCTTATATTAGCCATAATTTTAAGTGGTCAATAGCTAATAGCTACTTTATTAGTGCAGATAATATAGAACATTTATAGAATATGCAGAAAATTCTATTGGATAGTGCTCATCTATACTATATTAGATCAGAACAATTAGTAAAGAGTTCAGAGACCCAAAATTGACTACACATTTTTTATGAAATACATCATATTTATGAAATTTAAAAAATAATCATAATTGTATAATATTTTGAAAGTTGCTGTCAGCTGTATGATTCTTTTGTAGAAAAATGTATATATTATTGAGATAACTTCATAAATAGGTGAATTTACCAGTGTCTTCTAAATAATTTAAAATTAAAGTATGGGATAAAATATGGGATAAAATCACATTATTAAGTGTGATGCCAAGAGATAAATTATGAAGACTGGAATAATTTCCACACTTGTATACTTAATGTTTTAAATACTGCATCTTTTTAATAGTAGTTTGTAAAATTATTTATTACTCAGTGTGTATTCATTCAATTTACAGTTGGGCATGAGCCTGAACATTGGTCTGTCTATAGAAGATACCTTGAATTCTATGTACTTGAGTCAAAACTAACAGAATTTCATGGTATGTTGCCCTTTTTGTATAAAACATTATATTTCAGCCTTAGCTTTCTTGGAAGCTGTTGAACCAGATTAATTTTTTGATTTTAAGTAACAGTAACAAGGAAATGTAATAGTGACACTTGTGTACACTGGTATTGATAATATGAATATATTATTTTTACCTTATTTCTATTTGTTTATATTTTAAAAGTTTTTACAATACACATTTATTGCTTTTTCAATAATAATATAAAAATATAAAAGAAAGCCCAGACTGGATAGCTTGCTTAGTTAGAGCATTGTCCTGATATGCCAAGTTTGCTTGTTCTATTCACAGTCAGGTTACATACAAGAATCAACTAATGAATACATAGCAAGTGGAACAATCGATGTTTCTGTCTCTCTCACTCCCCCTTCCCCTCTCTCTCAAATCAATTTTTTTAAAAAGTAAAAGATAGCTATTTTTAATTGTATTTTTAAAAGGCTTTCTTTCAAATTTAATTTTTATCTTAATGGTAGATAATTTTCAGATTGCTGTGTTCTTTTACCATTGTCTTTCCTGGTAGACATATTTACTGTATGTATAATGGTAAATGTTTTAATTTAGCTCTTAGATTTGAATATGAAGAGAAAACTTGTAGATGAATGTTTCTTCTGAGGATAGATTAATCAGAAAAGGAGATCACTTTTCCTTTTTAGTTCTTCCTCTCATCTCTCATTCTTTCTTATCTGTCTACTTACATTAGTTAATATCAGGAATATAGTTATGTAGTATTTCCAGTCATTTTGTATGTAGATTGGTGGGTTTGATTTATGTATTCTGAATTCTTTCATTTTAGAAAAGCTCTGTGAAATGTCTCCTGATCCAGATTCAGATTGGTTCTAAATTTGGAAGGGCAGGGAACCCTTCTTTACTATATAAATAAATCCCATGATAAGGAGATTATAGGGAGATAAAACAATGTCCCACTCCACATCTTTTGCCTAGATTTGATTTTGTACTTTAAATGTTTTTTTTTTTGTCTCTGCCAGTCTCATGCAGTGCTATCCTTGTCTTGTTCTTTCTCTGAGAACTTTTCTTTTTGGTTGAGAGAAGATCATTTATCTCCGTATTTTAAAATCCCAGATTAACCAAAGTTGGCTGGATTCCCAATAATATTTTTCCATTTTGGTATTAAAATTTCCAAAGTCAGCCCTATCTGAGAAAGCATATCCATGGTTTTTAAATTTTGTTTTTAAGCATAGATAGCATTGGCAATATAATTTTTTCCCATGAGAGGGTGGGTATTTCTTTAGTAAGATTTTGTCTAACAATATCTCACTGATTTCAAAGTAATCCCATAATTTTTTTAATCTTTTTTTACTAGTATAGAGGGTTAAATATGTCTATATATATAAATAGAGGGTATCAGTGAAGAGTAGTGATATTTTGGATAGAGTAGATTCCAGTTCTTTGGTCCAAACTTCTTTGCTCTCTGAATTTGTCAAGATTTTTTAAAGGATAATGATATATTTCTACAAGGCAGAATTGTGAATATTAATTTGTTATAGTAAAGTATAAATTAGGTTTTTAAAGTATTAGCATAACATAGTCATAATTTTCATTTATATTAATTTCAGGCACATTTCCTGATGCCCAACTTCCTTCCAAAAGGATCATTGGCCCCAAAAATTATGAATTCTTAAAGTCAAAGAGAGAAGAGTTTCAGGAATATCTTCAGGTATATCACCAGCTTAATTTAACACATTGTGATCATAGCATTCTCTAATTTCTCTTTTTTTCTCTCATATGTATAGCTTTGCTTTATGAGTATGTATCAGTGTCGACTTCTAAAATTCTTTTATTTAAATTTTTAATGTGAAGATGGAATTATTGTCAAAAGTATACTTTTTAAAAAATTGATAAACAAATGAAATACCAGATATTTTCTTTTTTAAAAATTATATTTTATTGATTATACTACTACAGTTGTCCTGATTTTTCCCCCTTTGCCTCCTCCACCCAGCACCACCTACTCCCTCAAGCAATCCCCACACCATTGTTCATGTCCATGGGTCATGCGTGTATATTCTTTGGCTACTCCATTTCCCATACTGTATTTTACATCTCCATGGCTGTTCTCTAACAACCTATTCATACTTTGTAATCCACTCACCTCCTTACTGATTCCCTTACATCCCCCTCCCATCTGGCAGCCATCTTTATTGTTCTTCTTTGCTTAGTTTGTTTTTTAGATTCAATTGTTAATAGATATGTATTTATTGCCATTTTATCAATCATAGATTTCATCTTCTTTTTCTTATATAAGCCCCTTTAACATTTCATATCATAATGATTTGGTGATGATGAACTCCTTTAGTTTTTTTCTTGTCTGGGAAGCTCTTTATCTCCCCTTTGATTCTAAATGATATCTTTGCTGGGGAAAACAGTCTTGGCTATAGCTCCCTGCTTTTCATGACTTTGAATATTTCTTGCCAATCCCTTCTGGCCTAAAAAGTTTCTTTTGAGAAATCGGTTAATAGTCTTATGGGAACTCCCTTGTAGATAACCAGCTGCTTTTCTCTCACTGCTTTTAAGATTATCTCCTTATCTTTAACTTTTGGCATTTTAGTTATGTTGTGTCTTGGAATGGGCCTCTTTGCATCCATCGTGTTTGGGACTCTCTGTGCTTCTCAGACTTGCACGTCTATTTCATTCACCAATTAGGGACGTTTCCTTTCATTATTTTTCTCAAATAGATTTCCAATTTCTTACTCTTTCTCTTCTTCTGGCACCCCTATGAAGCGAATGTTGGAATGCTTGAAGTTGTCCTAGAGGTTGTTTACACTATCCTCATATTCTTTTTAAATTTTTAATTCATTTTTTAATTCATTTTTCTTCTTGTTGTAATTGGTTGGTTTTGCTTCCTTATGTTCCAAATCATTGATTTGATTTTTTGCTTCATCCACTCTACTGTTCTTTTCCTGCAAATTGTTCTTTATTTCGATTAGTGTATCCTTCGTTTCTGACTGGATCTTTTTTATGCTGTTGAGATCCTGACTAAGTTCCTTGAGCATACTTATAACCAGTGTTTTGAACTCTGCGTCTGATAAATTGCTTATCTCCATTTCGTTTAGTTCTTTTCCTGGTGTTTTGCCCTGTTCTTTCTTTTGGCCATGTTTCTGTGTCTCCTCATTTTGGCAGACTCCCTGTGTTTGTTTCTATGTATTAGGTAGAGCTGCTATGACTCCCTATCTTGGTAGCATGGCCTAATGTAGTAGGTGTCCTGTATGATCTAGTGGCAGAGCCTCCCCTATCACCCAAGCTGGGTACTGAATGTGTGTCTTTCATATGGTCTGAGTACACCCATCTCTTATAGTTGAGTCTTGGTTGCTGTTGGCAGATCAGTGGGAGGAATTTACCCAGGCCAAGTTATCTGCAAGGATTGGCTGTGACCACTGACCACCAACCTCCGCCCTCTGTGGAGGATTAGCTGTGTAGGGGCAGTGTGGTGGGGCTCTGATGTGGTTTGTTCCTCTACACTGGGTTGGAGACCCTGGGGTTTCCTGGGTGGTTCAGGCCATGGTCAGCCCCTACCTGTGTTTTGCCCAGGCTACCTGGCTTGACCTATAAAGCAATCTGAGAATGCTGCTACTTGTGTTGGGCTTGGAGATTCCCAGGCAAACCCAAGCTGTGAATCTAGGCTGACTGCTGTTAGTGCCAGACCTGGAGCCACTTAGCAGGAGGTACAGGGGTTGGGAGCTCACTGAGGCTTGCTGTTGCTTGTTTGAAAGGATTTAGGAAGTTGTGAAGCATGAGCCAAGACCAGCCATTCACATGGAAAAGCCACTGTTAACAGCTGTACGTTGGGTGGGATGGAGCCTCTGGGGATCTCTAGGGTTGGGCAAACAGTGTTAGCTAGGTTGATGGAGTCTCAGATATGGTACCCATCTGCTGGCTCTGTTGCTGTAGGGGGGAAGAGGGTTCAGAAAAGGGACAGTGGCCCCTGCCCACCTTTCTGTCTGGGAGAAAGCTATGATCCAGCTCTCGCCTTGATTCCAGACACTTCAGTTCTTCTCTGTATGTCACTGGTGCCTTTTAGGCTGCTACCCCAGTGTTGTAGCTCAAAAGGAGTGAGTCTGAGTAACCTACTTGGGACTCCAGAAGTTTCTTCTACCAACTCAGTTCCCACTGATTTTTGCAGCCAGAAGTTATAGGGACTTATCTTCCTGGGACTGGAACCCTGGGGTGGGGACCTGGTGTGGGACTGGGAGTCCTTGCTGAATTTTTATCCACCACACATGGATTTGGAACCAGCCTGTTCCACGTGTCTGCCCCTCCTACCAGTCTGTATGGATGTGGTTTCTTTAATTCTGTAGATGTCAGACTTTCATTCAAGTGGATTTCTGACAGTTCTGAGTGTTGGTTGTTCTGTAATTTAGTTGTAATTTCGATGTGGTTGTGCAAGTAGGCAAGCCTTGTCTACCTATGTTGCCATCTTGACCAGACACAAAATACCAGATGTTTGCTTAGAGGAGAAAAGGTCTCATGTTGGGCTTATTAGTTTTGGTGTGGGATGTTAAAAAAAGAAACAAAAAGTTCAGTGTAAAAGATTAAATACATTCTAAGAATGCTGGGTAGTTTTTGTTATTTTTGTCTTATTCTATGTTTAATTTTGTGTTCAGCACTTTTTAAACTTTGGAATCTTCCCTCCTGTTTTATTCCTCAGTTCCTTTCCTTTTTCAATTTGAAGGTGTTTTTCCAGTTTCTTGTGGATCTCCTGCCTCTCTTCCATTTACCAGTTGGAATCGAATTCCATTTTTCTCAGAGTGTGGGCATTGTGTTATGTAAACAATGTAATTGGTGTATTTTTTTCATTGTTGGCATAATCAACTTAAAAGTTACTTACTTGAGACTTCTCTAAAATTAATGACCAGCTGTCTTTAATCAAGTGTATAATACCAGAATATACTGTGCTTTATTCTTTAAAACATCTTTTTTTTTGACATGAGTTTTTATTAAGTAGTTTTTATTAAGTGTGAATTCAGTTAAATTTGGTTTCTTATAGCCAAAAACAAGTACTTTATGAATTAAATATTCAATAGTATTAAGAGGTATTTATATTTTATTTCCTATGTTTGAACTGTTAAATACTTGAATTCAGAAAATATTTTTATATAATTTTTCGTGGTGTTAAATTTGAAATATGAATATACTGTTAACTACTACAAGGACACCTGAACACAATACATAGTGTTAACCTGTGTCTCTGTTGATATCATTAACCCATTATTTGAACTAATTCTAAAAACTAGAGTACCTCCTTCTGGAACTTTTTTTCTGGTAATACAAAGTTAAAGGTTACAGTACTACTATTTTGTTTGTATATAGGGTGGAGCACAAGTAAGTTTACAGTTCTGTGGATGATAACGTAATAATTAATAAATAATAATACTAGAATAAACTCTGTTTCGTGTACTCATTACTGTAAACCTACTTTTTCCCCACCCTGTAGATTTCTTCTCATAAAGTTTTGCAACTGTTTCATAGTTAAAAAACTGAATATTAGCTAAGAATGGGTTAATTTTGGCTTCAAAAGGTCAGTTTGTCTATAAGAAAATAATGTTGTAGGGAGAACAGACAAAAGATCCTCCAAGTTATTTCACATTTCCACATTTAGTTTTTGCTAAATCCTTTTAATTTTTGCCAACGTCTTTTAATTATCAAGATAATTGTATGATTTGTTATATTTGTTTATAGTTGAGAAACTGAGAAATAATACTAGCTTCATGTTTAATATTCCTATGTATAAGGTAGGTGCTAAATGCTTTTATAACAACATTAAAAAGTAGGTTGTATTATTTTCACTTTACACATGACATGAGGAAACTGACTTTTTGGCAATTTAGGAACTTTTCTAGGAACACCTAGCTAGCAGATAGAAGAGCCGGAATTCAAATCCATTTAGTCTGACTACAGAGGCTGAGGGCATATCTCCTATTGGTACTATTCTTCCTATAAATGTAATTTTATAATTATTCTGAGTGTGAAATTGCTTTTGAGGATTTAAAATTTTTCTGTTGGTTTAGAAAATTATTTTAAAATAGTTTGATCACCCTTCTAGATTTTTAAACTTTTTTTTTCTTCTTTTGTTCATTCAAGAAACTTCTGCAGCATCCAGAACTGAGTAATAGTCAACTTCTAGCAGATTTTCTCTCCCCCAATGGTGGAGAAACACAATTTCTTGATAAGATACTACCAGATGTAAATCTTGGTAAGTCAAATTAGAGAATGAAACATAAGAGGATAAACTGAAAAGAATCAGCATTTTCACATTAATTTAGAAAAGTAATTTATATAGTAAAGCCATATACACTATATAAATTACACTGTTAGTAGGAATATAAATGGGAAAATGACTTGAAAAAAGTTTAGTATAAAACTAAATGACCCAGCAGTTTCTGTCTGAGATATATATTCTAGAGAATCTTATATTCATATTTAAGAATGTTCATAGCAGCATTGTTTATAATAGCCAAAACTGGAAATAATACAAATGTTCACCAGCAAAAGAGTGTACAGATAAATTGTGGTGGATTCATAAAATGAACACCTGTAGCAATGAATACCTATAGCAGGTAGCTTCTTATAATAGATAATCTTAAAAACATGAATGAAAGAAGCAAGACACAAAAGAATATATAGCGCAATTTCTTTTATATAAAGTTAAGTACAAACCAAACTAATATAATCTAGAAAAATTTGAATAAAATTGTTAAAGATAATAATGGAAGAAAAGCAATATTTCTAAATATATTTTATTAATCTTATGTCTTTATAGACCTAAAAGAATCAGTTAAATATTACAAGTAGGCCTTTGGCTTTCATATGTATCTTTCCAAATTAGTTGAGCCAAAATATTTCGTATGTGTGTGTGTGGAGGGGTCTTCTTCTCAGGGGAACATGTGAGGACATTTTGTATTTGGTTATAGGAGATAGAATTGGGTAGACCTGGTTACTGTGCAGGTTTGACTCAAGGAGAAAAAATGTTCAGAGTGACCCAGGTTTCTATTTAAACAACTGGATGAATGCTGTTACTTGCAGAGACAGGGAATAAATTAAGAGCAGTTCTGAACTTGTTGAGTTTATAGAATTTAATTGTAGAAATTGTATAAGGGAAGAGAGGCCAGGAGATAGGCAAGGAGTAGAGACTTGAGTGCTATTGTTGTCAGATTGAATAAATCATTTGGTTCAGAAGAGCGTGTACTACAGAGAAAAGCATAGAATAAAGCCCTGTAATTTGAGGACCTTTGGAAATTCTAATGAGGGAGAAGTGGTATATGGGGATACTAAAAAGAAAGAGCTTGATGGGACGATTGGGTGGTTTGCATGTCATAAAGCAATCTCTTTTTCATTTCTATTATTATATCTCTTGCTGTTGCATGAGTCTACTTTCTTCCAAATTGAAATGAAAGAAATTTAAGGGGTATTTATCAATTTTGCCTAATTTTTACAGTCATTTCTAAATGCTTGAGAAAATCTTTTTTTACAGAATATTTAATGTATTTTTTCCTTTACCACTTAGTCCCCTCATACTTTGCTACTCCCTGAAGTCACCACACCTGTTGTCCATGTCTATGAGTCCTTTTTCCTTTTAGCTCAATCTCTCCATCCCCTACTCTCCCCCCACGCAGCTGTCATCCTACTCTCTATCAATGATAGATATTAGATTCCGCATATGAGTGAAATCATATGGTATTTGTCTTTCTCTGACTTCCTTATTGCACTTAGCTTGATGTTCTCCAGGTCCATCCATACTGTTACAAAGGGTAATATTTTCTTCTTTTCTTTTTTATGGCCACGTAGTATTCCATTGTATAAATGTCCCATAGTTGTTTTATCCACTCATCTATTGATGGACACTTGGGCTGCTTCCATATCTTGACAACTATAAATAATGCTTCAATGAACATAGAGGTGCTTGTGTTCTTTTGAATTAGTGTTTTAGGTTCCTTCAGATGTATTCCCAGAAGTGGGATCGCTGGGTCAAAAGGCAGACGGATTTTTAAATTTTGAGGTATCTCCATACTGCTTTCCACAGTGGCTGTACCCATTTGCATTCCCACTAACAGTGTACTAGGGTTCCCTTTTCTCCACAACCTTGCCAGCACTTATTGCCTTGATTTATTGATGATAGCCATTCTGATAGGTGTAAGATGATATTTCATTGTGGCTTTAATTTGCATTTCTCTGATGATTAGTGACATTGAGCATCTTTTTGTGTGTCTGTGGGCCCTCTGTATATCCTCTCTGGAGAAGTGTCTACTCAGGTCCTTTGCCCATTTTGGGGGGTGGGGATTTTTTTTTAATTTTATTTTAATCATTGTTCAAGTACAGTTTTCTGTCCTTTACTCCCATCCCAGCCCACCCACCCATCTCTCCCCACCTCCCTCCCATTTCCACCCCCCCTATTTTTTGTCCATGTGTCCTTTATATTTGTTCCTGTAAACCCTTCCCATTCTCCCCTGAAATCCCCCTGAAATTTTTTAATTGGGTTGTTTGTTTTTTTGGTGTTGAGTTCTTGTAAGTTCTTTATAAATTTTGGATGTTAACCCCTTATCAGATGTATCAGCAAATTTGTTTTCCCATTCTATGGGTTGTTTTTTTTAATTTTGTTGATGTTTTCCTTTGCTGTGCAAAAACTTTTTAGTTTGATGTAGTCCCATTTGTTTATTTTTTCTTTGAGAAAATCTTAAAGAGAACCTGGAGATAAAAATCAAGAAAAATTTGATAAACAGCATTAGAATATGTATTTTTATCTTAAATAGAGAATATAAACTACTCAAATAGCCAATTTAAATGTAGCAATTTTATTTTTATTTTATTTTTTAAAGTATTTTTTATTGACTATACTATTACAGTTTTCCCAATTTTTCCCTTTTTATTCCCTTCCACCCTGCCCCCCCAACTCTCCAGCATCCCCCCTGCCCCGCCTTAGTTCATGTCCATGCGTTGTGCATATAAGTTCTTTGAGTCCTGTGTTTCCTATACCATTTTTTATCTTTCCCCATCTATTTTATGCCTACTAATTATGCTTCTTCTTCCCTTTACCTTTTTCCTCCTATTCCTCCCTTCCCCCTCCCCACTGAACTCCCTCTGTGTGATGTCCATTTCTCTGATTCTGTTCCTGTTCTGGTTGTTTGCTTAGTTTTTGTTTTCATTGTTTTTCTTTTCTTTTAGGTTCATTTGTTAATAGTTGTGAGTTTGTTGTCATTTTATTGTTCATATTTTTTATCTTTTTTTAAAATATAAGTCCCTTTAACATTTCATAAAATAAGGGCTTGGTCATGATGAGCTCCTTTAACTTGACCTTATCTGAGAAGCACTTTATCTACCCTTCCATTCTAAGTGAAAACTTTGCTGGATAGGGCAATCTTGGATGTAGGTCTTTGCCTTTCATGACTTCAAATACTTCTTTCCAGCCCCTTCTTGCCTGCAAGGTTTCTTTTGAGAAATCAGCTGATAGCTTTATGGGAACTCCTTTGTAGGTTACTGTCTCCTTTTCTCTTGCTGCTTTTAGGATTTTCTCTTTGTCTTTAATCTTCGGTAACTTAATGATGATATGCCTTGGTGTGTTTCTTTTTGGGTCCAACTTCTTTGGGACTCTCTGAGCTTCCTGGACTTCCTGGAAGTCTATTTCTTTTGCCAAATTGGGGAAGTTCTCCTTCATTATTTTTTCAAATAAGTTTTCGATTTCTTGCTGTCATTCTTCTCCTTCTGGCACCCCTATGATTCAGATATTGGAATGTTTCAGGTTGTCCCAGAGAATCCTTAGCCTCTCTTCATTTTTTTGGATTCTTGTTTCTTCGTTCTGATCCAGTTGGATATTTATTTTGTCCTTTTGTTCCAAATTGTTGCTTTGAATCTTGGTTTCCTTCTTGTCACTGCTGTTTCCCTGAATATTTTGCTTTATTTCATTTTGGGTATCTTTCATTTGTTCTTTCATTTTTCGACCAAGCTCAATCAGTTCTATGAGCATTTTGATTACCAGGGCTTTAAATTCTACATCAGATAGGTTGGCTATCTCCTCATCGCTTAGTTCTGAGGTTTTACTGTGTTCTTTCATTTGGGCCATATTTCTTTGTCTTGGCACAGCTGATAAGTTGTAAGGGGCAGGGCCTTAGGTATTCCCCCAGGCAGGGCAACCCTCTTTGCTGCACTGCCTGTGGGGTAGGGGCCAGAGAGGGAATAATGCAGCTCGCCTCCTCATCTCTAGCACACTTACCAACAGTCTCTAGTGTCAGACTGGAAGTATCTCCCGCCTCCGCCACTACCCCAGCCGTAGCCCATGGTCAGCTCTGAGTCTCGGTTTTCCTTTTAAGTCAGTCCTTCTCTCGCAGCTCTGCCAAGCTCAGCAGTCAGCCCCACCCCTCACCCACCTCGCCAGTTTTTCTGAGTCAGCCTGCACAGTCTACCTTACCAGTCTGGTTGTTCTGGTTGATTTTTTCTTTAATTCCTTGGTTGTTGGAGTTCCCTACAGTTTGATTTTCTGGTGTTTTTGGTTGTTTATTGATTTTAGATGGGTTGTTATCCTCCTTTTGGTTGTGCGAGGAAGTGAAGTGTTTCTACCTACGCCTCCATCTTGGCTGGAACTCTCCAAATATAGCAATTTTAAAACTTTTTTTGTATATTTTTAGATATCTTTATATATTTGCCATTATTTAAAATCTTTTGAAAACATTTTTTATAGAAAATTTCAAATATACACAAAAGTAAAGAAATTTATATAATGAATGCCTTACTCTATTTCAGCAGTTATCAACACTTGGCCTGTTCTATCCCTTTCCCCACCTCCCACCCAAATGAATTATTTTAAAGTAAATTCCAAATGTTGTATTTATAAATAGTTAAGTATACCATGGTTATTGTAAATTTCTGTTGTGTGAAGTGAGCAATTGTAAATATTTCTTATGATTTTACTTTTTACTTGGCTGTTTCAGTATTTAAAATTACTTAGTGAAGTATTCATATAAGTAATTATGGTGTATATTATGCCTTCATAAAATTAATAATATACTTCTAATTGCAGGGAAAATTATAAAGTCTGTTCCTGGAAAACTAATGAAAGAGGTAAATAACTAATTTATGTATATTCTATTGTATAACATGATAGTTAAAAGCATATTTAAATACTAGTAAATTTTAGTGGGTTATATGATACTGAAAATCATAATCTTAATTTTCTATTTTCATACTATGGTCTCTGCATTACCACAGAAGGGTCAGCATTTGGAACCTTTCATCATGAATTTCATTAATTCTTGTGAATCTCCAAAACCTAAACCAAGTAAACCAGAACTGACCATTCTTAGCCCTACTTCTGAAAACAACAAGAAGGTACTGAACATCACCGTAAAGAGCCATTAAGTTCGAAGTTGTCCTACTTGAAATAACTTTTCCATTTTAGGGAGAATCCTGTGTTGATGAAATGGATGACACTTTTATTTTCTTTATATGGAAATCTAAGTAAAGTGTAAGGAGGGTATTGCAAATAATTGCTTGGTTCTTTGTTTTACAGTTTAAATGTTTCTTTTTTTTTATTTTATTTTAATCGTTGTTCAAGTACAGTTTTCTGTCTTTTACTCCCATCCCAGCCCACCCACCCATCCTTCCCCACCTCCCTCCCATTTCCACCCCCCCTATTTTTTGTCCATGTGTCCTCTATATTTGTTCCTGTAAACCCTTCCCATTCTCCCCTGAAATTCCCTCCCCTCTCCTCTCTGGTCACTGTCAGCCTGTTAAATGTTTGTTTAGATAATGTATTTGCAAAGTTATATATCTGTATGTGAGGTATTTTTTAAAAGTGGTTTTCTGAGGTTATAAATCACCAAATTCTAATAATCAAGGAATTACTTGCTGTAATGTATTTGTGTTTATTTGATGGTATTACTAATTGTAATGGTTTATAAAGTATTTTATCTGTTCATTAAACAAGTGTTTTATTGTGTGCCTACTACTGAGTGTTAGGCGCTGGGAATATGTATTCTCTGTCTGCAGGAAGCTCAGTTTAGTGCCATAGTAGTGCCCAGCCTGGGGAGCTATGTGGGCTCAAAAGACAGTCCTCCTCTCCCCCAGAACACCTTCATTTTTGTTATTACTTTAACTTGATTGTTGGTAAACAGAAATACAGTTGATTTTTGTGTATTGATTTTTTTGGTTCAATAATTTTGCTAGACTTGCATTAATTTTAGTAATATATTTATTAATATTTTTAGATTTACAAACTTACCTGGCAGATGACAGCAGGCTTTATTTCATTATGGCTAAATAGGACCTGCTATACAAAGGGAATGATTTCAGTGTTTCACCATTAAATAGTACAGTGTAGCTTTTTTCATAGATACCCTTTACAAGATTAAGGAAGTTTACATCTGTGTTTATGGGTGAACAGACTTCTTATTTTGCCCTAGTTGGACGTTGGTATTTATGTTATATTAGCCTTTTTCTAATTTGCTAGTAGAGTTATTGGAATTATTAGCTTTTAAAATAATTGATAGAACTTGTTGGTAAAGCCATCTAGGCCTTGAGTTCTGTTTGTAGAAGATATTTTTAAACCAAATTAATTTCTTTAGTGATTATAATATTCTCCAGGTTTATTATTTTATAAATCACTTTTTAATACGTTATATTTTTCAGCAAATTTTCCATTTTATCTAATTTCAAGATCTTTGGACCTAAAGTTGTCGAAAATATTCTCTTTTTATTTTCTCTGACATCAGTAGTTATGTTCCCTTTTGTTTGTGTCTTTTTCTTTTCTTTTTTGATCAGTCTTGTCAAAGGTTTTGCCCATTTGTTTTTGTCTTTGTTGATCTTTTACATCAAACTTTCTTTAGTTCCTTAATTTCTGCTGTTTGATTATTATTGAGAATAGATGCTTTTTGCAAAGTTTGGGGGTAAATAGGAATGAGATTTAGTTGCATGTCATCATTCATAATTCTTCATATCTTTTTTTTTTTTTTCACATTAATCAAAGTCCTTTCTGGGCTTTCTCTATCTATCATTGTCCAGATAAACTTTGCTTAAAGCTTAATGTTCACCTCTAAACAACCTTTAATTAAATAGCGATTTATGATTTTTAAATCATGTTAGTTTTAAAAGTAGCTATCATTAATACCTTTATACATTTTTATATGTTCATTTGCTCCTTTTGGTGTAAAGAAATGAAGTTATAAATAATGAATTACCTGTTGTGTCTGAAATGAATGTCGATTTTTATGTACTGTTTCAGGAGGAACATTTTTTAAATTCAATTTGAGGTATAAGTGTGAAATTTTAGGCAGATCCTAACCTGATGTTCCGTTTTGATTAGAAAAAAATGTAAATGTCTTTGCTCTTGTTACTTTAGTCTTAGTGATTATTATCAGTAGGTGTAATAAACTACATATTTCTTTATTTTTTCAACTTTTACTTTAGCTTTTCAATGACCTGTTTAAGAATAATGCAAACCGTGCTGAGAATACAGAAAGAAAGCAAAATCAGAATTATTTTATGGAGATGATGACTGTAGAAGGAGTTTATGATTACCTGATGTACGTAGGTAAGATCAATGTGGTTACTATTAAAATATGGTTTTCATTCATGCATCATATTTCTTCTCTGATGTAAATTAGTGCTCTCGAGTATTGCCCCATTGCGACTTTTTTGAAAATTATAAATACTTCTTTTATAAGAATTCAGTACAGTTGGTTTTGAATATATTAAAATTACTAGTGTTAACAAATAAAATATTGACTATTTGTGTTTTTTATATTGGAAAATATTAAAACACTTATCTTAAGAACAAAGTATTTCCTGTGATGTTTTCAGGACGAGTGGTTTTCCAAGTTCCTGACTGGCTTCATCATCTCTTAATGGGAACTCGAATCCTCTTTAAAAACACTCTGGAAATGTATACTGACTACTATCTCCACTGTAAACTGAAACAGTTATTTCAGGAGCACCGTTTGGTCTCACTTATAACACTTCTCAGAGGTTTGTATTTTCTCGTGTGTGTGATGTTTCGTGTACTCTTAATGATTTTATTCAGATCTAAAAGTCTTGTTTTTGTTTATTAGTATTTGCACTATGAGGAAATAAATATTTTGTGTATAATAGGTGAAATTCCAGAAAGTATTTTTTTTTCTTTTTAGATGCTGTGTTCTGTGAAAACACTGAACCTCGCTCTCTCCAAGATAAGCAGCAACGAGCAAAACAGACTTTTGAAAAAATGATGAATTACATTCCAGGTGTAATATTTAAGAAGTAGTTTAATATAGATTAACACCCCATTGGGTCACAATGGATAGGAATTATTGAAGCTAATTTTTACTGTGAGTTTTCATTTTAGAAATAGTTATAAAGGCCAATAAAATTAACTTATTAGTTAAATAAAATTTGACTTTTATGATGATAGCACTGTGGACTTTCAGACAAGGCTATTTCTACTCATACAAATAGATCTTTTTAACAATAATTTATAATCAGAGTAGTCCAAGCGACAGGCTTGTGGGACAGTTGGAATCCTGCTGCCTCCCATCAGCACCTTCCATGTGCCAGACACTATGTAGAGTGCAAGGGATTTAAAAAAAAGTGTATTTGCATAGCTCAAGTCTAGCAGAAAAACATACATGCAGTCCAAACATGCCTGAACATAATAGGGTTATGTTCAAGTCACAAAGTATCTCAAAGGAGGACCCTTAAAGGAGGTAGGCTCCGGCCACGAAGTAAATGAATGGTAGTAACCTCTTACTGAGATGGGAAATACAAAGAAAAAATGCCAGGGGATCAAAGCAGAGGATATTTAGTTTAGGGCATTTTGAGTGTGAAGTGCCTATACATTATTCAGGAGGAAGTGTCTAGTAAGCATTTATCTGTCCCTTTTTGGAAATTGGAGGAATGGCGGTATGGGCTAGAGATATGGAAGTCACATGGGAGTGGATAATAATGCCCGGGGGGAAATATAGAGTAAGATTTGAAGGCTGAGGACTGTATCTTACAGAATTCTTATCATTAAAAAAGTACTCCCAAAATATTTCTGCTGTTCTGTGTGATGACAGTGAAGTTCAATCCCTGGTCTGAATGTAAAAGTAGACAAAAGCTATTTTTGAGGAAGTCTTCTGTAGATAAATGATGAAACAGTCTTTTACCTGTTTTATAACATGATGTAGCATTCATGGTTTTAACAGTCTTAGTTTTGATATTCAGGAACTGCATGGAAAGCCAATGAGTGTAATAATTTGTTATTTTTCTGAGGCACAAATTTGAATTAACATCTACTTTGAGACTTTCGTTTGGGAAGGAGTAATTTAGCTAGCGAGTAAGCTTAGCATGCCATTCTGTTGTCCTTTACTCCTCATTTCTTAGTGACTCCTGAAGGATTGAAAGGATCCCTTATATTTGTCCATTATGCTTCATGCATATTAACTGGGAAATTCTATGTAGTTTTGGTGAATTAGAGGATTCAGAAAGATCCATACTGGGTTGCATAGCTTGAAAAATATCAAAGATCCACTGTGCTTATTGTAAATTGAATTTGGCCTTTGCCTCGTAGGGTTAGATTTACCTCATAGAAGCAAACATAAAGTGAGAATTTTGTGTGACCAGCATTAAGAGTTTCATGATGATTGGGGGAAGGGACAAATATTTGAACAACTTGTTTACTTATGAATGATTTGCTTTTCTTGTGTGGGGGAAAACATTCAGTAGAGATTTTAATAAGAACTAATTCTTTTTGGTAATAGGAATGATGCATTACACTTTTTGGACTCTAAATTAGTATTTAAACATTTCCTAAAAGGATTGTTTTGTAAGATGGTTAATAGTAATTATGCAAATTGTACAGAAACAAAGTGGTCATATTCATTGAGGAAAGTCTGTTAAAAATTAAATAAAACTTTTTTTTCTGATATTAAGGTATTTAAACATGAAAATGAATAGAGTAGAAAGTAGGAGCCATCCTCTTCCTGCTGTGCAGAAATACCCACATGCTCCAGTTGGTGTTAATCCTCAACAGACATTTTTCCATGCACTTCTATACATGTGTGTACAAATATACAAACATAATTTTTGGGTTGTATTTTGTTTTCCCTGACGGGAATAATACAGTATGTATTATTTTCCAACTATCTTTTATCCCTTAGTAGTATAGGCACATTTCTTTACTGCAACATTCTGTGTGCTTGCAGTTTTCTTTGTGCACGTGAGTCTCCAAAAAGAGGATGCCCGATACTGCATTTCTCAACTTGACCATAGAACCCTAGCAGAAACCTAGTTTAGAAAATTTTTAATTTACAGTTTTTGCATAATATATGGGACACAGGGCAGAGATTTTCTATTATGATTCAGTTAATGCTGAATCACTTCATGATATAAAATTGTTTCACACGTGGCTTTCTTGTTTAGATCTGATTGTCAAGTGTATTGGTGAAGAAGCTAAGTATGAAAGCATCAGGCTTCTATTTGATGGCTTACAGCAGCCAGTTCTCAACAAGCAGGTAAAATTCATTAAAGCAGGTTGACTAGAGTTGGCTAGTTTTCCTGAATGACACAGTAGGATCTGGTGCATTTTTTAAAAGATTTTATTTATATTTTAGATAGAGGAGAAGGGAGGGAGAAAGGGAGAGAAACATGGATGTGCGAGAGAAACACTGATCAGTTGCCTCTTACACGCACTCAACCGGGGACTTGGCCCACAACCCAGGCATATGTCCTGACTGAGAATTGAACCAGCGACCTTTCAGTTCCCAGACCAGCACTCAGCCCACTGAGACACCCCAGCCAGGGAGGGTCTGGTATATTATTAATGTGAAGTGACACTATATTAAATCAAGGCAGTGTAATTCAAACATTCAAATTGAAAAAAGTGTTTTATTTGTGTTACTCTTTCTAGGTGAATACCTTTTTTTTTGTTTATAACAAATTGTTTTGGTTTAAAATAAACATATTCATTGTAGAAAGTTTGGAATATACAGAAAATTCATGAAATAAAATAAAAATTTAAAAATTGAGAATTTCATCATTCAGATAACATGAATAACTAGTTAACATTTTTATATTTAGAATCTATACATATCTGTTAAGATCTCATTACAGTTACAATTTTGTGTCCTGCTTGTTTCTTTAAAATTTTTGTTACATATAAAATATCTAATGTAAAATGAAATACGAGGCATAATAATAAAATGTCCACATGTGAACACACGGGTATCTAACACTCATCTTAAGAACAGAGCATTATAGATACTAGTGAAGCTGTTTTTGTGCTTGTTTGATGTTGTAAATTCTGTTCCCTGCTTTCCCATTTAGAAGTAACCATAGTCCTGAATTGTGTGTTTATCATTTTTATGGTTTTCTTTCTCTAATGCCCTAAAAAACTTTTTTTGTGCTTTAGCTGACATATGTTTTATTGGACATTGTAATACAAGAACTGTTTCCAGAGCTTAATAAGGTAACTGAAAAGCAGCGGTTTTATTCTTTATGTTTTTAATCATTTGCAAACATTTACTTCAATAGGTATGTAAAAATTAAGGAAATCCTTGTGACTATAATCCTTTTAAAAATGAACAACCTTAACAAATGGCTCTTGATATTTTCTCTGTTCAACATGCTCAAACGTAGAATGGATTTTGGTGTCGGGAAGTGAATAGCCTCTGCCTCAACGTCATCCCTTCCTAATTAAAAACAGAAAGGGACAATATTCCCTGCAGAGTCTTCCCAGAGGAAGGTGTGAAGATAAGTCCTAGCATTAGAATAGACCAAGTTCTTCAGGCTGTCATCTGTAACACTGAATGCTGGAGTATTTTTCTAAGCCAGACCAGCATTTTTGAAGCAGCTGAACTTATATTAACCTAAGAGCACAAAATGAATTTTAAAAGAGGATGGTAATACTATTATATCGACTTCTGAGGATTTTCAAGTTTGAGCAACAATTTAAGTCATTATTTTTACTGTTTCTATTTTTTAACTAATTGCTTTGGTCAGATGAATTAACTGCTCTTCAAGGTTGTGGTATAGCAATGAAATACCAGTTTCACGGAGTAGAAGAATTCAGAGTTGGACTGTTTACCTATTATTTTGTTATATTAATGTTATATGTGTATTAAAACAGCGTGACAGTTATGGGCATTTTATGTTCAATTTACAGTGAGAACCAGTACAGGTAACCTTTAGCTCTCTGAGACTTTATAAGATCTGTCCCTATACCTTGCCATTTTTCTCATCTCTAAAACATAGATATTATCTGAGGCATATGCCAGCTAATTTCTTTTGGTTTAATTTATATATATATTATATATATAATATATTTTTTATGACTATATATAATTTACATATCTATGTCTTAGATAGAATTTTAATATACTGTAACTGTGGAACTGTTAGACAATTCACAAATGAACCCTGTTTTATTGTCTTCTATTACATAGCTTTGTTTTTACTTCAGGTACAAAAGGAAGTTACCTCTGTGACGTCCTGGATGTAAACATTTGGATTTGGAGTCGCATAACCAGTTGAAGTTTCTGCTGTGCTAGCATAGTAGATATGTACTGTTTTCACCTTTTTATATATTCTTGTATATATCATGTAGTTTTGTGTCTGAAATTTTGATTTTTTTGTTTTAATAAAGACTAACACAAAGTTAATTATGATTAGAAGTGATTGTGTTTCATAGCCTTTCATTTTATACCTGTTTTTAGCTAAGTTTTACTAGAACATACATCACTTGTTATTGATACATACATCATTTTTTAAGAGAGATAATTCATAATCCCCTTAAGCTAAACATATAAGGTAACAACCTTTGTATTGTATAATTTTGAAAATAATTATGCTTAGTGTGGAGAAATAGGAGTAAAATCTTATTTGTTTTCTTAGTTAGAGTTAATACACTTTAAGAAATTTATTTTCTCTTTTTCTTCATTTTCTATGTAGTTAACTGTGTGTCTATAAAGAAGACATTCTTTATGAGTTTTTCAGAACAAACAAGGGACTTCTAGATTGTGTTGGGTGATTGACAGGTTATATCCCTTTCTGGTGTGAGAACTGAGTGCTTACAGGTATTTGTGATCAGGTGGTTGCAACTACATTTCACTGAATGTATGTAACTACACTCCAAAAGCTTATAGATACAAGCAATTTAGTCATGCTGATTTTTGGCTTATGTTGTCAGTTGTCTCTCCAAAAGAAACATGTGGAATCCACTGTATTCCTTGAGGAAAGTTAATTTAAATGATTATTTTAAAAGACTCAGTGTTTAGAATTCTACTTACAATTCCTCCCCATTCTATGCTTTTCTCCTTGAAACAAATTTGTCTTTCATGATTGAGCATTTTGTGTTTTGTTATTAAGTTGTAGTGTCCATTCCAAATATATTTACTGAGTTTCAGCTATGTATTAGGCACTAAGCTGGGCTAAGTAGGAGCTCTAAAATGTAATTTGGAAAAATAACCCATTTAATCATATTATTCACTTATTTTTACAAGGTTTGAAAAAAAAGGTCACTAGGTATTTGTGTTTTTTTTAAGATTTATTTATCTTTAGAGAGAGGAAGAGAAGGAAAAAGAGACAGGGAGAAACATCAATGTGTGAGAGATTCACTGATCTGTTGCTTCTCACATGCCCCCAACAGGGCACTTGGCCTGCAATGAAGGCATGTGCTCTGACTGGGAATTGAACTGGCAACCTTTCAGTTCACAGGCTGGCACTCAGTCCACTAAGCCACACCAGCCAGGGCATGGTGTTATAAAAGGTTTTTTGAAAAGGTTTTGTCTGTAATTGTTATGTTTCTAATTGCTTGAAGGTTGTAGAATATGTGTTTCTGAGAATCAGTGCTTTAAGCCTTAAACATTTGGTAATTTCTCAGGTATAGGTAAAAAATTAATCAGGCTGACTCTTCACATTTAAATTTATAGCATTTTGAATACTACTATTTAAAATGTTACTGTGAACTAGAAAAATAAAATATTTTACAGCCCTTTTTATGACATCCTCACCTACTTGCCTATAAATTGTGATACTGTTTATGTAAATGAGAAAAACATTGTGAGTGTGTAAGTCTGCTTGGGCTGCCATTACAAAATACCATAGACTGTGGGTGGCTTAAATAATAGTAATTTATTTTTACAGTTCCTGAGATTGGGAAATCCAAGATCAGAGTGCCAGCACTGTAGGTATGTTTACATGACTTCTTCTGTGAAGAGAAAGAAAAAAATATTTCTTCTCCTTCTCCTTCCTCATCCTCCTCTTCTTTTTCTTCTTTCTCTTCCTCCTCCTCTTCTCCTTTTCCTCTTCCTCTCTTTTTCCCCTTCTTCTCTTCTTCCTCCCTTTCTTCCTCCTCCTCTTCTTCCCCTCCCCCTCCTTCCCCTTCTCCTCATTATTATTATTTTTCCTTCTCATCATTATTTTCCTCTTTCTCCTCCCCCTTCTTCCTATTCTTTCTTCTCCTCCTCTTCTCCTTCTATTTCTTCTTTTCCTCCTCCTCCTCCTCTTTTTTCCTCCTCCCTCTCCCCCTCCTCCTTCTTATTATCATCATCATCATCATCATCATTTTTCTCCTCCTCCTCTTCCTCCTTCCCCTTCTTTTTTCTCTCCTTCTTCCCCTTTCTGTTTTTTTCTTCCCCTTCCTCTCTTCTTCCCTCCCCTTTTTCTTCTTCCTACTCCCCTTCCTCCACCTTCCTCCACTAGTTCTACTGGATTATGGCCCCACCCTTAGGACCTCATTTAACTTTAATCACTTCCTAATGGCCCCATCTTCAGATACAGTCACGTCAGGGTTTAGGGTTTTAACATAGGAATTTTAAGAAGACACAATTCAATTCATAGCAGTTGGTGAGCACTATTTAAAGAAAATGTGATATATAAAAATCCACACATAAAATTAACCATTCACATTATAAAAGGGAAAGAACTTGATGCACTATCTATTGGCTAGGCATTTTGAATATTACATGGTCACGTTATATCATCCATCACAGTAACTGTGAGATGGTGGTATTTTATAGGAGAGAATATTGAAGCCAGAGAGAGTGGTGAAGTTAAAACTGAACCTTAGATCTGTCTCTCTAGTCTTCATGTTCTTGTCAGTGTTTCCTCATGAAAGGAGATTTTATTTCCAAAAGTAGTCACTTTCTGGATCCCTTTAAAAAGTATGTTCCTTTTGTGTATTTCAAAAATTTTACTTTGCACCTTTCTATTTGTCTTTATATAAACAGTGTTCTCTACTTCATGAGCTTTCACGTTTTGAAATGTGTTTATAGAAACAACTATCAGTGTTTCTAGTTGGGGAGATAAAATGAAATTAAATATATGGAAAACACTTTGAAATTTATGGAGAACATAAGCTTGTGTTATAAATATAATCATTTAGTTAGAAGAAGATTCTGAGAAATGGTTGAAAGCAAGCACTTAAGTTATTATTTATTGACTTACTAAAACCATTAGATTTTACAATAGAATATAAACAGAAGTCTATTTTGCCACTCTTCTTAGCAGACTGTATAATGCTATGTACGCAAGTTGTAATTTCAGATATAGTCAGCATTAGAATAAGGATGACTAAATGAATGAGCAAATGAAGGAGTCTTGCTGGTCCACTATACTGTACTTCCGTTTCAGTGTGTGTTCTTTTCAGGGTATCCAGGAATATCTTTAACAGTGCTAGATACACAGAGGAGAAATATTTAACTTTAGGCTTACAGGCCCCTAGAAGATTGTTAAATCTAATGAAAAAATATCTTTTATTTCACTATTTTTTGTTAATTTGATATTTATAATTTTTTCTATAAAATTAAAGTATCGTTTCACTTCAGGTAATGGCTGTGTCTGTATTCCAACAAAACTTAATTTACGTAAAGCAGTGGTAGGCAGGGTTTGGTCCTCAGGCTGTATGGTTTGCTAATTCCTGATGTAGATCAAAAGCGGGGAGGGAAAAAGGATACTGTTAGAGAAAGTATAATCACCTTCATATTAGGGAGTAGGGGAAGGAGGCCACACAATTTAATCTTTGGAGAAAGGCAGCCATCCTTCTTGGGGAAGAGTTGATTGATCTTTTGATTTTAGAAGCATTAGAGTAAAGGAGAGTCAAACTGCTGTGCACAATGAAAAGGGTAGGTTTTTTAGGTAGAGAAATTGTTTTGTTTAATTTCTCTGAACGAGTGATGATGTGAAAAAAGGATGTCATGGCTTTCCATCTGAGTGAGGATAGTAGCAGAGAGATACAAGAGAGGGAATTATGCAGAATTCATTCAACAGATGTGTATTGAGCGCTCAGTGTATGCCACTTGTTGATGGTAGGGATGTATTTGTGCATTTATAAGCCTACATTCAAAGTGAGGGAGATGCAATAAACAAAATAAGTAAAGAAATAGTATAGTACGTTAGAAAATAATAAGTACTCAGAGAAAAAGAAACAAATAAATAGTGGTATCGATAGAGGGTTGCAGTTTTAAATAGTGTAGTGTGGCACATTGAAGAAAATACCTGAAGGAGGCGAGAAATCAGGTCATGCTGCTTTTTAGGGGTCCATGTTCCAAGTAAAGAAACAGCAAGTGCAAAAGTTTGAAATGGAATTTGCCTGTCTTATAGGAAGAATAGCAAGGAGATCAGTGTGGCTACGCATGGTGAGTGAGGTGAAATAGTGTCGGAGGAGTGATGGGAAACCAGGTCACAGAGGGCCATGTGATAACTCACTTTTACTAGAGTGCGATGGAAAGATTTTGAGCAAGTGAGCAACATGATCTTATATTGCTGTAGAATCACAGTGGTTGCTGTATTGAGAATGTTGAAAATAGACTAATGCCTATCCTTGGGCCCATAACTCAGACCAAGACAATCAGACACTATGATTATGAGGTCTAGGTTGTACACTTTCACTTAGGACTAGGAGATTGGTCTTTTAATTAACTATTTCACCACAGCTACCTGGGATAGGAGAGGTGTAGTGTCTCCCCCAAAGTGGGGCCTCTTCCCAGGAGTGGGAAGAGATGTTGGATAGACATACAAGCATGCAAATCTGCTTTTAGATGTTAACTGTGTCTTCCACTCAGCTGTGACAGTCTATAACTGCAGGGGTGTGCCCTACTCATCCCTCTATCACCTGTGTATAGTCCAGCACCTCCTGCAACTAAGAAGGTGATCAATACAAAGAGACTCATTTGTGAGGGGTGGTGAGGTGAGTTGAGATGGAATGTACATGAAGGGTGTTAAGAGGCAGGGATGTGGCCTGTGGTCTAGGTCCCTTGCCTTCTTTATGACCGTTGCCAGAGGAAAGAAGTATTGAAGACATCAGGACACATGCCTCTATCCATGCTCCTGAAGTGCTGCAGGTAAGGTGATCATGTCATCTAACCTTAGGATACTCGAGATTTCTGAATCAGATGAATAGGTGTTTCAGGAGGAGGAAGAAGCAGAAAGAGAAGCTGGAGAGAAAAGGAAGGGGCTATTGTAGAGGTATGGCTACTGAGAAGTTACTTGGGAGCACAAAGACTATGTTGATTGTTTTTT
Source organism: Trachops cirrhosus (assembly GCA_028533065.1). Classification (NCBI taxonomy): domain Eukaryota; kingdom Metazoa; phylum Chordata; class Mammalia; order Chiroptera; family Phyllostomidae; genus Trachops; species Trachops cirrhosus. The sequence goes on along the minus strand of CM052541.1, from coordinate 133,830,052 downwards.
GTCAAATAACCACGGAAACCAAGGAAAGTTATACGGAATGTGGCTGAAATATTAAATTAAAAGAAGTGCATAAGAGGTGCACTTAATAGGGTGGCAGGTGAGCTGAGTACCAGAGGGATAGAGAATTGGCATTACTAAAGCTTACAGACTATTGAGTTGCACCAAGTCCTCAAATTTTTACAATTCACGAGTATTTCTAATAGTTACACATTTTACTTCCTATTTGGTACTTCTGGCATTAAGCTTATGGCTGGTGTCTAGTGGAGGTTAGCAGTTGTCGCAGCTGTGGTATTGAGTGCACTAGTGTCTCCTGATTAGATTTGAAGGGGATGAGTAGTACTTTGGTACAGTGAATAAAATGTAAGTACCTCAATAAATCCTGGTAAAGGGGGCTGCTCTTTCTGTGGAGTAGCTAACTCCCTGACTCACTACTTCACTAATAAACTCATTTTTACTTTAAACTCTATGCTGGCTTGCATTTGAATTCTTTCCTGTGTGATGTGAAGAACTCACAGTGAGGTTGCAGACCCTTGGGTCCCTGGATTCCCCAGAATTCCTGCATCAGTGTTGCAGGACTTCAGTCATAAACCCCAGTACCTGTGAATGTGAACTTACTTGGAAATAGGATTTGTGCAGATGATTCAAATAAAGTCATTAGAGTGGGCCTAATCCACTATGACTGTGTTCTTATTTTTTAAGTATATTTTATTGATTATGCTATTACAGTTGTCCCATTTTTTTCCTCTTTATTCCCCTGTGCCCTTCACTCCCCCTCCCACCAGCATTCCCCCTCTTAGTTCATGTCCATGGGTCATGCATGTAAGTTCTTCGGCTTCTCCATTTCCTATACTGTTCTTAACCTCCCCCTGTCTATTTTGCACCTACCATTTATACTTCTTTTTTTTAATTAATTAATATATTGTATTGATTATGCTATTACAGTTGTCCCATTACCCCCCTTCATTC
>CM052541.1:133689676-133828586 GCA_028533065.1 Trachops cirrhosus | reverse complement strand
TCCCTGTGCATTTTTCTTCATTTCACTTATTGTAGCCTGCATTTTTTCATCTAGTTTGTCACCAATATCAACCAATTCTGTGAGCATCCTGATCACCAGTGCTTTGAACTGTGCATCTGATAGGTTGGCTGTCTCTTGGTTGCTTAAAAGGATGGGTTCTGAGGCTTTCAATTGATCTTCTATTTGAGTCATCTCTTTGTTGTTGTTGTTGTTGTTTTTTGGTCTTGTTGAGCACCTGCAGTGAGGGGCGGGGCCTTAGGAGCTCACCAGGGGGTGGCACCCCAGTTGCTGGGTTGTGATGTTGTATGTGGGGGCGGGGTCCGAGAAGAAAAAATGGCACTTGCTCCGCTTTCCCTAGGACCTCAGACCCTTCTGCCGCCTTCCTCAAGCCAGCTGGGCCCCTCTGTCACCAATTCTGGTGTGGGTGAGCCTGTGCACCCCGAGGGACCTTCCTTTTCAATCAGTGCCCCAAAGCTCTATATCCTGGTGCTGGGACCCTGAGTTGCGCAGTGCCTTGCTTCACAATCGCCACCCCGCTGGGTCTGTGGGTTGCCACCCCCTGGCTGGGCCCACCAGCCACTGCTTGTGCACCCAGGGTCTGCCCGCTGTGGTCTTGTGCACCGCCCTGGTTGCTCTGCTCTCTGCTCTGCGTCCCGTGCCCGGCTGCCCAACTGCCCAACTCTGCCCCTCCTACCAGTCTGGATGAATGTGTCTAATTTTAACTCCTTGGGTGTCCAACTTCCATACAGTTCAATTTTCTGTCAGTTATGGTTATTTTGTTTCTAAATTATTGTCCCTATCTTGTTTGTGCGAGGAGGCACAGTGCCTCTACCTATGCCTCCATCTTGGCTGGAAGTCTCCCATTTATATTTCTTACTCCCTGTACCTTTTCCCCCCTTCTCCCCCATCCCTGCTGATAACCCTCCATGTGATCTCCATTTCTGCAATTCTGTTCCTGTTCTAATTGTTTGCTTAATTTGTTTTTGTTTAGGTTCAGTTGTTGATAGTTGTGAGTTTGTTGTCATTTTGCTGTTCATAGTTTTAATCTTCTTTTTCTTAGGTAATTTCCTTTAACATTTCATATAATAAGGGCTTGGTGATGATGAACTCCTTTACTTTACCTTATTTGGGAAGCACTTTATCTGCCCTTCCATTCTAAATGATAGCTTTGCTGGAGAGAGTAATCTTGGTGTAGGTCCTTGCATTTCATGCCTTTGAATACTTCTTTCCAGCCCCTTCTTGCCTGCAAGGTCTCTTTTGAGAAATCAACTGACAGTCTGATGGGAACTCCTTTGTAGGTAACTGTCTCCTTTCCCCTTGCTGCTTTTAAGATTCTCTCCTTATCTTTGATCTGGGGTAGTGTAATTATGATGTGCCTTGGTGTGTGCTTCCTTGGATCTAATTTCTTTGGGACTCTCCGAGCTTCCTGGACTTCTTGGAAGTCTATTTCCTTTGCCAGATTGGGGAAGTTCATTATTTTTTCAAATAAGTTTTTTATTTCTTGCTCTTCCTCTTCTCCTTCTGGCACCCCTACGATTTGGATGTTGCAATGTTTAAAGTTGTCCCAGAGGTTCTTCAGCCTCTCCCAATTTTTTTTCATTTTTTTTTTTTTTTTTTTTTTTGCTGGGAAAGGAGAAAGGTCTTTATTAAAGTATTGCCCAATTTGGAGTGCCCAGCTCCAATCTATTTTCTTCTGCAAACACAGAAAGAAGCCAGCCCCTCCTAGGACCAGAGTCAGTGTTCAAACACACCATTCCATTCTTATCTTTCTGGGACCCAGGGGTGTTACACGAATGGGTCTCTCATCTCTCCAGCTCTGGGCTCTCTGTCTCTCTTTGGAATAAGCATTTATATGGCTGCCATCTCCATTGCCTGGCTGCAGCTTCCTCTTTCTTCTGTGGCTGGCGCCCACTGCCAGATAACTTCAGCCAGTCATGCAAAAGGACCTGTTGGCAGGGCCTCAGCATCCAAGGCTACTACTCATGCCCCCAGGGCCAGGGAACATTCCTGGCCTGCATATTTGTGCACTGCTCTCAGAGCAAGAGAATGGGAGTGGTCCTGGAACTATGCCTTGTGGCATGGGGCCGCAGCATCCTGTAGGTGGCCACTGGTCAGGCATGCATCTCTCATGTGGGACTCAGCTCTGCGAGCTTGCTCCTGACTCACTTAGCATAAGATCAGTTTCCAAATTTACATAGTTGAAAATGGAAACAGTTCCTTTGTATCTCAGGAAAAGAAGTAGAAGTCCGTGGCTCAGGTAGCCCCTTGGTTCCCGGCACCATCAGCTGTGTTGCCAGTGCGATCTCCAGTTAATCCAAAACATGTGGCACTTTCTCATGGCCCACCACAAGAGTCCTTTCACCCCTTTCCTTGCCGGCAAGGTGTCTCATGCTTCCTAAACCACGTGGCAAAAGGGAGCACCACCCCAAAGCCATATGGTCCTGACTTTTGCCAAAGCCACGTGGTCCCAACCCTCTTTTTTTTAATTCTTATTTCTTCATTCTGTTCTGGTTGAATGTTTATTTCTTCCTTGTGCTCCAAATTGTTGATTTGAGTCTCCGTTTCCTTCCCTTCACTGTTGGTTCCCTGTATATTTTTCTTTATTTCACTTTGCATATACTTTATTCTTCCTCCATTTTGTGACTAAACCATTTCTGTGAACATCCTGATTACCAGTGTTTTCAACTCTGCATCTGTTAGGTTGTCTATCTCTTCATCACTTAGTTCTATTTTTGGAGGTTTGATCTGTTCTTTCATTTGGGCCATATTTTTTTGCTTTGGTGTGCTTGTTATGTAGTAAGGGATAGAGCCTTATGTATTTGCCAGGGTGGGGCAACTCTCTTTGCTGTGTTGTGTCACTGTGTGTGTGGGAGGGGTCCAAGAGGAAACAATGCTACTTTAACTAGACTCTTGGACAGCCTTCAGTCACTTCCCCTGCTACCCACAAGCAAATTGGGCCCTCCTGGTGCTGATTCCCAGGTGAGTGGGTTTGTGTACATTCTAGAACCCTGTGTGTCTCTCCAACGAACTCTCTTGTGAGGCTGGGAGTTTCTCCCACTGCCACAACTCCCACAGGTCGTAATAGCCAGAGGTTTTGAGGCTTTATTTCCCTACTCTGGAACCCTGCGTTGCATGGTGTGTTTCACTCCCCAGTTGTTCCTCCCGGTTTATCCACACGCTAATGTGGGACCACCAGGTCTGCCATCTGTCACCTTGCTCTGTGTCCTCTTCCCTGGCTGTCCGTCTCCACCCCTCCTACCAGTCTGAATGAATGTTTCTTTAACTCCTTGGTTGTCAGACTTCCTTACAGTTCGATTTTCTGGCAGTTCTAGTTACTTTTTGTTTTTAAATTTGTTGTCCTTTTAGTTGTGTGAAGAGACAAAGTATATCTACCTATGCCTCCGTCTTGGCCAGAAGTCCTGTGTTCTTATAAAAAGGAAATTTAGACACAGAATCAGACATACACAGAATCAGACACGCACAGAGAGAAAAGGAAGTATAGAAACATGGGGAGAATACTATCTATAAGGCAAGAATTCCTCAGTCTACTAGAAGCTAGGAGAGAGGGCTGCAACAAATTCTAAAGCCCTTAGAAGGGATTCACACTGCCAAGTTGATCTCAGACTTCAAACCTCCTGAACTGTGAAATGACAAATTCTGTTGTTTAAGCCATCCAGTTTGTGGCACTTGGAGATAGTAGCCCCATGAAATGAACCAGCGACCCTTCTTAATTTTGACAAATCTAGCCATACATCCATGGGACTATGTACTCCCTGAGGAAGCAACTTTTCTGATGGACAGCTAGCTATTAGCAGCGTAAGATTCCTTCTAAGAAACCCAGCTTATTGTTACAAACTGCTGAAGGCGGCCCTGCCACCAAATTGATTTAATGTGTCTGATTGATCTAAGTTTGTTGTGTCATCTGTGTGCTTGAAGATTCTTAGATGCACAACCAGTTCAGATAAGTTAATGAAAATCCCCAACCCTAACTTGGACATTTTTAATTTTTAGGAAACCATTACAGGCTTCAAAAGAGGTGATTCTGTATATGAAATGCTAGAAAAGTTAGTGGTATTATTTAAAATATTCTACTAAAAATTTACTCTTCTACTAAAAATTACATGCATTTTTCTTTTCATTTTTTGGGTGAGACAGGGAATAGGGATTGTTATCAGACAAGAAGCAGCCTATGATCGAAGGAAATGGTATCAGTGATAAACTGTCAGAGTCTCCTCCAGTCATGTTCTTTTGCGTTATAGGTGTTCACTTGAGAGAAGAAATAACTACAAAAGACAAAGAGCATATCTCCAATTTCATTGTTTGGAATCTACAATTGCAAAGTGTTTTGAGGTCATTTTGGATATCACGGTACAATACCTGCACACACATATTTAGAAAACTTAGAAAAATGTTCATTAAACTTGATGCTCCATTAGGATTTATCCTATTTTACTAGGCAAAGCATAAAAAATATTCCCCAAATGCACCTCTAATTTTTCTTACAATCGACATTAGTTTATTTATAGCTAATGTGTATATACATAGAACTGAAGGTATTACTGTAACAACCTTTATACAGAGCTTATGAAACTAAAAAATATATATTCTGTATCAAGAGTACTTAATATTTGTAAACATTAAGAAACATACTCCCTCTCCAAACCTCTAGTTCTGTTTACTCACTATTTTTTATTCCAACTTTTTATTATGTATAAATATATTTGGAAATGTGTCTATATCATAAACAATAGATTTCGCACACTTAACAAGCCTGGGTGACCAATGACCAAACACAGACAGGATATTCTAGCACCCCAGAAACTGCTTCTGTACTCCCTTAGAAACACAAGTTTCTGTTTTGTTTTATTTTGTGGTCATTGTAGGTGGTGTTTTTTGGGGGATGAGGGTTAGGAGTGCTTACTATTTTTAAGGTGGTTTCCATTTCTCGTTTATGCAATGTTGAGTAGGTTCACATGCTCCCACTACCACCTTAAGCAAGTACTTTGTTCTTTGGGAGTATATTACCTCATCAGTCTGGGTATTTCCTGAACACCCACTCAGCAGCTCATTCCCAGGCAGGAGTTCTTATATCTAGACTTGATAATTACTTAAGAGTGAGTGTTCAGATTTGGAGGCAGAGCTGACTTTAAACTTCTGTTGTATCCCATTTTTTAGAAAAAAATGACAAGGTCAACCCTTGTCTCCCCTTTATGTTTCCATAACCAGGAGGAAACGTGTTTGTGGTGCAACTAGAATAAGTACAGTGCTGGCACTTGCTAAGGAGGGACCCATGGAGGTTTAGAATTACAACTTGTCTTGGATGGTTCTCTTAAAGTTAAGGAGGGAGGAAAAAGCATAGAGGCAGAACTGATGGGATCTCATAAAGTTATTAACAATACCATGTCAGGCACTAGGCTGCTACTCCTTAGCAAGTATCTACTTGACAAATCTAAATGTCCTTTAGCTCTCTTCATTCTATAATGAAAGTTGGTCCTGGGTGGCCTGTCGTTTCCCTTTCTCCCTGCCCCTTGACTTGGCCTGTCCCATTATCTGCTGCATCATTTGTTCCTTGACTCATCAAAAGCACACAGGTCGCACAAGAGAGAATACTACCCTGTGCTTAGTCCATTAGACTTGCTATAACAACAGGAGCTAAAAAGGTAAAAAAAAGATAGAGACCAGACATTAAGTAGAGACTTTTCATCCATGAGCTTGGGGCTGTTGATAATTGTGAAGAGAGGAGACCATTAAGTATCATTCTAAAGAGTTTAAAATTTGCATATGTAAACTAAAGATGGTTGGCCTTCTTCATAGGGCTCATTTTAAATTCTTTCCTGTGTGTTCACTAAAGCTGTCCATCCTGACTGATGATGTCAGTGTCTTCATTTAAGATACACTCAGCTGCCCTGGCAGGTGGGGCTCAGTGGATTGACTGCCGGCCTGCGAACCAAAGGGTTGCCAGTTTGATTCCCAGTCAGGGCACAGGCCAGGTGTCCGGTAGGGAGCGCATGAGAGGCAACCACACATTGCTGGTCTCCCTCTCTCCCTCCCTCCCCCTCCTAAAAGGTAGACTTGAATCTCATTTGAGAAAAAACGCAGTTTCACACAGTACTGACATGAGAGAGTCTGTAATTATTAGCCCTAAGGCCAAAAACGGATGGTTGCCAAAATTGAGAGAAATATTAGAGAAAAGTTCCCATGGTAGCGACTTCCTGCAGAAAACATGATCCGACCTTCAATTCCTGGATAAATTACTTTCATTTTTGAGATGTATTGAGAAACTACGTTGATATCTTGGTCACCTAGAAAAATACAGACATTATTTTAATTACAGAGGAGGTATCAATTAACAGTGAGATTGGGGAAAACCAATGTATTTCTATAAAGACCTTTCTAATTACAAATGGGAAGATAATCCCCTCATCAGCAGAGATAAAGTGTCACAGAAAAGTAGTGATCACACTGCAAAGATTTTGGTTGCTTGTGTACCAGGTGTCACTGTGCCCACTGGTCGCTGCTGGATAATTGGGGGCACACACAGTCAGCTCTAAGCTGACTGAAGAAAGAGGTTGTTGGCATAACTGCCTTGAAACCACTCCAGAACAAGGACCTTAGGGAACTGGGTCAACAGAAAATAGTTGAGACTTCCTTTTAAATACAAGTGGCTTCCTTTTGCTTGTCTGCTCCAGAATAATTTTCACAAAATTGCTGGAGAGACAAAGGAGATTTCATTTCCAAAAGAGGAAAGCTGATAAAGAAATACTAATTTCCTATAACTACAATGAACACATAGGAACCGGACAAAATTTTATTTTAAAAACATTGCTCTATAAATTGTAAATCTCATAAGGGGTTAATATTAAAAATATATATCGAACTAATACAACTCAGTAAAAAAAGTGTGATTAAAATTGGGCAGGAGATTTGCATAGACATTTTTCTGAAGAAGACAGACAGATGGCCGACAAGCACAAGGAAAGGTGTTCAGTGTCACTAATCTCCATGGAAATAACAATCAAAGCCACAGTGAGGTGTCACTTGACACCTGTTAGAATGGCCGTCATCAAAAAGACAAGAAGTAAGTGTTGGTGAGGGTGTGAAAAAGGGAAGGTTTTTGCCTTGTTGATGGGAATACAAAATTGGCAAGCCAGTATGGAAACCTGATGGAGGTTCCTCAAAAAATTAAAAAGTGGAACTGCCTTATGATCCATCAATTCCATTTCCAAGTATCTATCCGAAGAAAACAAAAACATGAATTCGAAAAATATGCACTTCTCCCTCCCCGTGCACAGTGCAACATTATTTTCAGTAGCCAAGAAGCAACCTATGTATTAGTGGATAAATGGGTAAAGAAATTGGGACACATATGTAACATATTCACATGCACACCTAGGGTGGGGCAAAGATAGGTTTGCAGTTTGTATAGAAAATGATACAATAATAAGTAGTAATACAAGAATAAACTGTTTCAAAGCATATATCTGTAAACCAACCTCCTTTTCCCCACTCTATACATGCACACTATTCAGCTATAAAAAACAACAAAATCTTGCCATTCGGGGCAACGTGGATGAATCTTGAGTGCCCTATGCTACGTGAAATAAGCCAACAAAGACAAATGCCATATGATTTCACCTATATGTGGGATTCAACCACAAAACCAACCTAACACATACTGAGAACAGACGAGGTTACCAGAGGCAGGGGGTGAGGAGTGGGAGAAATAGATGAAGGGGATCAAAAGGTACAAACGTCCAGTTAAAAAATGAGCCTTGGGAATGAAAGATGCAGTATGGTGACTGTAGTTAATATCGCATTGTGTATTGAAAGTTGCTGTGAGAGTAGGTTGTAAAAAGTCCTCATCATAAGAAAAATATTGTTTTGTAACTATGTATGGTGATGGATGTTAACTGGACTTCCTGTGGTGATTTCACAAAGTATATACCAAGATCAAATAATTATGTTGTACACCTGAAACTAATGTTATGTCAATAAAATCTCAATAAAAAATTAATACTTAAAAAAGAACAGCTCTCTGGTTTTCACCCCTGGATATACATGCGGATCACTGAAAGAGACTTTTCTACCAGCCCAATTAAATTGAATCTCTTAAAAGTTGGGGCCAAGGTATTGGTATTTAATTAAAATGCTCCCCTAGTGATTCTAATGTATAGCCATGGCTGAGAAACCTTGGGGCCAAGGCTCCCTGAGCCTCCAGTGTGAGTTCCTTCTCTCCAACACCCAGCAGTCTGGGCTTGGGTGCTGCACAACCATCACCCTCTTGTCTCATGGGGAACTGATGGCCACGGGACTTCAGAGAACACCTTGCTAAGCTTGATTTACATCTATCAGGGAACCGACAGAAGTAGCTAGTGCCTTTTTCCCCAGGAAGGGCTGCCCCCTTTGCCCTGACTCTGCTCTCCACCCTTCTTGGATAAGCCGCTGGAATGGTAGGTCTATCACAGCAAGGCTGAGGAGGAAGCCAGCTGAGCTCCACCCCAAAGATTCAGAGAAGCTTGCGTGTGTCTTCTGCCCTGGAGAGAGGAAGGGGTGGTATATTCTCTCAGTGGACTTTAAGCACATGATGTGATACTCAGATTTTTTAAAAGGTCGGGGTCTAACGACCCTCAATGCTGACGAAAATATTGCCTGGGTCAAGTGGGGTTCCCATTACTCACTCCACCAATGCTCTGTGCTGACGGGTGCGGTTGTGTCCCAGGCCCCCTGGACCCATTCACACTAAACGCTTCTTTAAGTTGAGATGATTTTCCACATTCAACCTTAAGATCTAGGGTTATGTTTTTTTCTGTAAGTGCAAAAGTCATTTTTCACAATTCAAACTGCTGTTTATATGTGCATGAAAGAGTTTTAAAACATCTTTGATTTAAAAATGTGTTTTCCCTGGGCTTGGATGGATGGGCGTGTGTGCTGGGAAGGGACGAGGCACGGGGTTGGCAAAGACAAGCAGGAGTCGGCTCCCGGGGAAGCACATGGATTCTGGCTCCGCTGGCTGGTGTCACGAGTCCCCTCTTTGGGCCAGCACTGTTGATCCTGAGTACCTGTGGGACGTGGACAGGAACAGCACTTGTGCTCACCTGAGTTATGTTGTAACACCTCTTCTTTTATCATCTGGTATCCATCTCCACCTTTGGCAAGGAAGTTCGGGAGGACCACATTATATTCGTCATCCATTCTGAGAGGCTCGTAACCGGGCACTCGACACCGGGTGCAAAGACCATCTAATTTGACTACCCTGTCCCCAGGTTTCCGGGAAAGATCATACATCACGTGAATTCCTAGAAAAGAAATGAGTCTATATGTTTTCCCTGGATCCAAATGGAAATTTCTGTTTTCTAAGAGAGATTTTGGCCAAAACCTAGAATTGGGGCACTGGGCTTAGTTTTCATTTAGTTTAAACTTGAGTGGAATTTCAGCAAGCGAGTTGAGGTGACATTGCAGCTTCCCTTTCTTGGTTAGGTTGAGTCCTCCTGGGAGGTCTGAGAACCCAGGAAAATGGGGTCTGGCCCGGAATGGGCAAGGAGCAACTCTATGGGGAGAAACCACATCTTTTAAAAATCCTGAGTGAATTGGTCCAGCAGCTCAGTTCAGCAGCTTTGAAAACTGAGACATAGATGAGAGGTGGCGAAGATTCACTACAATTTCAAAGACTACAAAATGGTAATAATTTGGACTTGGGTGACTTCCACAAACATACAACTACCCAGCACAACGCTGGAGCATCAAAGCCTGGCTGTTCCCTCCACTCTCTCCTGGAAAAATGCAGAATGTCTGTGTTACCCCACAGCAGGCCCGAGCGAGCCCCACCACCTTCTGCAGAGGGAGAACCCCACAAAGCCATCACACCATTGAGTGAGGGCCCACCGTCTGCAATCAAAGAACTGAGGGCAGGATGTTGTTTCAGAGTCAAATAAGAATATTCATTTAAAGGTTAATTCACTGGGCTGTGGAGTTATTGACAAAAGTGCTTCCGAAGTCCTTGGCAGTTTGGGAAGCCTTTCTTTTCATTTGCTAGTCGCTGGAATCCGGGAGGTGAGCAGGGCAGGTTTTCTCTGCATTCACAGACAGTGAAGACTTGCCCCGGGCCACAGTGGAGTCAGAACCACCGTGTGGGTGAGGCCAGGGCTGTGGCCCTACTCCCCCTGATTTGAACCCCTTTGCTTCAGTCATCAGGTGTGTCTATGCAGCAGGCTGCCCCTCCCAGAAATCATCCTTATTAACAACTGATGGACATGGCACGTCCGTCTTTGAACTTCAGCATGGTTCCAGACGGTTATGACTAGAACGCAGGAGGGATTCTTTTTTCCACAAACTGTATTGAATGCTTAAACAACTAAGATTTTAATAGAAATGATTACAATGCAGCTGACCTGCTTAGAGTTGGGAGGGTCCATCCAAGTCCAAATCAGACTTGGCAAATACTGCTCATTGCCAGGCACTTGGGGCTTTGAGAGTGACCTAATCTCAGTGGTCTGGGAGTCCACAGCCATTGAAAGACTTTGTGCCAATGTTGGCTTGTGGAAAGCTTGGCCACAGGGATCCTGGTGAAGAGGGAGCTGGGCCATCTAGCCAGGAGTCCCACCTCACTGGGAGGGTGACTTACCGCCCACCTGCAGGAACTCTCCAGTGGACTGGCCATAGCGGTGCACGCTGTGCTCGAAGGCCTTCTTCAGGGTGGAGCCTTTTAATCGGACCAGGTCAAAGGTGCCTCCAAAGGGTAACACAGCAGCCAGGCTCTCCCATGTAATTGTGCCTGAGGGTAGTCACAGGTGAGGCAAGAAGGCAAATATCTTGAGAACACGCTGACGCCTAAATCAGTTTTCTTTAGGACGGTGGGCAGTGAGAGGGAGAAGGTGAGGAGGACACAGGGCCTTGGGAGGCTGTTGGATCAGCATCAGCTGTGTCTAAGTGCCTCCCAGCCCTTGGGGAGGGAAGAGATTCTAAGAGGCCTTCGCCTGTGCCCTCCATCACTGAGCAAGACAAGCAGGGCTTATAAATGGCTATGGCTCCAAAGTCGCCTGTGCCCTGCCCTGGATCTCCTGGCGTGAGGCGGGATCTGCAGTGGGTGCTAAGCATGGCTCAGGTCCTCCAGACAGGCAGTATTTCCCTGCCCCCTGTCCCTGACGGAAACAGTGAGGTGAGCATGGGGCTCACCCCCAGACTGGCTGGTTCTGACAGTGTATCAGGGAAGACAGCAAAAATGTCTTGAGTATCTGTCTAGTTGGTTTATTTCATCATATAACATAATCCTGGGCATCTGTAAATGCCCTAAAAGGATTTAATCCAGTGGTATGCTTTCCAGTACAGAAAACAATTTTGCCTTTCTCTTTCCAGAGATCAGGGTGGAGGCTGTCCATGTTTTGCATAAATCAGCAACAATTCCTATTAACTTTGTGAGTCAGAAGTTTAGATCAAGCTTGGGTTCCACCAACCTTAGCTTGCTGCTGCTGTGTGCAGACACACAGGAGAACCTGAGTGTGTGTGTGTGTGTGTCCTTTGGGCAAAGTGCTGACCTGAGTAGTGGTGAACTCAGACTGAAGGGACCGACGCTGTGGTGCACGGCTGGCAGCAGAGGTCAGCTGAGGCTGCCCATGTGCATGGTCAGAGAGAGGACGCTGAGCCGAGGACCGGGAGCTGGGGAGCATACCATTGTTCCGCTCGTCGATGGGAGACCGAATGCCACCACCGTTTAAAATGCACATGGACACGTGGTTCCAGGACATTTCATCCAAGTGTCTAAGGTTGTTGTTAATCTGCAACAGTAGCATGAATTTACATTACTTACCCTGAGTCTTCGTCCTTAGGGTCAGTTCCAGGAATTTGGTTGCTCTACTGAGGAAATAAAGCCGCTTTCCCCTGCTCCTGTGTTCCCAGAGATTTTTCAAGTAATCAGAACTAGTTTTATGCTCTGAGAAGCAAAAATAAGATACTGTGATCTGTCCCATGCTCTGAGCTCCCTCTCCCGAGGTGCCTGTGATCTCGGTGGGCCTCAGCAAGACCAGCTCTTCTCATGCAGACTGGCCTGCGGGGCTGCTCCTCCAGGGCAGGCCCCACACTTGCTCCTGAAGGCAGGACCTGAAAGCCTTTCAACTCCAGGCCTCAGGCCAACAAGGAGCCTGGTCTTGCCCTGACCGGTCTGACTGTCCTGCAAAGCAAAGTGTCTCCAGTTTGACTCCCGGTCAGGGCACGTGCCTGGGTTGTGGGTTCGATCCCTGTTCGGGGCATGTGTGAGAGGCAACCAATATCTCTCTGTTACATCAGTGTTTCTCTCCCTCTCTTTCTCCCTCCCTTCTCCTCCATATTAAAAAAATAAAATCTTTAACACAAACAAACAAGCAAACAAACAAAACCCCTGGCCTCATGTCTGGGTCCCCAGGAATTTCACAAACAGGTGATTTTGAAGACACAGAGACAGCCTCCTGAAACTGGGGAGAACCAGTTACATTCCTACTTTCATTTTACAAAATACATGTTTAGTTACAAGAAATAAAATGACTACATTCTCATTTTGGGAAAAAAACAGTGCAAAATGAAACATTTTCTTACACTTGCCCCAGTCTATTAACAGAGAGGTAAGCACTCTACTCTGGGGGACTTCCTCCAGGACCTTTCTCTAAACACCCACACCTGCCGGCGTCTGCAGCTCCTTCTCTCGCAGCGTCGGTCTTACCTGGGAAAGTGTGAATGTTGCCATTTTTCACTTGGCAGACATTTATTGAGTGTGGGTGGCTATGACCCCCGCACCGTCCAGAGCACAGACCAAGAAATGACCCCTCGGGTATGGCTTTGAGCCTGACTTGGGAGGCCTGGCTCAGCAGAGCCCCCGAGGGCTGCCGCCCCAGCCTCCCCACAGACAGGAGGGCGGGGCGGCGCTGCTCAGGGCTGCTGCTGCTCAGCCGCCGACCTTACTACCATCCCTGCAATGTGTTGTCATCCTCTGTTTGTGACGGGGTTCCAGCCACACGAGGGCTAGCTCTCCAGAGCCAAGTTAGGCCCAGGTAGATGTTTTATGTCTACATCTTCAGAGTCGTAGAGTTTTATGTATTCCGATCGCCCTACAGGAAAAGCAACACCCAAAATTCAGACGTCCAAAAGTGAATACCTTAAAATAAAGGCTTCAGTTCTTTGAAATCGATAGAGTGATGGTCAGCTGGTCAAGTTTACATACCTTCCCAAGGTACTTGGCGTGACTCCATGCAGAGTTCCAGTCTGGGCACTAATTTCTTTCTAAATGCTCAACTCTGTAACTGTCAGGTTGCCCCCCACCCCCAGCATCTTCCCTCCCTCTTTCCGTCTCCACCCCCGCAAAGGCCCGGGCCCTGCACCCCAAGCGCCACTCACCATAGCATCGCAAATCAGGTTGCCCATGTTGCATTCTTTAAAGCGGCACGATTGAGAGGAGCCGTCCAGGTAGACAATTGTTTTCCCCAGTTCCTGGGAAGAATAATTATCTAATTTTACCCGCCATTTGTTAATTTCTGCTTTTATGACTGGATCTAGAAGAAAGCAAAATAACCACCACAACAGAAATCAGTCTGCCGTTAAAGCCCATCTCACACAGGCCTAAATTTTGAAAAAAAGAATCAAGCATTATTTAGCCTATGTGTGTGAGTATATGTTTCTTTACCGTATGTCTGTACACTTTGGTTTTGACTACGGAATTTCCTTAGGAGCCTCTATTCTGTTTCCTGGTACTAAGACCCAGAATGGACCCTAACTTGAAGACAAGCCAAGTATCTGAACATCAACTCATCCCACTTGTGGGATGCCTGTTGGCTCCCCTGGGATAGCACTGTTGGTGTGCTGGGCTGCGAACGAATGGCCCAGGGGCAGGTACGAAGGGCCTGCTGAGGTCCTGCTCTCTGTGTGGTCCCTGCCCCTCCCTCGGGCTCTTGAGAGGTCTGTGTTGAGACCATCATCCTTCAGGGTCCCTCACTGTCCATCCTTCCCGACCTGATCATCCTAAGCAGTACATGGCAGGTGAGGGGACATGTAGGAGTGTGTTTGTGTATACTATATGAAAATGGATGACATGAAGTGTATATTTACTCTGCATCCCAGACCAAGAAGGGGGAAAGACACTCCCTTATTTGATAAAGAAACTGAAGCCCAGGAAACTGGGCAATTTGCCCCAGGCACACTGCTGCTGGGGGTGGGGCCCCTGCTCCGCCCCAAGTGAGCCCCTTGGCATCAATCATCAGCTCTCCTCCGGACGGGAGCTGAGAGTGGCCTTCCCACGCCAAGGCAAAGCTTGGAAAGGCACAAGAGGCAGTGACAGTGTCTGATGCTAAAAGGACTTATAGAAGCAAATGGGGATTTGTGGCATTTGGGTGTGTTTTAAATCTCTTTATCCACGAAAATGATAAACTCAGAGAAACCCAATTCTTCAAAAGTATATAGTCTTGTCCTGAAATATAACAAAAAAGGGAGAAAAAAACTCAGCCATCTAATTTTTGGATTAGTGGAACATTGCCCCGAATTTCACATACCTTCAGGAATGCTGCTGTTGAGAAGAATGGGATTCCC
Source organism: Trachops cirrhosus (assembly GCA_028533065.1). Lineage (NCBI taxonomy): Eukaryota > Metazoa > Chordata > Mammalia > Chiroptera > Phyllostomidae > Trachops > Trachops cirrhosus. Next base: position 133,814,042 of record CM052541.1, on the reverse strand, counting down.
ATGTGAAGTGATGACATTTCCTTTTGCATCAAACTCAACCTTCAAGTAGCCTAAGTATTTGCCAAAAGCATAGGCCTGGACCACAGGAACCTTCCGTCCATCATCGGAGGTGACTATGAATGGGTAGTTCCCAGCCGGCTTCTCTTTGGAAGGTGGATTGCCTGAAATAAAAGGGCCAAAGCAGATCAAGTCAGCCCTTGTACATGGCTGACTGCAGGCCAGCAGGCCACTGGCCAGGTGACAGTGAATTCCGAATTGATGAATTGCTAGCCACTGCTCTACCCAGCTGGTCTTCCAGGGTCTGGCTCGCTAGGGCAACTGCCCGTGTTTCCGAATGCCTTTTTGCAAACGAATCCTTCTGTTTGTGACTCAGCAGGCATTTGCTGAGTCCAGGACACTTCGCCTGGTGGTGTGGGGGACGCAAAGATGCCATACTGCTCAGATTATCCTACTTCCTCCATCCTGCCCCTGGCCCTGTCCTCACTGGCCAGGTATAGCCACTTCACTGTACTTCAGTTTCCTCAGCTGTAAAGTGGGTGAAATCATTCCTACTTCACAGGGCCGCTGAGGCAATTAAATGACTAAACTCTCTAGCATAGTGCATGGCACATGGTAGGGACTCAATAAACGTATATTTCCTTCTCTTAGGTGGTGATGGCAACCTCTAGAAAGGCTAGCCACACACTTTCAGATCTTAGAATTTTCAACGACACATGAACAGAAATGATGAAGGGCTGTTTTCAGGTTTTGCTACTAAGTCTTGTGTCCCCTCAGGTGACCTTTGGAAGAGCCACATTCACCCTGCTGGTCAACCAACATGCACACACTCCCCACCTCAGCCAGACCTCACCTGTGCGGTTCTGCTGACTTCCGCCTGAAAGGGCACCCCTGGAGACAGCGTCCAACCACTCATCACTCAGAGGCTGAGGCCCACCCACCACTGTGTCATGGACACAGGACTGCATGAGGGTGGGGGACCTGGCCACATGGAGCCTGGGTCCTGGCCTCTCACCTGGTCCGTTTCGGTTCTGTAACTGCACCCCTCCTTCAGGTGCGCTGCAGGTCGTACCTTACCTCCTCAGAGACAATGACCTAGTTTGCGTTGTTTCGATAGAACAGATGCCAATGACCTGCTACTGTTTCTATCAGCTACCTCACCGCAGCCATGAGCAGGCCTTCTAATAGGATGTTTAGAGGGCCCAGGGAACTGCAGCGTGGGTTGCTTACTCAGCTGAACCAGTTATTAGAGTCAGCTGAGAGCCAGGCCTGGGCTATATCTCACTTAGTTCTCCAAGAATCTCATGAAAAAGATCCTATTATTATCCCCAACTTTCAGACTAGAAGACTGACTGTCACAGGCAGTGTGTCCAAGGTCACACAGCTGGAATGTGAAGGAGGGCCTATTGGAAAGCAGGGCTGGTGGCACTGGGACTTGTGTCCTCCCCGCTCCCCACTCCAAGCCTGGGGCAGCACTGTGGTGCCCCACGCTGTTCCGGGGCTTGTCTCTACACCTGACACGAGGGCAGTGAATGTTGTGGAATGCCCCCTCAACCCTGCTCTGCTCCTGTGCCAAGAGCAGCCTCCTCCAGCTCAATAACCACACAACAGAAGTGCTGCAAATGCCAGCACTTTACAAGCGCGAAGGAGCTGTTGCCAACCTTAATTTTCAATTTTCTAACTCCCTCTGGAAAAAAAGAAAAGGAAAAAAGTCTTGTAACTTTATTCTTACAAAAGCGCCTGACTTGAGAGGCAGTGAAGGCCTTGTCCCGTCTCCATCTACAGGGTACAGCTTCAAGGGCTATGACAGCTGTAGGTGATCTGAAGCACTGCACAGTAGCAGGGAAGATTAACACTCGCAACCTCCTCCTTTTCTTCTGTGCCGGTCCTCCTCTGGGCAAGCCTGGGACCTGCTTTACTTCAGGGCACCAGGGGACCAACTGGGGAGGGCTACCGTAGATGGTGGTTCTCTGAGCCCCAAGAAGTCTGGGGAGGTGCAGTTCCAAACATTCCCACAAGGTGGCGCAGAACACACGCCCAGGAAGAAACGGCACTAAATCAATTTCAGAAAGGAAGTCTGGCACTGTCTTGGAGATCGAAGAGAAGGACGAGCCTGACTTTTTTTTTAGCCTGAAGTTTTCTGCTTTCCATAGACATATCTGAATTTGAACAGAATGTAAAAGCTAGAAATCTGACGATTGGTCAACTGCCTCGTCTGATCAGAATGCACTCTACAAACAGGAGCTACGAATCCCAGCTGCTGTCTGACAGGGAACACCCTCCAATACTGAGAGCCCATGATGTTCCTTTCCTTAGAACGAAAGATATGTCATCTGTGCCTGAAATGGACTGAATCAGGTACCAGCAAGATAATTTCCATGTGGCTACTCTCCGCCTCCTCCACTGCTGCGCCCTGTCTGCTCCTCCTCAACTCAGCAACCCCAGAAACCATGAGCAGCGAAAACAACCCGGGGCTTCAGATTTTCCACACCATTCTACCTCCTGTCAAAGATCCTCGTGCACCATATATTCTGTCCACACGGAGCCACACATCTGTCTTTCGAAACCCAACTTGTCATCTTGGCAGGAGAGAAGTTATTTACCAGAATTCTGTATCAGCCATTTAGCAAATAAATCTGGGAAACAAACGTGGAGAGTCGGTGAAGTTGTGGGCTGACATTTAGAGCTGGTAAACAGGGCATTTTCTAGTATATAGTGGGTGCTCCAGAGAATCCTACAAGGAGAGTCCTGCCCTGGGAGACTGACCCCAGCAGCCCTCAGGAATGCGTTGGCTCCAAGGCTGGAAGAGGCAGCCAGGGTGGATCCTGTGCTGACAGACGTGTCCAGGGAGCCGACCTTTGACCTGGTTTTCAATTGGCTGAAAACCAATTTCAGCCAATGAATTTCAGAATATTTTAATGTGGTTTTTAATGTGTATGGGAACCAGTTTAAGAACTTCCAAACTTCTTATTAAGGACAGAATAAAAGTAATTGGTAATTAGCATATTTCACATCATTGCTTCTAAGAGACTTGAGTCTTCTAAATTTTTTAAAAGATTTTCTTTCTTTCTTTCTTTCTTTCTTTCTTTCTTTCTTTCTTTCTTTCTTTCTTTCTTTCTTTCTTTCTTTCGAGAGGGGAAGGGAGGGGGAAAGAGAGGGCAACATCAGTGTATGAGATACATTGATCGGTTGCCTCTTTCACGCCCCCTCACTGGGGACCTGGCCCACAACCCAGGCATGTGCCCTGACTGGGAATCGAACCTGTGACCTTTCAGGTCACAGGCTGGCACTCAATCCACTGAACGATACCAGCTAGGGAGATCCTTTCTTTTAAACTACTTGAAGTTGCTCACTTCCACAAGACACTGCTTTTGTCTGCTTCTTTACATCTCAGGCAAGCCACAGGGTTAGTCACCATTGTCTTAGGCCTGGGCTACTGCACCAGCCACCTCTACCCAGCCTCTGTACATCTCTCCTTCTCCTTCTTCTAATCCAGCCTCCACATCGCAGCCTGAGTGGTCTTACTGAAACATAAACATGATCATGTGCTCCCTGGTATAAAATATTTCCTACTGGCCTTAGGCAAAATACTACAATTTTTGGTGTTGAATATCATGAACTATTACACCTACATGATGGGGCTCTTTCTTACTCGACCAGCTTCATCCAGAGCCAGGGGTGTCCAACCTTTTGGCATCTCTGGGCCATATTGAAAGAAGAGTTGTCTTGGGCTACATATTAAATACACAAACACCAACGAACACTGATGAGCAAAAAAGGTCTTAAGTAAATTTATGATTTTGTGTTGGGCCACATTCATAGCCATTCTGGCTGCATCCTGGCCACGTGCAGCCCACAGGCTGCAGGATGGACATGCCTGGTGGACCCTCTGTCCTGCACTTCAGCAATCTTAGCTCCTTTCATTCCTCGACCACACCCAACCGCACAGCCTGCCAATGCGGAGGAAGACCCGGAGCTGGAGGGCTACATGTGAATTACATCATTGTTTCAGTTTATGCATCTTGGTGAAATGAAGAAAGTAATAAGACCTACCTTACAGGGTTGTTGGGAGGATTAAAGAAATTAATGCAACAAATGAAGCCCCACTTAGGTAAAAGCTCAATAAAGATTAGAGATAATCATGTATCAAGTTAACTGGACGTCCCTCTGATCTTAGCCCAGATGTCATTTCCTCAGGAGAATACCCTCTGATGATCCCCAGACGTGGTAAGGTCCTTCTATATGGGGTGGGGCAAAAGTAGGTTTACAGTTGTTATATGGAAAATAATACCATAATTGCCGTATAATAGTACAAGAATAAACTCTGTTTCATGTACTCACAACTGTAAACCTACTTTTTGCCCCAGTCTGTATATGCTCTCACAGCATCTTGTACTTCTCCCTCCACCGGACGTTTTGTGGTGATGTATTGTAGGGATTCAGAACGAGGCACCCCACGATGTGCCTCTGTGGCATGGGGATGATTTTGAGCTAAAGGCAACTGAGACCCTCTGGGTTCAAGACAAATTTCTGCCCCTCCCCTAACTACCTAGAAGAGATTAAATTAGTGGCCTTGCCTATAATAAGAGATTATCAGAGAAAACCATAAATTAACCGATCTATAGGGCAGGGCAAACTTCTAATTACTGAACATTTGCTCTTCTTATCATCCTGAGAGTGACTGTCCTCCCCTCAAGGTGCCTCCCCCCACCTTCAGCTCAGAACATTACATATACCCGTGTTTCCTTTCTGTCTCCGAACCTCTCATGAATGCAGGGTCTTTGACTCTCTCGTGTATGTGGGGTTCCCATGTGTATGCGCGTTAATTGAATTTAGTTATTTTTCTCTTATTAATCTGTTTCATGTAGATTTAATTATTCAGCCAGTTGAAAGAAACTTGAAGGTAAGAGGACGTGTCTCCATCCCCTACAATACAATGATTGATTCATTTGCATACTTTAAGAGGAAGCTGCTCAGGGTCAGTGTGGAGGACAGACTGACTATTCCACTGCCGGATCCACCAGCTAGATCCAGCCAGATGAGGTTGCTTCCTGAAAATCCCATCAGGGACTGTCTGATTGACCTTCCTGCCTTGCCCCAGGCATGCTGGCTCCTGGCACAGGCTGTTATCCGCTCCCCAGGCAAACACGCAAGTCACTGTCCCCTGGTCTGGGGCAGGTCACTTTCCAGTGCCCTTAGCAATCCTGCATCTATGTAACCCCTTAGCACCTGCCACGTCACACTGAGGACCCACATCATCCTGCCACTGCCAAGACGTGTCTCCCTCTTATGTGAGTCCCCTTAATAAATATTCTCGATATAATCATGGAGTTGTCAACCTTTTTCTCTGGTCTCTCAGCCCTGGGAAATTTTACTTAAGAGTCAGGATCTCTTTTAAGACAATAAGTTCCATGAGTTCAAAGTCTGCTGTGTCTCTGGAGTTTGCCTAGCACATAGTAGGTGGTTGATAAAAGTTTGTTGAATGACTAAGCTTATGTAATTTAGCCAATACTTTTCTATAGATCAGTCAAGAATTTTACGCTTTCCTTGTAGTGGAATCTGTAGAAAGGAGCAAGGCCTGTGTGCCCACCCCACTCCCCCGAATTCCACTTCCTCAGCTGCTTAGCTCGGCGGGGTTCCCAATGCAGGACGGGAGTTGAAAGTCAAGAAAATGGGTTTGGTGCTAGCTCAGTTTCCATCTGGTTTCATGACCTTGGGAGAGACAATGAGCTCCTGGGGCCTAAATGTATCTCCTAAATTTGTAAACCGAGAGATTTGATTAGTGGTTTAAACCAAAAATGGTTTAACTTTTGTTGGTGTTGTTTGTTTTAAAGCTCTGAGCATGCCTTGCACACAGAGATTCAGTGGCAGTGTGAGGCACGAAGCAGATTGCTCAGGTCATGAAGTGTGAGTAGGGGCTGGTGCTGGAGTCCAGCTCCAGGCTCCGGCCCCAGCATTCTTCAGGGCACAGTGCGGGGACTGCTGGCCGAGATGCCCTCCGTGCCCAGCCAGTAAGGCCAGCTGCCGTGCCCCCTGCCTCTGGTACAGGAGCAGCTCCAGGTGCCCAGGGCTCCCTCCCATCTTTACAACAGAGTTTAGAGGTGGCTGGCAGCCAGAGAGCTGGGTCATGTTCTCCCTGGCCGTGCCTGCACCCAGCCAGGGTGCACCCACTGTCACGTCTCCTCTCTTTCTGCACATGCTTTCACTCCCTGCTCAGATTCTTGCCCTTGGACATTCCGTGAAGACCAAGAGGCCTAAAAGAGGCGATGCACCTTCGAGTAGTACCCAAGGAGGATGGTCTAGAGCGGCAATTTCAACCTTTTTTTTTTTTTTATCTCATAGCACATATAAACTGATTACTAAAATTCTGCGGTACACCAAAAATTGTATTTTTTTGCCAATCTGACCAAAAAAAATAGGTGTAATTTCAATTCATTCATTCCCAATGGCTGTTGTGCTATTGCCAGTTTTTTATTTGCCATTCTAAGGGAAAGCAGGTCAGTGCCCCTGTCTAAATAGTCAGGTATGGCATGTTTTAAAAATTCTTGTGGCACACGGGTTGGAAATCGCCAGTCTCCATGAAGCTGGCCTGAAATCCATCCGGGCTGCACTCAGCCCTGACTGGTTTGGGCAAATCAGGGAGCCCTGCAGGGAATGGGCTACCACACACCATCCACTCAGCCCGCAAACATGTCCAGAGCTGCAAGTGCCCAGTGTCTTGGATGCCCACCGCCCCACAGGGCCAGGCCTCAGGTCTGTGCTTCATCTCCGTGGGGCTGGCGGAGGCTGCCCGACGGGAATAGAGAGGGAGGGAGTGATGCTCCTGCCTATCACCTGCTTCTCTTCTACAGGACCTGGCCACCCATGGCTCAGTCTCCTTCCAGATACCAGACTTCCCATTTGCTTTCTACACTACAGAACAGGCATTTATAGAACAAGACAAAAAATAAAAACAAAAATTATCACACAGCCACCCTAAAACTGAGGGTCCTTATGACTTTGATTGAATTTAGTTTCAAATATTAGCTCTGGAAATCATATCCTTCCAGTCCCCTAGGCCTCAGAGACCTAGCCTTTCACCAGATTAGTCAGCAACCCCTGAGGCAGCAGAAGGCAGTAGCTGGGCCCGGACTAATGGTCACAAGGTCGGTACACCTGGCAGGCTAAAGGAAACATTATGACCTAAATCATGTTTCAGCTCCTGAGCCATAAGGTGGAATGTCCCCCTACCTACTTTCTCATGAGACCAGACAGAGAGTCACCAGAAAAGACCTCAGAACTATCCTTAAGATCTGAAGAAATAATTTATTACCCTTACTGCACTTCTAGCCAATCAGCTCTCAGCATGGTGTTGAAACCCAAATCCCACAGAGTCTTGTGATTTTGCCCTTTTTGATTCTGCAAGTTCAGAAAGCACAGAGTCTCAAACAAGTGGATGTGATGAGGCCCACTCCAAGACACATCATAATTAAAATGCCAAAGGTGAAAGATGAAAAGAGAGAATCTTGGAAACAGCAAGAGAAAAGCAGTTAGTTACCTACAAGGGAGTTCCAATAAGACTGTCAGCTAATTTCTCAAAAGAAACTTTGCAGGCTAAAAGGATTGGCAAGAAATATTCAAAGTCATGAGATGCAGGGACATACAGCCAGGATTGCTCTACCTATGATTTAGAATCAAAGGGCAGATAAAGAGTTTCCCAGACAAGAAAAAACTAAAGGAATTCATCCTCATCAAACCATTTTTACATGAAATATTAAAGGGACATATTTAAGAAAAAGAAGATGATCAAGACTGAACAATAAAATGCAAAAATACATATCAACTATTGAATCTAAAAAACAAGCTAAGCAAACAGGCAGAACAGACAGAATCATGGATACAGAGAGTGTTTTGATGGTTACAAGATGGGAGAGTGGGTGGGGGAATGGGTGTAGAGGTGAGGGTATAAGAAGTACACACAGGTAGTTACAGAATAGCCGTGGGGATGTAAAGTACAGTGTAGGAAATGAGCAGCCAAAGGACTTGTATGCATGACTCATGGCCATGAACAATGGTGGGGGAATTGCCTGAGGGCGTGGGGGTTGCTGGGTGAAGCCGGGCAAAGGAGGAAAAATCAGGACAGCTGTAATAGCATAATCAATAAACTATAATTTAAAAAAGAAATATTCTAATACTAAAAATAAAACCCATTTTTTTGTTTCAATACTACAAACTCCTGCTTGTGCATTTCTTAGGGCCTGTGCATGCAGGCAGGCAGACTCCTGAAAATACACTGGGGCTCTGGAAAAATCCTCTGGTTTGCATCACTATGGCCTGTTAAAATGCAGAGTCCAAAGGAAAGGGATGGAAGGAGAGAGAGAGGCTGATTTTCATCTTAACATGCCCTTGTGGTTCCATTCATCAACAGTGCTCTTTTCAGAAGTAATACCTAATTTCTTGAAATTAATAAGGAGGTACACATGACCATAAATTGATATTTTTTTTAGGGAAAAATCAGCATTTAGCTGCAGAAAACATTCCCAGGGTGGTCACGCCCCTGGTCCAGTACAAAATGCTGTGTGTTTGTAGTCAGTGAGGGGCCTTACCAACCGATTTGCACAAATTCCTCCCAGTCACGTAGGTGAGCTAGGGAACGCGCAGCACACAGCTTACAGAAGCCTATCAAAGAGAACCTGGAGATCACCTGACCCAGATGCCTCAAACTCTGCGTTCAAGTTGTGACAGAGTACTTACAAATTTCCTCATAGATGAACACCAATTCACAACCCTTGGAGTTTCTAGGCCCGGGGGAAATTTATAAACTGAGGACAAGGGAATTGAGTAGACACAGCTTAGCTGCTTGGGATAAAGCACTGTATTCCTGGTTTATTATCTTTTAAATGTAACAAGATATACTTGGTCATATGTGTATTTAGCTGAGATTCTCAAATTGAATATAAGTATCTTTTTAATTGAACAAAAATATCTATAATATCCCATTTGTTAAAATAACCAAATTAGCCCTAAGATGCCCGTGCTCATGTTAAGCTCTATGTCAGCAAACCTAAACTTATCTCTGTCCCTGTGCTCAGCTCTCCCAGAAAAGGAAGACCTGGGCCAACCAATCAGCACCTGCCTGCTCACACAAGTTACTGGACCAGCTCAAGACTTCGCTTCTCTCCACAGAAGGAAAGCCTGCTTAAACCGATCAGCACAGGCCCAGTGTTTCTTCCCGGTTCTTGCTCACTTTGGTCTATGAAGTGCTCTGGCCTTGTGTAGCTCTGCAAAGCTCCCTCTTATCTACTTAGATGGGATGCTGCCTGATTCAGGAACTGCTGAATAACAGTCTATGATCAGGAATTTTCAGTGGAAAATTTTTCTTGTTATAAAGTTTAGAATTGGTGGTTACTTTTATAGGGTTTAAAGAGATTTAGAATTTTTTTTAAAAAGTAAAAGTAGCATGAAAAGATTTGACAAAGAAAGAAGAAAAATTATTTGTAGTCCCACCAACCTATGGCAAAATTTTTTAAATTTCTGTTAATTAATATATATATATTTATTGAATTAATGTATATATTTATGGATAGCAATGAGAAGAAAATGGGTGGCAGAATGCATTTTAGGGAGAAACCACTTTCTGTTCAGTAAAACACCCAGGAGAGGACAAGGGTCCTGGTGTCCCTGTTCCTTTCCTCTTCCCGGAGGTGAGGTGAGGCCAGGCCGACCTCTCTGGGAAGACAGGCTCCCAGGCAGGGACCAGGTTGAGGGCAGGGTGGGGCTGCGGGGTGTGGTGGTAGTTAAGGTGCGGGCAGAGAGCACTTATTTGCATTAAAGTAGTGGGAGAAATTTTGAGTTTTGGGTAGCCTTTGGTAATAGGGGTTGGGACAGAATTAAAGAAAGAAAAGGGAAGTGGGAGGTGGGCGGAGACCGGGGGGGAGGAGTGGGCTGAGGAAGAGAGCCAACCCGCGCCGCCGTCCCGTGAAGGCACTGGCGGGGGCTCTGAAGACCGGGATTCACTCCAGGCTTTAGGCTGTGCTGTGCGGTGGCCGGCTCCCCTGTGGGAACTGCATACATGGAGGGAGACTTGTTTCAGTGGAGTCTTGGGAAATCAAAATGAAAGGTCAGTCTTCCTTATTTGGGTCTATGCTGCATGGATAGAAAAAAAATGGTTTGAAAGAGTCAAGAACAGAGGTGACTGAGAATTCAACAGAAGTGAAAGTTAGAATCAAAGGGACCACTACAAATATGGGATCCCCAAGGAATTATCAGATTTCAGAAGGAGGAGGTGAGAAAAGCCCTATTGTTTCCCAAGTTTTATGTGATAAAGAGCCTACTTATTTACTTACTTTTTAAATTTTTAAAAAATATTTTATTATTTTAGAGAGAAGGGAAGGGAGGGAGAAAGGGAAACATCAATGTGTGGTTGCCTCTTGTGCGCCCCCTACTGGGGACTCGGCCACAACCTAGGCAAGTGCCCTGACTGGGAATCAATTTGGTGACCCTATGAAAATCTGGTTCATAGGCTGGCACTCAATCCATTGAGCCACACCAGCCAGAAGAGGCTTTTTATTTCTTGAAAGTAGGAGCAATCCCATAAGTTAGCTTGAAGATGTGTATCTTTGATGTGGTTACAGCCTGGATAATAAGGTTTTATACAGTTGTAAAAAAATTTTTTGTGTGTGCTCTACTTTTTCATTTAATATTACATGTGTTTTCCTATGTTGCAGAATATTAGAGAATTGACATATTTGTCTTGGACCTCCTATGCTCCAAGACCTAGTTGTGTTCATATATCACCTCATTTAATCTCTACAACACTCTCTGAGGTAGTCGTATCATTGTAACCCATTTTTAAAAATACAAAGCTGAAGCCCAGAGTGGTTCAGTAACTTGTGCGAGGTCGGATAGCCTGTAGTGACCAGCCCCAGCAGAGAGGGTTGTTCAGAGTCCAACGCCCTTTCCACAACCCCGTATGGGTAGCGGGGTAGGAGAAATGAGGTCCTTCTTGGAAGACCATCAGGCAGCAAATTAAGGCAACACAAACTGCAGTCTGCGGAAAATAGTTGCACCTTGTGGTGAGAATGAGCCTATGATTTCACAGTAGTTGGCTTTCCTTATAATGTGACCTGCTGAATCACCTTGACCTGGTTTTGTAGTTCTTATTACATTTTGGGTTTGGCAAAGCCCCACTTTATCTTGGAAAACAGTTTCATGAGATCTAACTAAAAGTGATCAATGTTATGTAACTGCAAAAATCACTAACCAGAAGGCTTTGCTCCATGAAGGAGGCTATTGCTGAGACTGGGGTATGGCTAGAAATTGACTAAAAGGCCCTGAGTGATGACTAATTACTGAAATAAGTAAGGGCATCATCTCTGCAACCAAGGGCATCATGTTTTGAAGCTAGGAGACACATGTCTGCCCTCTGGCTGATCCTCCCTGCTGACTTAGTAAACTACAGCTGTCAGCAGTCCTCATGGGGGCTGATGGTTCTTTGTTGGAGAGTTTTTCCTTGTCCTGTGGATGTGGTAAATAAGAAGACCATTTTCTTGTTCTAAAAGGCGAGATTATCTGTACTGCAAGAGTGAAAGCTGATGGAGAGATGAACAACGATGGCAAACAAAGTCTTTTGCCCTCCCTCATTCTGCTGAAGCAGGGAGGGGTCCATCCCTTCACTGTGCACCTGGCCACTGGCTGCAGTGGGAAGAACCAGCTGTAGGTTTTTCTGCTCTGTCTTAATTTATATTTACATTGCAAGCTATGTTTATTTTGAGAACAAAATTTAGTACTCACTAAAATCATTTATGTTCTCTGCATAGATGAAAGGTCTGAATTTCATATTCAAACAATGGGTGCCAGAATCCAGAAGCAAATTGGGTACTTAGTAAAAAGACTGATCAAATAAAGAAATCTTGCTTTTAAACGAGCTGCATCTGTTAGCAGTCATTCAACAATCCTGGGCACCTGCCTTCCACGTGTCAGCCGTAGACTGCGCCCAGAGTCTGTAATGGATACTGCCAGGCTGATGAGGACAGAGAAGTGAAGCCCGCTGAACTGGGAGGAGGAGAAGAGGATTTCGTGAGGCTGAAGTTTCAGTAAGGCTGAACGCAGCCGGCTCGGAAAGGAGTTAGGGGCGAGAGAGCTTTAAGGCTAGGAGGCTCTGACAGGGAGGTGGGCAGTGTTTGGAGACAGAGCAATTCTGGATGATGACTTGACCAAGTCTCAGCCTGTGACCGTAAAAGTGAAGGAGTGGTGACAGTCACGAGGATCCAGGGGCTCTGAGCCTTGGGCATTGGATCAACCATCCACGTGGCCACTCAGCCAAGATGAAAGCAGGAGCTGCAGTGGGAGGAAGAAAGGAAGTTGGGTGCTAAATTGTCAGTGACGCTGGGGAGTGGCTTGAAGGCCATTCGATGGCAGTGATTGGGAGGGACAGAGAGTGGTGTGGCCAGGAGGCATGGGCCTGAAAAGAAAAGAGGTAAAATTAAATTCCTGCAGTAGCCTCAGGAAGTCATAAGGGGTTCTGACAAAAGATGTCTTATTTCCCCATGTTTTGGAAAGTAAGCAATCAGTCTGTTTGCATGCTGGCTTTCTAGGGAACAGGATGTCAGACTGGAAGGAATCGTAGACTTACCACCTCTAACCCTGTTATTCTGCTGATACAGACACTGATGTCCACACTCACCCAAGGCCACAGCTAGCCAGACTGGCCTGTATAATCCAAAGGTAAGTTAAAACAGTGGGAGGCAGAGGGACAGCATCTCAGGGGTTTGTCTTTCTTCGAGGACTGACACAGAACAGGTTCCTCTGGAGCACTTGGTGCCGCTTCCAACCTGCACTCACTTCACTACTTTTTCCCCAAAGGCAACAACATGGATTCGACCCCTTCAGAGAAGGTCTGTGCAGACCAGCCCTGGTTCTTGCAGCTTTACCATTTTGTGAGTCTGGTGGAGGAAAACCCTCTCCTCTCCATTCGGACATGGCAGGCGGTTTATCTGCCTGTGTGCTGCACAGCGGTTGTAATCAAAAGAACCTAGAATGATGTGCAACATTTGGAGAGGAGCTGTTCATGCACTGTTCTTCGTCATGCCTCATTTAAAGCTGAGTTTAAACTTTTTTTGTTACTTTACTTATTTTGTTTAAACTAAATTTATTGGGGTGACAGTGGTTAATAGCATTATATATACAAGTTTCATGTGTACAATTCTGTAATACATCATCTGTATATTGCATTGTGTTCTCACCACCCAAAGTCTAGTCTTTTTCCATCACCATATGTCTGATTCCTTACGGGGTCAAATGGACACTCCAGGCTTCAACCTCACCTGACCCTAAAGCTGAGTTTTCAAAAATTTGGGTCAGCTACAATACAATGAAATTAATTGAACAGGTGGTAACCAGCATTATAAAAATTAAGTAACAAAACAGGAAAAACAGTGGGTGCTATGTAGATGCTTTGTGAGATTTTCTTTCAGGTGTGTGTGTGTACGTGTGGGTGTGTGCCAAAATGATTCTTGGCAAAACTTAAAATTCCAAGCAGTGTGTCATTTTAAACTATATTTTATTGACTAATAATATGTAACTTTAACTTTATGCTAATTCAGTTCAAAACAATTCAGTGAAGGGTTTTTTTTTAAGGCTGGAAAAATGTATTTAAACAAGCAAATATGTCTCATCCCCTGTTGTGTCCTGGAACTACCTTATGACCTTCATGAGCTTACTCCTCACCAAAAAGATGAGTATCAAAACTGAATATTTTTCGCAACAACAAGTTTAACCTTGGTGAGCAATCAGGAAATGTTTAAGACATGACTAACACTCTAGAGGCAGTTTTCTCAGAGACGGTAATTATCTACTTCTAGATTTATGGATAAGCAAATTATAATTTTTATCCACACATCTTTCTTTCACCTATTCATCATTAAATATATTCATCTACTTAGCAAAAGGCACATATTATTTTGCAGGACTTCATTGGCTGGGACAAAAGGACAAGAACAAAAGGACAGGCTACGGAAGTAATGGAAGCCAGGCAGAGCCACCAGCCCTTCTGAGAACTATCAGGGCACACACTTAATTGATGGCCACGCATCAAGGCTGAGGGTGACCAGTTGGTGCTGTAAGAAGACATCAACTGAGACGATGTAAAATCCTGAGCGACAGGGCAGTGACCTCAGCATCTGAATGGAGGGGTCAAGTACTATGATTGTTCGTGCATGATTTCGATCATGCCTCATTTAAAGCTGAGTTTTTCAAAATATAGGATAGCTACAATATGAATAAATTAATTTAATGGGTGGCCACTGATGCTTAAAAAATGAAATAGTCGAACAGAAGATATCAGAGTGCATTCCAGGTGCTTTGTGAAAGTTTTCTTCCAGTTTGTGTGTGCGTGCATGCGTATACATGCACACACACGTACAATGCCTTTCTTACCTGATCAAAATGAACAGAGTTTGAAATCACTACTCTAAAGCATGAGGGGGTGGGAAGCAGATATCTAGCTCCCACTGTGCCCTAGGGTTCTGACATTGTGTTAGAGAGAAGCTCAGAAAAGGCTCCAGGGAAGGGTTTTTCCTGGGTCTTATCTGCAGAGCTGGGACCTAACTAAAACAAGAACAGCTAAAGCAGAGGCCCTGTCCTGAGGCTCTTCATGGACACTCATCCATTACACCCAGGAAGTCACAACGACCCTTTATAACAGGTTCTGTTATTACCACCCCCATTCTACAGATGAGGGAAATCAAGCAGCGACAGGATTGATCCACTAGTTAGTGGCACAGCCAGAGTCGGAACCCAAAGCACTTTATCCAGCGCTGCTCTGGATTTTTCCTGGTCTTGGTACAGTCAGTCCATCTAACTCACTGAGGTTACTTAAGTGGCTCTCTGATGTTTGATTGCAACATTACCAACACTAGGAAAGTTCACATCACTAACTGTGACGAGGGTATTGATGGTCACTGACAGATTGCCTGCTACGTGCTTGGAGCTGTTCTCATCATTTTATATATGTCTTTTTTTATGCTTTGCTTTTATGCTTGACACTATTACAGATGTCCCCATTTCTCCCCTTTTGGTCCACTTCCACCTAGCCCCCGCTCCCCTCCCTTCAGGCCATCCCCACACTGTTGTCTGTGTCTGTGGATCATGCATATATGTTCCGTGGCTGATCCCTTCACCTTCTTTCATCCAGTTCCCCTCTTCCCTCTCCCCTCTGAGATTTTTCTTGCTTCTTGAGGAAGGCGTGTAACGCTATGAACTTCCTCTCAGGACTGCTTTCCCTGTGTCCCACAGATTGTAGGCTGGCTGTGTTCTCATTTTCATTTGTTTCAAGGTAACTTGATTTCTTCCTTGATCTCTCACTGTTGACCCATTCACTGTTTAAAAACATGTCTAGCCTCCATGTGTTTGAATGTGTTTTTTTTTATCCTCACCTGAGGACATTTTTCCATTGCTTTCAGAGAAAGAGGAAGAAGAGAGAGAGAAACATTGATGTGAGAGAGAAACATCAATTAGCTGCCTTCTTGTACGTGACCTGAACCAGATATCAAACCCACAACTTAGGTATGTGCCCTTGACTGGGAATCAAATCCACAACCTTTTGGTCCATGAGATGATGCCCACCAACCACACTGACAAGGGCTGCTTTTGTTTTTTTTATTATAGTTTCATGCCATTGTGACCCAAGATGCTTGATTTCAATCTTCTTGAATTTGTTAAGCCTCATTTTATGTCCTGACATGTGGTCTATCTTTGAGAATGCTCCATGTACACTTGAGATATATGCATATTCTGCTGCTTTGGGGTGAAATATTCTGTAAATATAAACTTAATTGTTCTGATCTAGTGTGTTGTTTAAGGTCACCGTTTCCTTGCTGATTTTGTGTCTGGAAGATCTATCCTCTGATGACAGTGGGCTCTTAAAATCCCCTACTATGACTGTATTTCTGTTGATCTCTCCTTTAAAGTCCACCAAGATTTTCTTTATATTTAGGTGCTCCTGTTTTGGGTGCATATGTTTTTATAAGTATTATATCCTCTTGTTGAATTGATCCCTTTAATTTTACATAGTGACCTTCTTTGTCTCTTGTTGTGGCCTTTGTTTTGAAGTCTATTTTGTCAGGTATAAGTATTGCTACCCCAGCTTTTATTTTTGTTTTCATTAGCGTGGGATTTTTTTTTCCATCCCTTTCTTTTCAGCCTGTGTGAATATTTTGTTCTGAGGTGGGTCTCTTATAGGCAACACATATGAGTCATGTTTGCTTATCTATGCGGCTACCCTATATCTTTTGATTGGAGCATTTAATCCACTTACATTTAAGATTATTGATAGGTACTTATTTATTGTCATTTTTTCCCTTTATACCTATGTCCCTCTATTTCCTCTTCTTAAAGGAATCCCTTTAACATTTCTTGCAATACTGGTTTTGTGGTAATGAACTCCTTCAGTTCCTTTTTTGGGGGGTCTGGAAGCTCTTTATTTCCCCTTCATTTTTAAATGATAGCCTTGCTAGATAGAGTAGTCTTGGTTGCAGGTCTTTGCTTTCCATCGTTTTGAATACTTCATGCCAATCCCTTCTGGCCTGCAGTGTCTGTTGAGAAATCACTTGACAGACAGCCTTATGGGAGCTCCCTTGTAGGTAAATAACTGCCTCTCTCTCGTTGCCTTCAGGATTGACTTTAACCTTTGCCATTTTACTTATGATGTGTCTTGGAGTGGGCCTCTTTGCGTTCATCTTGATTGGGACTCTCTGTGCTTCCTGGACTTGTGTCACTTGTTCCTTCACCAGGTTAGGGAGCTTTTCCACCATTGTTTCTTCAAACCGGTTCTCCATCCCTTGCTAACGTCTCCTCCTCCTTCTGGTAGCCCCATGGTGTTCATGTTGTCACACTTGATGTTGTCCCAGAGGTTTCTTATTTCTTTTAATTCTCCTTCCTTTTGATGATCTGCATGGTTGCTTACTGTTAACTTGTTCTCTAATTCTCGGATTCCCTCCTCTGCTTCATCTGACCTGCTGTTGATTTCTTCTAGTGTATTCTTCATTTCAGATACTGTAATCTTCATTTCTGACTAGTTCTTTTTTATGGTTTCTATATCCTTTTTAATGCTTACTATCTCTTTGTTTGAGTTCTTACTGAGACCACCTGTTCTTCCCCTAAGGCCCTTGAGCATCCTTGTAACCATTATTTTGAACTCTACATCTGGTGTTTTTGTTTTTTCCACTTCATCCATTTCATTTAATTCTTTTTCTGGGGATTTCTGTTGTTTTTTGTTTGGGACATTTTTCTTCATCTCTCTACTTTGTCTCTGTGCATTAGGTAGACCTGCCATGACTCCCTAACTTGTTATGATGGCTTTATGATGAAGGTGTCTTGTTGTGCTCAGTGACACAGTCTTCCAGATCACCTGCACTCCATGTTCCAGGAATGTTTCCTGTGGGTTATTTGCACCCCCTGTTGTAGTTGAGTCTTAAAAGCTGTTCGCCGTTTTGTGGGTGGAGTTGACCCTTCAGTCTGGGTAGCTATAAGAGTAAAACCTAGGTCACCATGTATGAGACACTGTGCAGGGGCTGCCCCCCAAGGCAGAGTTGTTCCCAGCAGGGTCTGGTGCCTGCCGGAATGCCCCTTTGGGTGTGCCACTTGTGTGGCTAGTTGGGTCAAGCTCTTGTGTGGATTGAAGCCCACGACTGGTTGTGTTGGTTTTGGGTCCATTTGAATGGGGTTCAGGTTAAGGTCACTGTCAGATGTTGTTTGTAGCCTCCTTGGGCTACCTGTCCATAGCTACCATGCTGTTCATTGTGTTTGCATCTACTGGCCCTGGGTGTGTGTAGGAGGGGCCAGGCTGTGTACCAGGATCAGCTTCCTAGAGCTCTGAGCTGGGGGCAGCTAAGTCCAATACACCTCGAGGTCAGCATTTACCTCTTAGCCACTAAGACTAGAACTCTACCCTCACCCTCCAGTTGCCTGGACTTCCTCCAGCGTCTTATGAGAAAAGGCTGTAGAGTGGGCCCAAGCTGGTGGCACACCACTGACCCTTCCACAGGGCTCAAGCTTGGTAGGGCGAAGTGACCAGGTCAGGAGAATTGGGCTAGTGGGTCCCCTACTAGGGGCAGCCTGGTCAGGCACTCAATGAGGAGAATGTGGCCCCTGCTCCTGAGCCATACAATTCAGTGTGTGTTCGAGTCTCTAACACTAGCTTCCTGAGAAGGAGCATACCACAGATTCAGTTTGAGTGCAGCCAGCCTTCGCCTCTATAGGACCAAGCTCAGCAAGACAGGGCAGTGTCACCAGAACTTGGGCAAAGAGATCAAGAAAGGCTTCCTTTGGGGGTGGCATTGGCTGGGCCATGAGAGGGGTCAAACTGCCCTCCTTTCCTCAGCTCTGTAGCCACACCTGCTCGAGTCCCGGACTGGAGCCTCTGAGGTAGATGCATTCTGAATGTCTCAGCTCTGAGCCGAGCTGCCCTGCCTCCTGCAAAACTGAGCCCGGCAGGACAGGGCCAGTGCGGCTCATAAGAACAGACCAAAGCAGTCTTCCATGGGGGGTGGTGCTGGCATGCTCACCTCCCTTAGCTGCACAGCATAATCTGCCCATCACTGGAGATTAGCAGCAATAACCTTTTTAACCCATCTATATGGTGGGGCAAACCCGTGTTTACTAAACATCTCCCCTTCTTATCATTCTGCAGTGACACTTTGAAGACCCCAAGGCACCTGCCTTCATCATCCCTAGTTCAGAATGTCCCATATTCCCCTGTTCCCTTTCTGTCTCCGACCCTCTCGTGCATGTGGGGCTCCTATACTTAAGAGTGTATTAAATTTGGTTATTTTCTCATTTTTATCTATTTCATGTCTATTTGATTATTAGACCACTAGAAAGAACCTTGAGGAGAAAGTCTGTTTCTACCACACACTCTTCTTAGTGATAATCTTTTAAAACACTTTTGGGTATTATCTACTATTTGGGGGCTATTTCCTACTGTTGTTTTTGTCACCTTAGATAGCCCATATAGAGATGTACTAAGAATCAGCCTCCTCAGGGGGTGGGTTGCTCCCCACCAACGCCTTCCTTCTCACTGCCGATAAAGTCTCTAACCAGTCAGGCCTTCCTCTTTTTCCTTTTCTTGAAAATACTTCAAAGCTCCATGCAGTGGGGATGTGGGGCATGATGGGAAAGAGTCCTGAGCCAGACTCAAAAATTTTGGGACATGACAGTTCAAAATTTCTTTTCAAATTGCTCACTAAAACTACGTAACACCAAGGAGAGAGGGGAAGGGAAGAAAAGAGGGGGTAGGGAAAGAGGGAGAGACAGAATAAGAGGGTGAAGAGGGAAGAAGGTGTGAATGAGAAAAGGGGTTCTGTGGAAAATAACCTCACAGGGAGAGCTGATCGTAATCTCCTAACTGGGCAGGTCATGGAGGGCAGTCACACCACAGGCCTAGCCACCTCTGTTCATCGTTCCTGTGCATCCAGGTCAATACGCCCTTAAAATGCCCCTGGAATAAGGTATTAACCCTCAAGAAGACACACAGTGTTGTTAACTCTCCTGCAATCCAGACCCCTCTTTCTTGCTTTCTCCAATCTTCCTTGCTTCCTCTTCTTAATTTCAAGTGCATTAAAGAAACTGCAAAATTCTTATTGTCAGGAGTATTTGAAATCTTGCTGCCTGGCACATGTCCTCAGTTTGGCTCCAATAAAATCTTACAAAAATTCTCTAAAACTTTGACTATTTCTTACATTGATAAAGGGAGGGAGGTAGAGAAAAGATTGAGGGAGAGAGGTGATGACAGAGAGATCTGCTCAGATCACCGGGGAGAGGTAGGGAGGGGCCGCAGGAGGAGTTTGCGGAGGCAATGGTAAACAGCCTGGGACAGGATTGGCTGAGACCTGAATGCCTTCAGAGCCCATGGAAATAAAGATGGCTGGCTCTCTCTTCCTCAGGGATGCCTGGGTGATTGTGCTGCAGCTGCCTGCGTTTCCCAAAGGATGGTGTGTTGCATGGGAAGGAACTCTGGGCACAGCTTAGCATCAGGCTGGCCTGGCAGAGGGCGGCAGGGTTATTCTTCTTTGGATGTTCTAGAGGGGATGACCTCTGAGGCAGAAACCAATTCTTCTAAAATTGTGTAGCTTTTATATCTTATGTTGTTTTAGATTATAAACTAATCTTATAAAAATAAGATAAAAACTGACAGGGTGAATGATAGGAGAACTGAGGTGTTAAAGAATTAAGCCTTAATTTGTAGGCTTAAGTGATCAAAGCTGTAACTGAAGATTTAGAGTTTAGCCTTAATTGATAGGATTAGGTGACTAATACATGTGGAAAGCCGTTATTCAAAATCATGCAGCTTTTGAATAAAGACTCCTTTCCTTTATCCCAAACTTTTGCCTCCGGAATTTTGTCTAGAGGGTGGCGATGAGCCGTAGGACCTCAGTTGCTGTTCAGTAACAGAGGGAGAGGGAGCCAGAGAGATGGGGAGAAGAGGAAAGAGAGGGAGGGAGGGAGGGCGAGTGCCGCTCTCCAGGGGCCAGCAGAGGTTGGCTCCAGGACACTCACAGTCCTGGTCCGCAGCTTCTGTTACCTGTGACCCTACAAATAAGTCTTGTCACTTTGAGCTATGAAGGCCTTATTTAAAGTGTTTTGTTTATGCCTAAAAAGTTTTTTAATCCTCACCTGAGGATGTATTTATTGACTTTGAAGGGAGAGGGAGGGGGTGGGGAGAGAACAAGAGAGAAGAAACATCAGTGTGAGAGAAACATCAATCGGTTGCCTCCTGCACGCTCCCCAGCAGGGGATCCAACCCGCAGCTTAGGTGTGTGCCCTGACGAGGATTGAACCCGCAACATTCTGGTGTCTAGGATGACACTCCAGCCAACTGAGCCACCTGGCCAAGGCATGCTTAAAATTTTTTATATGACATTTGCCTTTTGCTATAAACTGACTTTTGGTTGAAGTTTAGCAATTTTTTGTTATGTATGTTTTTATACATGTTATATATATATTTACAATATGCATAAATGGAATTGACATAATCATGAAAGCAATAAATTATTCTTAGTAATGTCTCTGCGTAAGATTTACATGTTACCCTTCAATGTGTACTATGTGTATATAATATATTACATATGATGCAATTTATGTAATATGTTAAATAGTTGTAAAAATACTAGTAACAGTTGCAAAGGCAAAAGTGACTAACTGATGTAGACATCCTGGCTGGTGCAGCCATCTGGAAACAATTACCTGTGTAGAGAAACGTGTTGGAGTGCCCTCCCACCACGACGTCCACACCCTTCACTTTCTGGGCGATGAGTTTGTCCATTTCGAAGCCGGAGTGCCCCAGGGCAATAATTTTGTTCACGTTTAGAGTGGTTAGCTTATCCACTTGATGTTGCAATGCAGTGATTTCATCTTCAAATACTAAATTTGTTCCTAAAAGGAACAAAAGAAATAACATGGACATTTATTAACAATAATTTTTATTATACTGCTTACTGTACACACTAACATGCCAAGTAAAAACACCTCAATCTGGTTAAACCCGTAAATTACTAAGGCCAACACACATTTTTAAATTAAATATAGAATTACTACAAAGGCAACCCAAAAATGTTATTGATTCTTACTTGCACTCACTTAATATTGCATTAGTTTAAGGCTGTAGATGATATTATGTTACTCAAATTCAAGCTCAAGCTGTGAGAAGGCTTCAGGCCGGCAAGCCTATTTTTTTCTATTCTATTTTGTTTTTTTTTTAAATATATATCTTTTTAAAAAAGATTTTACTTATTTATTTTTAGAGACAGGGGAAGGGAGGGAGAGAAACATCAATGTGTTGTTGCCTCTCATGCGCCCCGCACTGGGGACCTGGTTCACAACCCAGGCATGTGCCCCAACTGGGAATTGAACCAGTGACCCTTTGGTTCACAGGTCTGAACTCAATCCACTGAGCTACGTCAGGGGGGGCCTATTTTTATATTTAAACTTTCATTATACCAATGCAGAAAATGCTTGCACACATAAGCATAAGGTACGAAACAGGTTAATAATTCTAAGGCTTTATTTGCAAGTTTAGGATAATCAGTCTTAAAATTCTGTCAGCAACTAGTAATCTTAACTTGCCCGTTGACAACTCTGTTTTGTTCACTTGATGAGGGTGGCATTAGAGTATTAAGCTGCACATTAGACACGGGTGCCTTCTGAACACTGCTGCACTAGGACTGTGCAGGTTCTTCACTGGCTGCTTACTCCCCACACAGAAGTGACGGCCACGGCTCATTGGTGCCTGTGGGGGAGTGTGGGTGTGGCTGCACAGCCAGGGCTCTCTGAGGGCTGCAGGCGTGTGCTACTAAGGGTAGCAGGACCATCAGTCTCTCTCTGCAGCTAAATCTCAGCAAGCCTTGAGGTCTTATGGCTTTCAATGACACAGAGATTACAGCAAACGCAGACAGGCACACTGCACTGAAGTCATGTCCAGTACTCAGTGACAAGAGTCCTCCAGGTGATCTAGACTCCCTCATGCAACATTTCTAAGAATCATCACTAAAATGAAATTGCCAAACACTAATAATATCTTGTAAAGAACTCTCAAAACCCAGGAACCTGAAAGCTCAGTTCAAAAAAGGATTCCTCTCTTCAAAGACCAGCATGTCTGTGAAACACATTTTGTGTGTCAGGAGCAGCTTGGGGCTGTCAGTCAGGTCCTTGTGGGGGGACCACACCCTTCTTGGTCAGAAGAGCACTTCTAAAACATTTCAGAAGCTGGTGACTTGTCTGCCACCTTCTGGCTCCACAATGACCTCAACGACAGCTACTAACTGTATGTCACTCAGTGTGCAAAGGCGTGGTCACCCGTGGGCCAGCTGCCTGCCTGCTGCCTGGAGCGCCTGGCGATCCCCAGCTCCCCTCAGCGGAGAGCAGCCTGGCCCCACGCTTGCCCTGCCCTGTGCCGGCTGCAGGACCTCTCCCCTCAGGGACAGCCAGGCTGCTCAGGGTCCAGGTCTGTTGACCTTTTTGTTGTTTCCAATGGCCTGGACTTATTTTAACAAAAACAATAAATATATTACTTTTTTAATTGTTAAATAATTATATCTCTGTTATCAGTTAATTCTTTTTAAAAAATTATACTTTTATTGAATTTATTGGGGTGATGTTGGTTAATACAATTATATAGATTTCAGTTGTACAATTCTATGATACATCATCTGTGTATTGCATCAAGTGCTCACCACCCAAGTCAGTTCTCCTTCCATCACCATTCATCCCTGCTCTACCCTCCCCACCTTCCTTTATGAGGTTTCTTTTCTTAATCCTTTCACCTTTTACACCCAGTCCCCAACCTACCTCCCTCCGACAGCTGTCAGTCTGTTTTCTGTATCTAGGAGTCTGACTCTATTTTGTGTGTTTGTTTGTTTTGTTTATTAGATTCTACATATAAGTGAGATCATATGGTATTTGTCTTTCTCTGACTGGCTTATTCCACTTAGCGTAATATCCTTAAGGTCCATCCATACTGTCACAAAAGGTAAAATTTCCTTTTTTTTTTTTACAGCCACGTAGTATTCCATTGTATAAATGTACCACATATTTTTTTATCCACTCATTTACTGATGGACACTTGGGCTGCTTCCAAATCTTGGCTGTTATCAATAATGGTACAGTGAACATCGGGATGCACATATTCTTTTGAATTAGTGTTTCCAGTTTCTTCAAACATCTTCCCAGAAGTGGAATTTCTAGGTCATAAGGCAGTTCCATTTTTATAGTTTCTTGAGGAAACTCCATAGTGTTTTCCACAGTGGCTGCACCAGTCTGCATTCCCACCAGCAGTGCATAGGGGTTCCGTCTCTCCACATCCTCGCCAGCACTTGTTGTTTGTTGGTTTATTGATAATAGGCATGCTGACAGGTGTGAGTATCAGTTTAATTCTTAATAAAAATCCTTATTTCTGCTAGCTTTTAGTTTCTCTTTTTTCTTCAAATATGGAAAGAAAATTAATTTGGATAATTTAGAAAAAACCATCATTTTCTATCCTCACTGACAATGTTTTGGTGAATGTGTTCCTTCCTGTAAGAGTGGCTCAGAAATATTTCCTGAATGGTTATAGGAATATATATGAATATATATAAATGGATATATAGATATAGCACTTATATATCATCAGACGATTCAAGAATATATACGTATTTCACAGAAAGCCAGATACACAAAGTCATTAAAACTACAAGAGATGATACCATATGATCTCACCTTTAACAGGAACCTAATCAACAAAACAAACAAACAAGCAAAATATAACCAAAGACACTGAAATAAAGAACAGGCTGACAGTGACCGGAGGGGAGAGGGGAGGGAACTTCAGGGGAAACAGGAAGGGTTTACAGGAACAAGTATAAAGGACACATGGACAAAAGCAAGAGGGGGTGGAAATGGGAGGGAGGTGGGAAGGGCTGGGGAGTGGGCTGGGATGGGAGTAAAAGGCAGAAAACTGTACTTGAACAACAAAATTTAAAAAAAGGCAAGAGATGAATAGTGCAAAGGAAGAAAGGCGAGTTACTAGACATATAATAACCGTACTAAAACAGGAAAGGTAAGGTGAATTGAGGTAGAACCCCGGTTCTGGGCACCCAGACTGCACAGGAGGGAGGGCAGTGAGTTACATGAATCTCATTCTCCAGTAAATGTCCCTGTTCCATTTAGCCCTGGATTTAAATGGACCTCTCCAATTTTGAACACACTGAATTAAACAAAGATACTGTCAACAAAGAAGTTCACTGACCAGAAGGGCGAATGTCTTTAAGAAGTACCTTAGAATGATGTGGAAGCCACCAGCCTGGCTTTATCAGTGTCATCCTAAGGGCACCATTTGCCCAAAGCACCCATTGTTCCTACTTTTCCCTGCAGTCCATAAAAGCAATGCCAAGCCCTGATGTGGAGCATCTATTTCCGGGCAATGAGTGCCATAAGAGTAGAAAATACCTGGATTTGAGAGAATAGGAGTTTCTTTTGAAGTGTATCCAACAATTCCCACACTTTCACCACCAACAGAAAGGTTTTTATACGGCAAATAAAGGTTTGCTATTTGAGATGCTAGCGGCTCCTTCGCTTTAATGTTTGCACTCAGAATTGGGAATTTGGCCTGTTTGAGGAGTGGATCAATCAGACCTTCTGCACCGTTATCAAATTCATGATTTCCCAGTGCCTAGTAGAAAAAGAAGAGAAAAATAATTAGGTACTCTGGAATTTCCAATAAAAGCATACTTCAAAGAATATTCCACTAGCCCAGTGGCTCCCAAACAAGGCAGGGCTCCAGGAGTCAATCACATGGTCTCTGTCCTCCTCATGTCCAAAGTTGACTCAGTCGTCCTGGAGCTGGGCCCAGGGACATGCAAGTCGTCAGGCTGGTTTGAGAACTGCTCCCATACCACCTGCTATACTGAAGGTGGTATCTACGGAAAAGTCACTGGGAAGCTGGCTGGGTGTCCATTGTTCTGCCATCCCAGATCTGGGACTGCCTGGCCTTTTTTACCTTCTCTGTTCTCTCAGAAACCCACATTTCAATCCACCCACCCGTCTGCGAGGGAAAACTGTTAAAATCAATGGGACTTGAACAAAAGGCGACTGAAAAAGGATTGTTGACAGAGACCATGGCCCTCTCTTCCCTATCACATCTCCGTATCTCCTTGGGCATGATTCCCTTATGTTTCCACCATTGTTTCTTGCCAAGGACTCTGTGGTCCTTTCTAATGCTTCCGGGGAAACGAAGATCCCCAAAGGCAAATAGTGCGTTCTCGTTTTACAGGATGGCCTTGGTTTCTTCCTTCTCTCTTCTCTGGGCCACCCTGTGTTTCATTCCCAGCCGCTTCCTGTCTGATAAAGAACAGCTGAAATGACCGCAGCGTGGTCGGGGTTTCCAGACACACTCCGAGCACAGGGCTTTGTGAAGAGCTGGCATGGTTTAACGCAAGCCTTGCCTCCCGCCTCCTCTGCTCTATCCCGTTCCCTACTGCTCTGGAAGTGGCTACGTGGCGCAAAACAAGCATTTTGACATCTGGCAGCTTCCCCTGGAACAAAACAGTCACTTTCCCTGACAAGCCTGCACCTCTGTCTCCATTGGCCTCCTGGAATTAGTCTGTCTCCTCTAGGCACATATCTATCTGCTCTGGTTGCCAAAGCTGTTTTGCTAACTTAATATTTAAACCAGTGAGTCTCAAACTTTCTAAATACCACTCCTGATTTTGCTTCACTTAACTGGTTATCTGGGAACAGGCCAGGAACTTCTGGCTGGTGACCCCTCAGTCTAAATTAGTACCCTTTGACCCTGTATTTCCTTGTAGCCCACCCCCTTCCTTCCTAGCACATTCCACACTGTAGCAGCATGCTCATGGGGTCCTCACCAGACTGTGTCCCGCCCTCCCCTCCTTGCTCCATGCTGTAGCCACTCACCTGCCACACAGGCACTCCCTGAGCATCTGCTGCTCAAATGACTGTGCATTACGTCCTGAAGTGGACACGTTTACACAGAGACAGCAACACAACATCTTCACATTCTCACCTACCTGCCTCCTCAATTCAACTCAGAATTTCTGATTTGCCTTCTCCCCCATCTCTGAGTACCTACTCATTTTTACCTCTTCCTCTTACCTAATTACTTCCCTCTTAAAAGCTAACCTAGTCTTAAACTTTCTCCCAGTCTTGTGTAATTGTCTTTTTCTCTTCTATTCTGAGAATATCATTTCTTCCTATGGTGAAATGTTTCCGTTAAGAGATTTCAATAACTATCTTGCTTAACGGTAAAGTTTTTAAAAATGAACATTTCTGTAGTTCTTCATGAAATGTGGCAGCCACCTTGCAGTTTACCAACCGCCATCACATGACTGGAATTAGCTGACATCCTATTTTTCATTTATTACATCTTGGCCCAAGCTGCCAATATCTACCCAGTCAATAAATCCAGAAACCCTGGAGCAGCCAAATCCTTCCCACTCACTCCCTCCCCCTCTCCTTCCACCAACCTCCCTTCCCTTTGCCTATATGTCCTGTTTGCCCCATTGCTACTACCTACCTGCAGCCCTCACCATTCTTTCTGGACCACTGCAACGGCTTCCTTACTGGGCTCTCAGCTATGGTCTTTCTCATCTCTAAGCCATCCTGTATACTGCTGCTAGATCAACCTTTCTAAAAGGCAAATCTAATGTTGTCAATCTTGACCTTAAGGTCCTACAGAGGTGCTCCACTCCCTTGTTGATAAAACTCAAAATACTGAGCACTTTGAACCACAAGGCTCTTTGAGATCTGGTCTCAGCCTCCTCTCCAGCCTCATTTCTGACACCAGCCCCTAATGTGCAAGGCGACCAGGCAGGACTGGCTCCACCAATCCGGAGGAATGACCTGGGCACATTTCTAAACCACAGCTCCCTCTGGAAGGGCAGTGAATGAAAAAAACAAAAGTTGGAATAAAAATGAACCAGCATTGACTAAGCAGTTGCCTGATACCCACATTGTGCAATGTGATTTCATCCAGACAACCTGGTTTTGGGCTGAGAGTTGGTATTATGACTATTCTCATTTTACAGATGAGAAAAACAGATCTGGAGACATTACATGAATTGTTCAAGATCACACAATTAGGAAGTGGTAGAGCTGGGACTAGATCCCCTTCTGTTTGACCCCAACCTTCTCAACCTCTATGCTTGGATGTAAAGGGCTTTGCATACGGTCCAGTATATAGTGAACACTCAAAATCAAATTCTAACTATTTGTGGCCTTTCATGCTCTCACTTATCCTTCTCCCTTTGTACCTGACTGATGATGAGTGACTGACTGATACATAGACAGGTGGAACAGAATATTCCCTTTTCGTGCCATGCCCTTATTACCGTATTCAACTATGACTTCAGCTCCTGAAGTCTGAAGATCCTTCTAGAAGAGAGATTTCCCTAGAACGCTTCATTGTGTTCCCTGAATTAGATGTCCTTCCCCTGGCCCATGGTGTTGGGAACCACCCTGCCTGGTTTCAGAAGCTGTAACCGCCCATGGCTAAGGCTGAGTGAGCGACCTTCGGACCAGAAGCCACTAAGGAGACAAAGATTATCTCCCTGACAGGGGCGACACTTCTGCTCCTCTTTTCATAATTGGCCCCCAATGCTTGATCAGTTAGCCAATGACGGGTAAGATTCCCCAAGGGGGGAATGACCTAAGACAGGCATGGTCACGTGGAGGCAGGGGGACTATGGAGAAAGGGGGTGATGGACCCTAGCCCCTTGGCTTGGACAAAGCCTGAGTCTCATCTGCCTGGGAGAAGTCTCTAATCTCTTGGTGGCCCTACTACCCCTGCCTGACTTAAGCCTGAGACAATGCCTTAAGCCTGAAACAATGACAGAGGGAGGTGCAGCCCTATGTTGGAAAGGGTGGGTTTCCCAGACAATCAGGTCTAAGAAAGAATATGTAAAATCCTGTGAAACCTGCTTTTAGAATGCTCTCAATTAAATGATAAGGGTCCAAGCAAGAAGTGAGTTTGTTCCTCCAAAGTTTTATTGCTCTTTAGCTATCTGACCCTGACTGAAAATAGGCCCTCAGAGTTCTTTGTTATCTATTGTTTAATCCTTATTGCCTGACAATGATTAATGAGCTTTACCTGTATTCTTGTGCAAACAAACCCAATAAAAGCCCATTGAGGAAAAAGTTCTTGGCCCTTCTCCTTTGAGAGATCAGCCACCTTTCCTCCCCAAGCAGATCATGTTTTGGTAGACTTATTCTCATCCGTGGCAGCTGGGGGGGCCCTGCAGGTGGAGTGCCCCCATACCATGGTCACCTCTGTGCAGCCCTCACAGACTCTGCGCCTGCCCAGTGGGCCCCCTAATGCCCAACAAAATTCCAGGAGCAGAGCAGGGATATACCATCAAATGAATACATGAATAAACAGAAGTACTGATAGGGAAACTCGAGAGTTGGGCAATTTTTATTTTTATTTATTTAATTTTGAAGTTGATTGGTTAGTTTATTTAGTTTTTTAATTTAAATTATATTTTATTGTTAATACTATAACAGTTGTCCCAGTTCTCCCCCCCTGGGTAGAGGGGTCTCTACCCAGACCCCTGTCTACTCCCTCAGGCAATCCCCACACCGTTGTTCATGTCCATGGGTCATGCATATATGCTCTTTGGCTACTTTATTCCCTAAGCTGTACTTTGATCCCTCTGACTATTCTATAACTACCAATATATGTTTCTTAATCCCTGCATCTTTTTTGTCTGTCTCCTCAACCCCTCACCCATCTGACAACCATCAAAATGCTCTCTGTATCTATGATTCTGTTTTTGTTCTGCTTGTTCATTTATTTTGTTTTTTAGATTCAATTATTGATAGATATGTATTTATTACTATTTTATTGTTCATACTTTTGATCTTCTTTTTAAAGAAGATCCTTTAATATTTCATATAATAGAGGTTTGACAGTGATGAACTCCTTTAGCTTTTTCTCACCTGGGGATTTCTTCATCTGTCCTTCAATTCTAAATTATACCTTTGCTGGATAGAGTAATCTTGGCTATAGGTCCCTGCTAGTCACCACTTTAAATATTTCTTGCCAATCCCTTCTAGCCTGCAAAGTTTCTTTTGAGAAATCAGCTGACAGTCTTATGGGAACTCCCTTGTAGGTAATTAATTGCTTTTCTCTTGCTGCTTTTAAGATTCTCTCTTTGCCTTTTACCTTTGGCATTTTAAGTATGATGTATCTTGGTATAGGCCTCTTTGGGCTCATCTTGTATGGGACTCTCTGTGCTTCCTGGATTTGTATGTCTACTTCCTTCACTAAGATAGGGAAATTTTGTCATTATTTTTTCAAATAGGTTTCCAATTTCTTGCTCTCTCTCTTTTCCTTCCAGCACCCCCATGATGCAAATATTGGTATGCCTGAAGCTGTCTCAGAGGCTTCTTGCACTATCCTCATTTTTTTAAATTTTTGTTCTTTTTTCTTCTTGTTGTTCTGGTTGGGTGACTTTTACTTCCTTATATTCTAAATCACTGATTTCATTCTTGGCTGCATCCCATCTGCTGTTGATTCCTTGTAAATTGTTCTTCATTTCAGTTAGGGTATCCTTAATTTCTGACTGTTTTTTTTTTTAATGATTTCCATGCCCTTTTTTATGCTGTTGAGGTCCTCACTAAGTTCCTCAAACATCGTTAAAAACAATGTTTTGAACTCTGCATCTGATAGATTGCTTATCCCCATTTTGCTCAGTTCTTTTTCTGGAGTTTTGAACTGTTCTTTCATTTGGGCCATGTTTCTTTGTCTCCTTGTTTTAGCAGCTTCTCTGTGTTCGTTCACATGCATTAGGTATAGCTGCTACAACTTCCTGGCTCAGTAGAGTGGCCTAATGCAGTAAGCGTCCTATAGGGTCCAGTGGCACAGCCTCCTGTATTACCCAAACTGGGCACTCAAGCGAGTTGCACCCATTGTGTGGGCTGTGTACAACCCCTCCTGCAGCCGAGCCTTGATTACTGTTGGCAGGTCAATGGGAGGGATTTACCCAGGCCAATCAGCTGCAAGGATAGTAGTGACCACTGGCCACCAACCTCCAACCACCATGGAGGATCAACTTACAGGTGCCCACTCCACAGAGCAGGACTTAGCAGGGCTCTGGTGCCCACTGAGTCCACCCCCGAATATGTCACCTCTGGAGATGGTTGGGTGGTGGTACTCTGATGTGGTCTGTAGTTGTTCACTGGGTGCACAGCCTCTGGGGTCTCT
This sequence comes from Trachops cirrhosus, assembly GCA_028533065.1. Taxonomy (NCBI): domain Eukaryota; kingdom Metazoa; phylum Chordata; class Mammalia; order Chiroptera; family Phyllostomidae; genus Trachops; species Trachops cirrhosus. Next base: position 133,783,318 of record CM052541.1, on the reverse strand, counting down.
GGGAAGCTGAAGCCAAGTGGTCTGCTCAGGGCCACTTAAGTAAGCTACAAAACAGTTTGCAGTTGGCTGCTACCTGTGCTGGGTTTGGAGTTGCCCAAGTGAGTCCAAGCTGTGAAATAAGACCAGCTGCTTTGCTGCTAATGTTGGGCCTCGGGCCACTTAGCAATAGGCAGGGGGCATGCTGAGACCAGATGCTGTCTGTTTGAAAGAATTTAGGAAAATATGAAGCATGAGTCAAGCAAACCATTTGTATGGAAAAGCCACCTGAAATAGCCTGGGTGGACCTGAAGGTTGGAGATGGGAGGAGCTTCAGGAAATCACCAGGGTGGGGCAAATAGTGTGAGCCAGGTTGATGGAGTCTCAGATATGGTGTCTGCCTGCTGGTTCTGTGGCTTTGTGGGTGGAATACTCAGAAAACATCCAGTGGCCTCTGCCAGCACTTTTGTCTGGGAGTAAGTTGCCCCCAGCTCTCACCCTGATGCTGGACAATCCAGTTTCTCCCTGTCTCTAGGGCCTTTCACTCTGCTGCCTGTGTACTGGAACTCAGAGGGAGTGAGTCTGAATAGGCCTATGTGCAGGCCCTCTAAGAGGAACTGCCTGAGAAGAGCAGTTTGTCTTCCACAGTCTCAATCCTCACCAGTTTTTACAGCCAGAAGTTATGGGGACTTTTCCTGGCACTGGAACCCTGGGCTGGGGGGCTTGGACCCCTCACTCCTGAGATATCCCTCCCAATATTTTTCCACCACAACGTGGGTTGGGACCAGCCCATTCTGCATCTCTGCCCCTCCTATCAGTATGCTGTAGTTTCTTCTTTAATTCTCTAGCTGTAGGATTTCCATTCAGCTTGATTGCTGTCAGTTCTTAATCGTGGTTGTTCTGTAATTTAGTTGTAATTTTGATGTGTGTGAGAAGGTGAGCCATGTTTACATGTGAAATCTTGACCGAGAGTTAGAAAATTTCCAGTTGTAAGTTATAGTTAATAAAGTTAGTAGTTAATGCATGTGAAAAGGGACTGAAGGTATGACACACCATGACTTCAGGAGACCTACAAGCAGTTCCACCTTTGTGCCCCAGGAGGACTGTGAGTGACCAAGATGGTATCTGAGCCACTGTGCTCCAGGGAGAGATGTCCACCCTGATGAAGAATCACTGGTCAGCTGAAAGGATGCTAGGAAAATTGCTGGACTGCAGTTTTTATCTAGTTAACCTTTTCCCTGAATTCCAAACCCCTTACCTACACTTTCTTCCCCTTATAAAAAGGGTTAGTTTGAAATGGAACATAAAATGGTCTGTTTGGGTGCCTAACCAGCTGTCTTCTCAGTTCACTGGCCATCTGAACAAAGTGCCCATAAAGATTCCATCCCTGTCCTACTTATTGGTTCTGGTGGTAACAGGCAGCATGAAGACTGACTTTGACTGTTTCAGTATCTCTAGCAAATTTCTTTCTTCTACACACAACTAATTTTTCCTACAAAAATTCATGCAGGTGAGGGGGGTTGGAAGGTAGAGGGATCAAATGAAAAAAGAAAAAGAATTTATAGACACAGACAACAGTGTGGTGATTGTCAGGTGGGAGGTGGCTGGAGGTACAAGAGGATATAAGGGGGATAAGTGATAATGGGAAAAAAACACAATGAAAAATTCATGCAGAAAATTCCTTTAGAAACTCATATTTTCATTTCTCCACCATGACGCTCTCCTGTTTGTGTCTTCCTCGAACCTCATTATTCCTAAGTTCTTCAGAGGGAGGATCATGCCACTCACCGGAGTGCACCGTGTTCCTGCCACACTGCTGGCATACAGCAGGAGCTCAAGAAGTGTGCCAAATAAATTAACTATTCATTTCTATTATTCTTATTAATAACTTGAAAATCCCTTAGAAAGAGTCTACCCCTGAAATGAACTTAGAAGAATAAAAGATAGAATATAATGGGAGATCGCGGTTCCGTGTTCTTTTACATCTCACAGGGCATTTGTATCAACAACACACACATAAGAACATTTAAAGATTCATACTGCAGTGTTATTCCTCCCTTTTTTGTGTCCTCTGAAAACTGCCTTAGGTGTGTACTTGCCAACATGAACACATTGCTGCTCTGCCCAGCTCCCCTCCTGCCTTTCACAACTAATCCTGATCTGATCTGCATGGTTACTTGCCACTGAATGCTGTTATCCTCACATCAGGCATGCAATTTCCCTGGCCCTAACTCATACTCTTACATCCTCCCTTTCTCTCTTCTGTTCCTTTGCTTTCCAAACATTTCATTTCTGCTATTGGGTTCATTCATTCACTAACCCTATTCATTCACAAATTCTAGCCCAATGACAATCTTAAATGTTTTATTACAAACACTACATTTCACTGCCCTACCCTCTCCTCTGTCCATGGCAGATGCCAATGCACTTTCCCATAAATTCAGAGAGCTGAGCCTAGTAAATGACCTTCTTCGGTATCTCCAAGCAATTTCCTTATTTAGACAAATTTTCAGGTAATTATGAGGTGATCACATCTCTAATCATTTATTTCCAATACACCATACACTAAAAAGAATTTAACTTAACATTCAATTGTCATATTTTGGATACCAGAATCATAGAAATATAATGTGTGCATCTGATCTAAACCAAACTCCTCACCCTCACTCCTTCCTTTGTGCAGGAGAACCCTAAAAAACTATGGAAAACCCAAACCTGATGATTTTGTATGAAAGGAACTTTCCACATCCTTCCTTGAGCCCAGCCCACCCAAACACCTGAAAGCTAAAAACAAATGGAAGTGTAAGGACAAGAGGAGATCTGCTTTTTCTGTGACTCAAAATCCTGTTGTTGTTGTTAAATGAACTATGAGGAATACAGTCTGGTGTTTTTTAATAACTTCTGTCAGTATTTGTCAATATTTACATGTTATGTGGATAGTTTGTGAAAGAACAGTGGCACTGGAGAAACTCTATTGACCGACGATGAGGCCTGGAAGGCTTTTGAGGTCGTATGAGTAGGCAATGGAGGAATGAAGATATTCTAAGATTTCTGACTCCAAATTTCTCGTTTTCATTATTAAAAATACCCTGCCATTAGGAGCAAGGAAAAGCTTGTGTTTAAACTTTGGTTTGAAATTTTCACAAATTCTGAACACAGGCCAAAGTCTACCTTTTCTTTGGGGGTAAGCAATTTCCTTACTTAGACAAATTTTTAGGTAATTATGAGGTGATCACATCTTTAATTATTTCTTTTCAAGGCACTGTACGCTAAAAAGACTGTAACCCAACATTCAGTTATCATCTTTTGGATACCAAATTAAATGGAAGGTAACTAATATTCACCCAAATAGAAGTGCAAACAAATGCACGAGCTCATAGTGCTGCTCTCCCCTACACCTGCAGCATCTCCAACACCAGAATCACAGAAATATAGTGTCCATGGGAGATGCTAATAAATTGATTGAGTCAGCCTTTTTCACTGAGTTTAGACTCAGAATCCTGCTTATCTTGCCCTGCAGGAAATTACTGTCAATCAACTAGACACTGACACTTGAGATAAAATTGTTTTTCATGCTTACACTATGATAATAATTATAAGTGTGGAATCTCTTTATTGACTTTTAACAATGGTAAAATAGATTTTCAGTGAGTAACAAATGCTAGGTATAATAGTTTCAAATAAAGAAGAAAGAATCCTTTCTGACTTTTCTGTCTTCACCACGTTTGTTCCAGGAATTGTGTGGATGGGACCTGCAACTGAATTCAGTAGTCACTCAGACAGTCTGCTGCCTGGCCACATTGTCGTCTGAGGCTACATGCCAACTGGCATGTTTTTCCACTCTCAAAGCTTTCCCTAGGAGGACCTGCCATTTAATTCACTTTCTGCTTTCACCCAGAAACAAATGTTCCCACTGGTATCGAGTAAATGTGTGAACAGAAGAAACAGTGAGGACAGCCCTCAGGGAGAGAGGAAGAGAAACAGAGAATTTAGTGTGAGATGGGTCAGTGGCGGGGAGACCGCAGCGGGAGTCGGGGCCAGAGCCTTGAGGCTGACGTTTGTTCCTGGTCTGCCGAAGGGGACACATGTAGGCCTCCCATGATTCTGGAGTATTTCGTTTTAATGGAGAAATCTTCCCCTTTCTGACTTTTGCAGTTACTGCTGATTGAGCCAAGCAATCCCCCTCCCTATTATTAAATAATATGCATTAATTGGCCCCCCAAATCCATTTAAAGTGTACCTAATACAGAGGGAAAATTGGTAAATATTTACTGAATGAAGGTACAAGTAAAGAAATAACTGGTGAGCAGGAGAAGAAGAGAATCAATTCCCAAGGCTGGAGTTACTGGTCCTCAGCCCCTGGGCCAGTTGCCTGCACAGCCTCTTCCATGTAACCTGGAATCCTGGACCCGCGCCATGGTGTCTGAGAGCTGCAGTGGGACGAGGCTACAAGACCCAGTCCCTCTGGACTCTGGTACCAAACCAGTGAAGAGTTCTATTTTGAAAACCTCTAACGAATGAACACAGCAGCCACAGAATGATAATTTCACTAGGAAACTGGGCCACCAAAGGCAAGCAGGCCACAAAGTCCTGAAAGCTGAAAAAGCCTGCCAGGCCAAGAACCTGTTAGGCCTCACTGAAGACAGAGCCTGCGTTCTCAACTGGGAAGTGTGTCCCCAAATCAATAAAGCTGTGAGGCGGTCATAGTGTCCCAGCTCCAATGAGCTCCTGATGCAGCACGCTTGGCTAGTTTGCCTCAACCTGCAGGAGAATTTCTATTACATGGTTTACCAGAAAATGTAGATCTTTTCCAAGTTTTGAAGGGTCCCTCCCCGACTCCATTTCAGGCCTGCCCAGCTTGAAACCAGGCCAGGTGGGCTGTGGACACTGAAAATGCATGGGCCCAGGAAGGCACTGGTGGAACAGAGGCCTGGACCACTACTCCGTTTCTTGTTTCAGCAGACACTAGATGGAGTTGTCTGGGTGTGAGTTGGTGGTCACTGCCCTTTCTCCCCGCCCCACCCCCTCTCCCCTTGGCTTCCTATTCCTCTCTGCTGGTCAGTGAGCCCCCTGCCAGGTGGAACACCCAGAGAAAAGCACTTACTCCCAGAAACTTATGAATGAGACTCTTGTGCGGATGCATGTGGTCCTGGGTGTTGAGAAAGAGCCTCCAGCACCACAAACACCCTGAGAGGCCAGCAGCTCTACCCTCCTCCCTTCGGCCCTCCCTCATGGCCAACCAGCCTTGAGGTCCCGTTGTTTGTGCTCCTGCCCCATCCCCCAAGGGCTCTCTTCCTTTACCTCACTCCACTGCACCACTCTGACTCATCAGCGTCCTCTAGCTGGTCTCCTGGCCACCAGGCTCACACACTTCTCAGCCACTCACTCCCTACAGGCCGCCAGACTGCCCTTCCTCAAACACCCAGCTGCTTCCTGCTCTGAGTGTCTCTAAGGCTTCCCCACCTCCCACCAAAATCTCAGTCCTGACTCCCTGGACAGCCCCTCCTTGATCTCCCTGAGCTGCCTCATTTTTTCTGCCAAACTTCAGGTGCTCTGAGTTTCAGGAACACTAAACCACTCTCATGCAATGAGCCGCTTTATATGCAGCTCAAGTGTGACTGCCTTGAGAAGCCTTCTGTGGCAGCTCTGCTGTCGATGCCCGCCTCTCTGTGCGTCCCTCACACCTCGCACGCACGTCTCTAGCAGCCTTTGTCCTCGCTGTGACTGCCTGTCTTCACATTTTTTTCCCAGAGGCAGGAGTGGTGTCACCTCTCCCTGCATCCTCCGTGACACCAGACGAGTGGCTGGCACCAGTGCCCAGCAGATGTTTGCTGAAAGGATACTAAAACTGCCCACTCCCCAGCTCCTGTTAAATGGTCTCCGTTTTACTCTATTGTTCGTATGGGAGCCATTAGAACTTTTCAAAAGAAGGCAGGATATAAAAACAAACTTGGTGAAATAGTTAAGCAGTAACTTAATTGTAAAATGAGAGGAAACCAGTTGCTGGGAAGCAGGTGAAAAGCTTGGACAACTGCCTCACAGTTCAGCGCCAGAGCTCCAGTAGCCCCTTACAGGGCAGCTGGCCTGGGTCCCTCCCTTTCATTTCCTGCGTTTTCACTTATATTTCTACTAACATCTTACTGGCACTTGTTTATGAATGGAATAGGCTTTTTTTTTTTAAAACAAAGCTTGTTGAACTTTTCTTGTTCAATACACACGTCTTGTATGTGTGCATACGTGGACACTATTTAGATTTCATGATGGCAGTTACGGAGAAAGTGGACACTTGCAACAGTCTCTGTTGGAAACCTGCTTGGGAGACCAACTGTTTGGCCTGTCAGAGGGTGCCTACGTTTGAATTAAAAGGGGGCATTTCATAGCCTCAGCTTTGCTCACCAAAAACTGTAAAAATTGTCATTGAATTTGACATAGGGGACTGTCAAGAAAGAGAATTTCTTTAAAAGAAAAAATATAAAAAGAAATATTAATAGTTAGACTTTGATGCTATATGGCCAAGCTCTGTTGACATATTCTCATTTAATTCCTACAGTGAAATGAGGTAGGTGCTATTATTTGTCCTTTTCAGAGATGGGGAAACTGAGGCATAGAGCTCACACCACTAACATGTGGCAGAGCAAGGTAGTGAACAGGGGTAGTGAGGTACCAGCATCTAGGGCCTTAACCATTCCGCCAAACTGCCGCTGATATAAACGCCTGGAAGGGATGGGTATCGTAACACCACCAGTCTCTCACAGGGTCCTAGAGTACCAAGTAACGAGGTACCCATTCTCAGGAAGCTGACAGGGCAGGCAGGGAGACAGCGAGACATAGCAAGCACATCAACCTGTCCATCCAGGCATGCATAAAACAAGCGGGAACCACAGAGAGGGACGTAGTGAGAGAGACAGCCAGGCAAAGACGCAGGCGCACCCTGCAGGTTAAGGGCGGAAGGGGCTCAGGGTGTGTGCTTTTCCTTGAAGGCGCCAGTCAGGGGATGCTCTAGGGCAAGTGACATGGTCCACTGTGTAAACAAATGAGGAAATGAAAACAGGAGGGCCGAGGTCGTCAAAAATGCTTCCAGTGAAGAAAAGAGGCTTAAACACAATGTCAGAAGAAAAACAAAGGAAAGAAGAATTGATTTAAGAGCAGTACAATTTGCTGTGATGCAGAAGAAAAGGATTTTTTTTTTAAATTCACAGATACCAATTGTACCAATGTCAAAAAGCCACTCAAGAATTTGCAATACATGACTTCAGTCATTTACACACTATCTCACCCCATTAAGGACCTCGAGTTGCTGTCCACCTTATAATTTAAGCATTAGGGACAGGCTGGTCTGTTATACAGTGAGGCTTAGTTCCTCATCACTCAGGAAGACTCAACAATAACTTCGGGAGGGGATGATTACAAATTATGTTTGGTTTGGTTGATACATATCTGGCATTGTAGACCACTTCTGGTTTTGGGGTATGCTCCATCCTTCAGCCCTGGGCCAGGGTATGGCAGCCCTGGCAGGTGAATGTGGCTTCTGACTGAATGGCAGGAAAAGTGGTTGGGGCTCAATCCAGCTCGTTTGCACTTCAATGTTTGTTGAATGAATAAATGAATAAGTATTCAACAGACAGCATTTTACATTTTCCATATTAGATGAAAAAATTTACAAACTCTCCATACATGCTAAATATGCATACCAATGTTACATTTAAAATGACCTGCTCAACTATTTGAGGTTCAGGCAGGTTTAACTACATCTCTGAGGGGCTAGAGGGCTCTGACTAATGTGCATGGTATGTACAGAAGTAGTTACTGAAGTGAGGGAAAGGGAATATCAAGGGAATTTTCAAATTCTTGTGATGTGGTTGAAAAAAATAGAGGCACAACATTCAGGTGTATCTGTGAGTGAGTTCTGGAAAGCTGCCCATTTGGTGTGTGCGTTGTTTGGCTCTTTCCAATTTTTGGTTGCGCAAACACAGCCGCTGGAACGAGAACAACAGGAGCTCCTGAGGCCAGCTGCACCCAGCTCAGCCCTGGTCTGGACCTCAGAATGGGACAGAGGAGGCAAAAGGGCCGTGACCACGTGCACGAGCTCACATCTCTCAGGCCTGGGCACCCACAACCCCCGACACTTCCAACCCCCAAGGTCTGAGATTCAGAAATACTAACAACCTTCTTTGCCTTCAAAAAAACACCATTGTCATCAGGAGAGCCCTTCGGGCCTCCCAGTGCAGTTTCAGAACTAGCATTGCTAGTTCCATCTTCCTGTAACCAGCTTTATGATTGAACATAGTAATTCTGACAGTTTCCTTGATAGGAGAACATCAAATTCCTTCATAAAAATTTCATTTGTAAAGCACTTGGACATAAGGTGACTTCTCTTTACTTTAGGGATCAGTTTTTCTGGGGTGGAGAGGAAACATGCCCACTGCCACGATCCCTGTGCACAGGTGTTAGAACTTTAGTCATTTGTGCTTTGCTTTGCTTATCCCCCATCCTTCAGTGGGCCTACCCAGCCTCTTTATTTGGTTAAGAAGGGGTCGAATGGGTACTGCCCCCTCCATCTACTGAACAGTGAGTTTCACCCAAACAGGTCTTGTTCACTGTCCTCAGTACTAAGCTGAGCCTGGCGCAAGGTAGTGCTTAGTGAATATTTGTGGACTGAGTGAGTAAATGAGCTGCAAAGACAACAGGCTTGAAACTAGGCTCATCCTCCTCCCATTTCCTTCTGCATCATTTTCTATTACTAATAGAGTAACACTCTACCCGATATCCTGGGGCCCTCTTTATCTGGAAACAACGAGAGAAGACCCAACCCATCATCCCATGAGGAAAGAGCTGCTGTGAAGGTAACTGTGAGGGAGAAATAAGAGAGTTGTCAAGCAAACAGACCTGTAAAATTAGGTCCCAGGGCAAACCAAGTTATGCTGGTGGATTAGAAGCCATACAGAGGGGTAGGCAGGGGCTGAAATGCTGAGAAATGACATGCAACAGACCACTTTCTCCAGTCCCCTCATCTTATAGATGAGGAATCACTGCCCAAACTTACAGAGCTAATGAGTTGGAAGAAGCAAGCCAGAAAACCTGGGTGTCCCAACATCCCATCCAAATCCCTTTCCACTGCCCAGATCTGTCACAGCCACATAGGGGTCCAATCAGGACCAGTAAGCCCAGGAAAAACCTTTGCACAGATTGCATCTCTGTGTTGCAAATAGCGGGCTTTAGCTGTTGGGGTAAGCTTAAGTAGAAGAATCTGCATTCCTGTGTAGTAGTGTCAAAGTCTGCAGACTCTCCCAGTGCCCCCAGCTTGAACCCTCTTTGTCATCTCTTGATTACTACCTTCTCCGGAGACACTCCAGCCAACAGAAGGTGAGAGCATGGCCAGCACTTGCTGATCCCTCACTGTGGGCCCGCCCTGTGCTAAGCACTTGACATGCATCATCATCTCCTTTAAACCTCACAACAACCTTTGGGATGAAGACTGCCATCACACCCATCTCACACATGCGGAAAGGGAGGCTCCATGAGATTAAATGACCTGCTCACAGTTCATAGATTCTAAGGGGCAGAAAGAGGACTTGATCCTCGACCTAGTCGCCAGGGAGTTCATCCTTTCAGCCATAAGCCATACTGCCTGCCTATTAAAACTGGCTCTCCTGGATTCAGCCTTTCTTTCCCCATTGCCACAGTTCAGTTGTTAGCATCTCACACCTATACTACTGACCTGCCTCTTCTCCCAGCCTCTTCTGTGAAGTCTTCTCCTTCCATCCATTTCTGCTCATCTTCCAAAACTGTGATTCTTCTATGTTGATGAGAGGTTTTTCTCACATCAACCAATTCTCTGTAGACACCAACTGGGTGTCCAACAATTCTATTCAGTTCTGATACTATCTACCTGGAGTGGGCAGCAGATCCCACAAGGTAAGGGGATCTGCCACTTCAGATGACAGTGGCAGTCTTGGGCCACCTGTACCTTTGGCTGATCAGCTATCAAACCTCCACAAAACCTAATTTGCTAGAATGACTTGTGAAGTTCAGGAGAGTGCTTCAGTTACTATTACTGGTGTATTATAAAGGATACAACTCAGGAACAACCAAATGGAAGGCATGCATCCATAGGGGGTGTATGGGGGGTGTGGTTTCTGTGCCCCCTCTGGGCACACCACCCTCTCAGAACCTCGATGCATTCACTAACCCAGGAGCTCTCTGAACCCCATCACTTAGGGATTTTTAATGGAAGGTTCATTACACAGGCACAATTGATTAAATCATTGGCCATTGGTGATTATCACAATCTCTGCTCCCTCTCCCATCCCAGGAGGTTGAAGGGAGGCTGAACATTCAAACTCTCTAATCATGGCTTGGTCTTTCTGGCCACGAGCCCTCATTCTAAAGCTACCTAGAGGACCCCAGCCATCAGTCATCTCAGAAACTGGGTACAAAGACCAAATATTTATTTTTTCTTGTACCAGAGTCATGCTCTACTCAGAAACCTCCAGTGGCTCCCCTGACAACAGAAGAGAGCCAGACTTGTCCAGGTGGCCTGTAAGCTGTGCACAACCTCACCTCCCATGATTCCTACCACTTGCCATGGTCCAGGCTGGTCCACCTTCCAGACTCCTGCCTCTGCACCTTTGCCCCATTCTCCTGCCCTTTAATTGACTTGAAATACTTCTTACGACACCGTTTGTTTAAAGATTGAGGGGGAGTAGAGGGCTCCAGTCACTCAAGAAAGCAATCTGGTAGTCCTTAGTCCAAGTCAGGATACAGCTGCCTGTGGCCAGCAATTCTGCCCTTGTGCATGGGTCCCAAAGAAATCCTCCCAGGTGGGACCAGCGGGAGACTATTTGGAGCAGCATGCTTGTGGAATTGCAGCATAATTCGTGTGATCTCCAAATGGACCCATCACTCAGGGGTGGAGAGGGGAGCTGATGGTAAAATCTGTGGAGATCTCTGTGGAGCACGATGCACATTATGTAGTCTACACAGAGTGACAGAGCTAAATCATACAACCAGTTTAGGACAAAAGTAAGAAGTACAATAAGCTGAGTAACAGGATGAGTTACATAATTTAAAAATACAGGCACCTCAAAGAATAACAAAGGCTCTGCAAGTACATACAGAAACAAAACATAAACATCTAACATGTTAGAATGGTTACCTATGCAGAACATGAATACTTGAGTAGTGGTCCCCTGGGTGAGTTAAAGACTGGGGCTACGGTCCCCACCTCAGCTCCTGGCTCAGTTACCTTGGAGCAATTTGTGGACTGAAAGTGGGCTGAGGCCAGGGCCTCAGAAGCAGGGGCAGCTAGAGAGAAGGCTGCCCTTCTCTACTAAGGCTATCTTCCTCACAGTCCACCCACCTCCATGGTGATGGTGAGAATCTCATCTCTAGAGATGAATTCATTTGGCTTTGTGCTTTGGGAGTGGAGGATTTCATAAGTCTGCTCAATGAGTAAACATTAAGGATAGTTTAGACAATGGGACTTAGGAGAGATGGTGAAGGGGGTAGAGGAGGGAGGTAAACTGTGCCAGGCTGTCAGAATCAGATAAACTGATAGCTGCAAAACCCAAACCTTCCCTTACTCTCAACTTCTTCTTTCTTTCTTTTTTTTTTTTTTTTTTGCAGAGCACCTGGACATCAGTCTCTGCTGAGCACTTATAAGAAGCCAGCAGGGTGCTAGGGAATTTCACATTAATTATCACATGTGTTATTCACAAATATCCTACCCACGGATGGGGGTTATCCCTCCTGGGGGAACTTGAAGTCAGAGAAAGTAACCTGGCCACGCTGGCCTGCACTGTGAGTGCATCTGTGTTGTTTTCCTACTGCCCGGGGAACACCAGCGTTTCCACTGCTACAGCTACGAACTAGCTGCTTTTGACATCCTCTGTCTAGAGATTCCTGCCTAGCAGTGGGTCCAGATCTCCACTCTTGCCTTGGGACCTCCAGGGCAATCAGAACGGCTCCAGCAGCTCTCGCTGGAATGTAGCAGGTCTAGAAAGTCTGCATCTCCTCAGAGACTCTTGCTGAGGGAACTCCTGGGGTTAAGCTAGATTCTAGTAACTTCCTCTTTGCCTCCCACACACTTGAGTCCTTATTTGTGGCTCCTCTTACTAGGTCTGGTTTTTCGGGAACTAGAGATTGTCTTCCACAACTGTTTTCTACTCTGATCTGAATCTCCAGCTTCCTGAGATGCAAGATGTGTTACGGGTAAGGGGTGGGGGGAGGGGATCCTTTAATGAATTCTCTGAGAGTAGTATAAACAAAATGACAGTGAATCATCTCTGTAAAACAAGAATACGGCAGTTCTGCCATATGCTAAAGCATTACAAGAACTAGGATTGTATGCAGGTCAAATGATGCCTGTAAAACCCAGGAATGCACGAAGTTCTGAAGAGATGGTGTCAGAAAGGTGGCTTTTAACCAGCCTTACCACTGGCGCTCCTCACCCGCTTTACACCCTGCCAGCTATGTAAGCAGCCTAGTTTTCAAGTCCCAGGCCAGTCACTTTGAGTGAAATTTAAAAGAAAGTAATTCCATCCAACATAAAGTATTCTATAGTTCCTGGTGGTGATTATAACTTGCAGATTGCCCACGCCTCACCCAGAGGCCTGTCATAAACACTTGCTGAGGTGATTAACACCACAAGCTCAATTTGACTTAAACAGGAAAACAGTATTATTAGAGAAAAGTATGGACTTTCCTTTTTTTTTTTTTTTTACCATAAGGAGTTTATACAACTGTGAAGAAAGGGGTGTCACAAAAAGAAAAGTTTACAAAGTTGTGGTTTATATGTGAAGTAAAAAATAACTCATGAAAGGTTTATTCTATCCTTCTGGAGAGCAAATGGAGACATACGCTAATAAGAGTTCAATTAAATAAATATTTATTTTGCCATTACTGTGTACAAAAGACCAGGCAGGTTGAGCGGTGGAGATACTAACACTGAGATCACACAGAGTTCTTGAGACCCATAATTCTTCTTTGGATTGAGGGGCTGGTGAGCCCCCCAGATAAACTCTGGGACTTAGGGATCCCTTTGAATTGCTGTTGCCTTGAGCATCCCTCATAACCTTAAAACCAACAATCAGAACCGACAGGAGCTCTCTGACCTTCTCTTATCTCTCTAAAATGAGCTTCCTTGTTAAAGGAAAAAAAAACTGAAGTAAACAACTCTTCCCTCTTATCATCTTTTCCTGTCCTTTGTCCAAGTCTTCAGGAACAATACAGCAGTGTGCTTTTCTGACCTCTATGCTCTTCTTATACAAAGTATATTGTTAGCCCTCTGTATCCTTCCCTTCCATGTGCCTGGACTTTACCCTTCTCCCTGGACCGTTGCTCTGCTCTTTCTCTTCTGAAGCTCCTAAGATTTCTTGTCCCAGTTTATCCCCAGAATCCCTTTCCTCTAGGATTAAACTTGGGTGGTGGTGGTTTGCTTAAACAAACAAACCATATGTATGTTTTGGTTATACTTATGTATCAATGTGTAACCCCTGTCTGCTCCTTTTCTAAAATTCAGTCCAACAAATAAGGAGTAACCTTAACAGAGCAGTTTGGGAGCTTGGAGTTAAACTTTTGCATGCATTTTAGGAGTCCCTCATCTCTTAAGTTGGACTCTTCCTAAATCTCTTCTTCCAAACTGATTTTATTGAAATCCTTTGAAACACCAGTGTTTTAGAATATTAGTCCCCTCTGGAAGTTTCTTTCTTTTTTCTTTTTTAAAAATTTACACAGCAGTGTCTGGTAACAATAACAACTAACATTTAGAGAGGCTATCTGTACTCTGTGCTAGGCAACCCTTTGAGGGAGCTACAGTTCTTATCCCCATTTTATAGAGGCTGGATAGAACTGAGGCATGGAGAGGGTAAATAACTTGCACACATACCGTAGGTGAGCAGGGAATCTAACCCAAGGCTGTGGATTTAAGGCCAAGCTCCAGAGTCAAAGGGCTTTGGAATCCACCCTTATCTGGTCTTCGTCTTTTGGGGATGGTGCCCTTGATAATGTACTCAACCTCTTTGACTCTGAGTTTCCCTTCCAATAAAATCGAGATAAAACACTCTTAAATAGCTGGAGCAGTAAATGAGGGAGATGAGTGGCGGGTCTACTTGGGTCCCTGGTACTGGATAGTTGTCAGTGTCCCGCACAGCACAGCCCAGCTGAACCGTCTCATCGGCAGGGCTGGGTCCTGCTCCTCTAAATATGGCATCTCTTGGTGGAGGCCCAACTTCAATACGTTTAAGACTAATCATCCAAGAGGCTTCTGCGTCTGCATCTACCTGGCACACTGACCAGAGTCTCGCTTTCTCTCCACATCCGCCCTAGGTCCTAAGCTCGCAATCTCGCGCCATGTAATGGGCTCCTCTTTCACCCCAGCTTCTCGCTCCGTCCGGACTCCTACCCGGAGCGCCCGAGCCTCTGAGCTAGCCGCTGGCTTACCATGGCATCGTAGCCCAGGATGTTCATGAAGTGTGCCACTTCAGCTCCCTTGTATACGGTGAACCAGATGGTGCCCTGGTACTGGTCGCCAGCATCGAGCAGTAGTACGTGGGGCTCCGCAGCCCGGATCCGCTGCACTAGGGTGCGCAGCCTCGCTACCCCACCCACGCAGCGGCTGGCATTCACGCACTTGCTTGAGTCCTCGCTGGTCTGCTCCAGCCGGCTGTGCACATCGTTGGTGTGCAGGATGGTGAGTTCCCAGGCGTCCGCCGCTTGCCACAGCAGCGCGCCCAGCACTAAGAGTAGCGGAGCTTGGTGACACATGGCTGCGGTGTGGGTGCGAGTGCTGGCAAACCGAGCGAGTGGCGGGGAACGCCGGAGAATGCAGGCTAGCGGAGGAGTGAGGCTCCTAGGCGAGCGGGGCTGGACCAGGGCGGGACGGGGGCGGGAACGGGGCGGGCTCTCTTTCAGCCCGGAGTCCATCCCGGCTGCTTTGTCAACCGATCCGACGTTGGCACCCGGTGCGCCCCTGGCAGCTGGCACCCGCTCCTACAGGAACAGTGGGGAAGTTGTTCCTGGTGAGGAGTGAGCACCGGCCACGATCCCGGCCCGACTGAGAGCTTGGGCACCCGCAATCCCACTGCTGGCGGAGTTGGAGGGTCCACCCTGCGTCTACCACCAGGCTGACTCTCGCTTCTTTTGAGGAACGGATTTTTCTAAAGAGAAATCGCACGGTTTGTGTTGGATTTCTGGTGGATTGTGCGAGCTGGTCACTGGAAAGAGCGAAAGAGGGTAAAGAAAGGAGGTGGACAAAAAAGGTGGGCGACATGGGGGGCTTAGGGTGGGGAGAAGAGTAAAGAGAGATCCAGACGAAGGAGATGCGATGTGAATTGTGTACTTTGGGAACCAAAAACGGATTGTGAGACGTAACCAGCCACTCTCTTTCCAGCCGTTATGAGAACTCCCTAAGTCTACTTTGTTTAGGCGTAGAATTTTAGAAGCTAATAAAGAATCCAAATCCAGTCCGCATTTATTTACTATTAAAACCTTAGCGATAAAACAGCAATGGTGCGTGGACAGCTACGGGAAGCTAAAACGAACTATGAGGAGCACAATTAGTAGCTATGAGTGCGTGCTGCAGCCTTCTGTTGCCTTGGAGGCATTTTTTTCTTTCTGTCCTGTTTTTGAGGGTTTAATGTGGTAAGGATGGTGTGCACATCTTTTAGGGCAAAGCTTTTGACAAGGAGGATAATATGAACACAATAAACAAATCATCATTATAATCTAATTTTAAATGGCAGTATTTCCTTCTATTTACCTGATTGATTACTTAGTGCAATCAATAATCTAGCCACTTTGGTTGCTGCTGGATTGGGGTGCGTGGGTGCAAAAGGTGAAAGGGATTAATAAGAAGTGCAAACCACCGGTTATAAAATTAGTCACGGGGATGTAAAGTACAGCATAGGGAATACAATCAGTAACATTGTAATAACTATGTATGGTGTCACATGTGTGCTAGCCTCATCGTGGTGATCACTTTGTAAGTTATATAAATGTCTGATCACTGTGCTGTACACTAATATAATATTGTATATCAATTACAATTTTTTTAAAGTAATCTAGGCACTTTGGGAAGGGTAGGAGAAGGGTATTTACCCATTAGTATATCAATGAACATTGTTTTTATTTCACCTTTTGGATACTCCAAATAATGCTTCTTGAACGTGGTGTACAAAAATCTTTTTCAGTTGTTACAGAACTAAAGGAGTCCATTTGCCTGTGTGCATCAAAGCCCAATCAAATGTGAAAAGAGTTTAGACCAAAGAAAGTAAAGGTTTGTGTTTTTTTTTTTTTTTTTTAAAGAAAATGGCAGCAAGCCTGGAGTCACAGCCGAGCTTGTGCTCAGAGACCTGGCTCCGGGTGGCACAGGGACAGAGTGTTTATGGGAAGAGTTGTTCATCATGGTGAGGAAGCAAGTCGGAGTCCTAGGCTCTACTGACTGGTTTGGGGCCAGGGTAGAGAGTAGTTGATCATTTTATTAGGTCCTCACACCAACCATGGCATCTTTCTGTCTAGTTTCATGAGTGTGGTAGGTAGGTTGAATGTTCACCTGGGGCTGAAACACCTAAAAAAAGATGTTATCTTTAGTTTGAGCAAAACTCTGTTTCTGTGGTCAACTGACTTGAGGCTTTGTTCTTAAGAGTTTGATGCTGACCAGAATCTCACATCCTAAGGACTTAATGATTAAGGAAGGGAGTGAACAAACATCAAGGAGAAAGACTCATATTAAACAAAAGAAGTTTCTGCATTGTTGCAAAGTCTGTGCTTTCAGTTGTGAAAAATGATGTAACTGAATGGAGGTTAGCCAGGACTCCAGCCCGGGCACTCTGGGCCTCACCAGAGTCCACATTGTCTGGGCTGTGTCACCAAAAACTGTAACCAAGTGCAGGTTTAGCTGCCTACCTCTTTGAAAACAATGCTTGAGAGGCAGGTGCTAATGTAAAGAAAAGTGGTTTATTCAGATACTTGCCATCTGAAAGAGGGGGGACTCATGTTTCAAAGACCATCTCTGCATCTCATTGCAGGCAGAGGTTTTTATAAGGATGGAGAAGGGGACAGAACAAAGAGAAGATCAAGGGAGAGGGTTGCAAAGTTCTCTACCTGCAGACAAGCACAGTCCATTACGTAAGGCGAGTGATAGTCCACCATGCGTCATCCTGGTTTAGTCATCCTGGCTTCATGTCATCCCAGCTTCATGTTATCCTGGCTCCACAGGTGAAGGTCAGCAAAGCACCCAGAGCTAGGATGCCTGAAGGTCAGAATCTATATCTTCTGAAGTTAGTTCCTAAGATTCTTATACAAACATATTGTTCATCTGCAAGCTACATATTAGTCGGAGTCAGCACTTACAGAAAAAGTGTCAAAAGAATGGCAGGGTGGGTTACAATTTCCCACTGTTACAATTTTCCACTACTGCAATAATATAAACAAAACCACTCCAAAATTGGATCAGAGTTTCTATGCATAGGAACTGCCTTGTATGTCTTACTCCTCCAACCTCTGGAATGTTAAAACTGGGCACAATATCAGCCGTGGGACTGGGCCTAAAGCAACGCTGCATCCCAAGCCACTGTGTGCAAAGATAACAAGAAAGCCAGTATTACGACTTTCAAACTGAAGATTAAAAAATTTCTTTAGAATTATCATCACTATGCTAGTTCATTTGCACTGATAGAAATGCCTTCCTTCTATTGATAAAATTATTTCCCTTCCCTTGGATAAATAAATAAATACCCCTTACCTTTACCTCCTAACTGGAACACTATTTGGGTTTCTGCCTAAATCAGTGCTTGCTGAATAGCTATCCTATTGGATCTCAAATAAATGCTTGTTGCCTCTCTCTTCAGTCTTCATTTTTAGGTTAACACATTTTTTTAATATATACTCAGAAGTGGAATTGCTGAGTCATAAGGTGGTTCTATTTATTTTGTTGAGGAATTGCCATTCTATAGATGACTGAACCATATAACATTCCCACCAGCAATGCACAGAATTCTAATTCTCCACATCTTCTTCAACACGTTTTCTGTTTTTTTGATAATAGCTATTTGGGAAATAGTATCTCATTTATTCCACAGCTGTTTGAGAAGTAGCATCTCATTTTGGTTTAATTTGCATTTCCCTGGGCTGTGGAGCCTGGTATGGGGCTGGGACACCTCATGCTTTAGGGGGCGGGGACCTCCGTAGCCAAGTAATCCCTCCCATTTCATAACTGCCACACGCGGGTGGGGTCTTGCCCACCCTGCATCTCCACTCTCCCACCAGCCTCGACATGGCTTTTTTCGCATGTTCTAAGTCATAGGACTACTGTTCACCTAGTCTCTAGGCGGTTCTCAGTGACCGTTTTTCTGTAGTTTAGTTGCAAATTTGAAGTAGTCATGACGGAGGTAAGCACAGCATTGACCTACTCGGCCATCTTGACTGGAACTGTCTAAAGATAAACGTTTTAGTACAGAAGTCATATGCTGGGGCAGGACTACCCACCATGACCCGCCCAGTTAGGAAATGGTTTTTCCTCCCTCACACCTCCAAAGAACCATTCTAACCTGCTCTTTCATTTCATAGTAGATCACATTTAATAATAGTTTAAATTTAATAACAACAAATTCATTGGAAAATAAGACACAACTCCATTTGTCAAATCACAGTAGGATTGGATCCACAGTTCGCTATGGATAAAGAAGTTCTGCAAAAACCAATGAAAGTGTTCTGTGAGAACCAACATAGAACAGTTGTACGGTGTGTGAAATAAAGATTATTGCTTATTTCATTATATTTGTAAATTGCGTGCTATAGTCCTTCGTATCAGTAACATTTGTAATACATATGTATCCATGTGTAAATGTGTGCTTTCTTTTGAGAGTCAGCTGTTGCACATTTATCAGCACACCACTGGAACTATCTAATGAATATTTTGTTAAAGTTTCTTTTGTGATGTGAACTTATTTTATTGCTTAACACAAGTATTTAATAAAATGTCTATGTTTCTTTAAATGTGTTCAGACATTACATTTATTTAGGTGAACTGATTTAAAAATCTGAGAGCTGCTTTGATGTGAAAATGGGGGAAATCGATTTGCCCACAGGCATCTTGCCACACTCAGGTTACACTGTTCACCATGTATTTTTGTCTTACTGAAGAGAAAACTGAATGTGATATATAACCTGGATAAATACTTTGTCCAAAAGCATTTAACTAGTAGGTAGCAGACAGATTTTGAATACAAATGAACTTTAACGCTCATATTAAATCATTAAGTCCTACAAATGTGTGAAGGCATAGACATTATTATTCCCCTTTTATAGTAATAACATTGAGGTTCCATGTGTTAAATTGATTGTCCAAGACTCCACAGGTGAGCAGGTTCTACCCCCTTTTTATACATGTAACTGTTTCCCACAAGTTTTCTGCCCACTCACAATATTTATATCCTGCTCCCCATCCCATTCTAGCATCTCTGACAGGAGAGGTTCTGGGTCTGGGTTTTTCTGAGGGGACTCAAGAAGCTCGACATCCTGTCTCACAGCTTTGCCACAGTCTGGTGGTCACAGCAGGACAATCAATGGATATCTGCCCCTTTCATAAACCAGACCAAATGGAGCAGGTTGGGTCTGCGTCAGCTGGGACACATAGAACAGATAGGGAGTGAGGAGACGGCCCCTTTGCCCACTCATCCACTCTGGCGCCTCACCTCAGACCCACTCACTCCACCACTGGGGGCAGACAGAAGTTTAGTCTGTAGCCTCTGTCACAGCCAATCATGTTATGCCAAAGTTCCCTTAAACCAGGGGCATCAAACTCATTTTCACCAGGGGCCACATCAGCCTTGCGGTTGCCTTCAAAGGGCTGAATGTAATTTAGGATGGTATAAATGTAACTACTCCTTAACTAGGGGCTAGGAGCTCGGTGATGCCTCTGGGTGCTGGGCTGGATAAAACAAGGTGGAGGGCCAGATTCGGCCCCCGGGCCTTGTGTTTGCCACCTGTGCCTTAAACTATCTTTGTTTCTTTTAAGTCCTTTTTCTCTTTGTTGCTCCGATTGGGTGTTTTTTCTACCTTGTCTTCCAAATCACTGATTCAATCCTCTGCTTCATCTACCCTACATTTAATTCCTTCTAGTGTATTCTTCATTTCAGATATTGTATTCTTCATTTCTGACTCATTCTTATTCATAGTTTCCATGTTCTTTTTCATGCTGATGTAGTTCCCACTAAGTTCCTTGTAGTTCCCATAAAATTCTTTGTAGTTCTCACTAAATTTCTTGATCATCCTTATAACCATTGCTTCGAACTCTATGTCTGATACTGTTACCTAAAGGAACCCATGGGGAGGGGGACCAGATACTGTTACAGAAACAAGCCCCCTCCCCTAGGGTCTTTCTGTACTATGGTTCTTCTTGCTTGCCGCCAGGTGTTAGAAACTGTGGCTCTCAATGCCAGAGTTTGGTAAAAAAGAAAGGAACTATTTATTCAAAATGTATACAGGTTTAGAGTAATGGCAGGATGTCACTGTTAAAATCCCATAGTACCTTTAAAACACCCCTCCCCCCACACTCACAGTCCTGCCTTCCTCCCTTTGCCAAGTCAGGCCAGTCAGGGGTACCATATCTCAGGAAAAGAAATAGAAGTCTGTAGCTTGGCTGGACTCCTGGTTCCTCCTGGTAATCCGTGCTCAGCTGGGCAGATCTCCCACAGTCCCCAGCACCGTCAGCAGTATCACTGTGATCTCCAATTCTTAATCCAAAACCACATGGCATCTCCTCATGGCCCAGCAGCAAGAGTCCTTTCACCCCTTTTCTTCTTGCTTGGTTTCGAATTGTCCTCCCATCTAGTCCTGCTTGGTATCTGGTGCATTTTCTCTCCCTCCTTGTGGTGGCCCACCCTTAGTGTAAATCCCAGCTGACCCTCCTCCATAACCCCATTTCCAACTCCTCCCACAATCGGCTACACCTGCCAGCAATCCCATAGTTTCTGCTTTCCTTGGCTGCCTTGGTTAGTCTGGGCAGATGTGGCCCCCTGGTGTGGAGCAAACCATCACCAAGCTCTGGTGCAGGTGCGGTAAGGGGTGCTGCCTCCCGGTTACATGATGGGTCGAAATTATGCATACCTTCTGGCTCCATTCAGGCTGGAAGACTAGTCTGCTGTTATTGATATGCAAAATAACTCTCCACGGCCCGGTCCATGTCTCCTTTCCCCCAGCCAGGTCTATGGGGATATCCCATAATCCTGGACACCCCAAGTTCTAGACACCATTACAAATTCCCCCTTTGAAGGGCCCTGGGGCCTCCCAGCCTATACGCCATTACAGTATTGCTTGCCTCAATTTCATTTAGCTCTTTTTCTGGAGATTCCTCCTTTTCTTTGATTTTGTGGTTGTTTCATTGTCTCTTCATATTAGTTGTGTCTTTGTGTTTTTTTTCTGTGTATTAGATAGATCTGCTTTGACTCCCAGTCTTTGTGGGGTGGCTTTATGCGTGAGGTGGCTTTTTAATGACAATCAAGACCCAGTGGTGCCGTCTCGTTGATCTCCTGAAGTGGATACCCTAGGAATGTCCATTGGGTGGGTTATGTGACCTCTCCTGTTGTAATTGGGTCTTGATTGTCATTAGCCCATTCATTGGTGAGATTTCCCCTCCAGCTGGCTGACCGAGAGGCTCAACCCCAAACACAACTTGAAAGCTGTTGTACAGGTGCTGACAGAATAAAACAAAATCACACACACACACACAGACCCAAAAAGAAACAAAAATTCACAGTAAAAATAACAACAAAAGAGAAAAAGAGCAGTAAAAGAAAAAGAATACAAGAAGACAAAAAGAAAGAAAACAGATTATGAGAACAGAGAAGGAAGGCAAACATTAAGAATAAAGAATAGAAAGAGAAAAACAGCAAAAAAGAACAAAGGAAGAAAGAATAAAAAAATAAGAAAAGGAAAGAAAAAAGGATAAGAAAAAGTAAAATAGGAGTTATGAAGGAAAAATAGAGGAGAAAAGAAAAAATAGAAGAAAAATAAAAATTATGAAAAAGAAAAAAGGGAAATAATGACAAAGAACAAAGTGGAATTCGTCTTGGTAGAGTTTAATGCCTGCCTGTTGGGATCTCTGTTTGGGTATGGCTTTGCTGTTGTCTGAAGCTGGTGTAAGCTGATGTCAGATGCTCCTTATGTCTGGCCCTCAGCAGCCTGTTCAAAGCTGCAAGCAATCTGCAATTTGTGGCTGCTTCTTCCAGGCTTGGCTGCACATAGGAGGGGCCAAACTGCACTGCAAGGCCAGCTTTTACCAGTACAGGACCCAGAATTGGGTCATCAACCATCTCAAGGCACTGCAGGATCTGCCTCTGCCTGTCTCTGCCTCTACCTGCCTCTGCTTGCCAGTCTGGTGTCAGTCTTAGTCACTGAACTGCTTCTGAAAGGGCTTCTGGAAGATTTGGGAGGAGTGAGCACCTGGATCTCCCGTGGTGGGGAGGTGCCATTCTGATTCCAGGGAAGACAGTGGGTGTTTCCCCATACATCTGAGTCTGTCCCAGATTATTTTTCTCAATTTGGCAGGGCAGGACCCCTAGTAGGTAAGTGGGTGGGACCTCTGCAGCCCGGAGTTTGGGTCTGCTGGAAACTAGGAGGGGTTTCTATCGGCTCTCTGGTAAGGGGGAAGCGCCAGTCTGTTTCCTGGAAAGGGTAAGGAAGGGACATGCCCCAAAGCCAGTCCATGACACCCCTTGAGTCTACCTATGATGCTGTCTCCTTTATAGGTAGCAGCCAGGAATGAGTGGCCAGAGGGGAAATAAAGCAGGTGTTCTGCTTTATTTAATCTAATGAAGAACTTACAACAGGAGGCTAGATGCAAAAGGGAGGCATGTCACCCACTAGCTCATCAGTCCTGAGCCTGGTCCGGTAAGACGCCAGGTTCCAAACATCACAAGCAGGACTGCTAGAGCAGGAGGAGGGCGGGGCCCTGAAATTCTGTGTGTATCATTTCCACTAGGGGGGAAAGAAAGTCTTTGAACTGTGAATCAATCCCAAGGTCTGGAGAGGGGAGGAGGATGGGACAGGTACCTAAAAGTTGGCTAAAGTATATAACCCCTGGAGCCCAATAGTCAGTGCGCTCAGATTAGCTGGGTGCCCACTTGCAGCTTCGGGCTCAAGTGTATAGTACAAACTTACTAAGTACAACTTTATTTCTTCTATACGTGGGAGTTCAGACTACCTGGGTGCCTTCCTGTAGTTTTGTGCTCAAGTGTATTTCATAAATAAACTTGCTATCTTATTTCTACCATATGTGTTTGTATCTTGCCTGATTCTCTTACAAGCAAAGCAAGAACTGAGGAGGGGAACCCCCTGACTCTGGTCTCCCTGGTACCCTCCTCATCTGGGGTTAAGATGCAGAGTGGGGGAAAAAAGATGCAGGGTGTGGTGAGTGGCACCCCCGCCCAGTGGGGTAATTGTTTTTTCCCCAGGTTGATTTCTCTGGGAGGGGCTTACTCTTCTCAAGAAAAATGGCTGATTCCATATCCAGGGATGACCCCACACAGGGATACCGGCAGCCGCTCCCCCACGTATCTCCCCAATGGCCCCCATTCTGGACCCTCCGCAGGTGACTCCCATCCACACTGCCCTCCCTTCACTGGAGCCCAGGGTGAGTGGCTGCAAACAAAATCTTGTGTTCTGGCTTCTTAAAAAAAAAAAAGTGGCTTTGTCTCCCTGTGGACAGAAACCCCATTTCTGTACTGGGGAGCCCAGTCTGGAGTCCAGGCTTCATTCCTCTCAGGGTGCAGCTCCCACAGCCTGCTCTTCCTCTGCAAACTCAGCCTGCTGGGAGCAGAGCTAATCCCTTTCGAGGCCCTGCCCTTCCTACCTGTCTCGAGATGGTTTCTGCCCGTCCTTGTTTAAAAGTCTCCTGTTCAGGCAGTCTGTAGTTGGTAACTCTGGGTGACTGTTCCCCCACTTTGTTTTAATTCCAGTTTGGTTGCGGGAGGAGGTGTGAGAGCGGTCCTCCTACTCTGCCACCACCTTGCGACACCCCCAATTTATGTACCTTCTGATGAATTTTGCTGTGAACCTAAAACTGTTCTAAAAAATAAAGTCTTTTTTAAAGAAAAGTCCTAGAAGAATGCCAGTCCTGCTATTTTTTAAAATCTTGGCAGCTAAGCCAATAAAGCATGTTTTTTTCAATAGTATGCATAATGGTGAATGATTTTTAATAGAAAGATTTATCCATTGTCTGAAGCTGGTGTAAGCTGATGTCAGATGCAGATGTAAGTATGAATAACTGGCAGGTAATACAACTAAAAGGTATATATATATTTTCAAAGTGAAATAAGAATGGGTTTTCTTTCTGAAGTAAACTGAAGCTTCTCATATTTTCAGGTGCTTTTAAAGATTTCCCTCTTCTGGGTGGTAGAGAAGTGCTCTCCACAATGTTCCTAGTTTTTGACAAAAATTCTTAAAAATGCCACACTACAGAGATCTGATCCTGATGATGGTGTTGCCTCTATGGCTGAGAAAAAACTTCTGGGGTACATGAGGAGTCTTTGCTGCTGTGTCTCTGTGCAGGGAGCAATGAGAGCCGTCTCCAGGAGATGAGAGCTGCCTCCAGGAGGTTTCCTTTCTCACGAAAGTGGGAAAAGATGTGTGACCAAGTGTGGCTGGAGTCCCACCTGCGCAAAGGGCAGGAAGTGTTTCTTTTCCAGCGAAGTTCTGCTTGGCAACTTTTCTTTATTTAAAAGACCATTTAAAAATTATTTTAACAGTCCAATCTCTGTAGTTTTTAAAAAGGACTGAAAAAGGATAAGAATTTGTCTTTGGCGACATCAGCAAGCACTTAATGAACAGATTTAAGGAGATGGCCTGTAGTTTCCACCAGTTGCCTGCTGAAGGGGAACCTCAAGGTTGCCGACTCTTCAACAATAGGCCTCAGAATGTTAAAAAGAAATGTTGTTTCTCGAACATCACATGTTGGAGAGAACTATTTCCAGCCTTCCCCTCCCCTCCCCCAGTACAAACAGGGAGATTTCAGAACACCTGTCATCATACTGGGACATTGTACGAGACCTTCAGAAGCCAGAGAATCAGTGTGCTACGCTACCCCAGGAATACGTGTGGGTCACGCTGCCTAGCAAATCTAAAACTCTCTGTAGTAGATTCAGTAATTATTTAAAAAGAAGTTTATAGGTTAGGCTGCCCCAAAGCTCTTGTAGAAAAACAAGAATTCCATTTGGCTGGAGACAGGTCTGGAATCCAGTGCTCCAGAGTCAGAACCGGCCGCCTCCTGGACCAGTGATACCTTTGCATTGCTGCTCCCAAGGCTGCTAAATGTTTTTGCATTTTTATTGCTACCTTTGAGTCACTCCCTTGCTTTCCCCAGGATGAGTTTCCTGGGGATTTTGTCAGGCTGAAGGTTGTCTTTACGATGCCTCTGGAGTTTTTCTCATGCTACTGTTATAATTATTAATGTTCCAATTTATGTTTCTAAGTAAAGTTACCTTTTGTTCTGTGATGAGTTCTTTTTTTTCCCATTGGAAATCCTGAAATTTGGAAGAGTGTAGCCATTTGTGTGGAAAAAATAGCTGCATATTTATAGCTATTTTTCAAGAAAAAAGACAAATAATACATACATTTTTTTAAATTATAAGAAAGGTAAGTATTTTAGGAGGACCTTCTATGTGACAAGCCCTGTGGTCAACACTTTATCTTAACCATTTTATTTAATTCTCACAGCAGCCTTTTCAAAATTGAGGATAACAAGGCGTAGAGTGATGAAGCACTTTGTCTAATTCAAGATAGCCAGGTCTGTCTGGATAATAGCTTCACTGACTCAAAATTGAACACATTTTTTATCTCTTTTGAATGGGAGGCAGGGTGGATTGGAAAGAACACACTGAGAGCTTTGGCAAGACTCTTGGTTCCACTGCGGTATAATTTCTCATTTTATGTAAGAAGAAAGAATGTAATAATCTACCCTCCAAAGCTTGCAAAACATGTTCTGGAGAGATTGTCGTTGGTGACATGGTGGTGGGTGATGCAAGCCTAGGACTTGGGCTTCCTTGTAGGACAGTGGGAGAAAGGGAAGCCACAACCTGTTCCTAGAATCATTGACAGGGAGGTGGCAGAAGAAGTGGTAGGTAGTAACTGGAGCTCAAGAGCCATTTCTGTGGGGAGCTGAGGCCCCATTCACTCCCATTCAAGGACCCCAGGCTGATAGGTAAGGAAGACTGACATTAGCATGACTAAGCTCCCTCTTTCCTTTGCAGAATAGTTAACATAGATCTTCAAATGCAGCCATAGCATCCTGTAACGTCCATCATATGCTTTCCATGTGCCTAGCATTGTATACCAACCTCTTAAATCTCATTTTGATTGTCACAACAACTCTACAAATACTTCTGTTGTCTTTCTGCACAGAGGGCGACTGAGGATTTCAGAGTTCAAGTGTCTTGTTCAAGATCATAGAACTGGTGGGTAAAGAACAGCCCTGCTTTTGCTTGCTAACACGTCTGTACCTCTTCTGTAGGTTCTTGTGTTTTCACAAAATTATGAGCTTGGATTTCACTTAGCTGAGAGGCTTTCAGGTTGAGAAGCTTAAAATAGGTCAGGAATGCTCTGAGAAACTTAATCCCATTTTCTTCAGAATTATTAATGCAAGATTAACTTGATTTTATAGTTTCAGCTCTTTCCCCTTCAAGTTGTCCCAGAACCAACCTCCAGAGAGTTACACTTTCATTGTGCCTGTCAGCTCAGGCCTTAACAAGAGTGTGATAAATCTTACATGGTCATGACATATAATTCTTTTTGAATTCTGTCTGATAGTATTTTGTTGAGAATTTTTATGTCTATATTTATAAAGGATATTGGTTTGTAGTTTTCTTATTTTGTTATGTCTCTGTCTGGTTGAGATATCTGGGTAATATTGACCTTTTAGATTGAATTGAGAAGTTTTCTTCCCTCTTTTATTTTTAAGAAGATGTTGCAAAGGATTGGTGTTAATTCCTCTTTAAACATTTGGGAGAAGTAACCAGTGTAGTTATCTGGGCCTGAACTTTTCCTCATGGGAGGATTTTATATTAGAAATTAATCTCTTTACTTCTTAAAAGTCTATTTAGATTTTCTATTTCATTTTATTGAATTAGTTTCAGTAGTTTGTGTCTTACAAGGAATGTGCCATTTCATCTAGGTTATCTGATTTGTTGATACACAATTGTTGATAGTATTTACTTAAACTTTTTAAAATTTTTTTATAAAGTTGGTAGTAATGTCCCCTCTTTCACTCCAGATTTAAGTATTTAATTTGAACCTTTTTTCTTCTTGGTCAGTCTATCTAATGGTTTGTCCACTTTGTGGATTTTTAAAAAGAAGAACCAACGAACAAATTTTTTTCTATTATTTCTCTCTTCTCTATTTTATTCGTGTCTATTATGCTCTTCATTATCTTCTTTCAGCTTGCTTTAGGCTTAGTTTGCTCTTATTTTTCTAGTTTCTTTAGTTAAGATATTAGGTTGTTGACTTAACACATTTACAGTTATCAATTTCCCTCTAAACACAGGCTTCATTACATCCCATTTTTGGTATGTTTCATTTTCATTCATCTCAGAGTACTTTTTAATTTTTCTTTTGGTTTCTATAGGACTATAATACTTAATCTCACATATATGTGAGTTTCCCAAACTTTCTTTCTTTTTTTGAAAAATTGTTAATTTTTAAATTTTGTTGTATTTTTCCATTATCATTTATCCATTTGATCTTTTTTATTTCTAATTTTAGTCCATTATGATTGGAAATCTTTGTATAATTTAATTTAAATCTTTGTTAATTGATGCATAATTTGTATAATTTAAATCTTTGTTAATTTATGGAGGTTTGTCTTATGGCTGAATAATTGCCTATCCAGGAGAATGTTATGCATGTACTTGAAAAGAATTTATATCCTGTGGCAGTTGGGTGGATGCTGGTTAGATGTCTATTATTTCTAGTCAATTTATAGTGTTGTTCAAGTCTTCCATTTCCTTTTTAATCTTCTACCAAGTTGTTCCATCCATTATTGAAAGTAAAATATAGAAGTCTCTAATTGTTGTTGAGTGGTCGTTTCTCCTCGCAAGTCTGTCAGTTTTTACTTCATGAATTTTTAGGTTCTGTAGTTATGTGCATATGTCAGTATGTTCATAATTGTCATTTGTCTCTGATGGATTTTTTTCTATCATTATACAATGTTCTTTTGTCTTAAAGCTTTTTTGGTCTGATATTAGTATGCTATTCCAGCTGTTTTTTAGTTACTTTATTCATTATGTCTCTTCTCTTATCCATTTATTTTCAACTTATTTTAGTCTTTGAATCTAAAGTGTGTCCCTTATAGATAGTGCCACAGTACTTTGAACATGTTATCCCAATGTCTTCTGGCCTCTGTGCTTTCTGATAAGGAGTCAGCTATTAATCTTATGGTAGATCCCTCTTATGTAATGAATCACTCCTCTCATTGCTTTCAAGACTCTCTGTTTTTATTTTTTGATAGGTTGACTATGATATATCAAGTGTGGATCTCTTCGAGTTTATTGAGCTTCTTGGATGTGTGGATCTTTGGTTTTCATCAAATTTGGAAAGTTTTTGTTTGTCCATTATTTTTTCAAATATTCTTTCTGTTCTCTTTTTTTCTGGGGCTCCTATTGTGTGAATGTTGTTACACGTAATTATGTCTGACAGGTCTCTGAGGAGCTGTTCATTTTTGTTTATTCCTTTTTCTTTCTGACTAAATAATCTCTATTAACCTATCTTCAAGTTTGTTGATTCTTTGTTCAACCAGCCTCAAATCTGTTATTAAACCCCTCTATTGATTTTTCTTATCAGCTATTTTCCCTTTCCACTTCAGAATTTTTGTTCATTCTTTTATTTATTTATTTTGAATAAGTTCTCCTTATTAGTATTATTTATCTGATGAGAAATTGTTCTCATATGTTCCTTTATTTTCTTAGACATGATTTCCTTTGGTTCTATGAATGTATTTATGAATCTATAGCTCACTGAAAGTTTTTGTCTAATACGTTCAACATTTGGGCCCCTTTAGGGATGGTTTTTATTCACTGCTTTTTATCCCCTGTGTATGGACCATACTCTCCTATTTTTTTTTACATCTTATAATTTCTTTGTTATATAGTACATTTAAAATAATATAATGTGACAACTCTGAAAATTGGACTCCCTACCCAACCATAGTTTGTTGTTTATTTGTGATTGTGGTTATTATTGTTGTTGCTGTTTGCTTAGTAACTTTCCTGAACTAGTTCTATAAAATCAATATTCTTTGTTGTGTACGGCCACTGAAGTCTTTGCTCAGTTAACTTAGTAATCAGCTAGTGATTGGACAGACATTCCCTTAAATGCTTTGAGTCAGTAAGTCCCCCAGCCTTTGCAGAGGGGCTTCTCTGGGCGTGTTGGGACATAATTTATGTGTGTTGATGGACAGTATACAACTCTACCTTAGCCTTCACTTCATGCTTGTTTAGAATATCAAGGCTATCCAGGGGTGAAAAAATATGGACCTTCTCAGATATTTCCTGGGCATACTCAGAGCCCTGTACATGTGCATGGCTTTTAAAGTTCCTAGGAATATACTGAGTTTTTCAAAGTTCTCTATGGGCTTTTTATTCATTAGCTTTTCTTTTAAAATAGTTTTGGTCAGCTTCTTATTTGCTCAACTGGTATTGCTATATTAGGCAGCTGTGATGTTAAGTAATTGTCTTGGATTGTTTTTGACAAGCACTGTCGGGGAAAGGATAGTATACTGGGCAAGTGCTGAGTCAGGTCAAATAAAGACAAGCCTTGTGAGTGGAGGTCTCCAAGGAGCTGCCAGTCAGGTCATTTAATGACAATTCTTCAGGAATAGAAATGTTTGGGGAGTATAAAGCCTGTATCACTACCCCCGGTAACTCCTTTCGTCACTGGTATTAACAGCTGCTGTGATTATAAGACTATTGGGTTTCAAGACTATCGTGAGGCAAATTAAATTTCAAAATGCTTTCTTTTCTTACAGAGATTTCAGCCGTTTTTCTTGAGGAAACTAGAAAACATTGAGTGTTGCAATGTTTGATTAATTGCCAGAATTTTGAAGTTGATTTTGACAATTTTTGCTGATTCTCTTTTTATTTTTATAGAGAAGCACGTTTGGGAGGTTTATCTCAGCTATTTTGGAAGCTTCTCAAGATCTCTCTTCTTCTTTTTTTTTTTTTTTAGCAAAAAGCAATAATACTACAATTTGTCCAGCAGAGAAACAGAAATTTCCTACTTTATTTTCTTTCTACTCTCCATGTCTATTATTCAATTTTGATTACAATATCTGTCTTTGAAAAGAGTCAAGTGGTTTTCTGATTCTTCTTTCAATCCCTTAACTCCTCAAGAATAAGGGGTCTGTGATGTCCTATCTTTCAAGTCCACACTTTTCCTTAACCAAGGTGGGCTAGAGCCTTGATTGAAAGTGCGCTCCCAAGGTTAGCAGCACGGACCTGGCCAGAGGGAAACTCAGAAATGCAGAATCTCAGGCTTCACCTTAGAACTGAATCAGAACCTGAATTTTGATGACATCCACTGGTCTTCCATGTGCACATTAAAATTCTAGAGAATTTCACGCTTTAAATCATAACATTTAATTTAGTTATAAATGTCCTTCATATCATGTGTTGCTTATTAATCTTGCCATTTTTAAAAAAGGAATTGAAACTTTTATTAAAATCTAACAAAAAGTAAGTTTTATAAGACACTGAATATAGTGTAAAATTGCCACCACTTTTCTGAGGCTATAATTACAGCTGGGTCTGGCTCCTGATCACATTCTGACCTCATCCTTTCTATCATGTCCCCTTCCTTCCTCATCCTCCCTACTACTGCTCAGGAACTGATTAGGACCCAAGGATTTATCGGAGGGAAATGGTTACAACCCCCCTGGACGGCAAAGTCAAATGTAGTAACAATGTATTTGTATGTTTTTCTGTGAAGCTCAGGCTTGAGCTCTAGCCAGCAGGCAGTGGTGCCAGACCTCATGTTGGACATCAAGTGAGAAAAACAAGCAGCACAGTTTTTTTCTTTCGCCGCCTAGCAACTCCAGGAAACCTTAAGAAGCAGAGGGCAGGGGTAGCCCCCAAGCTGATAGCCACTGAAGGTATTAAAGCGATAGGATTGGACCCAAGTCCAGACAATGGTATGAGGCATCTCAGCAATTAGGACTTTTCAGATGTAATTCATCAGAATTATATCCTTGTCACGCCAGACTGTAAGAACCTTTCTTGAGGGAATTGTCTTATGTCTGAAAATATGACAAGTATTCTAGATTTCCCAGGATGTTGCATTTTATTTTTGTAGATCCAATAACTCTGGGTTTATCTCTGGCAAGGGAGAATTTCAGACTAATCAGGAAGGAGTAGATGGACTGAGGCAGCCCATTCTCGCAGGGCCTCTCCAGTTACCCAGTCAGGCAGCTTAACCATATATGGTTTTGGGAACACTTCAGCAAAGATGTAAATCCTGCTTATCTCAAAAAGTTGCTGATTCTTGATCTAATCAATAACCTGGATGAGAATGAACCTTCATGTTGATAAAGCTTGGCATGAAAATTCTACTCAATTGATATGCACTTGAGAAATCAGCAATGCCTTGTTTCAACAGACATCTGAAAAGTTCTGAGGGCAGGTTTTGAGTAAGTTAACTCCTTTAACTTATTACCAATTAGGTAGGCATTTCTTGGGTTGTTTTATAGTCATATCTCTCTGGATTTAGGGGATTGCCTTGGACTGGATTAGGCCTTCTGTCCATTAATGTCACTAACTGGACCCCTGAGACAGCATTCCAGATACTGCATCAGGCTGCTCCACGTACAGCTTTTCTCCTCCTCTCTCCCCTCTCTTTCCTTTTCTTGTCTTCCACCTCTCTACTTTTCATTTCTCTGTGGCCTGTGGCTGGGAGCCCCACTAACATTAATCGATCCATTGTCCAGTAGATATCTTCCACGCACCAGGCAGCACGCTGGGAGCTGTGGAGGATTCAACAATGAACACGACACGTGTTTGTCCTTGATGAACTTACCCATTCACTAGGGAAACGAGCATACACAAACATAGGGATGATCCCACACTGGGAATACTTCGCTATAAATATAAGTACAAGTATAAATACCAGAAACTCAGGCAAGGAGAATTCACCATTACCTCAGACAGTCAGGGGAAATGACTTTCCAGGGTTGGCGAGACTTGAAAAAGTAATGAGAAGTTAACAGCTAAGAGACTGATGTTTCCTCAAGAAAAACAAACAAATGCTGTTGAGCCCTGGACTAGTTCTTCTGGACCTATAATTTAAAATGTTCTTCACAGTCCAAAGTGAAATACTGAATTTCTGAAGCAGATTTTGATTATGTTCAGAGTTTTTCTCAATATAATATCTACAGAATAGATACTATTTATAAGTATTAATAATTTTCATGGCAATTTGAGTATCTAAACAAATTACTAAGCATATACCAATTCACTTGAACTTGTAAGAAACATCCTCTCTAAAGTCCAAGTTAGTTGTGTAACTGACTCTACTGTTCCCTCTTATCTACACATATTGAAAGTTGTGAGTATTTAAATGTATTAAAATATCATTAAAATATCGGAAATGACTGTGCATTAGCTGCCTATCTTCCTATTAAGACTTGGACCTGGTGTCAAATCGGAGCAGCTGTGTTCCACTGAAACAGCGCCCCAGACACAAGAGTAGATATTGTGGCAGGCTCCAGTCCAACCGTCTCATTATTACAGGCTGTGAAGGGTTTCCCTAAAAGCCAGTCATCAGCTTTTGCCTTTCTGTGTTAGTATTGGCACAACCTCTGTATCTTAGTAGTGGGAGTCAAGTGCCGACCTTTCTACACCTTGCTCTTTCTTCTCCCGACCCTGGCTTTATTTAGTTTGTTTTGACAATTGATTTGCTTCCTCATGCACAAGCCTCCCTTTCCTGAAAGGAAGAGAAGGCTAGAAGGTCAAGCACTCCGACTCCTCACCGTAAGTTCATGGCTGCTTTCCCTACTCTTGCCCAGGTTGTCTACTGACACACGCAGCTACAGGCACAGTTACATTTGTTTAGGTTAATCTCTGATAATATGGTGACCCAAACTACCCATTTTGATACCTATAGTTGGTATTATTCCTGCCTCCAAGGTCCTCAGGAAAAACAAACATCTTTTATAATAGTTATTCTCTTTTTCTTACCATACAAGCATCATAATCAAATCAGGAAAACCCTTTCTGGTGATAAATTCTGTTAGAGATAAGCCTCAGACCCACGCAACTGTTTGGTGTGATAGAAGGTCACAGAAGAGAGGCTTTTCCGCCGGTGGGTCTACATTCTGTGTTGCCTGGAGGGCTGCAGAGCCCCACCTGCAATTTGCAGCAATTTTCCACCTCAAGTCCAGAAAGGTCATTCTGTGTTTAGTTAACCTAATCTCTTACTGTGCATGGATTTTAAATTGCCTACGAGTGAGTAACACACTACAACTCTTTATTAATTTATATTGGGAAGCTTGATTTAATTTGCCAAAGTTAATATTTTTTTTTCCTTTTGGTCCCTCAGTGCTGCTTTGTTCATGGCAGCTGCTGACTAAGGGGTAGGGTGTTGGTGTCCATCAGCGTAGATTCTGTTGACCAAGGATGATTTTCGGGCTCAAGGATTCAGAAAATTTTCTAAGTAATCTGGAAGGGAAAGCTGTGTTCTCCTGGACCTCTGTTTCACCTTGCCTTTCTTGCCCAGTGTTGCCTTGGATGACTGTTGACCAAGGATGATTTTAGAGTTCAAGGGTTCAGAAAATTTTCTAAGTAATCTGGAAGGGAAAGCTGTGTTCTCTTGGACCTCTGAGTTTTACCTTGCTTTTCTTGCCCAGTGTTGCTTTACCCCCTTGTGAATTCTGCTGAATAATATCATTGTTTGTCTTTAGTGCTCTCCTCCCTGCTTTAACCAGTTCCTCCTTGTTTGGTGAATAAGTAATGTTTCACATTTTCCTGAGGTCAATGCCAGGAACCTGCACAGCAGAAAGCACCAAAACAGCTTTTTCACTGAAGTCCTTAAAACATAACCTGAAGCAGACTAAAGTTTTAAAGCTGAGTACAAAAAGAGTTTGACTACAATTTCTTGTTGCCTAGATGTGGAATTTCACTTGATTTTCTGATTGTGTGTGTGTGTGTGCATGTGAGAGAGAGGGGTGGGGGAGGAAAGAGAGAGAGAAAGAGAGAGAGACAGACTAAATGTCTCTGTGTGTCAGTTCTTTTATACTCTATTTGCATTCATTCATTCATTCTCCCTCTCCTTTGCATGGTTCAATGTAATTTTTTTCTGTTACTCCTGCCGCTAAAACACAACCAAAACTGATGGTCAGGTAGTCCACAGAGGTATGGCTGTGATGATTGTCAAATATGGAAATGCTCTGAACCCGATGACAAGTAATTGTTGCCTCAGACCACACCTGAGTGGTCCTCTGCTGCCAAGGGATCCCCCAGACCTCTCCCAATCCAGGGTTCACACCTGGCATAGCTGGGAGTGAGTCTCTGGGATTCTACTTCGATGTACCTCTCCCTGTACTCATTCTGTTTAGTGTCATCTAGGCTGCACCAGTAATTACATTATTTTGATTATCACCTCCTCTAAACACAAGCACCTAACTCACAGAGTACATGGGTATTCAGCCAATCTTGGTTCTGAAATTCAGCCAAGATCTGTGAAGGAAGCCCAAGAAATCCCTGAACAGTGAGAACAGATTCCACAAAGTTTAGGCACCAATGATCACCTACTTTCCTCATTGTTTGTGACAATCTAGATGGTCACAATATGGACCCAGCTATCTGGCTGAAGTGGGAGCTTCCCATCACTAAAGCAGACTTGAATGTCTTCCAAGGCCTTTTCCAAGCAAATGATATTTAAAAATTAGTAAACATTGCAAATTCTCCCACAAAGGGCATAACTTGAATGTCACATGAAGTATGTAAGAGCTAAATAAGTAAAGAACCAGGCACTACCTTAAGGCCTCTGTTTGCCTGTTCTTGGTTTAGACAGCTGGTGGCTGCAAGATTCAACTCGATATAGTGTAAGCCTGTCATTATGGGACTTTATGCTGGAGCACTGCTTATCCATGGCAACCAAGAGGATGTGGGATGAAATGACAAGCATGTGTGGGGGTATCAGAATGTTGGGCAGGGAAGTGGTTTGATTTTGGGAACAAGCAGTTGAACTTTGTATGTACAATGACAACAATGAAGGAAGGATTTATCTGTGGGTAAAACTGAAATGGAAGGAATCTAGTCTCCTGAAATGGATGAGGCCACCACTGCTACAAGCCACTCCGGAGGGACATTAACTCTGCAGAGTATGGCATCCAGGGGAAGTGGCTCTGGTAGCCAAAGCTTGTCTTCTGAAGAAGGTTGCAGGTGAGCTGTTGGGAGTGAAGGAAGCAGAAGCAGAGGGTCTGGGTGGAATGTCAGTATGGCTGCTGCAGTGACTTCTTGCAAGTTAGCTAACCTGAACATAACTTCTGTTTTCTCCTTTGTAAAATGGGGATTATAATATTCCCCAACCCCCCCTACCTTTCTTAGCCTTTGTAAGTTATGGGGTTGGTTGTGACAAGTGTCAGTGATGATTTTTACTAGGAGTCTGGGAAGCGAAGTGGGTCCTGGAAGCAAAGTGGGTCCTGGAAAAGGGAAACACCCCGGGGGCCTGCAGCCACGAGGCCCCTGGCACCCCACGTGCTCTCTGATCATATCCGGCTGGGTTGTATACCTTTCTTAAATTTAAAAAATTCAAATCCCAGGAAAGTTGAAAGATCACAATAATTAACATCCATATCCTGCCCTTAGATTCACCAGCTATTAGCACACACACACACACACACACACACACACACACACTTTTATAAGCCATCTGAAAGTAGTATGCTGGTGTTGTGATACTTCACTTCTACATGATTCTGAATAATGCACAAAGACATTTGTCACTTTTCTATTCAGTAATCCTATTTCCATATCTAAGGAAACAAAATTCAATGATATTCAACAACCAATCGATCATAAAATTTCTAAATTGTTTCTGCAATGTTGTCAGAGTCAAGGTTAGTGCATTGCATTTGCCTGCTGTTTCTTTCACAGACTTTAGAACAGCCTTCCTTTCTCCTTCTGTTCTTTCTTATTGACTCTATGACACACCCAGGTCAAATGTCCTGCAAAGCACTTTGTGCATTCCTGTCACTCTTTCCTTGCTGCGTTGTGTTTCTGAGTCAGCCCTTCTAGCTCTGGTCTGTGGGTCATGGGGTTAGTTTTGGTGCTGTAACCTAAGGACCTTGCTAGATGCTCTGGGTTTGCATTGACGGAACGAAGGGTAAATTTTTGCACACATGTGCCTCCAAAGGACTCCTGGTTTGCTCAATTTCTATTCATTACCACCTAAACCTATGTTTACTACAAATCAGTCATACTTGCTACACCATGACCTCTGGATCAGTTTTAAAATGTGAAGCAGAAAAGGGTTTTTCACTTTTCCATCTGCAGTGATGGTGTGGGTTCATTCTCAATGCACCAAAAGTAAAGTGGGGGTTGAAGATTTGAAAGAGGATTTGTTGTTTCTGGCTTAGGTATGTGTGAAGAAATATTCTTCCCCTACAGCTTGTCCATAACAGACTAACACACTGTAGGCTGTAAATAGGGCTAAGACTTTGAGTTGTGAAATATTGGAAGAGTGGAGAGGACAGAAAACTGGGTTATTACTGCCACAAGCCTCTCCAGCATTTACACAGCTCCTCTTATTTCCCCAGGGATCTAGAATCATGGAGACAGAAGGGATCCTTTTGCAGATGAGGAAATGACTCCTAGAGAGACAAAGTGATTTGCCCAATGCCACCCAGCTCGTTGGTGGGCAGACCTGAGATTTAAGTGCATCTCCTAAATCCAGCCGTGTGTTTTGTCTGTTGTACACACAGATGGAGTCACTAGATTTGTATTTATATGCCTGAGAAAATAGTTTGAAATGGCAAGTGCTGGGGAAGAAGAGAACACAATTAAATTAGCAGATGTGAGAGACTCTCATAACAGTTATAATGACAGTAGTGTTTTTCTCCCCTATCCTTCAATCTTTAAACATGACAAAGATGGCATTCTCTATGAAAGGACAGAGCATTTTGCTTCTTGAAAATTCTTTCCATTCTGGTCTTCCAAAATCATAGTTTTTTGACCTTTGGAGTTTGAGTCAAGATACTATGTATTTGGGGATAGGAAACTTTCTTGGGTTGCTGTAATGAACAGATTAGTTGTTTTTGAATTGCAAACTGAATCACTTTGAAACTATTTGTTTTTCACATGCATTTTCCTTCTGAAGTTATTTTGCAAAAATCTTTCTCTTCCTCCTCCACAGATATATAAATATCCATTGCAATTACCAGGTGTCTGTCTCTACCTGTCTATTACAGAGGGAGTTTTCAGAAGTTCCAATTACATACCAAGTTTCAGATCATCACCTAGATTGTATTTTGATCTTAAAAATAGAATTTAATGTATTTTTTCTCAACCAAGGTGCAAATATTTCTGTGGTTTTATTTTTTGTGCATAAAATATATTTGTTCAATGGGTCTCCTTTTTTCAGTTAAAAAAAGTTATCTTCAGTTCCCTACAGAAAGGAAGGAAGGAAAGAAGGAAAAAGAAAAAATAATTGTCAACCACCTACACTTAGTCACGGTTTAATATTTTGGCCAATTATTTAGGCTGTGAATTTTTCAAGCTCTTTTCAATGTTTATGAAAATCTTCTCCAGGATCAGTGAAGGAAGCAAATCAGTAAGCTACACATCTTTACCAGTTAGATGTTTTGGCTGCAAATAGCTGAAACAAACAAATAAACCTTCAGACTGCTTTAAATAATTAAATTTATTGGCTCATATTATAAGGAAACTAAAAATGGTGTGGCCTTCAGGGTGCATTAATCTTGTGAGGTGATGATGTCTTCAGGGACTCAGGTTCTTTCTATCTCACCATTCTGCTAACCGCAGAATACACTTTGTTTTAAGGCTGGTTACTCCTGGGTCAAAATATGCTTGTCAGTAGCAATTGGAACCAGATGAGTCCTTTTTCAGGTTTAGTTTGAAAGAGAGATAACCTTTTCCTATGGTTCTCTCTGGTGCCCAGAAAATTTCCCAGAACAAGTCCCCTTATATTAACCTAAATTGAGTCATGTGACCATTTCTGAACCAATTCCTGTCACAAGGAGAATTCCATACTTATACCTTATTATAGTAGGGTGAGTTCCTCAGGAAGCAAGCTCTGAGACAATTCGCATGCATGAGGTACCTCCCTCTTGACTGGTTACTGGATGTGAGCTGACTACAGGGACACCTTGTAGCCTAAGGCAAGTTCTCTGTCTTTGCCTTGCCTTTCCAGGGCGATCCCTAGAAAGGTACTCAGTTGAGAGCCATCCATTATCAAAATCCTAGCAGCTGGGGAAATGGATATTTCAGTCTTGAAGTGTGGGGATCTGGGCAGCGCAGCACAACATACACTGCATTTTACCCATTGATCGATTTGGCTCTACCTACTTTCCTTGTATAATATGCTTTCAGAATACCTCCTCCAGGAGTCTGATTGTTCTGTGTTCCTGGGGAACTTACAAAAAGGAGGTTAGCAGTCAGAAAAAATTGCTACCACTTTGAGGTTTGAGGGGTTGAATAATCAACTTGCCACCAAGTAGCTAGTTTCTTCAAAGGGTGACGGATGCTACAGCCCCTCACTTCCACCTGCAGTGGTAGGCAGATTGTGAAAGAATATCAGAATTTGAGGTATCACCTAACTAGCAGGGAATTTACCATAGTTTTCTTTTTCAGGTATTTCCAGCCTCATTTCAACACAGTCAAAATCTGGAAGTCAACCCTGTAGAATCAACAGAGATCCAGAAAAATTCCTTTAGTTTTGGCTTGAGAAGCAGAAAAGAGAAGTTAAAACTCAGAGGTTGGAGGAATAACCCTGGGTTTTGCATTTTTTTCCCTTTTTCTTTTTCTCCATTCACTTTTACCTCAGGATCTTGTGGTGGGGGCAGTGGCAGCAAAGCAGCCAGCGAGGGAAACTGCAAAAGTCAAAATTCTGAGAAAGGGGAACTTTCAGTTTTCATTTGGTGTAGCTACAGTACCAAGAGGCAGAACAAAAAACCTCTCCCCCAGTTCCCACCCCCTTTCTGTCCTCAAGTCATTTGGACCCCAGGTGTGACTTACTCACATCCATGAGTGATTTTTGGCTGATGGATTGAAAAAAGGAGGGCCAGGGCACCAGAAAGTACTAGGGAGACAGGAGAGAAGGAACAGTTTGGGAACTGGATCCCATAAAACTGGGAGCATCTGGGCCAGTCTCTAGCCTGTGCATGGTGGATCTGCTCTTCATTAGCACTCCAAAGACAATGAGGGCTGAGCTAACAGACAGACCTCTTACCAGGTCACAGGACAGAGCTGAATAGCATTTCAAGCCTTTGAAACTTGAACTGACATTATAACCATAGCACACAAAAAAGTGAGTTGGAACTTAAAAGTTTGAGCTTAACCAGGTCAAGTGCCTGCTAAGATAAAAACATAAACATTCTCTCTAGGATTTAAATAACACCCAGAGAGTCTCATAAAGTGATATTCAAAATTTCCAGGACATAATCCAAAATTACTTGGCATTTGAAGAACTATGAAATTGTCAAAAGATAATGAGTAGATGCCAATGATGAGATAGCAGAGATGTTGGAATTATTTGACAAGGACTTTAAAACAGATATTATGGGAAGAATTGTGAACATTTTTTTAATCAAGCTTAAAATAGAAGACATAAAGATGAAGCAAATGGAAATTTTAGAACTAAAAAACACATTAACCAAATTTAAAACTTCATTGGAAAGACTCAATAGCAGAATGAAGAAAAGAGAGGGAAGAAATAATAGTAAACTTGATGCCAAATCAATGGAAATTATTCAATATGGACAACAGAGAGAAGAAATATTGAAAATTAAAGAATAGCCTTCTGGTCAAGATGGTGATATAGGAAGACATGGTTAGCCTCTTTGCACACCACATCAAAATTACAATGAAACTATGGAACAACCATCAGGAATGTCAGAAATTGAGTTGAATGAAAGTCTGACAACTATGGAATTGAAGAAACCACATCCATCCAGATTGGTCGGAGGGGCACAGACATGGAACAAGTTGGCCCCACAATGATGTGGATAAAAATTCTGGAGGGATTATCTTGGGAGTGAGGAGTCCCAGACCCACACCAGGCTCCCTAGTCTGGGATTCCAGTCTAATTCCCCACAACTTCTGGCTGCGAAAACCAGCAGGGATTAAGATGGTAGAAGAGGCTGCTAGAGCCCCAAGCCACTCTTCTTAGGGAGCCCACACATGGACTCATCTACTCAGACTCACTTTCTCTGAGCTCCAGCACCCAGGTGGCAGCTTGAAGGGCACCAGTTGCATATAGAGAGACTGAAGTGTCTGGCATAGGGGTGAGCAAAGGCCATTGCCCCTTTGCTGAGCTCTCTCCCTACACAGTCAGTAGGCTGGTGCCATATCTGAGACTCCATCAACCTGCCTAACACTATGTGACCCACTTTGGAGATCCACAGAGGCTCCAACCCACACAACTTATGGGCCCACCCAGCTGCTTTTCCATAACAATGGCTGGTCTTGGTTCCTAAATCCTATCAAACAAGCAGTAGCTGGCTTCAGTGAGCCCTAGTGGTAGCCAGATTAGAGTCACAATTTGGCTTCATCTGGGAATCTCCAAGCCCAGCACAAGTAGCCACCATCTCAGATTGCTTTATAGGTCAGGCAGGGTGCCCTGGGTAAAATACAGGGGGGATTGACCTTGGCTTGGACCACCTGGGAAACCCCAGGGCCAATGCACCCCGTACACAGCTACAGACCATGATGGAGCACCACCACCCTGCCCCTGCACAGCTGATCCTCTACAGAGGGCAGAGTTTGGTGGACACTGGTCACAGCCAGTCCTTGCAGCAGACTGGCCTAGGTAAATGCTGTCCAATGATCTGCCAACAACAACCAAAGCTCAACTACAAGAGGAGGGTATACTCAGCCCACACAAAGGACGCTCCTTGTGTACTCAGGTTGGGTGATAAGGGAAGCTGTGCCACTGGACCCTACAGGACACCTACTACATTAGGCCACACTACCAAGACATGGAGTCATAGCAGCTGTACCTGATACATAGAAACAAATACAGAGAGGATGCCATAATGAGCAAACAAAGCAACATGGCCCAAATAAAAGAACAGATCAAAACTCTAGAAAAAAGCTAAACAAAATGGAGATAAGCAATCTATCAGATGCAGAGTTCAAAACATTGGTTATAAGGATGCTCAAGGAACTTAGTGAGGACCTCAGCAGCATAAAAAAAAACCCAGTCAGAAATGAAGGATACACTAATTGAAATAAGGAACAATTTACAGGGAAACAACAGTAGAATGCATGAAGCTGAGAATCACATCAATGATTTGGAACATAAGGCAATAAAACAAACAATCAGAACAATAAAAAGAAAAAAGGATCCCCCCAAATGAGGAAAATGTAAGCAGCCTCTGCAACAACTTCAAGAGGTCCAACATTTGCCTTATAGGGGTGCCAGTAGGAGAAGAGAAAGAGCAAGAAATTGGAAATCTATTTGAAAAAAATAATGAAAGAAAGCTTCCCTAATTTGGTGATTGAAGTGGACATGCAAGTCCAGGGAGCACAGAGTCCTGATTATGATGGATACAAAGAGGCCCAGTCCAAGACATGTCATTATTAAAAGGCCAAAGTTTAAAGATAAAGAGAGACTCTTCAGAGTAAGAGGAAAGAAGCTAGTTACCAGAATATTGCTAGATGGGAGGGGAGAGTGGGAGAGAATGGGTGAAGAGGTGAAGGGATTAAGAAGTACTAATTGGTAGTTACAGAATAGCCATGGAGATGTAAAGTACAGTGTAGGAAATGAAGTAGCCAAAGAACTTGGATGCATGACCCATGGACATGAACAATGGTGGGGGGATTCCATCAGGGAGTAGGGGGTGCTGCATGGAAGGGGGCAAAGGGAGACAAATCAGGATAACTATAATAGCATAATCAATAAAATATAATTAACAGGAAAAGAAAAATTAAAGAATAGAACTCAAAGTTCCAATGGGACAGCTAAAGGCCTAATGTTTGTTTCCTCACATTCCCTGAGGGAGAGAAGAGAGAATGTGGTGCTGGGAAGAGATTTGAAGAAATGATGGTTGAAAACTTTGCATGTTTGGAGAAAGAAAGATACTTACAAATTTTAGAAGTGGAGCAATCCCCAAACAGGATAAAATTAAAGAAATCCCTACCCAAATATATCATACTCACATTTCTGAAACATCAATGACAAAAAAAAATTCTTGGAACAGCTAGAGAGAAACGATGCATTATCTCTAGGAGAACAACAATTTGATGACAATGATTCTCTTGCACAAGACTGTGCAGGTCACAAGGAATTCACACAACATTTTTCAAGGGCTGAAAAAAAAAGTGTCAGCTCAGAATTCCATATACAGCAAAAATATCTTTCAGAAATAAAAGTAAAATAAAAAACATCCTCAGATGAAGAAACTAAGAAATTCTGTACCCAGCAGGCCTGCTTTAAAATAATTGCTAAAGGGAAATAATACCCAAAAGAAACTTGGA
Source organism: Trachops cirrhosus (assembly GCA_028533065.1). Lineage (NCBI taxonomy): Eukaryota > Metazoa > Chordata > Mammalia > Chiroptera > Phyllostomidae > Trachops > Trachops cirrhosus. The sequence goes on along the minus strand of CM052541.1, from coordinate 133,740,650 downwards.
ACATTAAAAATAAAGAACAACAGAACTGGTAAATATTTGGGTAAATACAATAAACTATTCTCCTCTTGAATTCTGTAAAATGTGTCTAATGGTGAAAACAAAAGTATAACATTGTCTGAGGGAACTTTCAGAATATGTAAATATGATATTTAAAACAATACCTCTACCATAAAGAAGGGCAGGGTAAGGGAAACTTTTTGGTTTTAAGGTTTCTATATTTCAATTGAAGTGAAAAATATTGATTATACCAATTAGTTAACAGAGATTGTTAGAACAGATTAAAAATCATGTCTTAACCATATGCTGAATATAGGAAACATAATTCAATTATAAAGATATAGGTAGGTTAAAAGCAGAGAATGGGAAAAGATATACAATGCAAAAACTAATAAGAAGGAAGCTGGAATGGTTATACTGATGTCAAAGTATACTTCAGAGGAAAGAAATTACCTCTGGGTGAAAAGAGATATTACATATTGATTACATAAAAATAAAAAGGCAAATTCACCAAGAAGACATAAGAGTCTAAATGTGCATGTACCTAACAACAGAGCTTCAAAATACATGAAACAAAACCTGACAGAACTGGTAAGAGAAATTGACAAATTAAAAATTTGTGGTTAGAGAGTTCACCACTCCTCTCTCAGTAATAGATAGAACAAATAGACAAAAAATCAGCATCGATATGGAGCTGGACATGAACCACTGAATCTAACTGACATTTTAAGACACTCCATCCAACAGCAGAATATACACTCTTTTTAAGTGCATATAGAATATTTTCCAGGAAAGACCATAACCTGGGTCATAAGTCAAACTTTAAAAATTTTGAAAGAATTGTCTTGTCCCTGATCTTAGTGGGCAAGTTTCAAATTTCTCACCATCAAATATGATGTAAGCTTCAAGATTTTTGTCAATGTTCTTTATCAAGTTGAGGCAGTTCGTTCTATTCCTAGTTTACTGAGACTTTTTCTCATGAGTAGATGTTCGATTGTGTCAAATGCTTTTTTCATATCTATTAGTAAGATCACGTGATTTTTCTTCTTTAGCCTGCTGATGTGACAGATTGCATTAATTGATTTTCAAATGTTGAATCAGCCTCGCATACTTGGGATAAATTTCACTTGGCTATGGTATACAATTCTTTTTATACAATATTGGATTCAATTCGCTAATATATTGAGGATTTTTATATCTATGTTCACAAGAAATTTTGGCCTGTAGTTTTCTTGCAGTATCTTTGGGTCTGATATTAGCATAACTGTCATTTCCTAGAATGAGCTAGACAGTATTTCCTCAGATTCTATCTTATGAAAGAGATTATAGGAAATTGGTATAATTCCTTCTTTAAAAATTTGGCAAAATTCACCAGTGAACACATCTAGGCCTGTTGGTTTGTTTTAAAAGATTATTAATTACTGATTCAATTTCTTTAATAATTATAGACCTATTCAAATTATCTATTTCTTCTTGTGTTAGCTTCACCAGATTGTGTCTTTCAATTAAATATTTTATTTCATTTAGGCTGTGAAATTTGTTGGCATAGAGTTGCTCATATAGTTATCCTTGTAATGTTCATGGGCTCTGTGCTGATGTCCCATCTTTCTTCTTTGGTATTAGTAATTTGTGTCCTCTCCCTCTTTTCTCTTAGTCCAGCCACAGCCTTGTCAATTTTGTTGATCTTATAAAGATCCAGCTTTGGTTTTATGGTTATTTTTTCATCTATTCACTTCCTGTTTTCAATGTGATTGATTTCTGATATTATTATTATTATTACTAAAGATTTTATTTATTTATTTTTAGAGAGAGGGGAAGGGAGGGAGAAAGAGAGGGAGAGAAACATCAGTGAGTCGTTGCCTCTCACACATCCCCACTGGGGATCTGGCCTGCAACCTAGGCATGTGCCCTGACAGGGAATCAAACTGGTGACCCTTTGGTTCACAGGCTGGCACTCAGTCCACTGAGCCATGACAGCTGGGGCATGAAACTCCTGAAAGGCAAAATAATATGGATAAATTTGAGCTTCAGCTATGCAGCCCAGATTTCCCTGGCCTGTCTAACTTGGAGGCACACCTGACTCGTGATTATAAGGGTTAGGAGGCTTTCTTCCTGCCTTCATGTAGACAATATTTATTGAACTGTTAGGTTCCTGGAAATGTTCTAGGTAAAAAAATAAATGATAGACAAAAATTCCTGGTCTAGTGGGGAACATGTACACTAAACAATTATACAATACACAAAGCATTTTATTTAGAGAGGGGCTGCCCTAGTACACGGCAAGTGATGGAAGGCAAATGACCCAGGGCAACGGGAGTAGGGATGCAGCAGAGGCAATAGGAGTTACTTGTCTTCCGGGAATATGCCATTCAACCTGTGCCAGTCCAGAGGCAGAGCCCTGCACCTATCATGGTTATTCCTGGAAAACTGTGTTCACAAAAGCAATATTAGACAATGTAGTGATCTGTAAGAGAGGGTTTCATTAATCATCCTATTGCAGAAACATAAAATCTTCACTAAATATTTGTTTCTCCTGAATTCTTCCTCAGCCTTATCTACCAGGTGACGAGGTGATGACAGACTGGAATTTTATGGCTATATAGGAGCAGCGAGCCTTAGTGAAGGCAGGTGGAAGAAAGAACATCCTGGGCAGGAGAACACGGTACAAGCCAAAGTTTCTGAGGCCTAAGATTATGTCCAGTTTAAAAAGGGGGAAATAGTTTAGGATTGTGTTATGCATTGCTAAGACCTGGGGAGCGGCACGAGCAGAGGTAATTTTAGAAGCATGCTCCTGATGGCAGGCACAGAATTATTTGAATGGTGGACACCCCAAGAGCAGGGAGATGAGTCAGAAACCTGGGGCACTGGTGAGGAAGGAAGGGGAGCCAGGATGGAAAAAGTGAATTAAAATATTGGAGGGTTGAAGTCATAGATACCTCTGTGAGGTAGAAGGGAGGGCACTATGAGTGGGGACATGAGACAGCTAAAAGTTGGGGGGTTTTTAGAGAGTAAGATATTAGGTTACCTTATGTAAAACCTAAGATGAGGAAGAGTCCTGGATAATGAAAGATTGAAGATGTGACTCTAAGGGTGAGAAACCACAGTCTAATGGCAGGCAAGAGATGATGATGATAGTGACTTGCCTTTAGTTTCATGAAGAATACAGAGGTAAGAAGCAGGCTTGGAAGTGAGATCATCACATAGAACACAGCCTGGCATATTGAAGCCCCTTATAAATAAATGATTGAGGTGCAAAAATAAGTATATAGTTAAATTCAGAATCCAGTTGACCTTTGAACAACATGGATTTAAACTGAGGGTGTCCACTAATATGCAGATTTTTTTCAATTGACCACAGTTCAATTCCTCCATACAGTAAACCCAAGTGGTTCATGCGTCAACTCCACAGTTGGGAATCTGTGTATGTGGAGGGCTGACTGTAGTTCTACATGGATTTTTGACTTTGCTGAAGGTCTGTGCCTCTAATCATTGTGTTGTTTGAGTCAACTGTACTCTAATGTTGTAAGGGTGGTGGGTAAATCACTTAAGTCACAAGAGAATGTCCAAGCTAAGAAAAAGTCTTTTAAGAGTTTATCTGAGCAGAACTGATGACAGTTGCTGGGAAGCAAAACCTCAATGAATTGAGAAAATGCTCCAGGGAACGGTGGTTTTGCAGCTTATTTTATACATTAGAATCTATGGAGGAGACTGAAGGAAGGTTACATGAAATTTACTGGTGGTAGATTAAGAAGGCAGGAGAAGGCAAAGTGGGGAAATCTCTGAGGTTGGATAAAAGTAAAATGGAGAGATACATACTTTTTAAATTTTTTGAAATTATATTTTATTGATTATGCTATTACAGTTGTCCCAGTTACACCCCCTATGTCGCCCCCCAGCAGTCCCCCACTCCTGCAGGCAATCCCCACACCATTGTTCATGTCCATGGGTCATGCATACAAGTTCTTTGGCTACTCCATTTCCTATACTGTACTTTACATCCCCATGGCTATTCTGTAACTACCTATTTGTACTTCTTAATCTTCTCACCAATTCATCCTTTTTCTTATACCCTATCTGGCAACTATCAAAAGGCTCTCCACATCCACGATTCTGTCTCTGCTCTTCTTGTTTGCTTAGTTGGTTTTTTAGATTCAATTGTTGATAGATATGTATTTATTGTTCATAGTTTTGATCTTCTTTTTCTTGAATAAGTCCATTTAACATTTCATATAATAATGGCTTGGTGATGAGAACTCTTTAGTGTTTTTTTTTTTTGTCTGGGAAGCTTTTTACCTACCTTTCGATTCTAAATGATATCTTTGCTGGGTAGAACAATCTTGGCTGTAGGTTCCTGCTTTTCACAACTTTCAATATTTCTTGCGAATCCCTTCTAGCCTGCAAAGTTTCTTTTGAGAAATCAGCTGACAGTCTTATGGGAACTCCCCTGTAGCTAACTAAGTGCTTTTCTCTTGCTGCTTTTAAGATTTTCCTTTTATCTTTAACCTTTGTGATTTTAATTATGATGTGTCCTGCAGTGGGTCTCTTTGTTTCCATCTTGTTTGCTACTCTCTGTGCTTCCTGGGCTTGCATGTCTATTTCATTCACCAAATTAGGGAAGTTTTCTTTCATTTTTTTTTCAAATAGATTACCAATCTTTTGCTCTTTCTCTTTCCCTTCTGGCACCTTTATGAAGTGAATGTTGAATCTCTTTAAGTTGTCCCAGAGGTTGCTTACACTATCCTCATTGTGGGGGTTCTTTTTTCTTTTTGTTGTTTAGATTGGTTGTTTTTTGCTTCCTTATGTTCCAAATCTTTGATTTGATTCTTGGCTTCATCCACTCTACTGTTGCTTCCTTGTAAATTGTTCTTTATTTCAATTAGTGTATCCTTCATTTCTAACTGGATCTTTTTTTATGCTGCTGAGGTCCTCATTGAGTCCCTTGAGCATCCTTATAACCAATGTTTTGAACTCTGCATTTGATAGATTGCTTATCTCCATTTTGTTTAGTTCTTTCACTGGAATTTTGATCTGTTCTTTCATTTGTGCCACGTTTCTTTGTCTCCTGTTTTTGGCATCCTCTCTGTGTTTGTTTCTATGTATTAGGCAGAGCTGCTGTGACTCCATGTCTTGGTAGCATGGCAAATGTAGTAGGTGTCTTGTAAGGGCCAGTGGCACAGCCTCCCCTACCAAAGCTGGGTACTGAAGGTGAGCCCTTTCATGTGGGTTAAGTACATCCTCCTCTTATAGATGAGCCTTAGTTATTGTTGTCAGGTCAATGGGAGGGATTTACCCAGGTCAGTCAGCTGTAAGGATTGGCTATGACCACTGACCACCAACCTCCACCCTCCATGGCTGATCTGTTTTACAGGGCAGGGTGGTGGTGGTCTCATGTGGTTATAACTGTGTACTGGGTGCATTGGCCCTGGGGTTTCCCAGGTGGTCTGGCCCAAGGTCAGCACCTATGTTTTGCCTGCGGCCACCCTGCTTGAACTATAAAGCAATCTGAGATGGCTGCTACTTGTGTTGGTCTTGGAGATTCCCAGGTAAAGCCAAGCTATGAATCCAGGCTGGCCATGCCCTGGGGCACTTAGCAAGAAGTACAGTGGCTGGTGACTCATCAAGCTGGGTGTTGCTTGTTTGAAAAGATCTAGGAAGTTGTGAAGCTTGAGCCAAGACCAATCATTCATATGGAAAAGACACTAGTAACAGCTGTAAATTGGGTGGGATGGAGCCTCAGGGGATCTCCAGGGCAGGGTAAACAGTGTCAACCAGGTTGATGCAGACTCAGTATGGCACCTGCTGCTGGCTCTGTGGTTGTGTGTGGGGAGGGTTCAGAAAAAGGACAATGGCCTCTGCCTGACTTTCTATCTGAGATAAAGCTGTCCCCCAGCTCTTGTCTTGATTCCAGACACTTCAGTTCTTCTCTGTATGCCACTGGTGCTTTTCAAGCTTTTACCCTGGTGCTGGAGTTCAGAGTGAGAGAGTCAGAGTTAATATGTGTGTGGGTTCTTTAAGAACTGCTTGGGACTCCAGAAGTTTCTTCCACCAACTCAATCTCCACTGGTATTTGCAGCCAGAAGCTATGGGGACTTATCTTCCTGGGACTGGAATCCTGGGCTGGGGTCCTGGTGTGGGGCTGGGACTCTTGGCTCCTGAGTTGTCCTTCTTGAATTTTCATCCATCACATGTGGACGTGGGACCAGCCCATTCTGCATTTCTGCCCCTCCTACCAATCTGGATAGATGTGGTTTCTTTAATTCCATATTAAAGTTGTCAGACTTCATGCAGCTCAGTTTTTGATGATTCTGAGTGATGGTTGCTCTATAATTTAGTTGTAATTTTGATATGGTTGTGGGAAGAGGTGAGCCATGTTTATCTATGCTGAAGTTGGATTCCACACATACCTCTTTAATGTTGACAGGCACAGGATGGTTAACATTACAGCACATGGAGATGGTATGTGGTAAACAAGATAACAGTGTTGTCTTGTGTTTTGGTGCCAATGGCTGTACTTTCAAGAGGTCTGGAAAGAAAGTTACTCTGACCTTGCAAAGGTATGTTATCTTAGATACACAAAAACAGAAGACAATTTCATAGGTAAGGATAGATCTTTGTCATGGAAGCCACAGGCCTAGGATATGAGTACCCACTGTGACCCACATTTAGTTAGGAATTTTTACATTCATACAACCCTGTGTGGGCAGAGACTACCTGCTCCTGTCCCTTGCTCCTTTGTTTTCTCTGCTCCTGTGCCTGAGCCCTCTGCGGCAAACATGCTCCTCTAGGTATTAGGTCAGGCCAAGAAACATCCAAACTTGATCCCCTAATTTGTATTTATTGGAGCCAGAGGTATTGGGGCAGCGCTGTATGTCTTGCCCCTGGCATTGTTCAATCCAGATGTCTGCCGGGCCAGAAAGAACAACCCAGAACCCTGGAATAAACTAGGTTCAAAAGATCTATCAGGTTATACTCAGTGAATGTAGATTATAGAAAACTGAAGAAAGAAGGTTCAGACTTTTTAAAAAAACAATACAATAGTTTGATGGTATTTTTTCCATTATTATTCTTCCCTGCTATACCCTCTTCTACATTCACCCCCACCCCTGCAATCATCCCACTGTCGTCTGTATCCATGAGTTCTTTTTCTTTTTTGCTCAATCCCTCCAACCATCCCTGCCTCGCCCCCAGGGTGGTCAGCCTGCTTTATATCTATGAATCTGTCCCTGTTTTGTTAGTTCAGTTTGTTCATTAGATTTCACATATGAGTGAAATCATATGATATTTGTCTTTCTTTGACTGGCTTATTTCACTTAGCATAATGTTCTCTAGGTTCATCTATGCTGTCACAAAGAGTAAAATTTTTCTTTTTTCTTTCTTTTTAATGGCTGAGTAGTATTCCATTGTTTAATGTACTATAGTTGTTTTATTCACTCATTTACTGATGGACACTTGGGCTTGTTACAAATCTTGGCTATTGTAAATAACGTTGCAATGAACATAGGGGTGCATATATTCTTTCAAATCAGTGTTTCTGGTTTCTTTGGTTAAATTCCCAGAAGTGGAATTGCAACGAAATGTTTCACTATAAAGCTGCTTAGAATGAGGGTCTTTTAGAGGCCGTCTGCAGTTTTTCACTGAACCAGGAAATATTACCCATCCACATGCATGAAATCTTGTTGGAGTATTGTGTTGGGGTTTATACTGATTAATAAATATCTGAAACTTGAAAAAAAAAACTACCCTGTGTGGTTACTCTGGTCTCTGAGTTTGTAAGGCCCACCATACGGGACTCCCGTGAGCCTGTCGGGTTCAGTACGTGGCTTCTTTTCCATCTACATTTACAATTCTAGTGTGTTTCAAAACGTTTTCAATGCTGTAGGAAAATAAGTGTGATTTATTGTCCAAAAATCCCAAAATTTCTATTCAGTAATTTTGGGGGAAAAGATGAAGCTTTAGATGATCTGGGACATGGCTTACAACGGTTCTCGTGTTGGGTTGTTTGTTAAGAGTTGGGAAGGAGTGTGAGGAGAGGACTCTCGAAGGGCTGCTCCCTGCCCCTCAGAGGTGCCCTCTGTCAATAGTACTGTGAGGTATATTTTTATATCTCCCCCTATTCAGGGATTGAAATAGGATGGTGGTTTCCCAGTAAGGGAGCATCTCACAGAAGAGGAAAGAGATGGATACAGGAGCATTGGAGAGGAGAAAAATGGAAATGGGAGATGTTGGAAGTTGTCTCTGAAGGCCAGGGTCCACCCAGGTCACAGATTTTCCATTGCCAGAATCAGGGCTGACGACCTGGCTAGAGCTGGGGCAACCTTCCACCCGGGACTTTGTACAGGCTTATCAGCCATTAATTTGCTGAGGCAAACCCGCCAGCTCTTAGAAAGAGGAAGTTTTCACATTTTAAATAGCTTGGCTTTTAGCCCCATCTTTCCTCTGGTTTGAGTCAAAGATGTACGTTTCCCTTAACAATAATAACTGGCTTTCGTTTTCTGTGCAAAGCTTTGTGGCTCTAAAATCAGCACGGTTTATTTTGAATTCATAGCCGCAGCTTAAACTGGGCTGACAGGACATGAATTGGAACAAAATGTGAGGGATTGTGATCTGGAGGGATGTATTGTTTTAGCTCAGGGAAAGAAATGAAATTTCTCTTGTAACTGGGTGTGCTGTCTGTGCCCGGCGAGGCCTGACACCTGCGATTCCTTTCTACCAACCAGGGAGCACCAGCGAGCTCTCACCTGTGTCCTGGTGCCTGAGGCCCCTTCAGTCAGGTTGTGGTCAGACCTCTTCTGGCTGTGACAAACAAAAGACAGAAAGGTCACTGGGCTTAAGTCGTCTTAGATCACACTGTGGCTACACTTCACTGCCCACCATTTTTAGGCCTTAGAGTTCATTCCAGTTGTGGAAGGTAAATTAAATTTTCCCCTGCATCCAGGAGTATTATTTATTTGGATAGCACAGATGGGCCTCACTGGGTTTCCCGAGCTGTCACCAGCTTGCCTCACTGCCCCCAGTCATGCTCACTTATTCCATCAAGGCTGGAGCACAGCAGCAAACTGTGTGAATGTAAAGGGGTTATATTGTTCTTTCCTTCAGAGTTATCTTTGGATTCAAAGTTCTAAGTTCCTTCAATTTTTCTGGTATGTGGGTAAAAAGATGCTCTAAAGACACACAGCCTGTCTTTGGTAGCTCTCTCATATAGTCTATTTGTAAAAGAAAATTAGTTTAGGGGTGACATTAGCCATGCTATTCTTAAAGCTTTGTTCCCGCTGCCTTGGATTTCTTCATTTACTCTGGCAAATGAGCAACCCCACTGAGTAAGGGCTCCAAACTAAGTTGGCCTGCTTTTGCCAGGACCAACCCTGAGCACCAAAGTAACCCATCTTGAATTGATAACAGAGCATGCCCATTTTCACGACTTCAAGTGTTTGGTTAAAGCTGCATCAATCCAGTGAGTCGACTAGCTTCATTTTTAAGATGTTCCAGAGTGCTGACTTACTCAACTGGTCCATGTTTCCTGAGGATGTGATTCATTCATACCCAACAGAGGGGAAAGAACATTTGAAAGAGCACATAAGGAGAAGTGGGTAAAACCCTATTCTTTCTGGCGAACACATCTCTTGTGGTATAATGTGGAGGTTTCTGGCATTTTACTCTGGGGCGAGTGTGGGAGATGATGTTACTGAGGCTGCGAATGGGGATGTGAGGACAGCTTGCTCCTGCCCAGCCTAAAGCCCCAAGAAAGGAGGGGTTTTCTGCTCAGGGAGGACAGGCAGTCGGGATTTTCTGGAGTTGGGGACATATGTTTCCTCACTCAGGATTCATGGCTAAAGTCTCATTTCTGTGCCTGCCCCAAGGCTGGCCACGGGGCCCAGAGAAGCAGAGAAGGGAGCCTGCTCTGGAGTCTGGTCTTCTGTCTCCCTTCTGGCACAAGTACAGTGCTCAGGTCCTGTTTTCCAAGGAGCTTTCCCTGGCTCCTGGCTCCAGCTTTGCTTTTCCTTCTTGGGCATGGTGACTATTCTTTTGTTTAGAAAACATCGCAGCCCTGGCCGATGTGGCTGGGTGGATTGAGCATGGGCTGCGAACCAAGGGGTCACTGGTTAGGTTCCCAGTCAGGGCACATGCCTGGGTTTCCGGCCAGGTCCCCAGTAGGGGGCATGTGAGAGGCAACCCACAGTGATATTTCTCTCCCTCTTATAAAAAAAAGAAAGAAAGAAAACATTGCAGCCTATAAGTAACCTTTTTGCCATATCAGCTTTTATTGCCTTTTATTAGGAAGATTTATGGGAGCTAGATGACTTATGCTGACCTATCCATTTTTATGTTTCTGTAAAAATGCTTAATTCTGCCTCAACCTCTTCAGCTTGATTTAGTGACACCCATGACAAGGTTTTATTTATTCATTCATTCATTCACTCCCTTATATATTCCACCAATACTTATTAAGTGATAGCTATGGGCCAAAAACTTATTCAATTATTCATGTATATGGAGACATTTTATTCACTGGAATTCTGAGAGGGGCTGGGAATGACCGGCTGGCCCCCAGGAGAGAAGCAGGCAGAGGAGGACAGGGCTAGAGTGGCCTTCCCAAAGACTCCGTGTGCAGGGTGACAGCTGGAGCTGGGCTTCCGGAGACCAGTGCCTGGTCCTGGGCTGGCTCTGTGAGAAAGACAGGAGGTGGGCTGGGCCCTGTGTTGTGCTGTGGTAAGTGCCCCCACCCCCAGGGCCCTTCTAATCTTCAACCCAACAACGGTAATCATGATGATCATAAATCATGCTTAGTATGACTGGGTTTCTTCACAAAAAATGAGAGGGGTGGATTTTGTTTCTAGGCTGGCCTTGGGGTGGAACATCCTAGGCGGGAGCAGAGACAGAGCTATCTCAGGGAAATGGGTTTGGCTATCACAGCTGTCCCGGGGAGGACCCAAGACTCATCCGGGATGGTGCAACTGGGGGCCTTAACCAGGCTCATCTAACTTTTCTGAGAGCAAGAAAATTCTTGAGTGACACCTCCTGAGTTTCACCAACAAGTTTTGATTCAGAGACCATGATGAACGCTCACATGCTTAGTGGGCAGAAAAACACATAAAGAAACATGCATACTAATAGATATTCTTTGCTATCAGCGAGGTACAACTCCCAAGCAGCTAACTAGACATTCACCAAGGCCATTAGGGAATGGTCTGGACAGAAGGCACCAGCCTCACTAGAAGTTCAGTTCTTGTCTCCTCTGCAGGGCTGCAGCTGATACTAGGAGAGGTGGTCACACAGCTGGGCTCACTAGCAGATCTGAGGATGATGGGACCAGAAGCCAGAGAGACTATGACAGCAATTCACTATCAGAAGCCAGGGAGCCACAGTTACCATAGAAACGAAGTGGGGGGTCTGGCCCAGGGGGCACCATTGAATTCGCTGTAACCATGAACAGGCATGTGCAGCAACCTGGTCAGAAAAATGTATGGCTGCTGGAGCTTGGGCAGAAATACAACCCAGGTTTTCAGTTCTATTTTTCATCTGTAAGACATAAAAGGTCACAGATGGTCAACTCACAATACAGCTGGGATGTGCAGAGATTTAATTTCTTTATTTGACCCTAAGTGATATTGTCTTCCTCCCATGTCCCTAGTCACTAGTTAGTGAGGAAAAACTTAACCAAATACCTGTTCAGTTTAAAATCTGGTATAATCACTTGAACCAAGTTTCAAGGAGCATTCATTTTCTATTGGCTTCCTTGCTTTAAGCCAGTAATGCTGTGGATAGGGGAAAGTTTTTGCTCATGAGGCTTTTAAGTTCCATGTTATATATTAACCGCTTCACAGGTAGACACCGCCTCTTCTCCACCTGGCTGAATACAAACCATTTCTCAAGGCTTATTTCAAATTCCATGCCTTTTATGACACTTTCCTGGGCTCCCAAACCCCTCTGGGATCCCACCCTCCTCTGAACCTCAGAGTAATTGCTCATCATACCAAAGTGGCTGCTAGTTCTGTGCTAATTAAAAGAAAGTGCCTTCTCAAGTCAATAAAAAGGAAAAAAATTTTTTTTAAGGGAAAAATGAAGGTGACTTTCCATGGTTGAAGAATTAGATTCTTTTTGAGGGTTCCACAATGATTCATTATTTTACAACTTTTTCATGAAAGTAATGCATATGCTTAAAACATCCTAAAACATTTAAAAGGCCTTATCACTTTAAATGACTGACATTTTATTAGCAATGTTATTAGCACCTATGTCCCAGAAGTTCTCTCTTCTTCCATTTTAAAAATGATCTAGTGGAAGCAATTTCCCTTCTTTGTGAAGCCTTCTCTCCCAGAGATTTCTTCATGTAAAATAAATAGATGAATAAATACATAAATGAATAAATAAATAAATAAATAAATAAAGCAAGCTGCAGTTGGCATTACAGCGCCAGGGTCTTGTGTGGGGAGCACCGTGAGGTCTGCACCCCCAAACCCCTCCACTGTGTGACTTGGAGTGAGCACACATTTTGTATTTCATCGCCCTGCTTCTTATCGCCCACTGGTGTACACGAGTTTTAAATGGCCAGGCTCCAAATGTCTGCTTGTTCATTTGCCAGTCATGAGTAATGTTGACCTTGTTGGGAACTTGGTTTCAGTGTCTCAAAGAATTAGTTATCTGTGGTGTTTGTAGCCTGTTGGCAAATAACGAACATCTATTTAATTCCTGAAGTAGTCCCTCCAAGTATAGCTGACAGCAGGAGTAAAGTGTGTTTCAGTTCCAACATGAAACTCATGACATTGCCCTATCCTCCAGAAAGTTCTTCTGAGAGATATTGATGATGATGATGATGAAGATAATAATAAGAATGATAAAAATGGCCATTTATTTAGTACTTACACTGTGCTATTGACTTTATAAAATGAAATTCTCACGACACACTGGGTTCCTCATTGTAAGGAACTGGAAGTTTAGAGAAGGTAAAGGATAAAAAAGGGGTGGCCAGTCTCCCCCCAGAGGCTGGAGAAAGTCTCTGTGAGCAAGTGACTCACCTCTCCCCTCACTCTGGAAGTTGGGCAGGGCAGGGTTGCTTGGAGGTGTTTGTTTTCTATATCTGCAGATGAAAAAGTAAAAGGGCTTCTATGGAAAATAACCTCAAAGGGTGATCTGATCATAAATCCCAAAATGGGCAGGCCATGTAGTCACAGCCCAGGTCTGTAACATCTTTGGTGAAAGGTTTAAGCCAACTCTGGTCATTGTTTGCTAGAAGTAAAACTAATTGAAGTGGGTATTAACCCTCAAGAGAGCAACTATCTTGTAATACAATTCCCACCTTTCTTCTCCTGACCGCATGTAATCTTCCTTATGTTTCCTCCTAAATTTCAAATGCATACAAGAAGCTGCAGAACTGTTATTGTCTGGAGCATTTCAGATCTTGCTTCCTGGCATATGTCATCAGTTTGGCTCAGATAAACTCCTAAAAAATCTCTACAGGTTTGGATGCTTCTTGTGTCAACATATCCATTAAGTGCGTAGCAGGCTGTTGCTGCTTCGACAGCAGCTTCTACTTCTTTGCCTTCCGAATACCCAGCCTGGTCTCTTGAAGAGTCAATACACGACTGGGTGGTGGAATTACTGATTTTTCAAATGGGCAATCCTAGGTGTTGGTCTGGTCAGGCAGAAACACAGAGAGACCTCAGGGGTAGAAGTGGCTGAGTCTATTCACTGCAGTATTTGCCACTTTCTCTCTACAGCAGCTGTGAACACATTTCTTGTTAGTGAACCACAGCTTCTTCTATTTTAAGCACTTCAAAGGGCCTCATGGTTGCTGAGGATCATTCTAAGCTCCTGCTTAATAGTGCTCAGGTTTTCCTGAGTCTGCATCTGGGACCTACAGTTTTCTGTTTCTGTTTTTCCCCCTTCATGCTCTCAGGTCCTTCTCCCTCTGTCTTCTGTTTCTTAAAAAGGTAGCCAAGAAAAAGGCGCAGTTAGGAAACATTTTACTGGAGGCTTCCTGGTTTTCATGAGACTTTGAACATTCTGTTCTTTGAAGGTAGTCATAAAACTTGGGTACTGAGAATATTTGGCATTAATTAGCAGTTTTATATTCGTGAATAAAACTGGTAGGAGATCACAGCTAACTTGAATAAAATGACCTCCTCTTAGCTTAGCACCCTGATAAAGTTAAAAAATAATTAAAAAAAGAAGCAGTTCAAACAGGAATAATATAAAAGTTTAATTCTGAGTAAACTTTTCACATTTTTATTTTGACCCAGAATAGTAGCTCATAAAATCATCATTTCTGGTTTAGAGGATTTTTCCACAGTTGCTTATATTTATTCAAAGCCTCATTCTGAGCAGGGATCTGCTAAGCTTTGGTCAATTTTTAATGCATCTTTGAAGACTCTGAGTGTGAGCTGAGAATCTTTGCTCTAATTTAAGGTGTTGAATTAGAGATATTACAAAACAGAGGCCTGAAATTGATAAAAATAATAAGTAACTCTGGGTTTTATTACTGAATTTACATTTATTTATTGGTTGGTTTTAGGATAATCTTACTAATGTGGAAAAATACATGATATAAAGGTTGACATTCCCCCAAGAACTTCCTGTGTGAATTGTGCAGCCTGATTAAAAATATTACATGTTGGCACTAAAATTATGGGCTACTTTTACCACCCACAGTGTCTGGGGAAAGTAGGGAGGAATAAAGAGAAGCTATTTAGAATTATGGAGTCATTTCTCCTATCCTACGGTCCTCTTGGAGCAGTGGCTCTGTGGAAACACAAAGTCATGGATTTGTGGGAGGAAAGAAAATATGGTGGAAGCATGAACAGAACAGTTAGCTTGGTGGAGAGTCAATGATGTGGGTTGTGTGAGTGGTTAATTACTTGACTCACCTGATTGTGCTTTTGGAAAACTTGAGAAATTCCAAGTTGTTTTTCTAGTCTATGTAGAGCAAAAAGGGGCCATGTACTAAACCTGACAAGCTCAGGGGAAGCCCGCATGGTGGGCCTTACAAACCCAGAGACCAAAGCGACTACCAGGGTGGTCTGAATGTAAAAATTCCTAATTAAAGTAGGGTCGTGGTGGGTGGTCAGTCAAGCCTAGGCCTGTAGCTTCCTTGACAAAGGTCAGACTGCACATTTGAAATTGTCCATTGTCTTTGTGCACCTAAGATAAAATACCTTTGAAATGCCAGAGTAACTTTCTTTTCCAGATCCCTTGGAGGCACACCCTCAAGCATCAGAGTGAGAGACCACATTTTTATTCCGTTGGCCACATGCCATCTCTATGTGCTGTAAATGTTAGCCATCCTATACCCACCAATGTAAAAGAAGCATGTGCCTCTCCATTTCACTTTTTATCCAACCCCAGAGATTTCCCCTCTTTGCTTTCTCCTGCCTCTGTAATCTACCACAAGTGAGTTTCATGTAATTTTAGGCAACCCTCCTTATGTTTCCTTCTTTGATTCTAATATATAAAATAAGCTGTAAAACCTCCATTCTCCAGAGCATTTTCTCAATCCATTGAGATTTTGCTCCCTGGCAATTGTCATCAGTTTGGCTGAAATAAACTCTTATAAGACTTCTTCTTAGGCTGGATGTTCTTTTGTCAACTCCTGAGAGCTGATAACTTTTTTTTACTTTTTTTAAACCCTCATCTGAGGACATGATTATTGATTTTAGAGAGAGGGGAAGGGAGAAAGAGAGAAAGGGAGAAAAATATTGATGTCAGAGGGAAACACTGATCAGTTTCCTCTTATGTAGCTCCCTGACCAGGACCGAGCCCGCAACCTAGGCATGTGCTCTGACTGGAAATCGATCCCCCAACCTTTTGGTTTATGGGATGACCTCCAACCAGTTGAGCCACAGTGGCCAGGCCTGAGTACTTTTTGAGTCTAGATGAGTCGCTATACATTTCTGTAAAGAATCTTTGAGAAGTGGTTAAGAAAGTTTTTTGATAATAATTCGCTCTCCCATTCCTCTTTGCCTTTTACAACATCCAGGGATTTTGACAGTTTCCCCAACAGAATCAGAAAGCAAAATATTTATTATCTCTTTTCTAGAATACTCCAAAATGGGGTCTTAGAACATTATATAATAAATGGGTTAAATAGAATAATTGATTAAAAAAACAGGTGTAACTTTTCTAGATAGGTGACTTTATAATAAAATATAGGCAGTGTTTATGCAGTATTTATTTTTACATTCACTCAATGCTAGCTAGATTTAAAAAAAATCCTCACCCAAAGATATGTATATTGATTTGAGAGGGAGAGAGAGAGAGATTGATATGAGAGAGAAGCATCTATCAGTTGCCCCCCGCTCCATGTGCCCTGACTCAGAGACAAAACCACAGCCTTTTGTTATATGGGACGATGCTCCAACCAACTGAGCACAGCAGTCAGGGCACCATGTAGATTTGTACTGAGCACTCCAGGAAATGGTGTGCATACCCCACCCCAAGGTTCACCTCCACCCACAAAGGATGGCTTCGGTGCACACTGGACACTTCTCACCTTAAGTCTTTACAGCCCTTGGTTTTTCTTCCTACAACCAAAAGAGTTTGTTTAGCTTATGTACAGGTGCAGGAAGTGCCGGAAATTAATGCTGCTAAGGCAACCCTTAAGCACTGAGGGATGAGGGTCAGTGAATAAGTATTCTAGCTTTGCTACCCTCTGTGGGATAATTCTGAAAGATGCTTTCTAGAGGATCCTCACGGGGACTGAGCACTAGCTGCTCACAGTGACAATCAATTCACTGATGAACCCTTTATTAGCATTCCTCCCTTCTTTGCCTTGATTTCCCCACTTATGCTTCTTGGGATCATCTTCCCAATCAGCTACCTAACCCAGGGTTGCCTCAGCTTGCTTTCAGAGAAATCCGGGGGCAGATGAGCACATGTTGTGCCTAAGGTACCACATTAGACCAGAGAAACTTTCAAGGATATAGTAATGGAGACAGCGAAGAGAATAAGCAAAAATGTACCAGCAGCAGAATGTGCCCACATACTATGAATGCTAGAAAAATAATAGCTAAGAGGGATAAGCTCCTCTCCTTCAGAGAAAGGAGAGATGCTTTTACTGTGGGATAAATCAGACCATGGAGGAAGCAGGATAAAATTAGGACTTGAATGATGAGTTGGAATTATTTTCCTATGGGGTTGGGAGGATGGCATTGAATTTGTGATCCTGGGATGAGGGGCTGGAGAGGAAAAGAAGGGGAAGGAAACCAGCATTTATTGAGTGTAGGCTATAGGTCCAGCCTATAGTGATTAGGCTGGACACAGTGATTAGAGGCACAGGATGAACACACACTGTCACATTTACTCCCCCAAATAACCATGTGAGCAAGGTATCTGCCATAGTCAACTTGGGCTGCTCTAACAAGGTACCATCGAGTAGGTGGTTTATAGACAACAGAAACTTATTTCTCAGAGCCCTAGAGGCTGGAACTCAGAAATCAGGGTGCCGGCATGGTAGGGGTCTGGTGAGGTTGTCTTCCAAGCAGCAGACGGCTGAATTTTTGTGTCTGAACATGGTGGGAAGAAAAGCTAGCTAGCCCTGGCTGGTGTGGCTCAGTGGACTGAGTGTTGGCCTGTGAACCAAAGGGTCACTGGTTCAATTCCCAGTCAGGGCACATGCCTGGGTTGTAGGCCAGGTCCCCATTAGGGGGTGTGTGAGAGGCAACCACATGTTGAGGCTACTCTCTCTTTTTCCCTCCCTCCCCCTCAAGTAAAAATAAATAAATAAAATATTTTTAAAAAAAAGAAAGAAAAGAAAAGCTAGCTAACTTTCCAGCCTTTTCTAATAAGGGCACTAATCCCATTTATGAGGGCTCCACCTATGATCTAATTATCCCTCAAAGGTTCCACCTCCAAATACCACCACACCCAGTTTAAAATTGCAACATATGGATTTTTGGGGACACACACACATGCAGTCCACTGCAGTATCATTATATATAGTTGATAGAACAGAAAGCTGAGGTCCAGAGAGTTTAATTGATTGGCTTAAGGTGACACAGATAGTACATTCCAGATATAGAATCCAAATCTATATGCTCCAGTCTCAGAAAGTAGATTGAAACACAGCTAGTTGAAAAGTTTAAGATAATGTAAACAGCATTTCATTGGGCTGTAGTGATAAAAATGATGTTTGTTATTTACCCCCACTCCCATGTTCTGGCTTATTATTTGACCAAATCAAACTTGGTAGACAGTTTTAGTAATGATTGCTCAACAGATAAAGAGCTTAAAGGTTGGGAATTGACACTAGTTTCTAAGACAGTATAGTATTTTTCAGATGGAGAGAGAGTTAGTTCTCATCTCAGTAGGCACTATAAAAGGCATTAAGAGTTTGATTTATATTTAGTTTCAACTAGAACAAATTGTTTGCATCTGAGCAATTAATGTAGATGTTTAAACATTCTTCGCCTAATATTCTAGTTTATCAGTTGTTTGAGTAGACTTGATTAGGGTGGTTTATTTAACTGAACTTTGCCCCCAGATCTGTAATAGAAAAGAATGATGACTGTTACATATTTGGAGAACAAATAGTAGTAATTCTCCCTCTGGGGATACAGTTAGCTCTTTTACAAGTTATGTATACTGTTAAATAGGCATTAAATAGGCATGAAACGCTAGGCTTTCTCTTTTAATTCAGAAACTGCCAAGAAAAGAAAAAGATGGAGAGGAAAGGCAGTATGTATTAATTGGGGTGGAAATCAGAGGACTTCTCTCTCCTGCAATTGGGAATTTTATGCTTCTTCAGGTTTTCAAATTTTTTCCATTTGCTTTAAATGGGTTAAATCTGGATGAGAATTTGTCTACAGACTGCAGTTCAAAGGATTTTACATAATTAAAAATGAAAGAAATGACTTAAAGGAGTGGTGGAATATAACTTTAACACTCTCCAGCCCCCACTGGAAAGGGCAATGAAGGTGAGGAAAGAAGTAGAAGAAAAAGAGAAAGGAATGGGATGAAAGGTTTGCTCTCTCTCACATCATGAAAACACCAATGAGAATAAAAAAAATAGCTGGCATTTATTTGGGCCAGCCACTCTTCTAAGCCCCGTGCTTATGAGAAAACACAGGAACAACAAGACAAGTGATTTTGCCTAAAGTGGATCTGGGATGGAAGCCAGGCATTCAGGTTCAGAGTGTGTGCTCTAAACCTCTATACTCTCTTGCTTCAATAATAGTAATGAGAGTAGTTGAATAACTCATGTGTTCTTCGTGGAAGGTGTTATCTCCACTTTACAGACAAGGAGTTTTGGAAAAATTAGCACATCAATCAGCCTCAAATCAGAAAACATAGATAATGGAACATGAATTTTAGCCCAGGTTTGTCTCATTTCAAAATTTGTGCTTTATGTGCTACGCTGCTTAAAGTTCAAAGTCAAAGAGCTTACCAAGTACATTTTCAGAAAGAACTTTCACCTTTCTGTCCTAAGAGTGCTGTGGCCAGAAGAGCTGGTTAACAGGGCACCTGCAGCCCTGGGGCTGCTCCCGTGGGCCGTGCTCAGGTGGGCAGGCCAGTCTGAAGGAGACGGAGGAGCGCTGGCTTCCAGGAGGACTGAGCTGCCTTGCTACCATAAATTCAAGCACTAAATAAACCTCTTGACAGCTCAGGGATGTTCCCTCATGCGTTTAAGGATGTACCGCTTTAAAATATAATCATCAAAAGAGGTACGGCCCAATCTCCCAGGCTTCTGAGAGAATATGGACCTAATTTCAACAGTCCCCTAACTCCAAATGGCAAGTCCTACCTCGAGTCATAAAGATAATAGAATTAGCAGTTTTACCTTGAAGACATGAATATAGTGAATTGTATCTGTTATGAACCCAAGTTTATGAGCCCATTGCTTAGAAAGGCCCAAACTTAAAATGTCAGTTTACAGTAAGGAAAGGTTTATTGATTGAGAAGGTGCCAACTGAGAAGATGGGAGATATAATAGTGCCTCAAACCTACTTCCTTGCTGGACTAGCTTGGGGTTTTTCAGGGACTGGGCATGTGCAAGTGCTGGTGGAGAGAGTTTTAGGGGAGGACTTTGGAAACTGGCCATTTATGGTAAAGGGCCATCAACACTGGATCTTCCTGGGCAATGGACCCTTTGCTTCTGAAGGGGTTTGGGTGTTCAAATTCCAGTTATGTCTTGGTCCTTTGGTTCCGGGTGCAGCTGGAGGTTGAAGTTCTCTCTGCACATGCTTTGGCTGTGTGACTGGTGGCACTGGTCTGTTGTCTCTGAGGAGCAACTCATTATATCGCTAAACTGGACAGGACCATTTTGAGTGGGTTCTGCAGTTACATGTCCACTTAGCTGTGGAAAAGATTTTCGTCTTCTTCACAATCTCCTTAGCAAAACTGCTTGTAATGAGCATCACGTTCATGAGAATTACTTAGTGAGATTGAAAAATACAGATTCCTGGGGCCTCTTTAGCAGACTTGTCCAGTGAGTCTGAGTGAGAATGCGGATTTGTATGTTTAGGAAACATCAAGGTAATTAGGATAATTAGCTAGGTGTGAGAACCACCTTTCTAACTAACTCCTGGCATGAGTGTCACTGTGCCAGGAAAGAGCAAGTCAAATGAAAGAAGAGTAGTTTGTTCCTCAGGGGCACCACTCAAGAGTTTATCCTGGTGAGCACCTTTGAAACTGCTTGTTTCCTTTCATTTGGTTCCCATCTTTTTTCCCCCTGTCTTTTTTGTCGCTTTTTATTTCTGTGTGAACTCATTACTGTAAGATCTTAAAGCCACAAGAAACTCTGGTCCAGGTGATGACTTAATCAGCTACATCTACAGGACATAGGTTCTAAATGTTTTCTGACTCATATACTCCTAGCTCAGCTACAGTATTAATTAGGTATGTAGTTTGCTCTGTGGATGCTAGTGTGATGATGGACGATCATAAACAAGGCTGTAATAAAGTCTGCCCTCAAGAAGTTCAGGTATTTTGTTAGATTAGCAAAGGCATTGTTTTCTAATTATACCATATTATTACTTTAAACAAAATCATATCACTGGAGATTTATTATGTTTCTTGTTGTTCATTACCCAGCTCTGGTGACACACACTGACGGGTAAAGCTATGACTAAGTCATGAGTTGGTTGCCTTGGTTCTGTGCCTTGCGGCTGCCACCTTCAGAGCCTGAGATGAGTTCCCCAGCTGCCTTTCCACCAGCACAGCTGCAGCAAAGGTGGTAGAACTGTGATTTAGCACATTTCTGGTTCCAATAAAATTATGCCTTATTTCAATTGAAGTAAACCCAATAGCTATTGTCAAAATAGGAGATGACATTGCTGTATGGCCTATGAAGAGATAATTTGGGCATTTAAATATGAAATGTAATTCCTTGGTTAAAAAAAGATAATAAGCAAAGTCAAAGAAAGTCAGAGATCTTTCTTTTTATATAAAGTCATTATTCTTGAGGATAACATAAAAAATTGATCATAGATTTAAAAATTTGCTTGAAGTGTATTAGAAGAAGAAAGACTGGAGGACTCAGAACCAAAGGGAAATAAATGGGTTCTGTTTTTTTCCCTTATCATGACTACTTATTAAATTGCATCTCATAAAAGTGAAGGGTAATTGGGGAGGAGGATGCAGTAAACTGGGGAGAAAGGGGTAGCAAAGAGCGACTTACCTGCAATCCAAAAATAACCCTCTCAGAAGACGCTCTGCCCAAAGTACCCTGTTTGATTCAACACAACACAAATCTCCATCCCCTTGCCATCCAGCCAGCCTCTTGCCTATCTGCCTCTTCAGGATTTCTCAACACTTGGAACCCTGCTCAGTTTAATGTTTTTTCTCTTTTTAAATTAAATTTATTAGTTGACATCGGTTAATCACATCATACAAGATTCGAGTGTACAATTCTATAATACATCATCTGTATATAGACCCAAAGTCTAGTCTTCCTCCCTTACCATATATTTTACTCCTTTACCCTTTTCATCCTTCCCTCAACCCCCTTACCCCCGGTCACCACCATTTTTTTATCTGTGTCTATGAGTTTGCTTATTTGTTTTGTTTGTTCATTTGTTGCTTCCCTTTTTGTATCCCACATATGAGTGTAATCATATGGTTTTTGTTCTTTTTTCCATCTGACTTATTTTGCTTGGCATGATACTCTGAAAACCCCTCCATGTTACTGCAAATGGCAGTATTTCATCCTTTCCTGTGGCTGAGCAGTATTCCATTGTGTATGTGTGCTACATCTTTTTGTTTTGTTTTCAGATGAGAATTATAAGTCAGTTTGTACGGTGGGCTTCAAAATATTACTGTAAGTTATCTACTGCTCTTTGACTTGTTATCCATTTGTTCCTTCTTTCACTCATTTTTAAAATCACTTACCAAGCACCCATTGAGTACTGATCTGTAGTTACAGAGATAAGTAACAAAGCATATGTACTCATAAGGTCAAAGTCCTGGAAGAGTCGGGCACATAAACCAACAGTCCGGTAGGTGTGATGGGTGTATAGTGGATACTCTGCCCAGGGTAATGAAGAGCCTGGAAAGGGAATGACCAGATACCTGGCTGGCGTAGGGTGCGGTTTCAGAGAAGGAACCACTGAGCCAAGCAGAAAAGAAGAGGAAGGCATTTCATTCAGAAGGAATACACGTACAAATGCAAACGCACCGCAACCCCTCAAAACTAGTAGCTGCTTAATTTCTTCTCATAACTTTTCAGCTGGAAGGTGGAGGTAGGTTTTAAGTGGAAAGGTGAGCAGTCCTTCATTGGGTTGTAATTCTTGAGATGGCAACAATAAGAACAGGAAGAAACATTCTGTACCTTCAGATCTAATAAAGCCAGGGCTTGACAGGATTAGGTTGGTGGAGGAGGCACTCACGCCTTTTTTCCATGTCATTTTATTTCCAGGGCGTAGGTTACTGGCACTACATTGGTATCACATACATATTTGTTGAATTTGATTGAGTTGATTGAACCATTTTTTTTAACTTATGAAGGTAACAGGGGAATAAAGCAAATAGAGAACAATACCTATCTTATTTGCTATAGGTGAGTTTATGGTAATCAAATCTCACCAGTGTTAATTATTGTAATGATGTTATTATGATGTCAACATTCCATGTCCATAGAGCAAAGGAAGTTGGCACTCTCACTACAAACCAAAGAAAAAAAACATGCACTCTCTCAATGTGTGCACCAGAATTTGTACTCAAGAGTGATACAACTGATTCTCCACCAGGGAGACATCTAACCTATATCACCACTACTGTCTCCTAGGAGAGGAAAGTACCATGAAGTCTTTGTAACTAAGGACGTACATATTTAGTTCAGGGGTTGCCTGCTTCATGCTGGCTGAGAGTTGCTGCCTGTCATGAAAAGTGGTCCCTTGTTTACAAAGATGATTACAAAATACTTCCCATGTCCTCACCCACTCCCTTTTGCAGTATGACTCTGCCACTCCAGTCCATTCCTAAAGCCTGTTTCTCATTCCCCTGAATCTGGGCTGGCCTTGTGGCTTGCTTGGTGGACAGAGTGCAGGGGAATGATGTTCAACCTTCATCATTCAAGGCTATGTCTCAGGAGGCCCAGCTGAGGAGCTTGTGCTCTCATGCTCTAGGAAGGCTGCTGTTAAATGAAGTTTTATTTTTAATTATATATTTTAATATATCTTATTGGTTAGGCTATTATAATTGTCCTGATTTTCCCCCTTTGCCCTCCTCTACACAGTACCCCCATTCCCTCCAGCAATTCCCCCACTTAGTTCATGTCCATGGGTCATGCATATAAGTTCTTTGGCTTCTCCATTTCCTATACTGTTCTTAACATCCCCCTGCCTATTCTGTACCTACCAGTTTGTACTTCTTAATCCCTTTACCTTTTCCCCCATTCTCCCCCTCCACCTCCCAGCTGATAACCCTCCAAATTATCTCCATATCTATGATTCTGTTTCTGTTCTGCTTGTTTGCTTAGTTTGTTTTTTAGATTCAGTTTCTGATGGTTGTGAATTTATTGCCATTCTAATGTTCAAAGTTTTGATCTTCTTTTTCTTAAATAAGTCCCTTTAACATTCCATGTAATAATGGCTTGGTGATGATGAACTCCCTTACCTTTGCCTTGTCAGGGAAGCACTTTATCTGTCCTTCAATTCTACACTTGATCTTAGCCAAAGGCCGAGAAGCGATATTTTATCTGTCCTTCAATTCTAAATGATAGCTTTGCTGGTTAGAGTAATCTAGGTTGTAGGTCCTTGCTTTTCATCAGTTTCAATATTTCTTGCCAATCCCTTCTAGCCTGCGAAGTTTCTTTGGAGAAGTCATCTGACAGTCTTATGGGAACTCCTTTGTAGGAAACTATGTTTTTCTCTTACTGCTTTTAAGATTCTCTACTTTTAACCTTTGGCATTTTAATTATGGTGTGTCTTGGTGTGGTCCTCTTTGGGTCCATCTTGTTTGGGACTCTGTGCTTCCTGGACTTGTATGTCTATTTCTTTACCAAATTAGGGAAGTTTTCTTTCATTATTTTTTCAAATAAGTTTTCAATTTCTTGCTCTTTCTCTTTTCCTTCTGGCACCCCTATGATTTGAATGTTGGAACGTTAGAAATTCCAGAGGCTTCTTACCCTATCCTTGTGTTTTTGAATACTTTTTTCTTTTTTCTTTTCCAATTGAATTTTTTTTTCCTTATGTTCCAAATTATTGATTTAATTCTTGGCTTCGTCCACTCCACTGTTGATTCCCTGTAAATTTTTCTTTATTTCACTTAGTGTAACCTATATTTCTGCCTGGGTCATTTTTATGCTGTTGAAGTACCCAGTTAGTTCCCTGAGTATCCTAATACTCTGCATGTGACAGATTGCTTATCTGCATTTTGTTTAGTTCTTGTTCTGGGATTTTGTTCTCTTCTTTCATTTGGGCCCTATTTCTATGTCTCTCTTTGTTGACAACCTCCTGTGTTTGTTTTTGTGTATTAGGTGGAGCTGCTTTGAATCCCCTATCTTAGTAGTGTGTCCTAAAGTAGAAAAGAGTACTCATAAATTAGATGGGGCAGAGCTTTAGATAATTGCCTGGGAGGGACCGCACATGTGAACCAGGTTGATGGAGTCTGATATGGTGTGCTGCTTTCTGTCTCTGTGTTGGGAAGGGCTCAGAAAAGGGACAATGGCCACTGCCTGGCCTCTGGAGTTTTGTCTGGGAGGGAGCTGTTCCCTGGCACTTGCCTTGATGCTAGACACTTCAGTTTCTCCCTGTATGCCACTGGTGCCCTTCAAGCTGTTGCTCCAGTGCTGAAGCCCACAGGGAGTGAGTCTGCATAAGACCTAAGTTCTTTTAGAGGAGATGCCTGAGAATCCCGCAGTTTCTTCTACTTCCCAACCCCCACTGGTTTTTATAGCCAGAAGTTATGGGGACTTATCTTCTGGGCACTGGAACCCTGGGCTGGGGGCCCTGGTATGCGGGTGGCTAGGATCCCTCGCTCCCGAGATATCCCTCCCGATTTTTATCTACCACCTGTGGGTGTGGGACCACACATTCCATTTTTTAGCATCTCTGCCCCTCCTACCCGTCTAAGTGAATGTGACTTTTTAAATTTCTTGGTTGTGGGACTTCCATACAACACAATTTTCTGATGATCCTGGGTATAGTTGCTCTGCAGTTTAGTTGTAATTTTTGCTGTGGTTGTGTGAGTAGGTGAGCCATGTTTACCTATGCCTCCTTCTTGACTGGAAGTCTATTTTTTAAAAAAATATTTTATTTATTTATTTTTAGAGAGAGGGGAAGGGAGGGAGAAAGGAAGGGAGAGAAACATCAGTGTGTGAGGAAAACATCAATCAGCTGTTTTCTTGCACAAGTCTGAACCCACATTCCAGATATGTGCCCTGATCAAGAATTGAACTGGCAACCTTTTCTTTTGCAGGACAACATCCAACCAACTGAGCCACATGGGTCAGGGTGAAATGAAGATTCGATTAGCCTGTTGGAGACAGGGACAACCTAGCAGCTAATACTTATTCTCAGATATGTGATTTATGCTGTTCTAGACCATCCAGCCCAGATGAGCTCCTAGATGACTGCAGCTGAATGAGTGACTCCAGACAAGATCCACAGAAAAATCTTCTAGCATAATCTAGATCAAATACTCACAAAATCATGAGCAATAGTTGTTGTTTTAAGAGACTAACCTTAAGAAATAACTGATGTACTAATGACTTTTCTCTGTGAAAACCTCAATGTCTTATTCTGGGGTTAAACTAGAATCTGTGACATTGCCTTTTCAGTGCTTTGCCACAACACAGTGGGGGGAAGAGATGACAGCTGCTCATTTATTCTCACTCTCATGTTTATTATTTGCAGTTGGATTGAAAGGAGCTCTGTCCTCCAGGACAGAACTACTCTAAGGCTCTTCAAGTACAGGACTAGGAGTCCATCGCACACAGCCAAATTGAGCTATGTCCTAAATAGAGGCATACACACCCAGACCTGAAAGATCTGAGAACTCACATAGCCTCATTCCCTCATTTTGCATTCAGACCAGATGTGAGATAACTTGCTTGTGTTCTCACAGCTCATTGATGCACAATTAGGACAAGAATGATAATCCCCTGATTACTAATCTAAAATGCTTTGAATGTACAAGTTAAACATACAAGTTTTAATGTTTAAATTTGAATGGTTTTTGACTGAGAAGAGAGGCTAATTACTTCAAGGCATAATTGTTGGGTCACCAGAAAGACCTTCAACTTCAAAAATGCTGCTGGAACCCAGGTGCTAGTAATATGTAAGAAGACAAGTCTACTTCAGCTGTATCCTGACTCCAAATGGGAAAACAATAATAAAAATGAAATAAACTCACAATTTTCATCTCAAACATATGAATATAATTGGTAGTATCTAATTAGCTATATAAAAAAGTAAGATTTTTCTTCCATTTTTGTACTCTCTGGCAAATTGCTTGTGATCGACATCTCATTTTGGCTTAATGCTTATTCAGTAATAAAATATTTTCCTCTTCTGTCTTTGTGGGGAGGTTTTTGAGCTAAGGAGATTTTGTTTTTAGTTATATTTGCCCAACAATTTATAATTTCTTCCCTTTCTTCCCTTTTGTTTTTTAATCTTTTTTTCCTGGTTCACTTTGGCTTTGTGTAGCCTACACATTTCTTTTTTGTTGAAGTACATATTTCAGTAGTTTATTCTCAGTAAGTGTTTCTGGAAAGCCATGTCCTTTGTGTGTCTGAAAATGCTTTTATTTCATCCTACTGTTGGGGTCTAGTTAAGCTGGATAGAGAATTCTAGACTGACCAGTTATTTTCCTTCATGATTTTTAAGATATTCAGCCAAGATCTCTGGCATAGAGGGTTGTTAATGAGAAAGTATTTTGTTAGTCTTATTGTTGCTCCTTTTCAGGTGACCTATCTTTTTCCTCTGGTGACTTCTAACATTTTCTGTTAGTTTAGTTCTACTGTTTTAGTTTCACAGCGAGGTGTATAGATAAGCCTTTGTTTTTATTGATTTTGTTCAGTTCATATTTTTATCTGATATCTCACAACTTTCTTCAGTTCAGGAAATGCTCTACTATACCTCAAAATTTCTCTTCCTTACTCTCTTTAGTCTTCTTTTCTATAGCATCTATCAAACATGTTAGAGCTTTTTATTTTAGCTGCCACATTTCTAACTTCCCTTTTATATTTTCACCTTTTTATTTATCTATGCTGTGTTCTGGATGGTTTCCTCAGATCCATATCCCAATTCATGAATTATTTCTCCACCTTTGTCTAGTCTATTTTTTAGCCTGTTTAGTGTCTTCTATTTTGACCACTATATCTTTCACTTTTCTTATTTATTCTGTACCTTTTTAAAAGTTAGATTTTACATTTCATTTTCTTTCTTTGTACTATTAAAGTACTCATTTGAAAATCTATTCAACAATGCTTAATGATAAGCATAATTTCTCCTATTTTGTCATTGGACTTTCCCTTTCACATTCTGTTTCTTAATATGTTTTATAATTTAGGTCTACAAGTTCATTTTCAGGAGGGGTTATCTTTAGAAGGAGTCCTGTCCATGCCCTGAGTTGTAGAGACCTCTTGATGACAGAGTGCATTTGTCTTTGTCTAAGTCCTTCTGAGTTTACTGCTTCCAAACCAATTTTGACACTAGGTTCTCAGCTCCACATTCTTATACTGCACAGGTAACGGAAAGGTGGTTGGTTCTGTAGCAGTGTGTGGTATAGTCTCAAGATTCAAACCTCTTGATGTGTGTGGGAGTGGCTATTGAAATTTCTGCTCTTAGAGCCTGAGGAAGTCAAATCTCTTTTTCCTGCAACCCTGAACATGCTGGGGCAAACTTTCAGGTAATGTTTATGAGATTTTCAGCACATTTTGGAATAAGCAGTGCTAAGCAGAATGCCCATTCCTACTTCTTGATATATGTGGGGCTTGAAATTTAAATTTCTTTCTCACAAAGGCATGAACATATCAGCCCTTAAAATATATACCATATTTTTCAGACTATAAGACACACCTAAGTTTTAGAGGAGGAAAATTAGGAAAAAATTTTTGAAGCAAAAAATGTGGTAAAATATTTAATAACCTACATAACATAATATTTCACCAATATAAATGTAAACAGAACTCAACAGCAGCATTAACGACCATTATTCCTCACAAATTTGGTAGGGGGAGCGGGGAGAATGTACGTCTTATAGTCAGAAAAATACGGTATCTGATCTAGTGTCTCCCAAGGACATTGTGGTTTTAAAAACTCCTTATGTTCATGATTATGTGTTCCCTCTTAATTTCTTTTGAGCTCAGCTGTGTCTTTAACATGGATGGATGGATGGATGGATGGATATATATATATATAGTTATTTTATTTTATTTTTTTTAGTCTTTGTATTTTAAATGATAGTGGAGATTCCTGCATCTAATCAACTGACATCTGGAAGGAAGTTCCACAGGACCTTTGTTTACATTGTTTGCTTTCTCTGAAATGTCCTTCTTGTCTCTTCCATATACCCATTCCCCACCCTCCAGTTACTTCCTCCTCTCCTTGTGATTCTAGCTCAAATGTAACTGACTCCAACTCCCTAAGATCAGGGCCATGTCTACTGTTGCTCACCATACTATCCTCTGCTAGCACAATGCCTGGTACAGAGTAGGTGCTTAATAAATGTTTATTGAGTGAATGAATGCACAAATGGATATTTTCCTTCTGCAGTCAGAGGAAAATATATGATAGAAAAAGAATCAATTCTAGTTTATCACAGCTCTACCTGCTCTCACTTATAATTCCTAGGACAAGAAATATTCCAAATGTTAAGGGTTAAGATAAATTAATAAAACTCAAGCTCAGTAAATGCAAGCCTACATTTAGAATTTTTGTTTTTAAACCTTTGATAAACGTGAAAGAAGTATACAATGTTTATGACATGATATTAATGTAGGTTTAGTTAGTGCTTAAGATAATTACATGTGATTCTCATAGTCTCCAGCTCTCGCAATCTTGAAATTGAGGAGTGGCTAATATGTTCTAGGTTGAAGCTAGGTGACCTCTAGGAAATGTAGAGAAGTGAGGGAAAAGATCTAGCTTACAATAAAACATGGACAAGTCACTATCAACAAAACAAAAAGACAACCCATTGAATGGAAGAAGATATTTACCAATGATAAATCCAATAAGGAGTTAATATCCAAAATTTATAAAGAACTCATACAACTTAACACCAAAAAACCCCAAACGATCCAATTAAAAAATGAACAGAGGGCCTGAATAGACACATATCCAAAAAAGATACACAGGTGGCCAATAGACATATGAAAAGATGCTCACTATCAATAGGCTTGGCTGGTGTAGCTCATTAGATTGAGAGTGGGCTGTGAACCAAAGGGTTCCTGGTTTGATCCCCAGTCAGGGCACACACCTGGCTTGTGAGCCAGGTCCCCAGTGGCGGGCCAGGAGGTCCTCAGTTGGAGGCGTATGAGAGGCCACCACACATCAATGTTTCTTTCCCTTTCTTTCTCCCTCTCTTCCCCTCTCTCTAAAAATAAATAAAATAAAAATCTTTATTTAAATCTTTATTAAAATCTTTAAAAATAAAAAAATAAAATCTTTTTTTAAAAAGATGCTCAACATCAATAATCACTAGAGAAATGCAAATTAAAACCACAATGACATATCATCTCATACCTGTCAGAATGGCTATCATCAGTAAATCAACAAACAAGTGCTGGTTTGGGTGTGGAGAAAAGGTAACCCTAGTACACTGTTGGTGGGAATGCAGACTGGTGTAGCCACTACGGAAAACAGTATGGAGGTTCCTCGAAAAATTAAAAGTGAAACTGCCTTATGGCCCAGTCATTCCACTCCTGGGTATATATCTGAAGAAACTCAAAACACGAATTTGAAAGAATATACACTCCCTTATGTTCATTGCAGCATTATTTACAATAGCCAAACTATGGAAGTAACCTAAGTACCTATCAAGAGAAGAGCAGATAAAAAAGTCTTGGTACATACAGGGTGAGTACACAAAACACAGAGTTTATTCTTATATTATTACTTTCATTTTATTATATTCTGTACAAAAAAACTGTAAGCCTACTTTGATCACACTGCATATACAATGGAATATTACTCAGCCATAAAAAGAATGAAATCATACCATTTGCAACAGTATGGATGGACCTAGAGGCTATTATTCTAAGTGAAATAACTCAGACAGAGAAAGACAAATATCATATAATTTCCCTTAATGAGGAATCTAAAGACCAAAACAAACAAACAAAATAGAAACAGAGTCATAGATACAAAGAACAGACTGATAATTGCCAGAGGGGTGAGGGGTTTTGGGTACGGGGTGAAAAGGTGAAGGGATTAAGAAGTACAGATTAGTAGTTACAAATAATCATGGAGATGTAAAGTACAGCATAGGGAATAAATGAATAATACTGTAATAAGTATGGATGGTGCCATATGGGTACTGGAAATATTAGGCGGACCACTTTGTAAAGTATATGATTGTCTAACCAATGTGCTGTACACCTGAAACTAATACAAAATAATATTGAATGTAAATGATAATTGAAAAATAAAAATAATGTGAACAGGTCTAAGAATATTCTTACAGTGTTCCAAAACCACAAAATCAACAGGCCAAGATAAAACCCTGGAAGAGTTCGTAAGTTGAAATTAGACTCAGAGATGCACGAAAGCAGCTTCTGAGTTGAGGAACAGGTTTTAAATTAAGTCATCAAGAGTGATTTTAGCTTTGTAGCAAGGAAAGATGCTACAACTGCCTTCTGGAGTATTCTTACATAGCATAATTAAGTTGTTAAGTACCCATTGCTCCCATTAAGTAATTATTGCTGAGGTAATTGTGTAGGCTGCTCCCCCAGGACTGCTAGTCCCACTTTCTTCACTCAAGTCTCCTGATGCCTTTGACTGCAGTTTCTTTCAGTATGTTTTGACTGAGCAGTCATAGAGAGCAGGATACTACTCAATGCAATGCAAGAGAGGGAGAGATCAGAGCTCAGTTCCAGCCCTCAGAGGTATAAGGTAGCCTGGAGACAAGCCACAGGCATTAGACAAGTGGGAAGCTATATTTAGATGACAAGCGCAGGGAGACAATACAAAGGAAGCTGTAAAGCTGCTGGTGGTTAAGAACTGAGTGAGTGTTTTTACACAGTGTCCTCAGGGAGTCATGAAGCCCTTCCCTCTCGATACCAGAAACGATTTTCTTTTCTAGGCTGCATGGAATTAAGTTTATTGTCCCTTCTTACAGGATATATACTTCATTCCTTTTAATTCCCTACTGAGAGATTATATGAGATAATACATGGAAATGCATGCCCAAATGTCTGGCACGTAATAAATCTTACTGCATGTTTGTTCATGTCCCTGAAACCTTCTTTCTCCGCATTCTTTCAAAAGTGAATTCACTGCAACTTGTAGCCCATGCTGGTGCTTTTCATGGGTAGGTGAGTTAAACTGATGTCCAGAGAGACATTTCTTTAAGAAGAGAGAATTTGGAAACCCAGAAAGGAGAGGTGGTAAAGCTGTGGGGAAAGTAATAGTAGGAGACTCTGTATGAATTTGGCATAAAAACAATTAACTGGCAAACTGATCGGTAAACTAGTGTCACCTTAGAACATCGGTTGCAGGAGAACTGTGGCCTGAATGTAAAGACAGAATTAAGTTAGTGGGTAATTTACACAGGAAGCAGGCAGGAACGCTTTCAGACCAAAGGTTGGGGATTGAAATTTGAACCAACTGAAATAAAATCTTACTTTCAAACTAGTCTTTTGGCTGATTATATAAATTGGGATTTGGAGGCGTAAATGCAGAGAACTCATTTATTGGTATTTCAAATCAAGCCCAAAATAATCGTAATGTTGCTCTTTTATTTATTTATTTTTGTTTTCTTTTTTTTAAAAGATTTTATTTATTTATTTTTGGAGAGACAGGAAAGGAGGGAGAAATAGAGGGAATAAAGCTGTGTGAAAGAAACATTGATTGGTTGCCTCTCACATGCCCCCAGCTGGGGACCTGCCCCCCAACCCAGGCATGTGCCCTGACTGGGAATTGAACCAGCAACCTTTGGGTTCACAGGCCAGTACTCAGTCCATTCAGTCACACCCACCAGGGCAATGTTGCTCTTTTAATTTCTCCTTTGATGTCAGTTCTTTTTTAAAAAACATGTTTTTCTTCAACTTTTTAGTTGTATTTTTTCCATTACCATTTGTCCCCCTTATGCCCCTCTCTTCCCTGTAATAACCACACTGTTGTCCATATCCATGAGTCCTTTTTTGTTTTTGCTCACTCTCTTCATCCCGTAAACTGCCCCCACCCCCAGAGAGCTGTTATCCTGCTCTCTATCTATGTCTGTCTCTATTTTGCTTGTTAGTTCAACTTGTTTATTAGATTCCACATATGAGTGAAATCATATGGTATTTGTCTTTCTCTGACTGGCTTATTTCACTTAGCAAATGTTCTCCAGTCCACCCATGCAGTTGCAAAGCGTAAAATTTTCTTCTTTTATACAGTTGAGTAGTATTCCATTGTGTAAATGTCCCATAGTTGTTTTATCCACTCAGCTACTGATGGACACTTGGGCTGCTTCTCTGTCTTGGTAAGTGTAAAGAACACTGCAATGAGGGGTACTTACGTTTTTTTGAATTACTGTTTCAGGTTTCTTTGGATAAA
Organism: Trachops cirrhosus; assembly: GCA_028533065.1. Lineage (NCBI taxonomy): Eukaryota > Metazoa > Chordata > Mammalia > Chiroptera > Phyllostomidae > Trachops > Trachops cirrhosus. The sequence goes on along the minus strand of CM052541.1, from coordinate 133,707,525 downwards.
TTCTCAGAAGTGGAATTGCTGGGTCATAAGGTGGTTCTGTTTTTAATTTTTTGAGGTAACTCTATAATGCTTTTCACAGTGGGTGCACTGACCTGCATTCCCACTAATATTGCAAAAAGTTTCCCCTTTCTCCACATGCTTGCCAACACTTGTTGTTTGTTGATTAATTGATGATAGCCATTCTGACAGGTGTGAGGTGATATCTCATTGTGGTTTTAATTTGCATTTCTTTGATGATTAGTGATGTTGAGAATCTTTTCATATGTCTATTGAGCATGTGTATGTCCTCCTTGGAGTAGTGTCTATTTAGGTCCTCTTACTTCCATTTAAAAATATTTTTAGGTAGGCCAGACCTAGACTGTCTAAGAAATGTCTACCTTTGGTAAGTTTTTTCTTTCTTCTCTGTTTGTTCCCAAATTCAGGCAAAGAACATTAATTTTTCAACATATGTTAAACTTCTCAAGTTCTGGTTATCTTGGATTGTTTGAAGCAATCTAAGAATAACTTAATAAACCCAGTAAAATAGTGGGTATGCAATGCTTACTTTGGACAAGTCACTATATCTCTCTGGGTTTTGATTCAAACACTAACTAAAACAAAGTGTTGGATTACATGTTTCCCTAAGTTTCATCCAGCTTTAATCTTCTGTTTGAAAGAATATTTCTGTCAGTATGACATGGTGAGCAATAATAGCTGTCATTCTTAAAGCGATGGTCAGAAATTGTAATGGCTTGTGGGAACTGATGCTGGCTGATCCCACCTATAACAAAAATGGGCATCCAGTGTGTCTTACTAAGAACTTTAGGAACTCCGTCAAAAATATCTGTGGTGCCTGAAAAATCCTCTGTTGATCTTGCCTTTATTAATAAAGATGGGGAAACTTAAACTGACTGCCCCAGTCCAGAAAGGAAATGTAAAAGGGGAAAGTTGGGGGTGTGGTGGAGGAAAGACCTGGGCAAACAGAGGAGGCAATATTTTCAGAGAACAAAGCAGCTGCTTCCCTGCAGCTAGTGTTTGCCATGTGGGAATGAGGGTTTTAGGATTGCCAGACTGTCTAAATTTTCAAGAGGTGTTGGATATTCTGATTTTCTGTGCAATCTCCTAATTTCAAAATATTGGATCAACATCATTTGGGCCAAACAAACATGTCTTTAACTTCAGTTGCCCTGTGGGCTGTCAGTTTGCAGTGTCTATTTAGGAACAACCTGCTAAGATTCTGAAGCCCTTGACAGAGACCCCATGTTAAGGCCATTTTACCAATCTCAGCACTGTAAGATTATATTGCAAAATATTTGATCCCATCCATATGTGGATAGGATGCCTGAGAGTCAGGGAGTGGATGGGGTTTTGGGTGAGAGGTCAGGGGGTGGTAGTCAGGGGAAGGCCTGGGCTCTGGGGCAAGAGGACCAGTAGTTGGGGCTTTAGAGGTACCGACTTTGTCTCCTTTCGGTCACAGCTCATACTCTGTGCTTCTTGGGGGTGGGGGTGGGGAGTAGCTTGTTCTGTGATCAGCATGACTTCAGTGTTGTGCTTCCTGGATGGAGATGTGCAGAATGCACTCAGATAATGTTTCTGTTTCTAGTAGAGCCCAACAGATGTGTAGTATGTTCTGTAAATATTGAGTTACATGGATAAACCTCCTGCATGGGGAGTTGCTGAAATACCCATGTAGAATTCCCCTGGTCTACCCATCTAGTTACAGAAAAATTAGTGTATTTGGTATTTAAAATGTTTTTAACATTTAAGATAATTTAGTATATTTGGGTATAATTAACTTTCTGACTTTGATTTAAAATATATACTTGATTTTTGACTTATATAATTTTTTGTTCAGAATTTTACTGTTTACCAATAGCATGGCAACATTTAAATGAATTAAACTAATTATGTTTACACATGTACTTTTATTAGATTTTACGACAATTGTTTAAGTACTTGGGAAGCACTTAGTAGACATTTGAAGAGCTTAAAAATTTGAATATATTATTTTTGCAAATTCAGTTTTAAATATTTAAGGGAGTTAATAAATTCTTTTTACAAATGGGACCAAACATAAATCAAAGATCCCCTTAGTGAATATTAAAATTTACTAGATTATAAGTAGAATGATAGTATTTTAAACTTGAGAAAAAACTGCTTTTTGAATTTGTAGTTTTACTAAATTTAATATTAGTTTTTGAAAATGACAGAATGACCAGCTTATAAAAAAATCTTTTTTGCTCTCAAAAGATGTTCTTAAGGATGTGAAAGGTTCACCCTGACAGTCTCACCTTTGCATGCTCTAAGCCTGGTACAACGTCTGGTTCTCAGAGGCCACTGAATTAAAATTTGCTGAACAGGTTGAGAACTGAAGTTAGTGCTTCGAATGGGGTGAGTGGTGCCCGAAGGGAGTGTGGGAAGATGACTGAAACAGACTGTGATTGCTTTGAAGTGGTGCCTGGCAACTGTCCAGGAAGGTCTTACCTAACCAGAGGAATTGGGTGTAGAATAAAGGACCCATCATCAGTGATTTCAGTCAAGGAAAGCAATTTATAATTTAAGGGGGTTATTTCAAGCATCAGCAGTTTTCCTTGACTTCTGGAACAACTCTTTGTCCTTGTGACTTGGACACAGAGGTTGATCGCTCTGGGTGGCAGTCTGTGCTAGCCGACCCTGAAGGCTCTGTGACCTCTTCCCTCTCTGAGGGGTCCCTGTTGCTTCCTGTCCATGAAGGTCATCTGATTCATGCATTGGAAGGCTTGCCTTCCGCTGTGGTTTTCTTTAGCTTTCTTTGTGTCTTTCACAACATTAACAGTTTTGAAGAGCCCAAATTCTTGCCTCCACCCCATTTATCACTAAAAAATTACCTAATAATCTTTACCAGGTGATTGTGAGTCTTTATTTAAACACCTTTAGTAAAACTGTTAAGATGGCTCTGGAACCAGATTGCTGAGTTCTAATCCTACCCTTCTCCAATGACCTTGGGCAACCTAGTACTCATTTCATTACTGTTAAAGCATGAAACTGGGATTCATTTCTGTTATCTAATGAGGCCTGTATATATTCAGATTTCTCTAATTTTGCTAATAATATCCTTTGTAACAGTTATGCATTATATTTCCTTTAATCTAGTCTGTAGTCAATCCAGTTGATGTAATTTTCCTTAATCCAGAACAGTTTCTCTGCTTTTTTACCCTTGACATTGACATTTTTGAAGAGTCCAGACCAGAGGTTTTACAAAACATTCCTCAATTAGGTTGGGTGTGAATGTGAATATCTGATTTTTTGACAGCTCTAAATTCTGAGGCACTCTTCCTATTAATGGACTAAAATTTTGTTGTCATTGCTACCCACTGATGCTACTTTTAACTTTCAGAAGAGAATAAAAGTATTCTACATAGAATTATTTGTTGAAAAACAATGAATGGATGTTATTGAGCTTTAATGAAAAAAAATCCAGCTACTGAGTAATGGATTCTTGGTGTCTGGGAACACAAGGGCATGGTGACTATCTGGGTCAAAGTACTCTCTGGTCAGGCTTTCATTCCAGCGAGCCATGTTGTTAGAAGCAATGTAGAACAAAAATGGTTGCAGCACTTAGCATCTGAATTTTTCTTCTAATTGGGATACACCATGGCTTTGCTTAAGCAAAGGAAGGAGGTGTGTGTGCTGCAAAAACGAGTTGAACAAAACTTGTAATTTGGCAACTACTAATAGTGCCAAGAAGGTTTTACAAAAAGGATTTCAGGTTTTTGGTTTTTTTGAAAGAAAACCAACCATACTACTCATGTTTTGTCTTACTGGAATCAAACATTATGCATTCTAGTTTACATTTCTAGTGCATGTTATTGGCAAATAAGCAGCTTAGTGATTCATACTATTAGGAATATATCTGAATATCTGAACAACCAACTAAACATTTTTTTAAAAAATATATTTTCTTGATTATGCTCTTACAGTTGTCCCAATTTTTCCCTATTTGCCCCCCTCCACTTGTTACCCTCCTTCCCTCCAGCATTCCTCCCCACTTAGTTCATTGCATGGGTTGTGCATGTAAGTTCTTTGGTTTCTCCATATAGTTTCCTATAGGAAACCATTTGGTTTCCTATACTATACTTGACATCCCCCTGTCTGTTATGTACCTATAGATCATGCTTCTCAATCCCTGCACTTTTACCCCATTCTTCCCTTTCCCCCACCGAGCTGGTAATCCTCCAAATTATCTCCATACCTATGACTCTGTTCCTATTCTGGTTGTTTGCTTAGTTTGTTTTTGTTTTTTAGATTTAGTTGTTGATAGTTGTGAATTTGTTGCCATTTTAATGTTCATAGTTTTGATCTTCTTTTTTAAAAATAAGTCCCTTTAATGTTTCATGTAATAATGGCTTAGTGATGATGAACTTCTTTACCTTTACCTTGTCTGGGAAGCACTTTATCTGCCCTTCATTTTAAATTATAGCCTTGACAGATAGAATAATCTAGGTTGTAGGTCCTTGACTTTTCATCACTTTGAATACTTCTTGCCAGTCCCTTCTTGCCTGTAAAGTTTATTTTGCGAAATCAGCTGATAGTCTAATGGGAGCTCCTTTGTAGATAACTCTCCTTTTCTCTTACTGCTTTTAAGATTCTTTCTTTATCCTTAACCTTTGGTGTTTTAATTATGATGTGTCTTGGTGTGGTCCTCTTTGGGTCCAACTTGTTTGTGACTCTCTGTGCTTCCTGGACTTGTATGTCTATTTCCTTTACCAAATTAGGGCCATTTTCTTTCATTATTTTTTCAAATAGGTTTTCAATTTCTTGTTCTTCCTCCTTTTCTGGCACCTGTGAGTCAGATGTTGGTATGTTTAAAGTTGTCCCAGCGGTTCCCAAGCCTATTCTTATTTTTTTAAAATTCTTATTTCTTCCTGCTATTCTGATTGAATGCTTTTTCCTTCTTTGTGTTCCAAATTATTGATTTGATTCTCAGCTTCATCCAGTCCACTGTTGTTTCACTGTAGATTTTTCTATATTTCACTTAGTGTAACCTTCATTTATTCCCTTATGTTTTTGCTGTACCCAATGAATTCTTTAAGCATCCCGATCACCAGTGTTTTGAACTCTGCATATGATAGGTTGTTTTTCTCTCTTTTGTTTATTTCCTTTTCTGGGGTTTTGTTCTATTCTTTAATTTGGGTCATATTTTTTTATCTTTTCAATTCAACAGCCTCCCTGTGCTTGTTTCTGTGTATTAGCTGCTTTGACTCTCTGTCTTAGAAAAGGCACCTGTAAATTGTGTAGGGCAGAACCTCAGGTAATAGCCAGGGCAAGGCAACCTGTTTCACTGCTTTGTGGCTCTGTGTGGGGGGGATGGCTTGGAGAGGGGAAAATGACACTGCCTGCCTTCTGGAGGTTTGTCTGGCACTCCCCCACTTTCCAGTCACTTCACTCACTTGCCATATGCAACTGGTGCCCTTCCAGCTATTGCCCTAGTGGTGAACCTGAGGGGCTTGTGTACATTCCAAGTCCATGAGTTCCACTTCAATAGACTCTTCTGAAAATGTGGCAGTTTCTTCCACTGCCCCAACCCCCACTGGTTTTTACAGACAGAAGTTACAGGGATTTATCTGCCCAGAGCTTGAACCCTGGAGTGTGAGGTATGGCCTGGGGTTGGGAAGGCTCTGTGAAGAGGTACTTGCCATGGATAAGATTTGGTTGGGGTAGGAAAACTTGCAGCAGATCAAAATAATTGACACACCTACTCTGAACTCCCTTTAAATAAATGACGTCATCTATACTACCTGCACCACTATTCTTTCACTACTGACTGATTGCTTACAGGGTGTCTGTCTTTGGAATAAGAACAGATGTTCCAATTCACAGCCTGTGTAACTTCAGGAAAAAGATTAATTTAAATCAATGTCATGGCTTTCATTGTGTTCTACAGTGGGAGATCTTCAGATACTGCTCATCAGCACTTTACTTTGTACAGATCTTGTCCTCTTGAATCATAAACTGGGTCCCTGATGTGGTCTTCACCTAAATCTCTTTGCCATCAGTAGCCCTCTCTGCAGTAGCTGAAACCCCATTCCCTTGGTGGTTCAACACTGGATGACCAGTTGGTAACATTTTACCAAATAGCCACCACACACAGTTTCCCACAGTCCCAGGGTTGCCTCTCGGGTTATCTCAGCTACCAAAACCATGACTCCGCTCACTTGTAACTTTTGCTGATGGTGGTTCACCAACTTCTCTCCAACTACCTCCACGGACTGTCACCTAATTTTAGATACAAACCCCTGTGAAAGAATCTGTTGACAGCTAGGAAATCTCATTGCAGGGGGTGGGGAAAAAGAAAAAAGAAAGTACACATATGTGCTTATTACCATAATTTGTATAAAATTTCAGGGACTTCTTATTATAAACCCTTACTGCAAACAGCCCATGAAATTATATTTTTGTGTCTGTTAAGTCAGTGTCAAAAATAATAAAATTGCCCTAATACATGATTTATTTATGAAATCTACCCCCCTTCAGAATGGGATAGGTAGTGGTTTTTTAACTGGAATTTCTGTCAGGCTGAATTCCAGGTTTTCATTTATAAAGTACATCAGAATCCTCTTGAAAATTCAGCTGCAGAAATATAAAATCCACATTACTGATACAAGTTATGTCTCCTAGTCTGTGTTTCATAGGCTTTCAGTCATCTGTTTTTCCTTTTTTGCTGTAATTGCTACTTGCATTTGCATAGCTTCACCTGTCAGGTGTGTTCCAGTTGCAAGATAGAATCCTCATATATCCGTGCTGCTCCTTGAGAAGGGGAGGCCACCTCTGACCCTTCCCCTGGGGGGTGGCCAAGTCAGTGATGCTGCCCTGTGGTTTTGGCACATTGGTCATTTTGTCAGTCAGTTTCTTTCGGGACAGCAGGTAGTGAGAACCTCCTATCTGCATTGCAAACGTCTTATATGATTCTCCAACAACCATGTAAAACTTTTGCTTTTTGCTGATAAAAACCAAATTAGGTTATTCATTTATGAATTTTTGTCTAGATTATTTTCCTTGGCTTCTTTCTTGCCATTCCTGGTTGCCATGTTCTCTCATTTAAATGAATAGCACTTAAGTCAGCCCTCAGTCTTCCAGTTCAGCCAAAGGCAAAGTCCAGGCTGCCACCTGCTCTGCGGTGTCCCGGGGAGTCTGTTCTCCCGACACGGACCTGCGGAAGTCTCTGCCACTGAGAAGCCACATTTAATCAGCCCCAGAGCTCTAAATTTCCTGCCTTCTGAGCTCACTTTGTCTGAGCGGATGCTTTAAGGGATGAGGTTTGTTCCCCTCCCCCGCCTTTTTTCCCCTAGGCTATCATTACTTTCCTGACTCTTTATACAAATACTCTCAGGCAGTTTGGCAGTGTTCAATGTCTTCCTTTTCTCAAGTCCATCCACTAAAAAGAAGCTAAGTTCTATGAAGCTTGACTTAAAAATCCATTCCATCCATCCAGGACAAGTTTTGACTCAGAATTTGGGTGTCTGTTTACAGTGTGGTATGGACTTGACCCAAAGTTCTAAGCTGAAAGAGCAGAAATCCCAGAACCTCAGAAATGGAGGGACCTAGGACAGCACAGGCTCTCAGCTTTTTACATTACTGATAAAGGATCTGAAACCTGGAGTTGTTAAAATAACCAGGCTAAATTTATAATAGAGGGCTGTTTCCAAAACTGATGTGGTTTTCATTGGCATTTTATTTTTTCAGCTCCAAACTAAAACATAATGAGTCTAGTGGGAAAATAGCCATATTCAACAGTTGTTTTCCAGGAAAGAACTTTCTGTCTGGGAATTAAAGCTATTTAACATGTAATTACTGTTGACATCAGGTGTCAAATGGAACCCACCCCAGAATCTCACAGAAGCTGCTCAAGGACTCCTGATGGTTTGCAGGGGGTACCCCTTGCTCCTCTACACTGGAATCTGTGAAGCGGCCACAGTCACAGGGCATCATAAACCCCTCGAGCCCCAACCCGCAGGAATCAGTGGGGCCACAGGCCACGGCCCAGCCTCTGGCAGCCTTCCCGGCGGCCCCGCTCCAGGCAGCTGTGCATGTTTTACTGCCCCGCTGTGACCTGTTTCACACTGTCGCTCAAGGGGGCTGTTGCTCTTTCTGCTTGTGCTGCTGGGCTCAGCGTTTCCTCCAGAAACGCAGAACTTGCAGTTGTTAATGGCCCCATATAAGGTATATTTGCTATTTCTTTTAGCTTTCCCTCCTACAACCTTGATGAAATCAGAGCATGAGTGAATGGCATTGATCTGGGCAAGTGTCTCCACCTGCCTCCACCCCAGGAAACTCCTTCTCTGAGGTCAGGGACACGCCTCCCTGCTCCCAACCTGCGTCCAACGGGGGCCTCACATCCTGGGAGTGGGCACGCGCGGAGCTTCACACGCAAGGCCCTTGGTGAGCTGTTTTCTGGCTTCACATCGCCGAGCAGTCGCACAGCTTGCACCTGCCGGTCAGTCTTCCTTATCTGTGGTTTCCGCCCTTGCAAACGTGCCTGCTCTGTAATATTTACCGGGAACCCCAAACCAGCACTTGGGGTGCTTGGGTGTCACTGTGGGCGCGCGCGTGTGCGGAGTGGTGAGTAATTGGCATTGCACACGTGTTCCCAGTGAGGTGATATTCTGCCTCCTTGTTTCAGCTCTCCTACTCCAAACAACAGTCCTTTTCACGGTTATTTGGTGACAGGTTTTCTGCAGTTTGTACCTTCAGCTGATGATAACACTGTTTCAACTGGCACCTACATGTGACGCTGAAGTGCTGTCTAGTGATCTCAAGTGCAAGCTGACTGTGTTGTGCCTTGCGGAGAGCATACAGGTTGGAGAGGTTTTGTTCAGGTAGGAGCTGCAGTGCTCCTGCCTGTGAGTTCAGTGTTCACGAGTCAACAACATATTTTAAGTAACGTGCCTTTAAACAGAAACACGGAAAAGGAGGGTGAGTATTGAGTGACTGATGAAAATGTGACCAGAGGCTTGCGGGAACCTAACCCTGTTTTTTCCCCTACAAGCAATGGCTCAGTATTTGTTAATTCAGTATTTACAGAGACTTTACAGAACACAGTTGATCAGTCATGAGAATGACCATAGGTGTGTGAAATACTTGTAATTCTTTAAATGTGCCAAGTGCGAATGCACAGCTGTGTCTGGCAGCTTCTCTCCAGTCCCCATTATCCTTCAAGATGTAATTCATTGATCCGTCTGTCCCTCAGCTCAGGGTGTGCTCTCCCACACCTCATTGTATGTATCCATGCCGGCTGTTTTCATATGGAGTTGAAGGACAATTTCAAGGGGAAGGGAGATCTCACAAGTGCAGGTGGAGCGGGGAGGGAGGGGCACTCGTGCTCTGGCCACGAGGCAGGTCCCACGGGGAGGAGAGGGACAGGTCGACCGGGCAGGCTTCTTCTCTTCCTCCTTTGTGGAAACATTCCCACACACTCCCATAGTTTATTTTGGCTCTTTGGGGATGACTCTGGTTTGTGCCAATTTGAATGCTTTAGGATGGAAAATACTTGAGGACAAAATGGAAAACATATGTAGAAAAACTCACTGCAACCAATAACTGGCTGAAAGTTTCCGGGGGGAAGAGCAGACAGGGAAGCTTTGAGAACACAGACACAAGTGGGTTCGTAGGGACTGGCCCCGCCCTCCCTCCTGCCTGAGTCCCAGGGGACAGCTTTCATTTGCATAGTTTAACAGTAGGATTTACCAACGTGGGGAGGGGCCCTGTACCTTGTTATCCTGCCAGAGCCCACGGAGACGGCAGGACTTCAGAGTAGAAATGACCCCATTGACTGTTGAGCCTGGAGGGCTCTTGGGGTGTTAGGGTCTCACAGAGTCACCAGCACGGTATTGTGGGGGGGGGGGTGGAGCTGCAGAATGACTTCATGAGATAGGAGAGCAAAGCAATCCCTGTATCCTCCCCAAAGGACCACAGGCTGTGAATGAAGGATGTGTCTTCAGTCAGCAGGTGGCTAATGGCATCTGCTCTTAATTGTCACTGCTGTGTCCAGATGCCATCAATGTTAGGACTATTCCACCCTGGCTGGTGTGTCTTAGTGGATTGAGTGCTGGCCTGTGAACCAAAAGATCACTAATTAGATTCCCAGTCAGGGCACATGCCTGGGTTTCAGTCCGGGTTCCCTGTAGGGAGCATATGAGAGGCAACCACACATTGATGTTTCTCCTCTTCCCTTTCTCCCTCCCCCCTCTCTAAAAGTAAATAAATAAAATCTTAAAAATATATTAGGGCTATTCCACTCTTTCAAAACATGCCTACCCTCCCCAAGCGAGCTTAGGCACAACCCCAGAGAACCACAAATTCACCGAGACACAGTTTCTGCTGTCCCAGCAGAATGGAGAATTTAGATAGAAAACAAAACAAAACAAACAAAAGCCCTAGCACATTTCTTACTGATGAAGTCACTGACATCTGTATTTACTAGAAGATTGAAAAATAATAAAAATAATCACCCAGCAGATCTGTGTTTATGGGTATGCAGTAAAATGTCATAGTAAGCCAGAAGTACTTGCAGATTAAATATATTGAGACCCTTAAGTAAACATGTAAATCTGTGGCTTATTTGATATACATCTTTATATTACTTCACAAAATATTTATGCAGACCCTGCATATTCTGGGCCAGCATGTCCAGCCTTATCTCTGCCCATCTCTGCTGCCTGGTCCAATGTCTGACATCCAACAGGTAGTCAACAGTGAGCTCTCGAACTAAGGACTGGATGCAAAGATGCATACCTATTTGTGAGATCTTGGAAAACTAACGCCAGAAGATACCCTTGGGGCCTAAGCCATACTACAGTTGGGAGAAACCTGTAGTTGTCCACCCCAAAACCATTCCCTCCTTGATGGGCCAGGGTACCCAGCCCTAGGTGACAGCCATTACTGAGGACACTGTTTTCCTGCCACCTCAGCCTGTCTTACAGCTCTGGTGGGCCTGTGACTCGGTGCTGGGTATCCTAAGGCACCAATAAGACAAGGGCTCGTATCCAGGATGTCTCCTGGGCAATCTTTTACTTTCCTGATATGTTGGTGAAACATCTATTCCCACTTCTTTTTGCCTTAAATGTATGAGCAGCTGTTTTACAACCAAAAGAGAAAGTTCAAGAGAATATAGAGACACTGACTCTGACACCGTCCAAGTGTTGAATCAATGCCAGAAGCTGTCTGCTTCCAGGCTTCTCGTTATGTGAAAAAATAACCTGCTTGCTTAGGTCAGGTAGTCTCTTCCCTGCAGCCAAGGTATTCCTAAGTGATACACTGATACAGATCAAATGTAAGACAAAGAAATGAAGTACAACTTCGCATAGTAGGGAATGCTCTCATTTCTTCCTCAGAAGAACTCTGGAGTGGTGGTCTTGCTGAAGGAAGTGGGGAGTTGTGGGAAAGTATTAGGATGGAATAGTGGGTCCTGAAGTCACAAAGAAACACCAGCAACTCAGTTCCTTAACAATAAAGCTGGGCTTAATTAACTTTCTCTCAAACAAGTCTTTTCTTGTAAATAACAGTTCCAGCACTGTGGGAAGCCAAGAAGTCATTGGGTGTGGCTATTTCAATTTAAATGATTTGAAATTAACATAACAATTGTGTTCCTCACTTGCAGTCCGATGGGTAACCACTAAGTCACAGGTCTTCCAAGTAAGTGCTCAGTAGTCATATGCAGCTAATGGCTACTGTATTGGACAGTGCAGTTATAGAATGCTTTCATCATCATAGGAAATTTCATTGGACAACATTGCTTTATAGGAAGGGTCAGCAAACATCTCCTATAAAAGAATACGTAGTGTGTATTTTAGCCTTTGCAGACTAAGGGGCCAAATTAAAGATATCATGTGCCTCTGTGCACCTACTCAACTGTTCAAAAGCAGCCTCAGATGTATGTAAACAAACGGGCCTGGCTGGGTTCCAGTAAAACTGTTTATGAAAATAGGCTCTGGGCTTAGGGGCCGACCCCTGCCTCACATCGTCCCCTGCTGCGAGGCTGGGCTTTCTTTGTGACTTCCACATAGACCATCCTCATCTGATTAATAGTTCTATCCCAGCAGGGTGGTCATTTGATATCATTCCAAAAATTTTACATGAAACCTTATTAACATATACTTAGAACAAATGTAAAGAATTAGAACCTGAAATCTCCTTTTTGGGGTAGGGGGTTAAAAGTACCCTCGCTTCAGCATCGTTTTATAGTTTTATCAGTTTGTAAATTCTTCGACTCTGGTTCTATCCTCAAGCTCTAATATCATCTCGATGATGAACAAAGCACCCAGTTGAACATGCTGAGGGCTTAAAACTAGCACGAGAAATCATAAGAAAGTCAATAAAAAGTACAAGTGTCATCTGTGATCTGATTTAGACCAATCCGACTCCTCGTGTCTGCTGAATCATTTGCGGGGCTGCGAAAGGACCTCCCACCCAGAACGCTGAACTGGATGGGCAGAAGTAGTGAACGTTAACTAGCTTTGTGATCTTGGACAAATAATTCACATGACCAGTCTTGTGTTTTTTAATTTTATCTTCTAGTGCTTAAAAGCTCTGTTAGAGGCCTACGCGTAATTACGCGAATTATCCAAAGCGGCCACGCTGGCATGAGCACTCTTTTTATTAGATGATGTCGCCCTCTTCTGGATGCTTTCTGTATCTGCACTGTGATTCCCCCGGACCCCGCTCCCAGACCCACCCACCACCTTACTTTTTGGATCTTTTCATTTAGATAGCCACTTGCTCAGGCTGAGTTCCTCTGTGTTATCATGTCATGAACTGCAGGATTTCACTTATGACCAATGATAAATAAACATAGAGAGGGAATCAAAAAAGTCTCTTCTGTTATTTTATTAAAATATAAAAGCCAAACTATACCCTAAAATTATAGGTCCAAAGGACCTTAGACAGCATGCCAAAAATGTCAACGAAATACCACATCTGTTTTCAAATACATAATTACTTCGTGAGAATATGAAACACAGGCAGGAGTGGCAGGTGCCCACCTGAGGACTTGGGTTGCTCCCAGGGAGGGAGGGGGGAGGGTGGGAACTGCTACCGGGAAGGGAGAGCTCTGTATCTGTGGAGTTTTATTTGTTAAAAAGAAGGACCTGAGGACAATATGGCAAAATATTTATGTAACAGCTGGGATTACTGGGATAAATTTCACAAAGTAATTTTACGTCCTTACACCACTTTTTTTTTCTTGTGTGCATATGGAAATCTCCCTTTTCTACTCCTGGATGATGTTTTGGGCAAATTCCAGAGCTTTCACTGTCACTTCTAGATATTACTTTGCAGGTTCTTTAACGTTTTTGAGAAGCTCAGTCAGATCTAAACAAAAGCTTTAATCTCTACCTCAAACATCCCCACTGTACTGGTGCCTGGGCCTAACGAGCTCAGAAGCCTGCGATGCCAGTCTCTCCTGCCCTTACTCAGTGCTGTCCCTCGATGATAAGGATGACGCAGAGACTGAGCACACACATGCACACTCCATATCACACACCACACACACCCCACATCCCCTCTACACACCCACACACACTCCACATCACACACACGCTCCACATCTCCCTCCACCCCACATTTCCCCCCACCTCACATTTCCCCCCTCCCAAACACACACATTCACACAAATGAAGCAGGGGCAGGAAGGCGTTCAGGGCAGAAAAATCTGACTTGCCTGGCTCGGTTTGCAGATGCCCATGTGATATGGGGCACGTGTGGGCTGTTTGAACACGTGTCCTCCACAAGGGAACCTCTCACTGAACCTCTATCTGGCACCATCTTCTGCTCTTGCTTCTGGTGGTACGCCCAGCACAGATGCTTTCCGTGGGGTCACTAGCCCAGGCAGATAGGCCTCTTGGATGGGGTTGCTTCTAGCTACCCCAGGTCTTGCTACCTTTATCTACAAGGTCCCTTCTGGGTCTAGGACACATACTGACCTACTGGGGAGAGGTTCCCTCTCTTCCCTTGACCCTCAGGGGCAGCACAGCCACCCTCTCCCCTTCACCAGCCTGTATACCCTCTAGAGTTCAGGGGCTCCTGTGGGGTTCTCTGTGGAAGTGGGGCCCCTCCACCCTTGGAGTGTGTGAGTGGGGAGCCTAGCACCCATGTGAAGGAGGAGGCTCAGCCCTCTGATGTCTCTTTCCACAGGGATCCTCTCTACCAGTCTTAGGAATCTTCAGCTCTTTCTCTTATATCCTGGAGGTTGAGGGGCTTTGGGTGGCAGAACATGTTTTGGGACTCCTTTTAGTGACCTCTTGGCTAGGTGTTTGTGCCCTTGCACAATCCTGATTGTAAAAGCCAGCTCTCTGTCTAGAATCCTGTGTCTGTAATTTCTAGTCACAGACCTGTGTGTCCTCGCTCCTCAGAATGGGTTTCAACCTGAGCCTCCTTTTATAAATCTGGGCTCTGATTCTCTCTCTCTCTCTCTCTCTCTCTCTCTTTTTGTCGATGAGCTCAGTTCACAGAGATACATCTACATTTGTGAAATTTTGTTCTTTAGGTACATGATAATTATTTTATTTTCACTGTGTAGAAATACTTCTAATATCATTCAAGAAGTTATTTTCATCTCTCACATGGTACTCTGCTAGCGAGGAGACTAAAAGCCAGATCTGCTGGAGTCATCTGCTGTGAATCACACTCCCGGAGTTGGAGCCCAGATGCCTGGACGTGACTTTATGGCCTTGGAGTCTGTCACACCATTTACCCAAAGCACAGACAGGGTAATGCTCAGTGTCTTTTGAGTTTGAGTATGAGGTCAAAAATATTCTTAGCTTAGTTCATAGCAGGAAAACAGCTATCAAAGTATTTTTAGATGTATCAATATTGAGGTAACTTCTTGAAATTTGGGGGTATCTGGAATCCTAATCATCGCCTAAGGAATAAAACACACTTACAAATAGATCCAGGTCTCGAGTCCACACACACAAAAGGACTTGTTGAAATTGAAGACATATGGTTCCAATTAGCTGATGATTTTAGGAATTAACAGTTTAAACATTCTAATTTTATAAAAAGCAAACATGGATAAGTCACGGTCCAATGCAGAGCTCATTAACCACTTTATTATGTCATTGGAAGTCTAAACCACCTTCTGTTTTCTGAAGATTTTCTCAAGTCTCCCCATCCCTTTGTCTAACGATTCATCCAACCAACATTTCTTTTAGTGCCTAGTATGTCCATCTCCAAACCCCTCACCCTATCCCTGGCTCTCACAGCTTTTTCCTCTGAAACACTTCCCACACAGACCCTAGTTTACCTGATCAAACTAACCACTAATGTTGTTTGTCTCTGCCATTTCTCTGCCTGAGGGGATGGCTTCAAGTTGCTGGGGACTGTTTTACAGTGTGTGATGAGAAAGGATCTAAACTGTGAAGATAGGTGAGAGGACTGATTGGAAATGCAGAGGCGCACCCCAGTGTAAGGGGTTTTTGTTAAGCAGAGGGCATTGCGAGCATGTTTCGCTCCGTCCGGTCCCATTGCTATTGCTCCGCTCTTGGCACCTGGTTTCTGTTCTACGTACTGTTTGTGTGTTCCTGCCTGTGGACAGGTGCGCCTGGCAGTGAGACGGTGAGTGTGGCCCCCGGCAAGGAGAGCACGGCATGCGTGCGCACGTACGTGTGTTCGTGTGTGCAAGTGTGCCAGTGTGCGTGCGTGTATGTGCAGCAAGCCCAGAGTTCCACCTTTTAAATGAGGTACCTATAGGAATCTTCAAAGAGGTGGAAATTCAAAATGCTTCAGAGCACACCCACGTTGTCAAACGCTATTTTTAGGATTTTTAAGTCATTGAGGAAGTTCATCATGTGATTTGAAGTATACTCTGCAATTTCATGATGTATTAGGATAAATAATATTCTCTAACTTAGAACAGCTGCTTCCTTCAACTCGCTGATGAAGAGAGACCAAACTCTAGGAAAATTTCAATCTCTGTTAAGAGTCCATAGACTTGTGGACTGCATGCACCTCTTGGAGGAGTGGAGGGCTGCAGGAGGAGGGTGGGGTTGGGAGACAGAGCACAGCTGGCTGCTCTGGGCCGCCCTCTGACACCCCTGTCCGGTGGTGTGGTCACCATGGGGCAAGGACAGGTCTTGTCTTAGCTCCTCACAAATGCAAGTTTGTGAGTGCTGAGCACAAAACATTGTGTGTGTGTACAACATCAATCTACTATCATCCCATAGAGTTAGTTTTCCATGAAATCAGTTTGAGAAATTCTGATCTAGGTAGTTAATAATGGTTATTGTAATGAGAATGTTTTCTTTTTGGAATGTTACTGAACGTACCGTGAAGTCTTCAACATATGCCTTCTCTGGTCTCCTTAAACATCCTGTGTGCATGGGTGCTGATACAGGCAAGTCTGTATATATAATTGTAAATGATATAAATAACGGATATTTCACCGCAGCACAGATGGTGGTTTTTGCTGAGATTTAGAAGATATTCCTTTCCCTGTGTGAGACGTGGGAAGCATTTCATTCTCAGTGGTGTTAGTAGGGCACTCCTATAGGTGATACATCTCGGTTTTACATTCACATTTATTGGCTTCACATTTGGAGAGTACAGTGGTTTAAATAGCATCGCCGCCAAACTTCATGTCCACCTGGAGTCTCAGAATATCACCTTATTTTGAAATAGGGTCCTGGCAGATCCTCAGTTAAAGATCTCAAGATGAGATCATCCTGGACTTAGGATGGGCCCTAAATCCAGTAACTGTCTTTGTAGAAGAAAGAATAGGGAGACAAGGGCAGAGAAGAGACACAGAAAACACAGCCACGTGAAGACGGAGGCAGAGACTGGAGTGAGGGAGCTGCAAGCCAGAGCACCCTAAGGGTGGCTGTGTGGCCCTGGCAACAGCTTGATCTCAGACTTCTGGTCTCCAAAACTGTGAGGGAATACATTTTTGTCATTTTAAGCCACCAAATTTATAGTAATTTATTTGGAGCAGCCTTAAGAAAGCAATACAGAGGGTGACATTTCTTGGTGTTTTTTTCCCAAATTATTCTTTAGCTCATAACTCATTGACCTTGAGTCTTCTATTGAACAAATTGTCCTGTGTTTTCCAATAGATTACTAGTGAAATATAGTGACTATACTCTTAAGATAGACACTATTCACTTATTTATTCATTTAACACACACACATACATAGTATTCCTAAAGTTTGTAAGTCGAGAAATATTTTCACAAGCGTTTATTAAACTCATAACACATCATAACTCACGGTAGTAGCTTGAGATCTGGAGTAGAGTTCTTTGGTGCAGAGAGGAGGAAAAGATAAGTTACTTTCCTTTCTGGGACACAGACCAACCAGGTCCAGTTTTTTTAAATATATTTTATTGATTATACTATTACAGTTGTCCCATTTCCCCCCTTCACTCCCCTCCACCATGCACACCCTCTCCCACCCACATTCCCCGTTTTAGTTCATGTCCATGTGTCATAAGTTCTTTAGCTTCTACATTTCCCCTACTATTCTTGCCCTCCCCCTGTCTATTTTCTACCTATCATCCATGCTACTTATTCTCTGTACTTTTTCCCCCATCTCTCCTCCTCCCACTCCCCTGTTGCTAACCCTCCATGTGATCTCCATTTCTATGATTCTGTTTCTGTGGTAGTCGATTGCTTAGTTTGTTTTCATTTTTGTTTCAGGTGTGGTTGTTAATAATTGTGAGTTGCTGTCACTTTACTATACATGTTTTTATCTTCTTTTTCTTAGATAAGTCCCTTTAACATTTCATATAATAAGGGCTGGGTGATGGTGAACTCCTTTAACTTGACCTTATCTGAGAAGCACTTTATCTGCCCTTCCATTCTAAATGAAAGCTTTGCTTTCATGGATAGAGCAATCTTGGATGT
>CM052541.1:133590759-133689176 GCA_028533065.1 Trachops cirrhosus | reverse complement strand
TTTCCGTGTCCGCTGCAATTTTGATTTCTCATTTTCATGTAAGCTGCAATGTCCTCTTTAGTATGGTTAGGTTTTTCTGTCTTTTGAAACGGGAGGCGGCGTGTGCTCCCTCCTACCACGTCGCCATCTTCTCTCCCCATCTGCTGTGTTCTTTCATTTGGGCCATATTTCTTTGTCTTGGCACACCTATTAAAATGAATAATTTAAAAAAACAAAGTGGTTTCATCAGAATGCTGCCATATGTTTGATGCAAATTCTAGCTATTTGATTCTATCTTGTAGGGATAGTTTATTATTACTCATTAATTAGCCATTCCTTTTAAAGACTTTTTTTTTTCCCCCAAGTAATTGCCATATCATAAGCACTGCCCTGAGTGTCAGGAATTTACTGGTCAGGGGAAGTGAGGTTAAGCTACAGTAACAAATACTTCTAAAATCTTGGTGGCCTAAAACAAGAAAGGTTTATTTCTTGCTTTCAATGCATGTGCATTGGGAGCCCCTCTGTGTCCTCCAGTCCTCATCAGGGATCCGTGGTTGTGGACTGGCCACTGTCTAGCTGAGGGGAAAGAGTACAGGGCAAACACACATTGAGTCATTGGCCAAAGACATTGACAATAGGGAAGTACCATCCTACTGCACACCATGAAGGAGAGAGTCAAGATCAGTTGTGAACTGTCCCTGTGACAATCACACAGGATAAAGATGAAAGGGACATGATCTTGACTTTGAAAGAGCTCTCAGTCTGGAGGGGAGAAGTACTTTTAATTAGGTACAAAGTGTGATAGGAGCTCAGAGGTAAGTGCTGGGAGGTGGGGAAAGTTTTCACAGAGATATTGATGCTTGAGATTTTAAATTTTTTATTATTCTTTAATTTTATAATTTCAAAATATTTTAAAAGTTGTGGTAAAATACACATAACAAAATTTACCATCGTACCCCTTTTTAAGTGTAGAGTGGCACTAAGTACATTCCCATGGCTGTGCTACCATCACCACCATCCATCCACAGAACTCTTATAACTTTGCAAAACTGAACCCTGGCACTCATTAAACACCAACTCCCCATTCCCTCCTCCCTCAGCCCCTCACAACCACTACTCTACTTTCTGTCTCAGTGATTTTTGTTACTGTAGGTACCTCACATATATGGAACCGTACAGTATTTGTCTGTTTGTGATAGGCCTGTTTCACTTAGCATGATGTCCTCAAGGTTTAGCCATGATGTAGCATGTTCGTGTGTCAGAATTTCCCTCCTTTTTAAGCGGCATAATATCTCATTGTATGTGTATATCACATTTTGTGTAGGTAACAACCTGAGTGGCTTCCACATTTTGGTTATTATGAACGGTGCTGCTATGAACGTGGTCGTCCCTGCTTCAAGTCCCTACTCTTTGGACATGTGCTCAGAAGTGGAATTGCTGGATCTTATGCTTGCATTTAAGGAGTAAGAGTTTCACTAGGCAGACCACATGGGAAGGGTGTATCAAGCAGGGAGAAGAGTGGGTGCCAAAGTTAGGGAAATGAGAGGATACTGAGCCCTGAGGAGCAGCAGAAAATTGTTGAGGTTGGAAAACCAAACGGTACATGAGTGTTTGGAACCAGCCAGGGCAGAAGGGTGGAGGCAGGGTCTTGACTTGGACTCCATAGCTTCTGAGGGACGGTCTTAACGACAGTGTCACCCCATTGGCTGCACATGTGCTCTGAAAGGTTCACAGAAAGCCCTTCCGAAAGGGTTGGAATGATTTTCCCTTAATCAGTCCATTTTCAAATAATTTAAAAAGTGCCTAGTATGTTGTTGACACTCAATAAATTACTTAATAATGCTAATTTTATTAGAAGAAAATAGAGGAGAAAATTCCTATGATCTCCGATCTCCAAGTTTCTTTAATGCGCCACAGACTTCCCGCATCCTTTTCCAATTAAATAAAGTGCAATATCAGGCAGCTGTTGTCACAAAGGGCCAAATTGCTTTTCTTAAGTGGCCTCTTTTATACCCTTTTCTGCTGCCAGACAGAACTTTAATAGCATTAAGTACACTCAAACAGAAGAATAAAGTAAATAAAAATTTCCAAAAGCTGTTAACTTTGGACACATAGCATTTAACAGTCCCATGCCAGCCCCACTCACCCAGAGGTTCTCGGGACTCATCTCAGAGAAAAAGTTATTAAAATCCTTATAAAGGAAAAAATGTGCTGTGAAAATCTAAGATGTGCCAATACTTTATTAAGTACCAAATAATTTGTGTTAAATGCATACAGTCAAGGTGCTTGTAAAAGCCACTTGGAGAGAGAGATCTGGTAGTCGTCCAGAAACTGTGTTCTTTGAAATGCCACGGTGTTCTCCATTGGCCTTCTTCAAGTCAAGAATTTGCAGGCTCTACCAAAGCTGACCGTTTCAGGATCTTGCCGTTTTTAAAGACAATGTTTGGATTAACTTCACAACAGCTTAAAGAGAAAGGCGGGTGGAAGAACCTGTATTTCAGATAACACCACATAGAAGTGTTTAAGTGTTTTACACCAATGACTGAACCAAATGAATGCACCGGAATCATCTTTGAGGGGGTTGGGCTTTGAGGAAAACTGTATGTTTCTTTCTCAAATTCCCAACACCTCAGCGGAGGTGAAATCAAATCTAATGAGCAACAAGGCAATGTTGATAGAGAGGAAGCACTGAAAACTCGACCTGAATTAGAATGTATTTTGGTGGCGGTGGCTGGATTTTGTGCAGCCTGTATGCCTGTGCTTTTTGAAGAAAAGGAACAACCTTCTTTTTCTGTGTGAATGTGACATTGTTTGGGGAGAAAAAGTTGGTCCATTGGCTGGAACCCTTGTGGCCTGCCTTCATTGGATGTCAGAAATCCCTGTACTTAGGCCTTACTACAAAGTTGAGGTTCTTCTGTCTTTAAAATGGAATGCCAGCTTTCTTGTCCATTGGAATGGGAGGGGGCGGGAAGAGCAGGGAGATATGTGACCTTCATTAGTCAGTATAGATGTAATGACACTTCATTTGCTGATCAGAAGTCAACGTTGTGTTAGCATCACCCAGCACCTACCTGAAGCATGATGAAAATGTTGATACAGAAGAGATAAGGTCATTGTTTTGTTTTCTGCTCCTTGCTGTTAATATGTGAAACGTGAGGTTGTCTAGGCCCCACATTGAGTTAGATGGGGTTCTGCAGGTCCAGGCTCCATTCAATTCCACCGTTGACTTGTGCAACCAGGAACTGTTTTCATGTCTGTGTAACTGGAATAGTGATACCCGCTGGGAACCACTTACAGTGTGGTTGTGTATGTCAAATATGTGTCAAATAAGAAGTCCCATGTACATAAAAAGGACCTGTTAAAAATTAATATTATTATTTGATAAAAATGAAAATATGGGCTTGGGTGGATGTGGCTGGGAGGAGAGGAGAGAGCTCAGATGGACTCCCTAGATATCACTAAACAAGCAGTGAGGGAGGTCTGAAGAGTGCTCATTTCCTAAACTGGCATTGAACCTCCCTCTTGCCAGGAGACTTACCTGTACTCCGTGAATCTGAGTTTGCCCCAGAGCTCTGAGGGGACTGCTTGGACCTGTCTGAGCTTGGACTCAGCTTCTCTTGCTCTGGTCTTCTGTTGGCAAATGTGAGCCCCGGGCTCCTCACTCAGGCTCTGATTCTGCTTCTGAACTTGGTGTTTGTATTCAGTTGCCCTGGGGTTTGACTCCTCACTCTCCCCTGTTGAATTCAGCTCAGTTACCTCAGATGCTGGCCTAGCCCTTTTGAGGGACAGCTGGCCTGGTTCAGACATTGCCTCACCACAAGTGGGAACTGGGCCTCCTGAGGGTCAAGTGCTGGAGCCAGCCTTCCTGTGGGATAAACCAAAAAACGTAGACTGGTCCCATGGGTAATATGACCATAAGCTTGATTTTCTGAGATCTCCATTTCAACTATTCCCAATTAATTCCCTTATGAGTCCGCTTAACCTCAGCAGTGTTGTGTCCTCATAATGGAGAGGAGCTTCCTATGGGAGCCATCTGTCCTGAAGGTGTTTTTTTTATATCCAGATTTTTTTTTATAGACCAACACTTTACAGTTTAGCTGCAAAATTCACCTGGATTATGAGTGTCTGTATTGATCTTCCTGAGTTCTTGGCCTGTTTTGTGGTCACTTGTGTTGTTATTCTGTCTGCTCGCATCTGCCCTAAACTCTGTTTCAATTAAATTTAATAACTTGGTACTTACTGAGCATCTTCTTTGTGCCAGATGCTGTGCAGAGATGGGTGACTCCTTGTAGTTGTTGGTAGGTGGCAAAGTATGTCTAGTGGGCATTTCCTTCCTTCCTTCTCTAAAATTGGCTAGCCACTGGGTGTGAAAGACCTCTTGTACAGCTCAATCAGGATAGGATGGGGGTTTTGTCCAGACCTCATTTTGGTTGAATTTGGGAGGGTACACTTCCATTTCATGTGATACCCATGGCTGAATAGGGATGGACACATAGAAAGAGGAATGAAGACAGTGGCTGGAAAGGCTGGGGAAAGGATGCATGCCTTGGTTACACAATGCTTTACTATTTCTGCTGTTTACACAGTCCTCTCATGTACAGTCTGGGACTTTGTCACCTCCCCATGAGATGGTGTTCTTGGCCCCCTTTTCACAGAAGGGGAAACTAAAGGTTTAAAGGGCTAAGTAGCCATTCATAGTCTCATCGTTGGACTGCATCTTCTGTTTCTCTTAACCTTTGCTCACTCTGCTGCTGCCACATCAGCCTCCCAGACAAGCCCGGCGTGCTGCTGCCTTAGTGCCTTTCCTTCTTGCTGTTCCTTCTGCCTGGAATGCCCTTCCCTGTTTATCTGTGTGGCCCGTCATTTACTGCCTGACCACTTGCTTATTGTTGCCATCTCCCCAGATCACTCTATCCCCTTTCCCAGCTCTACTTTCTCCCCAACTTTCTACTATGTAACATAACATATACACATACTTCATTTATTAACTATGTTTATTAGTGTCTGTCTCCCTCCACTAGAATGTGAGTAGGTTGAGATTTTTGTCTATTTTCCTTAAATATCCTACTGATGGATATTTAAGTTGTTTTGACTGGTTGTAAAGGCTGTTGTTAATACACCATTTGCACATTTAAAATTTGTCGGTAGGATAAATTCCTGCAAGTGAAGTTGCTGGGTCAAAGGAGGTGCAGTTTTGTAATTTTGATAGATATTGCTAAATTATCATCTTTATTTTTTAAAAGAAGGTTATAATAATGACACTTATGTAGATATAAAATTATCATGTGCCAGAGATTTTATTAGATTATTTAATAAATTAAGATCCAGCAAAATGTTACAGTCAGTTCAAAGGAGAATTCAAAGCACCATTGATATGTAGGCAAATGTTGGATGCTGAACTGAAATTACAAATAGGTGAAAAGCAGGTCAACAATAAACAATATCCCACAGATAAAACTAATTTTTAAAAAGATTTTTATTTATTTATTTGTAGAGAGAGGGGGAGGGAGGGAGAAAGAGAGGGAGAGAAACATCAACCTGTGAGAGAAATCAATCAGTTGCCTCTTGCACGCCCCCAACAGGGGACCCAGACTGCAACCCAGGCATGTGCCCTGACTGGGAATTGAACCAGAGACCTTTTGGTTTGCGGGCTGGTGCTCAATCCACTGAGACACACCAGCCAGACCCTAATTTTTGTTCCAATGGACAAAAATATTTTTTCTTATTGTAAATTTTCTGCAACTTACAGAATTGTAAAATAGTTTAGACAATGAAGGTGGTGAAGCTAAGTGACATGGAATATTAGACCGAACAGTAATCTTTTTGTCATCTCTTCAAATCTTTCACAGTTTTGCCTGACACTGCCCCTCTATAAAAGTTTTCTCACCTTACAACTTCCACCCGCAATGTGTAAGAGACAGAAATCTATTTTTAAACACAAGTCTCATAATGGCATTTCCCTTCTCAAAACCTTCCCATGGCCCTCTGCTGCCTTCAGGATGAACGCCTCATGGCTCAACAGGCTTACAAAGTCCCCGAGGGTCTGGCCCTCGCTTACTTCTCCAGCCTCCTCTCCTCTGGTCAACCTGAAATATTCATCATTCCAGAAAGCCCCATGCTGTCTCATCCTTCTGGTTTTGCTTACCAGGCTCTCTCTGCCTGGGTGCCCTTTCCAATGTGACCCATCCCAGCGAATGTACCTCTCACATTTCTTCTTAACTTTGTTACTGCTTTTGGGGAATCATTCATGATGCTCCAGCAGAACCTGCCCCTCATTCCTTCATGTCCTTCACTGAGCACATGTGAGCCCCACAGCTTCTCAGGTAGGAAGGCAGGATGGGCAATGTCAAATGGACATAAATGTTTAATACCACATGTTTCATTTTACAAAATCCCAAACTTTTTGACTTTCCTACAAACATACACTATTCTCCCCATGGTTATAGGGGTAAAAGATAAATTTTATAATACCTATTTGGGGACCATCGTTCAGTGCCCAGTGGCCTCCTCAGGATTGTTGGCTTGGAGGAATGAAGAGGGAATGGATCAAATACCATCATCCTCCTGGAAATTTTAAGGAGGGATAGTTAACCCAGATATGGGAATCAGAGTTTGAAAACTGCTGTGTCAATACTGTAGATAAATAAAATGACACTGTAGGATATTAACAAGTCAACCCAAAGTTAAGACCAACTGACTCTGCCACACTTCTTTTGCCCTTGGCTTGACTTCAGAGTCTGCATCTGGATGGTGTGGGTAGGTAGGCAACATGGAATTGTTGAGTAGTGGGAGCAGAGCAAGTAAGGATAGCTTCTTTTTTTAAGAAATTACTTATTTTTAGAGAGAGGAGAAGGAAGACAGAAATAGAGGGAGAGAAACATCGATGTGTGGTTGCCTCTCCCCCACCCCCTACCCAGGACCTGGCCTACAACCCAGGCCTGTGCCCTGACTGGGAATTGATCTGTCAACCCCTTGGTTCTCAGGCTGGCACTCAATCCAATGAGCCACACCAGCTCGGCCAAGGATAGCTTCTTAAAAATGACATTTTATCATACTTATTTGTTTACATGTCCATCTTCTATTTCCAGCACCTCTTCACTGGGAGTCCAGGTGAGATTTTACCCCAAATGTCCATTGTAATAAATTGACTTCCATGTATCTGTGGTACAAGTTATGCCTTGTCTTTGGGAAAATTGAGAAAATAGCCACTTCATTTCTGCTAGGGCAGGGGTGTCAAACTCATTTTCACTGGGGGCCACATCAGTCTTGCGGTTGCCTTCAAAGGGCTGAATGTAATTTTAGGACTGTATAAATGTAACTACTCCATAACAGTTAAGTGAGAACTCGGTGATGCTGCTGTGTAGAAACAAGGTGCCGGGCCAGACAAAACAAGGTGGAGAGCCAGATCTGGCCCAAGGACCTTGTGTTTGCCACCTGTGCTCTAGGGCATCTATTGACCCTGGCTGAGAAAGGCTGGAAGCTGCTTGAGGACAGGGTTGTGTCTCCCTCTTCCATTCCAGCTCCAAGAATAATGTCTGGTGGGGGTGGAGTCTCAATGAATGTTTATTAATTGGATGGGTGAGCATGAAACATTGACTTTAACTACATGGATCTGTTCCCTTCACTCCTCTTTTAAAAAACAACCTCTGCTCATGCCATTCCTATTTGTGGACTGTCTGTCCTTCATCTTTCTTTCCAAATCTCATGAGAGACTGAATATAGAAACAGACAATAGCCAGGCAATATATAAAAATAGAACCCACAGTCTGTAGTAACCAGCCCAGGAAGCCAGCCTTCTAACCATGGCTCAGACTTGTAGGAAGGCAGACCACTGTCTCTAGCAATCCATCCAGGAAGGCAAACCATAAATCCTGTGACCAACAGGACCAAACAGGCAGGTCTTGACTTGCAACTGACAGCTTCCGTAATTTTTCTCTCTCTTCAAACGTAGGACCAACCAGAGAAAGTTAAATACGGACCCCCGACCAATCAAATAGGATGCCTCACTGTTAATTAGCTCACATATAGCTCCCCTGGGCTAACCGTCCCCCGTCAGGGCCCACCTGAAGCCTTCCCTGTATTCCAAGATAACGTCTTCCTGCTCTTCCGCTGGCTTTTGGGTCTTTGCCAAATGCAAGTGATGGTGGGTGACTCACTTGCTATAGTAAGCTCTGAATAACAAGCCTTTCCTTATTTTCGTTTGAGTGGTCTTCATTCATTTATTAACACATTCTTCTCAACTTTCCACAAGAAGTTTTCCCAGTCCCCTAGCTTAAAAATCATATAATCATTTCCTTTGATATTGATCTTTTGGGTGCTTGTGTGTTTTATCTCCACAATAAAAAAAATGAGATTTTTCAGGAAAGGTACTCAGATATTTTCTCCAACTTCTTCCCAAAAGACTGCACGGTCCTATGCTCTTAGTTCACACTTAGTAACATGTAGTGGATGGATTTATTTTATTTCCACAGAAACATAGTTTCTGTGGCAGAGTCAAGCTAGATGTACACCAATTCATTGCCTTTTCCTGGCCTACAAGAAAATGGTATTTCCTGGCCTCTGTGAGGTTAGGTTGGGAACATTGGATTGAGTTCTGGTCAACGAGAACATGAGCAAGGATGATACTGCAATTCTGGTCTGAGGCAATTAGGAATGGGTGGGCTTTCTCTACTCTCTCTCCCTTCCTGTGGCTGGCAGCGAAGAACGCCCAGGTGGTGGAGTTTAAGGCGGAAGCTCCCTGGACTGCTCAGAGAAAAGCCTCACAGGATTGTTGACTGAGCTCCGACAGTGAGATTGGCAGTCCTGGCAAACCTCGGGTAAGCCCCTGAGATCTCGTCTCCCCATGCCAACCCCCAGATTATTAGCGTAACCTTGACCACTAATGCAGTCTCTTCCTTTCATAGGTCGTTATTAATGTCTGTTGATTGCTCCCTTAACTCTCCTCTAAAACTTCCACCAAATAATACAATTTAATCTTTCCACCATTGCAAAATATGTATGTGGATGGCTACTTCAAACACATCGCATTTAGGGCCGGTTTCACAGGCACGTAGGCTGTGCAACCGCCCAGCACCCTGTGCGTAGAGGGTCCCGCTCTCGATCTAAAGCTGTGTTGTTGCTGTCTTAAAAGTCTTAATAATTTTTGGACAAAAAACTCCATATTTTCATTTTGTCCTGGGTATTGCGATCATGTAGCCAGTTCTGACTGCGAAGAATGAGAATGGGACTGGAGAGCAGTGTCAGCTCGGATGAGAGTGAAGTAGATTGTTTTGTCAACAAACGACAAGATACAATACTTCAATCCCAGAGCTCAATGAACTTGGGGATAAAATATTTATGTTAAATCTTTCCATGGCCCTGCATAACGTAAAATTCACCTTAACCTCAGAAAACTACAACCAGAAGAAACAGAAGTGTCACGCTCCGTTTTTCTCCTCCAGGGGCTGGCACTCTCCACCAGGGGCGCTGCTGTCCGGGAAGGTCTCTGAGCGCGGGGAAAGCTGGCATGTGTTTTGTAGTTCTGTATATTTTCTAAATTCACTTCTCATGTTAGCACAGACACATGAATATTTTAAAACCCAAAGGGAGGTAAGGCATAAAAATGTGAACATGGTGTGTGTGATACATTGAATTGTGGTCCTTCTCCTACTCTTTACCAGAAAAGGCTGTGTTGGAGTTCCTGGCCACAGCACCTCAGAATATGAGCTTATTTTGAGATAGGGTCTTCATAGAGGAAAGTAAGTTAAAATGAGGTCTTTAGGGTGAGCCTAATCCAATATGACTGTTGTCCTTGTGAAAAGAGGACATTGGGACCCAGAGATAGACAAGCGTACAGGGACAATGGCATCAAGAGACAGAGAGAGAAGGTAGTCATCTACAAACAAGGAGAGGGCCTGGAGCAGGTCCTTCCTTCATAGCAGTCAGAAGGATTCGACCTTGCTGACACCTTGGATTTGGTCTTGTAGCTTCAAACACTGTAAGACAATAAACTTCTGTTGTTCAAGCTGCCAAGTTTGTGCCACTTTGTAGTGGCAGTCCTAGCAAACATACACAGTGTGTATATGTGAACCTAATAACATAGTAATAACTTTATCATTGGATGTTTATTCGAGTCATCCATGATGGGTGTACTAAAGAAGCCTAATTCCACAAGGCACAAATGAAAATTAGTTTCATTGCTTATGATAATATTGTACATAAAGGAAGAGATTGGCTTGATACTATGAAGTACATGTACCTACAAGTGCCTGAATTATGCCCTGAGGGAACCATAGTATTTTTACAGTTATACTTTTATGAATGCTTAAGAGCATTTATTTCATGACTAAAATTCATGACTTAGCTGTTCTCCTGTAGTCTCAAGATGACTTTGGATATTCCATCTTCCTTGAATTCTTCCATTTCTTCTTCCAGTTTTTGGTCTGTATTTGTTAATGTTGGCATTCATCACATTGGAAAGGGCTATTGGATTGGTTTCAGCACACACTTGGTTTTAAAGTATTGTGAAAAAGTGACACAGCAGTTATGAGATGATGTTGCCATCTCATCATATCTGGGTACCTTGCTTATCACATCTCTTCAGTCAGTTGATCTGAATTGTGCAAAATGACTGAACACTATTTATGGAGACAGGAGAGAAGGAGGAACTTCGGAAATAGCGGGCATCTTGAAAGAGAGGAAGAAATTTTCTAGTTATAAAGTTAAGTGATTCAACAGCTACAGCAAAATTAATCCAAGCAAAACTCCAGTTGGCGAAACAAACTTCATTAGGGTGGGGATGTTGGACCCTGAGGTGGGTGATAAATTCAGGAGCTGACATTTTGGATGTTATGTTGTTTGTTTTTGTTTTAAAGACCTCTAGATGCAGAGCCAGATGAACAATTCTAGGCACTTAAGAATGTGAAAACCCTATTTTCTATTGGCATCAAATAAGAAACAAAATCTCAGTTGAGATGATGGGGTCCAAACTAAATTCAAGTGTGAGAAGTCTGTAACTTACAATGCCAGGACCTGGAATCCAGGGATGCTGGCCATAGGCTGGGGCTGGGGACTTCAAGGCAACGTCAGAACTGTGGCCACAACACAGGGAATAAGGCCGGAAAGCCAAACAGGGGGCAAGCACTCCTACTGGAGGCACAGAAGGAATGTAAGCCAGGAGTGAGGCAGCCCAGAGCGCCAGGGCAGCCTGCAGATAGGTCTCTGGTTAGGCAGAGACAGAGGTGGAATCAGTGCCTTGGAAAGCTAGAAGCAAGCCCTGCTCCCACAGTCCTCGGCTGTGGCACAGCAGCCCATGGGGATGGTTGTGGGGAAGGCAGCCTGAGGAAGCAGAGGGGGCTGACCCTGGTCAAGAGGACCATGAGCAAATAGGAGACCAGGTAACCCTGAAATAGTCTCTTCTGAGACATGCCAAACTTAGGGCTTTCTAGGTCACCAGCCCTTTAGCATGGGCCTATATAGGTTATGGAGCTAATCTCATAATTGTATATTATACTATGTATTTTATACATATTATATAATACATAACACTCCTCTATGGGTTATTGGAACTAAACTAGATCAAGGCAAAGTGTCATTTAGCTACTTTGAAGTACTTATTAATGGTGGAAAAAGCACGTAAGGGGCTCTTCATTCAACAATTATTAAGTGTCTTCTATGAACCCAGTACCATGCAAAGCAGTGTGGGTACAAAGGTGGGAAAGACTCCGTCTCGGGCCTCAGAGAGCTCACAGACTAGAAAGGCAGGGAGGTGGAAGGCCAATGGGTGGAAGGCCAATGGTCCCGTGCAGCAGGGTGTGCAGGCTGGGCTGTGTGCAGGGCTGTGGCTCGGGGGTGTGAGGGGGGCTCACGGACAGTGGCCTCCTGGCCGGGGAGGAGGGTGGCGGTGACTACAGGGGGACTTGTAAGCTGTGTTTACAGGCAAACGTGTTATTTCTTACTCTGCTTAGAGTAAGAAACTCTGCTTATTTGGGGTGGTGTAAGGATGGAGTTTGGCACCCCCTGAGCTGGGCCTAGGATCTGATGTGTGAAGTACTGGCCTTGAGCACAAAACATAAGGGAGCACCGGTAATCAGGATAAATAAAAACTTACTGCAATGTTAAAAAAAATCAAAACTAATGCAAAAATATCGATGACAAACAAAATATCAACATTTTCTACAAAGGCAGTATTGGTGCTAAGCCACATTGTAGCCTGAAGCAAAAGGAAAAATCAATGACCCAGCTTCTATCATTATCTGAAATTTTCATGTTTTGTTCATCCTGGTTTTCTGTATTAATTTTGATAGTTAAAAGCAGTGCATTTAAATATTCTTTATCTTCGTGATGCTGGGTGAAACAAGCCAGTCACAGGAAGACCGGTGCTGTAGGATCTCTCCCACCCAGGAGAGGTACCCGGCGTAGACACTATCTGGAGACGAAAAGTAGGCCAGAGCTGAGCAGGGCCTGTGGGCGGGAGTCATGGGGGGTTACTGTTTGGTGGGGTAGAGGCTCCGTGGGAAAATGAAAACTTCTGGAAGTGGATCGTGGTGTTGGTTGTACAACCCTGTGACTGTACCACTGAAATGTGCGCTTCAAAACAGTTAAAGTAGCAAGTCTTATGTTATGTCTATTTTCTCAATAAAAATATTTATCTCTATTACTGAATGTTTGGTCACCCTCTTACATTTGTCCCAGATCAAGCACCTCATTCTCCTCACTCTGGGCCCCCACCCTGGCACCAGTGCTTACGCACAAAGAGAGGTCCTGTGGGGGCGGGGAGCTGGAATGCAGGTGTTGGGGGGGCCTGGCAGGGGAGTTGTTGCCTGAGCCTTGAAGGAATAGGAGGATGAGGAGGTGTTTCCAGTAGGAGGACCAGCTTACAGACAAGTGGAAGGGCAAGAGCATGCGGACCCCTGAGGAAAGTCAGTGGGCCAGTGGTGCTGGAGGAGCAAGTCTGAGCCAGGGCTGGGAGTGGGGTGGAGGTTTGGGAGATGCAGTCACGAAAGTAGACCAGGAGCAACTCCTGGACTGAGGGTTAACACCAATCTGTAAGCAGTGGTGGGACAGGGCAGGTAACGAACAGAGCAAACCCTTGTTTCTGGAATGCTGTGTTGTGGAGTGCAGCTGAGGAGGGGAGGAGACCAGATGGGATGGTGGGTCCCACTGGAGTCAGTGGAACTGGGCTGGTGCACAACCAGTGGTGGGGAGAGCAGAGGGAGGATTTGAGATATGTCGAGGAGGTAGAATGGATGGGATTCTACCCTTCTGAGCCATGTTTTTGTTTTTAAAAAGATTTTATTTATTTTTAGAGAGAGGGGAAAGGAGGGAGAAAGAGAGGGAGAGAAACATCAATGTGTGGTTGCCTCTCACATGCCCTTTACCAGAGGGAACCTAGCCCACAACCCAGGCATGTGCCCCGACTGGGAATCAAACCAGTGACCCTTTCATTCACAGTCTGATACCCAATGCACTGAACCACACCAGCCAGGGCTGAGCCATGGTCTTTACAACTAGATAGAAAAAGGGCTGTTGGTTGAGTGACTTTCATTTTGCTAAGAGGAAGCTGACTGGAGTAATGTTTTTGAGCTTGGTTTCTGGAAGCCAAACTGTGGCTCTGCCACTATAATGGCTGAGTGACTCCAAGAAAGTTGCTTATCTTCTTGGGGCCTCAGTTTCTCCATTTGTAACATGCAGACAGTGTTACTAAGTACCTTGTAGGATTATCATGAGAATTAAATGAGTTACTGTTTGTGAAGCACTTAGAATTCACTGGGCTCATAGTAAGTTCTAAATGAGTGATAAAATAGCAGAAATAAAATTACTGTTGTAGATCACCTGTCTGAGGCATTGTCAAAGAACACCAGGATAGATTCTAGGACTTCTCAGTATGAAGTCACTATTAATTATGGAAAGACTGCCTGGTGCTTGGGAAGTTGAGAGAGCCAGGTAAGTGGATATTATCCACATAAAAGAAAATCCTGACACCCGGTACACAGTTCGAGATGCTATGAGCATGCAAAGGCAAAGCAAAGAGCTCTGTGGGATCCAGAACTCCCAGCAGGTAGGCTTTAGAATGAGCAGAATGCCCACTGGGTAGAAGGCTTGGCCACTGTTCTCTCATTGACCAAGACAGAAGCTGCTGACTTGATTGGCTGCAGGAATTTGGTCAATCGCTGGGAAAGGTTTGTTCACTTTTATAATTTTTTTGGAGTCAGTTTTATACAAATAATGTCATGAAGGCAGGGCTACCTATGGCAGACTGGCATTCATTGACTGGACCCTCTCTGCCTGGCAGCTCCTTGTTCTGCCTGGAATACTCACCCACCCGCAACTGCAGTCACACCCATTCCTCCTCTTGCTCTCGGGGCTAATGTCACTTCCTCGGAAGTATTGTCTCCACTCCCTTAGACTATATATGCCCTGATGGCACTGTGTACCTTCATTTCATGTCATTCGTCATGGTCTGTAATACATCTTTGGGATGATTTGTATGTTGCCTATTTTTTTTATCCTGGATACCAAGCTCTATTAAAGATAGTGTTTTTTCTTTCTCACCATTGTATCCCTGATGCCTACGTGGTTCCAGGACAGTGTAAGTGCTAAACAATGTGTGAATACAATGATATTTTTGTTGAGCAATGAATGACGGCACTGATACTTTGCTAGACCCTCCAGTCACCCTGAGGGGTTCTTGGTTTTCTGAATCCATAGGAATGCCGTTGTTTGTACATGGTTGGGGACGGTAGAACTTGGCAGATGCTTTCAAGTCAGGATTGATTATGTATAATATATGTGGTGAGCAGGGATCTCTTTCTTACTGCAGACTTAGACTCTTCGTGGGTCTTTGGAACAGCAAGCAGAGTGTCATGGAATTAGGGTTTGTCATCTCAAGTGGGCTCTCCTTGTCCCGCTGTGGCTCCTGAGGGACACCTCATAGATTGTCAGTGGTGATGGTCTGTTGTTGGGGGTGGGAGTATTACACAGAGTGGAAAGAGTGGAACCCTCTCATAGTGTGGTCTCACACCATTAGTAATGGGGAGTAATGCCATCGAAATGTCATCAGTTCTAATGTGGCTGGCTATATTAAACACTAGAAATAATAATGGAAGAAATGTGAGCCTCTCTTTGCTTCAGTGTGCGTTGCTGAGGACATGAAGAACATCACATTCAAAACCTCATTTCCCCTCTTAACTGCAACTTATTTCAGCATCAAAGTACTACACACTTAGACTTCACCTTCTAAAAAGTCAATCTGCAAAGCAAGCCAGCAGGGGGCGCTGCGACCCTTCCTAAAAATCATTTGGTTCTAACTGGAAGCCAGTGACATCTGGATTATGAACCAAATATGATCAAGTCTGATATTTATGACACTACAACTACAAACCTGAAATGAGAAAGGTTTATGATGGTGTAATTCATGTGCTTTCTTTAAAAGTCACATGAAGCTAGGTTGTGTAAGCAATCTGTATGCCATGTAAAAAATTGTCCTTATTTAGTTCAGGAAAATCACCTAGCGAGAGAAAGGATGACCTGAGCTTTGGGAACATTGATTTAAAGTGGTCCAAATTCTCATGTCAGTTTAAGGTCATCTGAGCTATTAGGGGTCGTAGGAACTTGGATGTGATTTCTTAGTGAATGTGGAAACACAAGTAAGGGAGGTTGAAAGATGATTATGATAAATGAAGGGGGACATTTCATAGTTATTTCGTAGCTCATAAATATCAAAATCTGATTTCGGCTCTAGTGAGGCCTTCAGAGAGAGCGTACAACAAGCAGGGAGTTAAAGGGAAGCAAGTGGCCTTATCTGCAGGGGTGTGGCTGCTTTATCAAAGTCTGGAATACAGTCCTGGTGCGAGGGGCCTGGGTTTTGAAAATCTGTATGCCTGAGAAGAATTTGATCCTGAAGGTCTCTTCATTCCCAGCTGGGCCCTCACTTTCTCTCGCGGTTGTCATTGTAGACTGGAGTGGGTGATCACACCAGCGACCTGGGACTCCTCCTCTTTACGCCTCCCAGAGCCTCTCTGCTTCTGTTGCTGCAGCAGAGGCAGATGATGAAACAGGACTTAGCCTCTCACGGTGGGGTGATGGCCCTTCCGCCCAGCTCCAGGGTGGTCTGCTAAGGGCTGGAAAGGTACGGTGATCACCCTTTTCTTTTCCCGGGATCCAGGCTGCTTTGATGATGCTGCTGCTGACCCCCCGTGTCTTTCTCTCAGGCCTTTTGATGACCACCACAGGGGAATACTTAGGCCATTGTCAGGGGAATGGAGGAAAGACGTTTTCAGGAGCCACGCTGGATCAGAGTGATAAAAATGTGGAGAGGAAAAGCAGACATTCCCCTCCAGCTTACTGAGTGTGCTCCACTCCTTATTCAAGTTTCTGGCCACAAACATTTCCTGGGAAACATCATGGTTAGTGCCTGTTTCTTTAGTCCTGAGGCTATTTCTGACACCTCCAATTCTTTCATATTAATGAGGAAAAAAATTTACTCCCCTGCTCTAGGAATTTCATTACAAGTTGACTCTGTAAACCTTGAGGCTTTATTGGGAGTTTGATTTGGGATAGCTAAATAATCAATCCACTATTAAAAAAGAAAGAATTTCATTATCAGCTGTCCTAGGAAGCCTCCCTAATAGACAGTCTATGAATCTTTTCTTTCTAGTGAAGAATAAAACACTTTAAAGCTCACAAGTGTGTAGGAATTTGCCTTCCCTCATGCCGGCCTCTCAGAAAGTGAAGGCTGCCCATGGCCATGGGGAGGAATACAGGAGGGGGCAGGGCCCGGCTGCCTGAGACCCGCACCTGTGCCTGGGTCCTGACAGGGATTAGAACAGGACTCTGTTGGCATGGCGGCCAGAGCTGGGCAACACCACACACGTAAATGCGGGCAGATGTTGGAATGCTGAGAGTGGAGACAATGGGGCTGTTCCTATTTGCTTGGGTGGGATTGATTCATGGGGGTGGGGACAATGCAAATTCAACAAGCCAAGTAGACTGCTGGCAGGAGAGCTGGTGTGTGAACACTTTTTGTAAAGACTTCATGGAGGTCTTTAAAAACAGGATAAGTCCTCATGTGTCTGAAGGTTTAGTGGGAGGTCTTCCCATAAGGTTGGATGTGGATTCGATGAACTCTCAAAGTCTTTTCAACGTTCTGATTCTGTGGTCAAGGTTAGACAGACACATGTGGCCACAAAAGAAAGAAAATAGGGACCTAATAGAAAGTTTTATGTTCTGTATCTTTAGTTCCTGCCTATTTCCAAATGGAAGACAATCTGTTGTGTGCAGTAAGGTTGGTTCTGTCCTGTCTCTGTTCCAAAGCTCAGTAGAATTGATTCTCTTCATCTTGGCCTTAGCATTCTACTTTAATGTAGAAACACTTATTCCAAGTCATTCTTAAAAACCCCAAGCAAAGGGCCTGAGAAAATGTACTGTTCCATGATATTACAGAGGTTCTTATCTGAAGTCATTCATTTAAACCCCTCACACCCAATTTCATCAACATAACTTGTTTTTCTTCTGTTAACATTTAAAATTTACCCCAAAAGAAATAACAACTCTCCAAAACAAACTGAAAATCCTACAAGTGTCTTACAGAAACTGTCTTTTTTCTTTGTAGGTTCTTCTTGCTTGAAACAAGAGGATCTTGTGGTTTGATAAAATATGTTTTGAACACACAAGGAAGGCCTTCTTTTGAAGGCTTATACACCACAGTCCCTCTTAAGATTTGAATTTGCTCAGAGAAGAAAGGTGAAATGCATTCGTTCCAAGTAAAATATACATCTGTATTATTCACCATCACACCCCTATTCCACTATAAACAAATGCTGACCTTGTCCTTCTGATGTGAAGCCAGAGGGGGTGTGAAATATAGCAAGGAGAACAGTCAGATGCAAAAATATGAACATTCCAAGCAACAGAAACACAATATTTAAAAGGAGTAGAGAAGGTTCCGTGTTGGTCTTTCTAATTCCTATTCTGCTGCTGACCTTGGGGAAAGTAATGCAATAGTTACCAGTCACTTTGGGAAAACTGCCTACATTAATTCAGATTTCCAGTTGGATTTTTTCCCCTCTAGGGTCTATTTCTTAGAAGTCCCTCTGTTTCTTTCTTTTGGCCTTAAGTACTTCTTTTGAGAACTCTTTTAGGGGGTGAACTTTTGACCTAAATGCTAAAAACCAGTTTCCATTTGGATGCCGAGCAAAGTACCTTCATTGAGCACTCTGGGAGCTTGTCCTTTACTCGTGACTTTTTCCAGCATGGCATCCTAGGAAAAGGCTTTTGAGTAGTGGAGCAACTTGGCAAACATTGTGTTAGAAGAAAGAAGGAGACACGAGTTGAGAGTAGATACCCAAGGTGTAGGACTTTAATGTCAAATGAAAACCACACACAGTGTTCAGAGTTTTCTCTTGTAAGGCAGGGAAAATAAAAGGGTCAAATGAGATAACGCAGTTGTTTCTCCTCAATGTAATATATGTCTTCTAAACTTGAGGCATTATAGAATTTCATGCAATAAAAATGATGGGGCTTATGGGAAAAATAGAATTGGGTAGAACATTCAATACTTGTATATTCTAGTAAAGAATACTTTCCTGAAAACCTAATAAAAATTTTAAACATCTTAAATCCCTAATAAATTAAAAAAGTACTATGATACACAGATCCCTTCCCCTTGCAGAAAGCATGGGTTTTGCTTGGTGGAGTCCCAGACTGAAACGTGGAGCTTCTGAGTTACAGAGGAGAGAGGGAAGGGAGGGGAGAATAGGGTGAAGTGTCATGGCACCAAAGATGTTGTGGTTTGTTTATCCTGTTTCCCTTCTGCATTAACATAAAATGGAAATTCCTCCTTTCCTTCAAAATTCCTCCTTTCCTGTGCGTATGGTTCCCAGTGAGGTGGGGGGCCCAGAGAGCTGGCTGCTCTGCTCAGCACTGGAGGCCCGGCCGTCAGTCATGTAGGTGCCCAACGCCCAGTGACAGCAGATGGCAGCTTTGATGTTGACAGGGGTGTCCACATCAGCATCAGTGCCATGACTGGTCGTGACCTCAGACTTGTTCCCGAGACTCTGCAGCCCTCACTGTTCCTCCTGCTAAACAGCTTTGGGATTTGATGCATGTCACCGGATGGTACTCATGTTGATTTCCTTAGGCCTCCTGGTCTCTTGGTATCTCCAGCTGTCGTCTTTCTTCCTGCTTTGTTGTCTTAATCTTCTCTTCCATATTTAAGGCTTTTCCTTTTCATCTGCTATTGGAATCCATCTACTCAGGATGCTTATTCATGCTTAGGATGTTGCAGTACTTTTAGCAAGAAAATTACATGGATTTGGGAGGAACCATATAGGGTCAAAGCATGTGGGTCAAGTAGGAAAAGAGGGAGAAAGTGAAGGGGGTATGTTTTTGTTTCCCTTTTAACCACGTCATTCAACCATTTGGCTTTTATCCATTTACCCGGAGCTTCTAGGTGGTGTAAACCAAAGTTACCTTGCGAAAAATTATGTATAACCTACCACAATTTTCTGTCTTAGGGATTGTATTCCCTATTTACCCACCTTATATGAATGGATTGGCACATAACAGACAAGCTTTGTAACCAAAAGAGAGTGTATGTGAAAAATGTATACAAATATACCAGACATATAATAAACAATAAACATCAGCTAATGGTAAGTAAATAAACAACATTTTTGAGCTGATAGCTGAGACACTCAGTGGCACAGCAGAGGTGTGCGTGCGTAGTGAGACTCTCCGCTGCATAATTAGTGAAGATGATCAGACACACCCCCGTGGAGTGACGTGTGGACCCTGCTCACCCTGGCTCCAAGCCTTGGCTTTGCACATACAGGCAGTGTGACTGCAAACAAACCACTTCACATCTTCCACTCTCTGGTCTCACTTCTGAAAAATGGAGCTATGAAAGCCTGCCTTTCCTCTGTACCCACTTTGGGAATTGCTACCTGTGAATTCTAAATGAGAAACTGCATGTAAAGGCTCTCTGAAAACTCTGAATTGCTGTGGAAATGTGCAGTCACAATACAGGCGTTGATCTGAGAGGCCACCATGCAGGAAGGTGAACATTGAGTGCAGGTGTAAAAAGGGCATTTTTCTTCTTCCCACAGGCTTGTCCTTTTTGCTTCCTCATTTTCATCTCAGTGGGATGGCTGACTGTACGCCCTCCATAATTTGATAGATATCACAGAGTTTCTATACATGCACATGTTGGTTTCTGCTTGTGTGTCAGTAATGTGAGGGGGAAGTCTCTTCCTACAGTCTGCTTCAAGCCAAGCCAGGGCAGAGATGGGAAACTCTGAAAACTGCAGCTCAATCCCAAATCCCTTCCCTGTGAGGTTATTATAGGCAGTGCCTGACATTCTTCCATCAGGTGCTTTTTTTTTTTTAATTTGGGCAATTAAACAGAAGGGGTGCTACGGAGATTACATAAGCAGTGTAGTTTCCACATGGTTGTCTGGAGCACTCACACTGTTGTGACTAAGAATGTGGCTGTCCCAAGGCCACCATGTCATGAGGAAGCCTGGTCTCACAGCAAGGCCTTGTGAGGTGCTCTGGTGACAGACCCAGCTGAGCTCACATCAGGTCATTCCAGCACAGGTACTAGGCGTGTGAGAGGTAACTCTGTCCCTAGTGGTCAAGTCACCTTCAGCCTTTGAGTTTCCCAGCTGAGGCCAAAAGATAAAGCATTCCCGCTGTGCCCTGTTTGATTTCCTGATATAAATGAATGGTTGCTTTACATCCCTAATTTTGGGGTGGTTTGTTATGCAGCAATACTAACCAGAATGTAGATAACCACAAATGTCCACCTCAGAAAAGGACCACCCCATTCTCTGAGCGCATTTACCTCACTCTACATAACAGACAGATTTAAAATGGTATACAAATAAAATGAAATACAACATCTTAAAATTGTATGCAAATAAAAAATTCTAACTGAATCTTGTTTTAAGCAGGGGTGTACAACCTTTTGGCATCTCTGGGCCACACTGGAAGAAGAAGAGTTTTCTCAGGCCACACATTAAATACACAAACACTAATGAAAACTGATGAGCAAAAAAAAAAAAAGGTTTTAAGTAAATTCATGATTTTGTTGGCAATTGTTCACAATTGTTGGGCCATACTCATAGCCATCCTGGGCTGCATGCAGCCCGTGGGCCGTGGGTTAGGCACTCCTGTAAGAATAGTGCACCTATTCCTATGTGCAAACCAAATGGTAGGTGAGCTATTTAAAAATAAGGATTCCAGAGTCTATCTCCTGACTGTGTTCAAGCAGCCTCACCAGGTATGGCAATCAGCATATCCATGCTCCAAATCTCTCCAGGCTACTCCCAGGTACAGCCCTGGCTAAAAAACATCAACTTTGAAATTCTAACATGCCATTAATGTCAACAGACAGTTGGTGTCAGGTTGATACATTACTTATGAAAATGCAAAATATGAAAATATGTGAATCTTAAGGGTTGGTTAAAGGTTGAAGTTGGCCTTGCATGAAAGTTTTTAAAGGCTATTTCAGATGTGTTAGCAAATTACCAATTCTGCATGAGGAGTTGAGGTAGGAAGGGCAAAGTGTGGCATAATTCAGGTATGTTTATTTTTCCAATGCCCTCATTCTTCTTAATGAAATAAGTTAATTTAGATGGTTATGTGTTGAAGGGTAATGGAGCCACAATTGCCATTATGAATGAATTAGGGACCCTCCAAAAATATTTGGAAACAGCACGTTTTGGAATTGAATTGACACACAACATCAAAGTTCCATTTTGACTCTTTCTGAGGCCGTCGGCGAGCTCAAACACACACGGTATTTCTGCTTGGGGTTGCTCGCTAAGGCTCCTAATAGCTCCATCTTGAGCGTTTTCTCCCACTTGGCAGGCTCGGCTGGTCACATGGAGGCCATTCACAGCCACACGTGGTCCTCGTTAGCACTTCATTGCTCTGCATCACAAAGTCTAATACCCAGTTGATTAATTGGATGCTATCAGCAGCCTTGGAGTAGACTTACTGAGAAGGCGAGACCACTAAATGAAGGCTGAAGGTGCCACGGTGGGGCAGAAAGGCTCTGGTTAGGATACTTCTTTTTTATGATGACTAGACCTGAATGTGCGGACTTTCCCCCAGAGTGGTAGGTGCCTGCTTAATGATTCCTTCTGCTTAATGTAATTGGGAAACACCTCCTCCATTTAAAAATTCATGTTTTGAGGATTTTTTTAAAGAGCCCATAGCAAGAAAAAGTACATGTTTACTTTATTTATTTTTTTGAATGGTGAGCAGAAGGCAGAAAAAATGAGTGTGAACTTCCATTTCTGCTGCGTTCACCAATGACTGGATGGTTGGTATAGATTATAAAAAATAGCTTGGAATTTGGAAAATTTTAAGAACTTTATATGGAGAGACTATTTTGCATAAAAACACATCTGGTATAAAAAGGGAAGTTTGATTTTCCAATTCTTAGGGGAAAAGGTGATTAGACTGCAGTGTTCTGGAGGAGCTCAGGACATATCTAACTACATTATTGAGTAGTAATGGATTGTATTTGAGAAGGCACATGGGATTTAGCAGCAAAGCAAAAGCTGATGTCATTTGGGTATATGCTAAGCAGCAAGCAGCCCATAGTTTGGGGAATAAGAATCCTAAGCCATGGTGCTGGGGAATGAATATATGTGGATGGCATCTCAGCTGTGGGCGTGAAGGAGCATTTCAGCCCCTTGCAGGTGCGTGCTCGTGCTGTTGGCTCTGACAGGCCGAGGGCTTTTGGGTTTAGGTCTTGAGATGGACATGCTGTTAAAACATTCTCAGTGAAAGCAATATTACTGTCCAGGGGCACAAATTGTTCTTTGGGGGCGGGAATCTTACCCTTTAAAAAAATAGGAAGTATAGATATCCATACAGGGCAATATATCTGTGGCAGTAAAATTTCACTGGGGAGGGCTATTGGAAATAAAAAAATTTTTAAAGGCTCCTTGAGGAGGTAATAATGAAAACAAGTTTAGGAACACTGGTCTAAGTGAAGGGGAAAAGGTATCCCTGACAACAAAGTCCCGGCAAGTCAAAGCATTTCCACAGTCTGGAACATTCTTTCCAAGTTCATGTCCAGAAAGGCACAGGCCCATGGGAGGGGACACCATCAGACTCTCATGACCGGTCCTGCTATTTCTCTCCTGTCTCCCCCACAGATGATCCATGTATATTTGGACCAATGACTTACCTGGAATGGGGACTTCATTTTGGGCCTGGTCTTAGAAAATTAGTCTGTGCTAGGCCTTTCCACATCTCTGCTTCACAGAAGGACTAGAAATAATGACAGTGCATCTTAACCTTGGAATGGATGGTGAGTGAAACTTGGAGTGATGTCCCAGGCCTCAGCTGCTCTGGCATGCATTGGTCAAGAAACAGCCAGAATCTACGTCATCCGGTTCCTGCTTGCATCTGCTCAGAGGGACCACAGCTCCTCCATAAACCCTTCTCAGTTATTTCTGGGAGCCCTAGGCAAGTGTCTCTGTGCTCGTGGGACTCAGGCTCCTCACATTTTTCTTCTTTGAGTCTGCTCACAGGGTAGTTGAGGGAGGGAACTTGTCTTTGCCCTGTTGCTGGGTCGTCCACCCCAAAGTGTCACTGAGCTCCCCACTCTTCACTGCAGCTGCAGAGCTGCCTTAGAAAAGGGAGATAGCCCTCCCCTCCTCAGGACTCTTATGGGGCCTTTAGGGTGACCTTTCCTTCATTGTCCTCATCATTTTCATCCATCTTCAAAATTCTTTAAAAAAATTTTTTTTAGATTTTTATTTATTTATCTTTAGAGACAGAGGAAAGAAAGGGGAAAAAAAGGGAAAGAAACATCAGTGTGTGGTTGCCTCTCATGCACCCCCTACTGGGGACCTGGCCTGCAACCCAGGCATGTGCCCTAACTGGGAATCAAACTGGCGACCTTTTGGTTCACAGGCCTGTGCTCAATCCAGTGAGCCACACCAGCCAGGGCTGTCTTCCAAATTCTTAATACAGATGACTTTCTTCTCACAGGACCCCTATGTCCCCATGTGTTTTAGTCCATTTAGGCTGCTGTAACAAAATGCTACAGGCCAGGTGGCTTATAAACAACAGATATTTATTTCTCACAGTTCTGGAGGCTGGAAGTCTAAGACCAGGGTGCCAGCATGGTTGGATGAGGGCCCTCTTCTGGGTTGCAGACCTCTTATTGGATCCTCACATGGCCAAAGGTCCTGTGAGATCACTTTTATAAGGGCATTCATGAGGGCTCTACCCTCGTAACTTAACATAGCATAACCTACCTCCTAACACCATCACATTAGGTTAGGATTCCAACATGTGAATTTTGGGGGACACAAACATTCAGACTGTAACCATGTAAATGAGCTCATTCATTAAACACTAGGTGAGGGGCTACCCCTGGCTCTCAACCCAGCCTTCTGTCAGTTTAAGCTCCACAAAGACCACCCAACTCCAACCACATGCCACTGATCAGCTGGTGGATAGTGTCAAACTTGGCAGGAGTTCATGAGCAGCGGGATGTCCTTTGCTCCAAGGGAACTCATTCGTTTGTTAACATTCAGCCTCACGTTCCCAAAATTTTCATGGGTTGCTTTTTACTGGGGGGAAGTGTTGATAAGTACGCTGGCTCATTTAGAAACTGTAAACACCCAGAGGAAAGGAATGGGAAAGGGAATTTCTGGCAACTTTTAGCAGAGCACGAGAGACATTTTTAAAGAGCAGCAGGGCATAGTCTGGGTGGCAATGGAGACATCTTAGAGTTGGGAATAGGCTAGCTAGGGACATGAGCTCTTAGGGGACTTCACGGGACCAGGAGGACTAACACAGCAAATGGACCACGGCATTTGTGTGTGCTGTTCGTGAGGGTCTGATGGTGCTCCCTCCCGTGGGCCTGTGCCTTTCTGGACATGAACTTGGAAAGAATGATCCTGACAATAGAAATGCTTTGACTCGTTTAGACATTGGTCAGGAATACATTTTCCACTTTTTTAAAAAACTTCTTTCGGCATGCCTCAGTCCTCAAGCAGAAGCTGAACTTTCTTTGGTATCATTTGGATTACAACCCTTTGATGAAGTCCATGAGAAGATTTTCTTTGGGATAAAATCTTTCAAATTCATAATGAAAGCAAAGTACAAGTTGGGTTATTATTACAATATACTTCTTTTGTGCCAGCTTTGCTGCACTCTATCTCTATAGAAATATGGGGTCATTTAAATGTTCGTTTCTTAATTTCTTTAGCTGTGAAATTAACCCATCTTCCCAGGGGCTAGAGAAAACTATGATGACCCTAAAGGCAATCAGGGAAGAATAGGTGCTGGAAAAAGAATGAATGCAGTTTGCCTATTTTCAAGAATGATTATATGGCTGTATATATCTCCATCTCTGTCTCCGTCTCCCTCCCTGCCTCCTTCTCTACCTTTACCTTCATCTTTGTATCAGCACAGGCAGCACTGACCAGCCAGGGTGGATGGCTCTGTAGGTGCCAGCATTAAGCCTTTATTTGCTAGATTGTGGATTACTGGGGAGAGAGAGGGGTACTTAGGTGGTTTGGAAATATTTCCTTTTTAAAGGAAAAACCTTTTAAAAACTGGTATGGCCATATTGGTGAATACTTGCTTAACACTTTTCCTTTATTCAGATTTTCCTTTAATTAGTTTTTAGTTTGTTTGTTATGATTTTTATAAGGGGCTGGGGACAGGAGATGAAAATAATGATTTTTTTTTCTTTTATAGTAGACAAATGGGCAAGGAAGGACAGAAACTTAGGGAGACTGGGGCTGGGCGCATGTGGCTAGGGTGAAGGAAGCCACTGTAAGCCCATGGTTTTGTTACTGGATACCTCCTGGTTTATACAATCTGTTTGCAAGAGTAATTTATTTGCAAAGAGGTACTGTTGGAAAGGGTGTTTGTGTCTCCGCTGTTCAAGGCCACCCAGTTCAACAGTGTAAAACTTTCTAGGATCAAGTATGATGCCAGACTCAGTGTTTAGTTATTCAAAGACTCATTGGTCTTCTTAAGTGGGTGAATGAAATTTAAAAAAATGGGTAAGCCCTTTTTATGCTCCATTTAGTTTAAGCAGTCTAAAAGTGCCAAGAAAATGTTCTCAAGTTCATGGTAGACAACTCCGAGCTTGCTGGGCTGTAATGTTTATCGTTTTGCTCTTCATGGTGGGATGGTCTCATCATTTTTCCAGAGGAGTAACATAGAGCTCATTTTCATTTCTAAACTGTAACTAAATCTGAGAGATTGAATGGTGTACTTATGTTTCTTTTCTTAGAATTGTACTGCAAGTTATAGTCTTTTATCTTACAATTGCTGGAGTCATATATTGGTTTATGGTTTGAAGTAGAACAGAAGTAGTATTCATGGTTCAATTAAGCTAAGAAATTTTATTCTTTTTCTTACTGAAAGCGCTGTAGTATATAGCTGGATCCCACCTGTGAATCCTGGAAAAATTGGTTCTAGTAATAACATTTCCTTTTGTGGGCCACCCACCCCTCTAACATCAGTTCTAATCCATATTCATTATTTTTCATCACTTCTGTCAAAAGTTAGTGTTCTCCATTTAAATCTACCCTCCTGAGTGCCTCATACTTGGAATCCCTTCAGCAAGTAGTCTGTACCACAGCAAAATTGTGATTACAGATGATTTGCTCATTAGACTTGTCCTTCACAAATGAGCTTTCCTGTAGCACTCCATTCATTCAAAAAGTATTTCA
Source organism: Trachops cirrhosus (assembly GCA_028533065.1). Classification (NCBI taxonomy): domain Eukaryota; kingdom Metazoa; phylum Chordata; class Mammalia; order Chiroptera; family Phyllostomidae; genus Trachops; species Trachops cirrhosus. The sequence goes on along the minus strand of CM052541.1, from coordinate 133,662,498 downwards.
TGAGTGTCTGTTATGTGCCCTATGTCTCTTGTTTAGTAAAGGCTGAAAAATTGTTGGGTGAATAAATACCCATCAGTCTATTGGTGCTGATCACCCAGCAATGAATGAAAGAAATGAGCCCCTTGACCTTGCAAGGCTAACGATCTGGTGGGGAAAGAAGACAGATATTAAAAAGTACTATTACATAATTAACATGTTATATTGTATATTTTATAATTTTATAACTAATAATTTAACTGTCACTACATTGGAGCTTCTAAGGAAAAATATCTGTTGTGCTGAGAATGTTTAGTGGAGGGAGCTACACTGGGAATGTCTGGGAGTGACAGCAGGTCTCCGTGAGGAAGTGGCATTTAAAATGAGACCTGAAGGGTGGATAGCATTACACTCATAAAGTTTTGGGTGTGGGGAGCATTTACACCTCTCCAAATATTATGACATCTTTGCATCTCTTAACTCATGCACAGTGCCTTGCTTGTGCCAAGTAGGTACTAAACAATGAGAATAAATAAATCTTAAAAAATGAATATTTTGAACACTTATTAGGAACCAGGCACTGTGCTGTGTGTATTAGGAAAGGGGTGGGTGGGTAGCAAGGATGTGGTGTGGGGCAGGGAGGAATTTCCTGCAACATTTTATCCAAACATCATAGGCTCTCCCCAGTGCCCTCCCTCTTTGTTGCCCCCCTTTCTCTCAGCCTGTATCCTTAGCTGCTCCTTTCAGGCAAATTGAGTCCATCGACATGAACATCCTCAACTTCCTACCTCCACACTTACCAATGTCTGCTCTCTGTACTTTCCCCCACCCCAACCTTACCACTAACCTCGGGTGCATCTCTTCCCTCTCTCCAGGCTGATTTCTCCACTTTGTTTCTGGTCAGATCTACTCAGACCTCTTTTAGAACCGTGCTCAATCTGTTAAATCCAAAGCAATGCTCATTATTCCTCTTTTTTATGTTCTTGGTGGAATTTGACCTTGTCAACTGTATTTTTCTTTTTTTAAAAATTATATTTTATTGATTATGCTATTATGGTTTTCCTGATTTTTCCCCCTTTGCCCCCTCCACCCAGCCCTGCCCACTCTCTCAGGCAATCCCCACAACATTGTTTATGTTCATGCGTTATATATATGAATTCTTTGGCTACTCCATTTCCTATAGTGTATTTTACATTCTCATGGCTATTCTGTAACTACCTATTTGTGCTCCTTAATCCCCCACCTCTTCACCCATTCCCCCATACCATCAAAATGCTCTCTAAGATTCTCTCTCTGTTCTTGTTTGCTTAGTATGTTTTTTAGATTCAGTTGTTGGTAGATATGTATTTTTTGCCATTTTATTGTTCATAATTTTGATCATCTTCTTTTTCTTAAATAAATCCCTTTAACATTTCATATAATAATGGTTTGCTGATGATGAGCTCCTTTAGTTTTTTTCTTGTGTGGGAAGCTCTTTATCTGCCCTTTGATTCCAAATGATAACTTTGCTAGGTAGCACATTTACCTCACTCTACATAACAGACTGGCTGGCTATAGGTCCCTGCTTTTTCATGACTTTGAATATTCTTACCAATCCTTTCTAACCTGTCAACCGTAGCTTTCTTAAAGTGCAATCCAACGCCAGAGACTCTTTTCTTGATAGCAGAGCATCTTGGTCTTCCTCCAGCTGGTGAATATTCTGTTCCCAGTCTCTTGTGTTGGCCCCTCCTCCTTCACTTGCCCCTAATATGGTGGGAAAGCACTCGGTTCCATCCTCTGCTTTATTGTCTCTACACAGAGATCTCACACTCCTTCTCAACACCCTCCCTCTGGCTTAAACTGTAACCTATATGCATATGGTGCCCACATCCATAGTTCTAGCCCAGAGTTTATTCCTGGTCTCGAAAATCATTTATCCAACCACCTTCTAGATGTCCCCACTCATAACTGTGCAATTGTTTCAAATCCGGCCTCTTCTAAATTAAGCTCATTCTTTTTTTCCACAAAGAAAACCAGTCTTCCTATTGTATTCTCTGCCTGGTAAATTATACTGCCCTATACACTGTCATTCTAACTGAAAACTGACAGTCATCTCTGACTCTGCCTTTCCTTTTTCCCCCAATTCCTAATTGGTGAACAAATTGCACATAGTCTCAAAGTCTCTCTTTTGTGTCTCTCCTATGTCTTTTGCTACTGATTCATTTCAGGCTTTCCTCATTTCTTACCTGGATCATTGCAACGGCTTTCTAACTGGGACCCCTCCCTTTAGTCTTGGAATTCTCCAATCCATCCTCCATGCTGCCGTTAGAGAGAGTTTTCCAAGGTACAAATCTGACCCTGTCTCTCTCAATTTAACCCCTTTAATGATTCTCCATCCCTAAGGATAAACTCCAAACTCTTTAGGTGGTTTTCAAGATCTTTCATATCTGGACTTTGTCCCTACTCTGGTCTTACCTTTTTCTATGTCTCACCATATGCTATAGTTCCTTGTACTATCTCAGGATTCCATGCTCTGCGCTTGTGTTCTCCTGTGTTTGGAAAGCTGTTTTCTCTTTTGACTGACACATAAAAATTTGAGGTTTTCTTAAAATTTAATGCAAAGACCAACCAAGCATTTCTCAGGCTTAAGACCACATGCATGCCTGTATGTATGTGATTGATACAATTCATTCATGTGCACCCAGGATGCAAACCCAACTAATTTAAGAGTCAGGGAGAGAGATGTATATTTTCTAAGACTTTTGGGATCATTTGGTTATGCATATATCATCCTTCTTAAATCATCAGGAACTGCAACACAAGGCTGCTAACACACTGGCTAAGAATTCTTCCCCATACTGGGCCCTCAGTGCAAACCGACGGTTGACCAACTATCCAATATCAAATGTAGCAGCCAACATGCTTCCACAACTGCATGATTCAAAGGAAGTGGGTTGGGAGCAGGGCACAAATCTGTGAAACCGGCTCCCCAAAAAGAGTAAAGGAAAAATAGGGACTTTGGGGTTGTTGTTGGTTTCCTCATTCAATGTCTCGGAATATTGGTAGAGTCAAGTGAACTCTGGCCATCAGGTGGCAAATACCTGGTTGTGGGTAGAACTGGGTCTTCCTGACTACTCTGTGCCCTCTCTGATTTTGGAAAAGTGAACCCATAAGTTGAAGGGGAAGTTTATTATCTTAAAGTTATCTCCTATCTCTTTATTTCTCTTAGTGAAGGTGAAAGAAAAGGTGGCATGAGAAGAAAACAGACACATCTCCAAGTCTGAGGACACACAAGTTCCTGAGAATAAGTCTGTGCAGTGATTTTGAGATTGTCTGCTGAACCTCACTCAGTAAGGCCTTAGAGATCTAGCTGGTGCTTCTTTCTAGCTGGCAGAGCAAAAGGCAGTTGGGGTAGAGATGAAAGCCAGCTTTAATAAATGGGATAGAAGGCTTGACTCTTTCTAAATGTGCTGTGCAATTTGCTAATAAAACCACTTATTTATTTTAGCAAAGCCTTAGGTTTAGCCAGATTTTGGTTTTATAGGTTTAATGTAATTTCAGCATCATTTATTGTAATCTAGCTCTTAAAGATTTTGACCTTAAGAAGGAATAAAATAGGAAATATATTGGACATATAAAAAGTGAAGTAAAAATTTTCAGTGGAAATTTAACAGGAAAGAGTAAGTTGGAAGCAGATTTCAACTTTGTTCTCAAATTAATTTTAGCCTGAGAGAGTTTCTAGAGTAACAAACCTATTTGTTTGGCTGTGTCAAATGTGAAACTCTAGGCAGGCAGTCAAACAAACTCCCTAATCCTTTCAGGTTTTCTCCCTCGAACAGGAAAAAAAAAACAACAGGGGACTTTGGTAGGGCTGCTCTGGAGAATACTTTTAAATTACTGTGACTTTGAAGTGGAGCTCCTGTTGATCCTACCAAATCTCCACTAGAGGAGAGTAGCCACCACCTAATTGCTGAGGTTTAGAAGTGTTACGTAGCCCAAATGCCATTCGCCAGAATGACTTCAGAAAATCTGCTCTCACCATCAGGGCTCCTTCTTGGCAGCAGGAACCCAGACAACTTGCATCCTGCACTCTCACCTGCCCTGTTGCAGGAGTTCCTTTGAATCCATCCGATGGGGAATCTTGCATGTCTAAGGAATCTCAACTGAAGGTCAGTCGGTCCACCTGGCTTCCTCTCAGGAATCCATTTACAGGTCCAAAAAAGCCAACAATCTCTTCACCCAGAGCTCAAACAACCTAGGGTTTTCCAAAACCTTTGCAGAGGTGAAACCACATTAGTTCGATTTTCTGGGTTTCAATTTCCCTCAGAAGTCCAGGATGGCTCAAGTTCAGTTTGAGGGGCATAAATTAGCACTGAGGAGGCCTCCCCACAAGGAGGCCTTGAAGGCTGGCAGAGCTGGCTTTGTGTTCCCCACAGAGCACTCAGTAGACACTGGCGTGTACACGATAAGGCTGACTGGTTTGTTTGTAGTGAGAAGTGTCCCTGCTGGAGGTTGGACCCTTGCAAGTCAGCAAGTACTTTCACTTCGAAAGGTAGGGCAAGAACAAGAGCCGTGAGAATCAGGAGCACACAGAATTTTTTTTCCCCAGGCCATGGGGTGCCTGCCTCTCAATGGAGGGTACTTCTTTAGTCCTCAGATTTGTTTCCTTTTATAATTCAGTTCTCTCCTTCCTCGACAGGGTTGAATAAACATTGACAAATTCTTCCTCTTTAGTTAAGTTAGTTCACACATATTTTCTTCAGGTAAGTTGAAGCCACTGATCAGACTGAATATTTGTTTACATTTTGCCAGGAGCAAATTGTTTTTTTTCCGGCTTCTCTCCTGTTTTTCAGGTGGAGGAGACAGCTTGCAGCAGATCCCAGATGCTATTTGCCCTGCAAAACTAGATCAGTCCTTGGGAGTCACTCCCCAGGTCCCAACCACAGCGTACATGCACAGTTTTTAATGCAAGCAAATCACAGCATATTTTATTTTGAGAATTTTACAACCCAATGGGCAATAATAAGATGCTAAAAACAAGTTAGAAAATATCTTGGAATAATTACAAAATAATTGAAAAACTTTTCATTTGGAAAACTAAAAAGGGATATTGAAACTTTTAAAAGACAGAATGGGAGATAATACCACATTCATAATAGTGAAATAAGCAAACAGAAAATGTCAAATGTCAAAACATAGTTGAGGAAAACCACAAGACATCCTGAAAAGCATGAAAGCGGACATGATTAAATGGAAATGCACGTATGCAGGCACCGATGTACCTTTATAGTTTTCTGAACCATTTGAGAAGAGGTACACATCAAGGATCTTCACCTGATAATACTGCATAAGAACAAGAATATTCTCATGTGTGTCCACAATATCAGCTTCAAATTTAGGACATTTATTTTTTTAAAGGACATTGATTGTTGATACAGTGCTTTGATGTACAACCCGCACTCCAGTTTTGTCAGTTATCCCGACGGTGCCCTTCCCCATGGTGTCTCCCCTCCCCCAGCACAGTGTGCCACTCGGAAGCACTTGTTTTTAGCTGTGATAGTTCTTTTGTTGTCTGTTTCTGCTTTGGGTCATTTAAATATTTTGAAGGCAATGGGCCAGTGATTTTAAGAGTGTCTGTGAATTTTGGATTTCTATGATGTTTCCTCCTGATTAGATTCAGATTATATTCTTCTTTTGGTTGACATGATAGATTTTTTAAAATTATAATTTATTGATTGTGCTATCACAGTTGTCCCAATTTAAACCCCTTTGCCCACCTCCACCTAGGACCCCCCACTCCCTCAGGCAATCCCCCACCATTGTTCATGTCCATGGGTCACACGTACAAGTTCTTTGTCTACTCCATTTCCAATACTGCACTTTACATCCCTGTGGTTATTCTGTAACTACTTGTCTGTACTTCTTAATCCCCTCACCTCTTCAGGCATTCCCCGACACCTGATTCCCATCTGGCAACCACCAAAATGCTCTCTGTATCCATGACTCTGTCAGTTCTTGTTGTCTTAGTTTGTTTTTTAGATTCAATTGTTGATAATTATGTTATTTGTTGCCATTTTATTGTTCATAGTTTTGACCTTTTTTTCCTTAAATAAGTCCCTTTAACATTTCATATTGTAATGGTTTGGTGATGATGAATTCCTTTAGTTTTTGAGTGTTGTTAGGATAACAGGATAACCATGTGGAAAAGATACAATGCACCAGGATAAATTCTAAGTGTATTAGAGATTTACTATAAAACTAAACTTTATAATTACTAGGTGAAGAAATGAATGAGAAAATAGTTCATGTGATTCAAAATCCATAAGCAATATGAGTTGATATATATGTAAGATAAAATCATTTTTATGCCCTCCTTCCAAATAACATTCATGGTAAGCTGACAAAATATTTGCAAACTCTATCACAAATAAATAATTAATATCATATTATTTAAAGGGCTGCTAAAAATTAAAAAAACAATAATTCTATAGAAAAATACAGATATTGACAACTTAGAGCAAAAGAAATTCAAACAGCCTTTAGGAATGTGAAAAGGTAGTTAGTCTTATTTCTAACAAGAGAAATATAAATTAAAACTACACTGAGATACAACTTCTCAGCTTTCACATTGGCAAAACTTCAAAAATTTTACATGAGAAACTCCCAGTTAGTTTGTGGAGAAATAAGTACTCTTGGGCATTACTAGTGGGAATGCAAACTGTCACAGAATTTTGACAATATCTAGAAAAGTTACACATGCATTCATTCTTTGGTCAAGCAATCCCATTTCTAAGAATCTATCCCAAATACATGATTTTTATGCAAAGTTATGCTCTCAAGTTATGCACAAGGTTATTTACTGAAGCAGTATTTGCAATGGCAAAAGACTGGAGGCATTCTATGTGTGCATCAATAGAGGACTGGTTGAATAAATTATGACACACAGCTACCCAATGGAGGACAATACTATGTGGCTGTGAAAAAAATAAAGAGTACTATATAACTATAAAAACAGATTAAAGTCCCAACTGGTGTGGTTCAGTGGGTTGGAGGTTGTCCTGCAGACCTGGGGTGGTGGGGAGGGGGTGGTCGCTGGTTCGATTCCCAGTTGGTCAGGCACATGCCTGGGTTCTGGGTTGCAGGCCAGGTCCCTGGTTGGGGGTGTGCAAAAGGCAATCAATGGGTGTTTCTCACATTGATGTTTCTCTCCTCTTTCTCCCTCCCTTCTCCTCTCTCTAAAAATAAAATCTTTTTTTTTTAAAGATTTTATTTATTTATCTTCAGAGGGGAAGGGAAGGAGAGAGGGAGAGAAATATCAATGTATGGTTGCTTCCTATGCATTCCCTGCTGGGAACTGGCCTGCAACCCAGGTATGTGCCCTGACTGGGAATCGAACCGTGATCTCTTGGTTCACAGGCCCACGCTTAATCCACTAAGCTACACCAGCCAGGGCTAAAAATAAAATCTTTTAAAAAACATATTAAAAATTAGGAGTCCTGTGTAACCAAAATAACAAGTTAAAGTAAATAATTGTGTGTCTATATTTTCACACAGTGATTTTCACACAGGTTATATTATTAATATTAAGTGAAAAAAGCAAGGTGGAGAAAAATGATCAAAGACAGGGGAATGATGACTACAATAGATTGAAATATACAAAATGTTTTTAAATTTATGGGTTCATGATGGTATGCAAAAGTAAAAACAGAAGAAGCCTTTTGAGGATGCTAGGGAACTCATTCTTTGGAAAATTGATAAAGGGTAACAATCAAGCATTTTACCTTTTCTGTGCAAAGTGTGCCTCATGGCAATGAAATAGTCGATAAACAACCATCCTTTTTAAAGAAGTATTCAAGCTAAATGAAGAATGAGGATATCTCTGTTTTCCAACCACTAATGAAACAATTCAGGCAATGATCTGTAATGGTTGCTAACATCACAAAAATGAGACAACCAAATATGATGTGCTTCCTGATATCTGTATTTAAGTACTCATGAAACATTTTGTAAAAACAATCAAACCTGAATGTAATCAAGCCTCTAGACCTAACTAGTAGTTTTCAGGAAGAGGTAGGGGAAGAGGAACATGTTAAATGACACCATGCAGATACAACCAGCAAAATTGGGAGTGTGAGAAATGATTCAGAAAAAAAATCCTGGCTTCTTCAAAAACAAATTGTGTGTGTGTATGTGTGAGAGAGAGAGCAAGCTACAAATTGACATATGAGATGTATCAATTGCAGTATATTGACAATTTGAACAAATAATAAAAAACATAATGAGACAATCAGGAAAGTTTGGTTATAGATGAGATATTTGATTATATTTAGGAATTTTTATATATATTAATGGCTATGGTAAAAGGAGCCCTTATCTGTTAAATATACAGAAATATTTACTAATGAGATTAAATAATGTCTGGGATTTGCTTTAAGGAAACCAATGTTGGTGGAGTGAGTTACAGATAAAACATGATGAGCCATAGGTTGATAATTGTTTAGACTAGGTGATAGGTGAGAAGTTCATTATATTAACTTTCTATGTTTGTCTATGTTTGACATTTTCCATAAAAAGAGAGAAGAGGTATATGTAGAGATAAGGCTCTTTCCTCACCCACAGGTGTGGTGAAACCAAGGCTAAACCAGCCTTTTCTAGGGAATCCTCATACACTGTCAGTATTATAAATTGGTGCAGCTGCTACAGAAGACTGCATGGGAATTCTTAAAAAAATTAAAACTAGAACTACCATGTGATACCAGTTCCTCTTTTGGGTATTTAACCCAAAATATGAAAACACAAATTCAAAAAGATATATGTACCCCTATGTTTACTGCAGCATCATTTACAATAGTCAAAATATAGAAACGACCTAAGTGTTCATTGACAGATGAATGAATAAAGAAGACATATAATACTTAGCCATAAAAAATCTTGCCATTTGTGGCAATATAGATGGATCTTGAAGTATCATGCTAAGTGAAATAAGTCAGACTGAAAGTAAAAAAATTGTATGATTTCATGTACATGTGGAATATAAAATATATGAGACATAGATGAACAAATAAAACAAGACAAAAGCAAACTTAGAGATACAGACAACAGATCAGTGGTTACCAGAGGGGGAGGGGTGGGTAAGGGCTAATGTGGAAAGGGTTCAAATATATGATAACTGATGGAAACTAGGCTTCTGATGGTGAGCATGCTAGAGAATACACAGATATCAAATTATGTTGTACCCCTGAAATTTATAAAGTGTTAATAATCAATGTTACCTCCATAAAAAACAATCTGGCCTTTTCTTTATTAAATGGGAAATGTAACTGCCACTCTGGGATTTTTAGAGTGCTATGAAGATGTTAGATGTATCCCTTAGAAACTGTCATGGACCTTCCTGGAGGCGTTATGTGCATTTAGTGACTTCTAGATCAAATGTGTCCCCTCTAAAACTCTGACAGGGGCTCTCATGATTTCAGATCCAAGGTCAGCTCTTGCAGCTTGCTCCCAGAAGACTGCACAAATGGAGAGCTTTGAGAAACTCAGCTGTGCCTTGCCTGTGAGCTCAGTGTGTGAAGTGTGTGTGGCTCTCTTTGCATCCGTTCCAGAAGTATTTCTGACTCCCCTCTGTGTGGTCTGTCAGTGGCTGATCAGGTGCTGAATGGAGGTCAGGTGGACCCCTTACCAGGAGTTATGCTAAGAACTCCATCTCATTTTGCTGAGTGAGGCTGTCAACTAGAATCGGTTTCCTGAAAGGAGAAGTATATTTCCCGTTACCATTGCCAGAGCCAGTCGTTCCCACCAGTGGTATTTTAATTGCATACCAAGAAGCTGTCTGCATATTTGGTTGCCCAACATGCCTAAATTTGTCTCAAAATGATTCCAGTGCATTTTCTCTTTCAGCAATTGAACAGAGTATTTTAATGGAGGATGTGATGCACAGACACATATCAGGGTGAGGTTCCCAACTGTCTGGAACTGATACAACTCTAATGTATTTTGATTTAAAAAGTTAAATTTCTTGAAATGGTAAAATCCCATCTTTCACACATTTGGAGTCACTATTAAGATTATAAGAGATATAAATCATTGCTGCATTGCAGTAGAGAAAATTTGTCAACTTTAGACTATTTCTGTTTTGACTATATAGTCTAGAAATAAAACTGGGTATGTTGATCTCATCCTGTTTTATTACCTGCTCCCATGGGTAGCTGAGGGCATATTCCCACAGATGCAGGCTCTCAGAACGTCTTCTGGGTCTGACTTAACTTGAGAAATAAATCTTAAAAGCTACCAGATTATCTCTGGGTTCGGGTGTGGGGGGCTACTTCAGAAGCCAAATCCAGACCCTTTCCACACTTGCCCTGATTGAATTTGTTGATGTTGGCCTGTGCCTAACACTAGTGCTGTCACATATTTAGAGCTTTTTCTTTTTCTTTTTAAAATAATTTTAAAAAGGAAACTCCAGCAAGTATGTCCAGAAAACATGAGTGCAGAATGGAGGACAGTGGCCCACGTGTGTGGGTGGTCACTAGCCAAGACCTGTGTCTTCATCTGGGGTCAGAGCTGAGTCTACTGAGTTGTCTGGGTTTCCATTCTGAGTCTGCGTTATTTCTGGATTTTCTGTCTTAGATGCATCATTTCAACTTGGAGAAGGAATAACTAAAAAGATATCTTCATTTATTTTTAAACACGGTGTTCTTATGATGGGGAATCCATATCATTGATATACTTAATATCTGATTTTTTAAAGAAGTGGAGTGTCATGGCCAAAAGTAATTAAACTGATAGAAATTCATATAGTTCAACATAGTGGGGAATCTGAGGGAGACAGTTTCTCTCTTGAAAGGGTTCTCAGCATAAGAAACCTGACAGTTGTCAGACTGGACCTTAGATGTTCATGGATTTGATATTAGAAATTTTGACTCTTCTCAAACTATCCTCAAGGCCTAACACAGAGCCATTTAGAATTTTGGTTGGGGGAGGGGTCATGAACCAGTAATTGAGTCTGGCAGTCTTTGCCCACCCTTTCCCTCCTCCCACAACACTTCCATCAGAACTCAGTTTTGTCGTTATCGACTCCACCAGCAAATTCATTGTGGAAACTGTAGGCTTCGTGATATTAAGGGATTTGCTGATACATGAAGATTTCAGGAATGGCAAGGGAGCCGTCAAAGCTGGCAGAGAGCACTAAGCCCACCTAGGTAGGTCAGAGAAGGCTCCGTGGAAGCTAAAATGCCTGCACTGAGCCCTGGTGAACTGGCAGGAATGGGCCAGGGAAATACACAGTAGGCAGTCACTGAGCATCTGGACTAAACCTTGCATCTTGTGCAAGGAAAGAGCATATTCAGAGAGCAGGAGGAGGGTGGACAGCATGGTATAGTTTTTGTGGGAAAAGTCAGTAGTTCAGCCCTTCAATATTTAACAAATATGTATTTATTGAGCCTCTACCAAGTGAGGCTCTGTTGTAGGGGTTGGGAATAAGGTTGTGAACAAAACTGATAAGCTCCAATTTTTACAGAACTTGTGGAAGATTAAAATTAAACAATCAATCAGTAATTAAGATAACTGAAGGCAGATAATTAACTGCAAGAGGATGTACCAGAGTGATGAGGAGTCGGGCTCATAACTTAGTGTATTATTAGTTCTCCCAGGGCTTTTATATTTAAAAGGGTGATTATTTACTCATAGGATCAAATGTCTAATTATGATATTTTATTTTTTAAATTATATTTTATTCATCATGCTATTACAATTGTCCTGGTTTTTCCACCTTTGCCCCTTCCACTCAGCACCTCCCACTCCCTCAGGCAATCCCCCAACCATTGTTCATGTCAGTGGGTCATGCATATAAGTTCATTGGCTATTCCATTTCCTTCACTGTACTTTATATCTCCATGGCTATTCTGTAACTACCTATTTGTACTTCTTGATCCCCCACCTCCTCACCCATTTTCCCACACCCCCTCCCATCTCGCAACCATTAAAACACTCTGCATATCCATGATTCTGTCCCTGTTCTTGTTTGCTTAGTTTGTGTTTTAGATTCAATTGTTGATAGATATGTATTTTTGCCATTTTATTGTTCAGTGTTTTGATCTTTTTCTTAAATAAGTTCCTTTAACATTTCATATAATAATGGTGTGGTGATGATGAACAACCTTTAGCCTTTTCTTGTCTGGGAAGCTCTTTACCTGCCCTTCCATTCTAAATGATAGCTTTGCTGGGTTGAGCAGTCTTGGCTGTAGGTCCCTGCTTTTTATGACTTGGAATATTTCTTGCCAATCCCATCTAGCCTGCAAACTTTCTTTTGAGAAATCAAAAGAAATCAGCTGATGACCTATAGAAACTCCCCTGTGGAGTCTTTTCTCGTGCTGCTTTTAAGATTCTCTCTTTATCTTTAACCTCTGGCATTTTGATTACAATGTATCTTACACTGAGCTTCTTTGCATCCATCTCGTTTGGATCCTCTGTGCTTCCTGGACTTGCTCATCTATTTCTTTTATCAAATTAGGGAAGTTTTTTTTTCATTATTTTTTTCAAATAGATTTCCAATTTCTTGCTCTTTCTCTTCTCCTTCTAGCACCCCTATTATCTGAATTTTGGACATCTTGAAATCGTCCCAGAGGCTGCTTATACTAGCCTCATTTTTTGAATTCTCTTTTCTTCTTCTTGTTCTGATTGCTTGTTTGTTTGTTTGTTTTTTTTTTTTTTTGCTTTCTTATGTTCCAAATCATTGATTTGGTTCTTAGCTCCATCCACTCTACTATTGTTTCCCTATAATTTTTTTAATTTCAATTAGTGTATCCTTTGTTTCTGACTGGATCTTTTTTATGCTGCCAAAGTCCTCACTAAGTTCCTTATGCATCCTTATAACCAGTGTTTTGAACTCTGCATCTGATAGATTGCTTATCTGCATTTCATTTAGCTCTTTTGCTGAAGTTTTGATCTGTCCTTTCATTTAGGCCGTATTTATTTGTCTCCTTATTTTGATAGCCTCCCTGTGGTTGTTTCTATGTATTAGGTAGAGCTGCTTTGACTTTGTGTCTTGATAGTGCGTCCTAATGTAGTAGGTGTCCTGTTGCATCCTGTTGCACAGCCTCCCCTATCAACCAAGCTGGGTATTTAGGTACACCCTTTGTGTGGGCTAAGTACATCCTCTTGTAGTTAAGCCTTGGTTCCTGTCGGCAGGTCAATGGCAGAGGTTTACCCAGGCTAGTCAGCTGTAAGGATTGGCTGTGACCACTTACCACCAACCTCCACCCTCATGGAGGATCAGCTGTGCAGGGGCAGGGTGGTGGTGCTCCAACATGGTCTGTAGCTGTCCACTAGGTGAGCTGGTCCTGAGGTTTTCTAGGTGGTGCAGGCCATGGTCAGTCCCCACCTGTGTTCTACCTGGGGCCACCCTGCCTGAGCTATAAAGCAATCTGAGATGGCTCCTACTTATGCTGAGATTAGAGATTCCCAGGCAAAGCCAAGCTGTGAATCTAGGCTGACTGCTGCTAGTGCTGGGCCAGGGGCCCACTGAGACTGGCTGTTGCTTGTTTGAGAGCATTAAAAAAGTTGTGCAGCATGATCCAAGACTAGCCATTCACATGGAACAGCAGCTAGGTGGGCCTGTAAGTTGGGTGGGGCAAAGTCTCTGGAGATCTCCAAGATGGGCCAAACAGTGTTAACCAGGCAGATGGAGCCTCAGATATGGCACCAGCTGGCTGGTTCTGTGGCTCTGTGGCTTGAGTCAGGAGGGTTTGAAAGGGATAATGACCTCTGTTCACCTTTCTGTCTGGGAGAAAGCTGTTCCCCAGCTCCCGCCTCGATGCCAGACACTTCAGTTTCTCCCAGTATGACACTGGTGCTTTTCAAGCTGCTACCCCAGGGCTAGAGCTCAGAGGGAGTGAATCTGAGTAAGTTCATGTGTGGGTTCTTTAAGAGGAAGTGCTTTGGGCTCCAGCCATTTTTTCCACTAACTCAATGCCTGCTGTTTTTTGCAGCCAGAAGTTGTGGGGACTTATCTTCCCTGCAGTGGATTGTGAGCTGAAGGGCCTGGTGTGAGGCCGGCACCCCTCGCTCTGGAGATATCCCTTGGGAATTTTGACCCACCACTCGTGAGTGTGGGACTGACCCATTCTATGTCTGTGTCCCTCATACCAGTCTGGTTGGATGTGGTTTCTTTAATTCTGTGGTTGTCAGACTGCTATTCAACTCAATTTTTGATGGTTCTGAGTGATGGATGTCTATATTTTAGTCGTAATTTTGATGTGATTGTGTGAAGATGTGAGTCATGTTTGCCTATGCCACCATTTTGACTGGAAGTCTTCTAATTATGATATTTTGGAGGAAGTTTAATGTCATGGCAGAAGATTCCTTTTGCTAGTTTCTTAAACAACCAAACATGAGATTGGTCTTGCTCATGGGAATAATTATAGGCATAGGCCTGTGATAAGGGAAAGGAAGGAAGAAAATAAAGGTGTTAAGAAAAAAAAGAGCAGGGAGAGAGTAATAGAGTGAGTAAGAAGACCAAGCTGCACATTGTGGCGTGGATTATTAATAATAATTGCCAGCATTTTTGAGGGCTTATTATTGGTCAGGCACAGTGCTAAGTGATTCAGATGTATCAACTCATTTTATCTTTACAAAATCCTTTGAGGTAGTTACCAGTATCACCCTCATTTTATATATAATGAAACTGAGACAGAGAAAGGTTTAGTAATCTGTCCAAGTGCTTGTAGCCGGATTTGAGATTCAGGTCCAGACTTCTTGTCTCTGCATTCCAAACTCCCAACGGCGAGCTTTACTGCTGCAGCCAATGACCTTGGATGGCACAGTAGCTCCCTTACCCTGCATTCATTTATTGTGCACTCATCTTTGGAGTTCTGGAGCCAGTTCAAACTTGCGATTTCACAGAAACAATTTTAGCCTTTCTAATGTCTTAACTTTGGGCTCAACTCTTTTTTGCCTCCTAGAGATATTACCCAGGTAGCCTATGGGGATCCAGGGAGAAAGGTGTTATCAGAATCTCTGTTTTGCTGCCCCAGACAAAAAGCTCCCACTGGGATGCACATGGTCTCTGGTTCATATCTCAGCCCATACCTAGACCACTGGGATGGCCTATGAAAACTCTGGTGCTTTAGAGTCATGGAATTAAAGCCTGGAAAGAAAACATGAGGATTTTACTCAGTGATGTTAAGATGATGAGAATCTGGAAACAAATTCTAATGACCTTTAGGAAAGGGGATTTCATGGCATTCATGTGAAATCATTCATTCCCATGTCTAAATATCCTGTGATCAGCATATTCTTTTCCTCTCTGTCTTATATTTACTGTGACTTCAGTGCACATAAAAATTACCTGTTACCACCCTTGATGTACTTGAAATCTCTTCAGCAATTTTTAATTATTTACACTAAATAATCACCTTCTTTCTAACCCAGAGCTTTTTTTATACTCTCTATGGGAATTTTTTACTGTTGCCTCAAGCCTGAGCAGTGTTTTGGGGATGATTATGTATGTGATGGATGGAGATTTTCTTTGTCTTGCTCAATTTACAAATTTTTTCTGGAACTGTCATTTGATATGTGTATATTAATTACTACACGTTGCTTCTTTGTATGGAAGTGAGCATTATTTTGAATGGTGGGAGATAACGAAAAGCAGAATTACATGACTACTACATGCCACACTGGGGACAAGGTTGGGTTTGGGCAGCAAAGGTCCAAGTCCTGGCTCCACAGCTCGTTAGCCACCCTTTGCCCAGTAACCTACATATTCCCAACCTCAGTTGTTGTGTCTGAGAATGAGAGATTTGGAATAGATGGCTTTTAAGTTATTTCCTGGTTCAAAAGTCACAAATTCTAAACTCTTAGAAACAAGAAATAGGATGACAGTTCCCAGGGAGTGAGAGGGAAAATGGGGAGTTGTTAATGAGTATAGAATTTCAGTTTTGCACGGTAAACAAGTTCTAGAGATTTGTTGTACAACAATGTGAAATAGCTTTACTGTACTATAGACTTCAAAATGGTTGAAATGGTAAAATCTTTATGTTTTTTTCCTTTTTATTGAATGTATTGGGATGATACTAGTTAACAAAATTATACAGGCTTCAGGTGCACAGTTCTACAACACATCATTTGTACAGTGTATGATGTGTTCACCACCCCAAGTCCATCACCATTTATACCCTCACACCCTCTCCTCCCACCCAGTACAATCACCACACTGTTGTCCATGTTCCTGAGGTTTTTCTTTTTTTCTTTTTAATGCTCAATCTCTCCAACCCCCAACACCTCCCCAGCAGCTGTCAGCCTGCTGCCTATCTATGAGTCTGTCTCTGTTTTGCTTATTAGTTCATTTTGTTCATTAGATTTCACATATGAATGAAATCCTGTGGTACTTGTCTTTCTCTGACTGGCTTATTTCACTTAGCATAAAGCTCCAGGTCCATCCATGTTATCACAAAGGGTAAGATTTCCTTTTTTATGGCTGAGTAGTATTCCATTGTGTGTTTTTTATCACAATTAAAAGTCAGAGACTGTAGTAGACTTTTCATGTTTTGTATCTCTGTAAGAATATTTTTTTAAAAAATGAGTACACTAAAATTGTAAGCCATTTACTTAAGATCTACTTGAACTTGAACTCTCTCTCAGACACATCTGACTGACTCCCTATTCCAGAACACACACACACATTCTCTCTCTCTTTCTGAGGGAGTCCCTTTTGAGTGTCATTTAATGGTGAGGAAGTTGTCACAGTGTTCCTAAGTAAAGATTGCTTGACTGAATTAATTTATCTTCAAGAACTTTTCCTTCATGATGAGCCTGGAAAAATTTAGAATTTATTTCCAACATGGGAAATATTATCCTGCAATAGTCTTCCTCAAAGCTTGTCCTCAAAGCCAGAGTTTGCAAAAGCTTACATTTGGTTTCTGAACAAAGACAACTGATTCCTGCTTCTGAAGGAGGTCTTCCACGTTCCTTTTTCATCACTTGTTGGATCCCCTGTGTTGACATGGTGACTTGGAGGAGAGCTGAGCTGTTCTGTGAACATCAGACCATCAAAACCTAGTGGGGGTGAGAGGGACTTCGAGGTGGGTCGGATTGAATGCTGTGAGCCAAAGCAGATGTCGCTTCCTTCCCAGCAACTTCCACCCACCCCTTTCCCTAAACTGCCTTGATTTATTTGGTGCCAGTAACATTTCTCC
This sequence comes from Trachops cirrhosus, assembly GCA_028533065.1. Taxonomy (NCBI): domain Eukaryota; kingdom Metazoa; phylum Chordata; class Mammalia; order Chiroptera; family Phyllostomidae; genus Trachops; species Trachops cirrhosus. Next base: position 133,645,351 of record CM052541.1, on the reverse strand, counting down.
ATTGTGCATGTTGATATAGAATACACCAGGGCTGCTGAAGCTCCAGAAAGTTTTAGAAAAGAATATCTGAACATTTAGTTCAGTAAATCACTTACTGAACATTTAGAAAATCAAGGCCAATGTCTGCCAGAAAGAAAAAGAAAACAGGAGATTCCACAAAGGGACAAATGCCCTTAGCAAAGGTGAACTTTGTTGGGCTATTCCTCCTATTGGGATGTTGCTGTCCCTGCTTTATCTCCTGTAGATTGTAAAAAGCTGTGGACCATCTCGAGGCACAAATTGATGCCATGTGGTTCCCTCATGGTGAACTCTTGCTTTCTGATCACTTCAGGGCAGAAGACAGGCAGTGCTTGGTGGGCATGTGGCTTTGTGGTTGTGGTGGGGGTGGGTGGGGGTGTGAGGATGGGGGTGTGAGGGTGGGGGTGCGAGGGCGGGGGTGCATAAGGGTGTGGTGGGATGGATTCTCCAGCTGAAACCAATAAAATCCACCTCAGAAGAATTCTTCACAAAGTTAGATGATGGTTTGACAGTCCCAAAATGCTCACACAATTCCTGCAGCTGTGCAGTTCTTTAAAACAAGTTTCATGGGGAAAAAATAGACAATGGTTCAGAATTCCCCTCCCCGTCCTCACTGCATGCCTTTAGGCGCATGATCAGAAGAACTCACTTCTTAGTGTTGTTAATTCACTAATCATTGCAAATGTCCCTGTTCACATATCTCTGAAGTTGGCCACAACATTTCTTTATTCTTGGTAGAAGTGTGTTCAGTTTCATCTCTATTGGTTTTATCTAGTGAAGAACAGGCTTCCTGGTAAGTGTGTTCAGGTGCTACTATCAGGCCCTGGAGTATTCAAATTTGATATGTGGCTAAGAAAACATACTGGGTCTGAGTCACCTTTCAAGTTAGTACTATGGCACACCTTGCAATGTGTAGAGAAATAGGTGCTGAGTTGCTACATTAAAAATGTTTTCCCTCTTCTTTTGAGGGTCACAATGAATGTATCCTCATTTCTCAGAAGCTTGTAAATGAATGTGTCTAGCAGCATTGTTCAAGGTAGAAACAACCCAAGTGTCCATCAATGGGTGAAATAGATAAGCAAAATGCAGTATATACCTAAAATGAAATATTATTCAGGCATAAAAATGTCCTGAAGTACTGAGACATGGTACACAGTGTCATAGGATGAACCTAAAAACATTATGCTAAGCAAAAGAAGCCAGACACAAAGAGATGCATGTTGTATAACACTTTTTATGTGAGAAATCTAGAATAGGCAAAAGTAGAGGTCTAGAAAGCAGATGGGGGAGGGAGAAGGGTGTGGGTGTTCTGGGGTGATAAAAATTTTTGAAACTAGAAAGAGGTGGTGAATCATGTTCAACCCATCACGTTGTGAATACACTAAATGCCACTGTACTGTCCACTTTAAAATGGTTGATTATACACTATGTGATTTTTCCTTGATAAGGAAATTTAAAAAAGAAAAGCATATCATTTGTTTCATTTCCAGAGATATCATATTTTTGTCCATATGTTTTATGCCATCTCAGAGAGGCTTATTCTTCACATTCTGCCTAAATGATCTGTTTAGGTCCTTGGACTAGTTGCTATTTCGCTCATCTCTTGTATTTTCCCCCAGAAATTTATACATTCATGGTTATCTCTTAATTCACTTCATTTTTTTAGTAACAAAAGCATTCTTTTTAAGTCTGTACATCTGTTTTCAGGGTTATCCTTGATTATAAGTGAGGAGAACTCTGGAAAATTGTTGAACTCTCTGGAAATGGCAACTTGAGATAAATAATCTGTTAGCTTTTTAGAGCCTTTGTGGGTCAGAGTGTGACAAGTGCAGTTTTAATTTTTTTAAACTGAACACCTCCTTTGCTTCTGTTTTTAAATTCAGTTTCCTTGGCTGCTTTCCTTGGTGGAATGTTTTAATAAAGGAAGGAGTTTTCCTCCTGACTATTTCCCTTTTGGAGCCTCAGAATAATGGGAGATGCTAAAGTGAGTCTATTTGCAAAAGTAAAACCCTATAAAAAACCCATTGTCACTGGACAATGGTAATTCATATTCTGGCATGAGAGTGTCTCACAAGAAGGAGAATATGACTGGGAGAAGGCTGCAGAGGAGGATGGAGAGAATGAGTACAAGGCAGGTAGAGAAGTCAACTGGAGCCCATAGAATCAGAGGAATAGGAAGGCAAGTGGGCTCTGTGAGGCAGGACTTATGAAAGGACCACTGCCCCACCCTCTTCCACTTATGGTTGCAAGAACTAGATAGAATTATACCTCAGTTTGGTGGCTTGTTCTTTCATAACTCTTAGTCACAGGAGACAAAGACCTGTTTCCTTCTAAAACCAAGGACAGCCTAGTGTTGAAAAGCTTAGTGTTGAATTACTTCAGGGCAGGGTTGACCAACCAGGCTCAAGCAGAGGCACTACAGGGTTCAAATTTCATGTACTGAGGGTGAAAGTCAGTCTTCTTATTCATAGAGATAGTACTGTGGCGGCTTTTAAAAAGCTCTCTGGACTTCAGATAACTGGTCAATATTCAGATGAACTAAATGAAAATTAATTAGAAACACACACACTGAAGTTTAACTTAAAGCACATGTATTTTAGAATGACTAGATTAATTACCAGGTTTGAGGAATTTCAGCAAAATGCTTCTTGTGTCGAGTTTGTAGACATAGAAATTCTTAGGTAAAAATTCAGATTATCCAGAAGATTCTGAATCCAGACCAGACAACTCATTGTTTAAAAGTACTACTTATTCTTGGCATTCCAATAAGGAGTCCTTTTATAAGTGTCTCAAAATGAAGCCAAGAGAGACAATTCTTAAAAAAATAAGGTTTTTAAGTGAGAACAGTATTGTTTTTAGAATAAAATATTAAATTAAGGCAATAGAAGATTTGTGTGACCTATTCTTGTATATGAGTTTCATCATTTCTCCCAACTACACTCTCAGAGTTCCAAAAGGAATACCCTAGCAGGTGTGGGCATGAGACTCAAGATGGACCCATCAGATTTTATCACTTAGAGGAATATGGAATTGGTGCATGGTGACTGTCTCAGTTACCTTTGAATATCTGGTGAATCATGTTGAATTTGAGGATGAGGTTGCCATTGGTTGAGTGGATGATAATACTGAGAAGCTGGCTTGAGCAGAGAAGAGACTTAAATATAGGTGCAAAGATATATAGCAATAAGAGAGTACTTGCTCCACAAGAGAGGGAGGGCAAAGATGCCTGGTGACTTCCCAGTTTCCCTAAGGCCTGCCTTTGGTTCCTCTACTTGGTTTCTTAGAGATTCCTTTGTGTTCTCACAATAAACTCTTTTCCTTCACACTAACTTGAGAGGGTTTGTTTCTCACAACCCCTAAATGATCCCCAAATAATTGAGCCCTCTGCCTGTTCCCCAGAGTCACCACCTCTAGGGCAAACAGTGCTTTCCTCCATTTTAAAAGCTTTTCAGGGATGGGGATTCCAACTCTCATAAAAGCCTATTGTAATATTTAGAAACCTTTAATTAGAATCTTTCTTATTCCACACCAAACTTTTACAGAAATGACAGCTCATTTTTTGTTCATTTTTGTCCAATGAGGTACGTAACATTTTCATTTCTTACTCAAAGAAAACTTTAGATCATTCGTTAGGAATTAACAAACTTGCTTCTTCCTAAGAATCCCCCAGGAGGTACATGTTAAAAATTCAGATTCCCTGTCTCTTTCTTTGGGTCTAATCCAGGAGGTCTGGGGTGGAGCTAGGAATCTGTATTTTTAACAAGCATCTCTAGTGATTCCTATAATCAGGGAAGTTGAGAAACATTATACTTAAAGATAGTTAATAAGTTATCCCTTGTGATTTACTGTCTCTAAAGAAAAAGTGTCCTCACCTCTAATTGCCTCCCCACCTATGTCTACAAGTTTAAACTGTTCATTCTTTTCAAGGCTCAGAACAAATGCCAATGTCTTCATGATCTCACAGCTGGAGAAAATCTCTTTCTCCATTTCCAGTTTAGGAAGACAATTTCTGAGCTGTGCTTGGTGCAGAACAATCTATCCTTGACCTCTATCTGTGGCACCTTTATGAAATTTGTTCTACTTTACCATGAGGGTTGTTTAGCTACCTGCTGAATATCCCCTGTAACACTGTATAACCATTCATTCTGGGAATCTTTGGAGTACTGATCCAAGGGCCCTGTAGAAAGTAGATTCATGTGGCAAGTTGGGTGGGGGCTAATAAATATCTCTCCTGGAAGCCATCAGCAGCAGTAGCACAGGGGTTACATTGGAGCCTTTTTGTTGGGAATATCTACTAAATTTTCTAAGGTCAAGTCCAAAGAGGGCTTGCTTTTTAACATGAGTCTCCCCTAGTCTACCCCACTGAGAGAGGCTCAATAGTTTTCAGAAAAAGTGTAGGCAGTGAGTGGGGGAAGGAGTTGATTTTGGGGGAAATGCAGAATTTCTTGAATGGCAATGGGATCTTCCTCCTCTCTTTATCCTGTGGAAGAAGGAAGAGTTGATTTGTTCCTTCCACTGCCTACAAGATTGGGGTGCTCAGACTATTCTTCTCTTCATAGTTAGAAATGCATAGTAGTCTCTTCTCTGAGAGTTGCTGTGTTCCTAAACCCAAAGCCAACAGAATGTGTAACAACACTGCTTGTGAGGAAAAGGAGAAGGAGAGAGATGGCAGAAGGGAGAGGGAGCTCTGGGATGGAGTGGGGGCCAGTGTGTTTGACTTGATAAAGAAATGTGAGAGTTTTCTGTGGTCAAAAGACCTCAGATGGGGACTGGGCTTCAGTAGGCTTAATCTGGGTAGGAGACATGAGGAGTGATGTCCATTTGGGTGAGGATCCTCATTTCTTACCTGGGGGGAGCTATACAGGGTCTGAGTGCCTCTGAAGAACAAATGCACCCCCCTGGGACAGTCAGCATTTGGATTCCTGCCATGGGGATAGAAGCAATGACAAAGAATGGGAAAAGGGACAGTTGACTTGCCACCTGTACTGCCAAACCTTACCCAATACCCACCACTGAAGCTTTTGTAATGAGCACATGCTGGAGGGATGAAGAAGGAGGAAGGAGGGAGTGGAGTGAGAGAGAAGAGTGGGAGAGCAGACCATGCCCCACTCCCCAACCCAATCAGTTGGCAATCAGTTCAGCTAGAACTAGGATATGAGATGATTTTAATTGCCAAACATGATGAAAAAATAATGGAACCAGAATTGAGATTTTGTTAAGGTAGGTGGCTACTCAGCTGAAAAGGGATTTTGAAAGGGTGAAACTAGCAGCTGTTGTTTATAGAAAATTTAAATGACTCAGTGCTTATATTTCTTAGTCCTGCCAATTATACATGCAATAAATAAATTTTTTATTAGATTTCATCCTCATTTATAAAATACAGACACCAACTTAACCTCTGTGCTTGAATAAGGTTATGGACAGCACTGTTATGATGGAAGATTATTTGCCAACTTTTGCACACCTAAACTAATTACTAAAATTCTGAAACACATCAAAAGATATATTTTTTGCTGATCTGACAAAAAATAGATATAATTTTGATTCATTCACACTGAATGGCTATTGTTGTGTGGGCAGTTGTCATTTTTTTATTGGACAACCTAAGGGAAAGAGGTCAGTGCCCCTGACTAAATAGTCAGGTAATGCATGTTTTAAAAATTCTTGCAGCACACCAGTTGTGCCGTGGCATATTGGTGGAAGATCACTGATCTAGACCATATATTCCTCAGTTATTGGTAAGAACGTTAGACTTGGAGAAATCAAATTCTCTGGAACTATTGTTTTTTCCCTTTTAATATGATCCATTTACTGAAGAAAAAAACCAAATTGACCTGACACAGTATCAAATCCTCCCTCTGAGCTCCCAAACATTCACACACTCTTGTGTCATCATACCTATCTTAGGCTCATGTAACCTAGGGATCGATCTGCACTGAGCATATAACCAGTGACATGAGTGAGCACATTTTCAGGCATAAATTTGACTAGGGAATATCTTTTGAATCTCTTTCAGATATTAATCAAATTGATTTCGATTTTTGGTAGCATTTCTTTTATTTTAATTGAAGGAAGTACATCACTATTTTTTTCCACTTTACCACTTTTTAGGGTCCTCTGTTGAACTCAGTTCTCTTTTGCCTCTTCTCTTGACCTCTCGTGAGATTTTTCAGAGAGCTCATATTCCACCCTCATGAATTCACCACCCCACCAGCCTTTTACTGTTCAGGTTGTCATAAACCTCTTATTTATGGCTCATAATCACTCTTCCTGGGGGTCTTGCTTCCAGCTCCACACATGTCTCAGAACAGTTTACTCAGACTATTTTCAACCACAATTCAATTGCTTCCCTTTGTATTTCCTGCCTGGCTGTTTTCCATCAGATTTCCAGTTCTTATCTCTCCCTTCTTTGACATATTAACTCTGTTAGAGACTCAGTCTTGCTGACTTCTGTAGAACAATCAGACCTCACGATTCTTCTATACATCTGTCCACCATCTTGCTACAAAGAGGCTAATTGTCTCGACATGCCAATTTGTCAACATAAAATTGTTAAGTATTTTATGCGAGCTCTCTGTGACCACCAGAAAATTTGGAGATTTGAGAGTATCTTTTGGCATTCAGCTTCAATATGATCTTGACAGTACTGCAAGATTCTAAAACAAACAGCAAACAAACAAGCAAACAAATAAACAAACAAATAAAATGAATAAATACAAATATACATCGTCACCTCCAGTGGGTTCTTAAATGAAATCTCTGTAGCTGACTCATGAATACTCACTGGCTTTATTCAGTAATGAATAAATCTGGTGCTTGACAACTGTCAAGCCAGCATATTTTGGACTCCATCTTCTACCCACTTTCCTGGGGTTACTGTTTTGCTCTAATAGTTGCCCTGGAGACAGAATTTTGGACTGATTTGAAGTAACATGTGAAATGGGATTGTGGGTTCCTTACAGTGTCCAGTGGAAATCTGTCCACATCAGAGAACCTCTGCATGAGGTGGCATGATTGGTTTTATGTGTTCCAGGGAGGCCTAGTATTTGACAAGCTGGGAATGTTTTGGATTAAAATGGAAGCACGTTGGCAGAATGATGTGGGGAAGCTTGCATAATGTGTAATGCCTGTCAGCACCCTGCCCTGATCGAGCCTGTGCTTATGAGTCCCTCGGTTTAATGAGTCCAATATACACCTATGAGTTTTTATAAGCTAACACCAAAGCAAGTTAGAAGGAGTTGAAACACATATGTTTTTTGACCAACTGTGATATTTTTCAGGGAGTCACCTATGAGAGTTTAAAATGCCTATAAAATTTTCTATTGGAAGCAGTTTCTGGAAGCAATAGCGTGCTTGGGGTCTAAATTTATGTAGCCCATGAAGGTATACCACCTTCATGATCTGAAGCTCTACCTGGAGCAATTCCTCTTCCCCATTCTTTTTGCACTTATTTTGGCTAGAAACTAACAGCCTTTGCTTAATCTAATACCCCTTGATCTATACAGTTATTCAGGTAAGAACAGTCCTGAAATTATCAAAAGGGTTAGCAAGTAGTAGAGTTGCAGAGGGAAGTTGTGCTTGTTAGAAAAATATCTGGTTAACTAAGGCTTGACAGTAAGCCCACTTGTGTTTCCTTCCTTATTGATGAAACTCTTACTTGAACATTTTCCTAACCTTAGTGAGTTCGATATAATAAGCATAAGATAACCTTCTGTAATGACTGAAAATGTTGTGCCCAAGGTTCACTGTTCTGGACAGAGATGCTCATTATAGAACCGTTCTTAGTATACTGTAGGTGTTTGGTGAATATTTGCTGAAAATCAGGTGAATTAATCAAACAGTGCTGCCATTACAGAAGATGTGAGCAAAAGACTTTAGTCCACACTAACACCTGGGTACTGTGCAATACCTATTTTTCTATAAAAGATTGTCTTCTACTCTTCACTTTTTTCCCCCCTAACAGTGGAATGCAGAAAGGATCATCCAATCAGATGGGTTCTGATTAACTAACAAATGACATTTTTCTCCTCTTGTCCTTTGTAGAAAAAAATATTAAAAAAGACTGACAATATTAGTAAGAAACAGGTTTGTTCAGATGTAGCTTAAGATGTTGTAAAGCTGTCTTGAGCATTCAAGAATGTAGTGGGTTTTGTGTGTGCCAAACCCCTCTAGCTTATGCCATCCCAACTCCGAGATCAGAAAGTTCACTGATCCACAGAGTCAAAAGGAGCACAGCTCAAGCCAAAAAGAGTGATGGGATACACAGTATGTGTTGTATATTGTCCTCTTTTAAGAGATGCTTTTTCAAAGAAGACATGAAATGAAAATTCCCTAGCCAGGCTCTCTACTCTCATCATTACGGCATAATTGGCACAATGGTTTTCTCAACATCTGTACCAAAGATGTTGCTGATTGCTGAAAGCATGATATTGGCAATGGTCGTCAGCTGTTCTGGGTTAGCGTAGCTGATGTAATCACTGAAGTTTCATTCACAACAAGCGCTCATCTTATATGGCCCCTTAACCACTTGAATATGGATTTGTGCTGTACAGGTCAAAGTTTAAGCGCGTATGCAGCTTGAAGCAGTCCAGAATATTCTGGTAGGTATTTTATTTGCCAACAATGTTTCTCTCAGTTCTGTCCAATAAAAATAGTTTGAGTGGATGGATAGTGGAGAGACAAGGTTCTTATACCTGTAGGTCTCTCTGATCTTTTATCTTTTCCCCTGAGATCTCTACTACACTTTTCATCAAAAGCACCAGAGACACGCTTCTTCAGGATTGATTCTTATGCCCGTTTCACGGCGATTGATGATGTGTGCTTTCCTTGCGTAGCCATGTGGACGGTGTAACTGATCTTCCTTGTTCAGCAGTTAATAAGCACTTTTCTTTGCCTGGCAGGCTCCTAGTTCTCTTTTAAGACTTGGCTCAGGCATCCTCTCTCCGTAAGGGTCACTTCTTGACACACCCCGCCCCCAACACCTCTGCTTCTGCTCTCATAACATCATGTGTTTATGTCTGTCAAAGCACTCACAACACTATGGAAACTGCGTGGCGTGTATCTGTCATCCTCTCTAGAGTGTAAGCTTTTCTAGGTCAGTGGCTGCCTGGGATTTCAACTCCAATTTTTCTGATTTCACTTTTGCACAAACTCTTCACACTTTGTCACACATGGGTTACAAAGTGAAGTGATAGGTGTCTGGGTTCTAGAAATCTGAAAGAACAAAAACATGTAAACATGCACACAGTCTGTACATGATTGCACACAATCAGATTCTTTTCTAAAACGGCCAGGGGCTGAGGCCTCCAACAAACCATATATTGATACTGGAGGCCAAAATAATATGTGTTAATTGTCATTGTCTGAAATTTTACATTGTGAACATGTTTGAGAAGAGGTGGATTGGCTGGAAATAGTTAGGTTCTGCACTTTACTTCCCTTTGTCTTGCATGACTTTTTAAATCTTAAGTGGTTTGAAAAGTAGAAAGAATAATATTGGCTCAGAACGAGTGGCAATGAGCCCATGATGTTTGGCGTGGAGGAAAGCTTTGCCTCCTTCCTGCATTAACTGTGAGGATTAATGCCACTGCATGGTCTCAGAGAGTTTATCTCAAATGCTTAGCTCTTCTCCTGAACAGAGGAGAGCCAAATTATGGAGTCCCAGGGTTGGAAATCACTTGAAAAATGATCTTCATTTATTGGGGAATGATAGATTGAGTTAGATAATTCTAACTTTCCATATCTACAGTACTCAAGAGTTGGTTAACAAACCAACCTGTAGCTCCTTTCCCAGACAAATGCTTCACATTAACAAAAGGTGGAGATATTTAGATTGATTTGCTCCATTAGCTGGATCTATTATGCGTACCATTTGATACAATATTACCAAGTGGTTTGAATGTCTCTAGAGTAAAATTCCAAAAACATTTTAGCAGTATATGTTGTAAGTATAAATATATTAGTTACATTCACGGGTGTATAAAAAAGAAAAGAAACTGTCTTTAGTTTTCTATAATTTAAATTTATCTCCAACTCTCCATCTATGTCACTGCAGAAAATAAAATCTTAGAAAATGCCAGGCAAATATAGTCAATTTAGGTTAAAAGTCAGTCCATTCAAGGTTTTCCTTTTGCCTCATTTCCCCAGGCCTCACGTCACTTTCCAGGGTCCTATGTAGGAACTCTGGGGCTCTCAAACTTACTCAAACATTCTCTAGCTCTGCCCATTAGCACTAAGTGGGTGAGGGACATAGGCCCAGGGGTTCTGTCTAAAAAGTTGTTGTCAGTGTCTAACTCTTGTTGCCCCTCTAATATTTCTCCAGTTTCCTTGTCTCATGGAGTTGTAATCATGGAGTCTGGACTGACAAACTCATCATGACCGGTATTACTTGCTTTTATGCTTATTCTTTAAACCAGACCTCAAGCAATGCCAGATTCAGGGTTTTGAGCTCACAAGGCTTCCTCATAAAGCCATTCTTTTCCCCAAAGATTCAACATATATTGAATGTCAAAAACTGAGCCTGGGTCACTGAATATTGGGCACATGGGAGTTCATTTTATTATAAATCTTTATGGTTTACATATATATACAGGGGTGGGGAAAAGTAGGTTTACAGTTGTGAGTACATGAAACACAGTTTATTCTTATATTACTATTTATTAATTATTTTATTATTTTCCACACAAACAACTGTAAAACTACTTTTGCCCACCCCTGTATTGTATATTATACTGCATATGTAAGCCAGTATAATTTTGCATGAGTAGAATATTTTAAAAGCCCAACCTAAGCAGTAACTTTCTGCATCTCTGCAAATGAGAGTCAAGTCAGTGGGCATGAAGCTGGAGCACCCTAGCTGCCTGGACTGGTGTCAAGGACTCAGGGGAACAAGGCTGTGCAGGAGATGGAGGCCTTGCATTGCAAAGTTTTCAAATCACTATCCTTCCACAAGCGGTTGATGTGATCAGGCTTTACAGGTTAGGAAACACTCTAATGGCATGTGGAGGACAGCATTCCCAGGGGTGGGACTGGAGGCAGGAAATCATTGGGGGCTATTGCAATGGTCCATGTGAGTGTTGTCACTGGCTCCCACTAGCTTAATAGCCACAGGTCTAGAGAGGAGTTGATAGAGCCACAAGCTATTATTTCAGGAGGAAGATCTGCTGAAATTAATAACTGGAGGTCAGGGGTGATGTGAATGATTTGGACTCATTGGAAGGTGTTGTGCCCTGAAATAAGGAATATAGAAGAAGGAGCACAATTGACTTGAGTGGGAATTATGAGTATGAGGAACCTGTGAGACACCCAAATAGAGGTGACTTGTTGAGGTTGCATGTGAGTTGGGAATTCAAGAGAGGGGTCAGGATTGTGATACTGATTTTGGAGTTGCTGGCCTGTGTGGATGAAGTAGGCCAGGGAGCTCCTAGAGTGGGGGGTGGGGCCAGGGTGAAGCCTGGGAAACACTCGTATTTAATGGTGGGAGAAAGAGAAGACACAGAGGAGTCTGAGAAGAAACAAAGATAGTGGTAGGAACTGGGGTGCAGGGTGTGGAAAGTAAATGGGAGAAAACCAGTGTGGATTACTTTAAAAAAACCTGGCTGGTAAGTTGGGGAAAGAAATAGTAGTTAGAAGGGAATAGGCAGAAAGGTGGGTGAGCAAAGGGAAGTCTGAATAGGGGAGCCAGGAGGGTCCTGCTCGGATGGTCTGGGCACGGGCCTGTGACTGCATGAACCTGAGTGATGGCAGGAAATAGGAGGGCAGAGAGGGACACCAGGGACATTAGGAAGGAGGGCTCTCCAAGGCAAAAGATGATGCTGTTGTCAGGTAGAAGGCGGTCTTCAGTGGGGCTGTTTCCAGGAACATGTGTTTCTAGGTTGACTATGGAAATTACAGACTAGGATGTGATGGTGTGTTATTTAAAGTCAGTCTCTATTTGTGTACGAGCTGGAAGTGTTAGAATGATATTTTTCACAGGCACTCACTTTTTAAAAATGATTTTCAAATTTCTTTTCTGAGTTTGATTTAACATTTTAATCTGCAAGCCTTCTGTGGGGGCTTTTGCTGGCAGTACTGAAGATGAGGAAGTGAAGAATTCAGCAGACACTTCGGAGGCACTTGTTGTCAGCGGGGCAGTCCTGGTCTTCAATGAGGGGGGTTGTCTGGTCCATCTGTAGGAAGGCCCTTCCTCTCCCTCTAATCTTGATCAGAATGAAACTCGTTGTCACACTTGGAGGCAGGGACCGCTGAACTTTTGTTTTAAACCATGAAGCTGTCTCCGGAGATGGGCACTCACTTTTTATTTAAATGTGTGGAAGTTGTGCCTTAAAGTGACAAATCAATATAATAGCAGTTTGTATCTCCTGATTGGAGTGCAGGCAGTAACATTTAAGTTCCCAGATTCTACAATTTCCCACTTATTTAAAAATGGGGCCCTGGCTGGTGTAGCACAGTGGATTGAGGGCGGGTCTGTGAACTGAAGGGTCACCAGTTCGATTTCCATTTGGAGCATGTGCCTGGGTTTTGGGCCAGGTCCCCAGTTGGGGGCATGTGAGAGGCAACCACACACTGATGTTTCTCTCCTTTTCTTTCTCCTTCCCTTCTCCTCTCTCTAATAATAAATAAAAGCTTTTTAAAAAAATGGGGGCACACAGAATACCTTCCTGAAGAGGTTGTTTTGATGATTAAAATGAGATAAGCATACACAAAAGCATAGAGGCTGGTATATAATAAGTGCAGAAGAGAGGGGTAGCTGTTATGTTCATTTTTGACAGTTACTCTTCCATGTGATTTTTATGTAAATGGAATTTTGTAAATTTATGTAAATTTGTTGAGCAGGGCTTCCATAATTTAAATTTATGATAATTATAAGTAAGCTTATATTTACTTCTGAGCTATTAATAAGGAGGTATTATTAGTAAACTAAAATTTATAGAAATCATTAAGAGGAAATATTTACCTACTTAAGAAATCTGCTTTTTTCCATTTTAGGATACACATGACTAAAACTAATAGGCAGGCAATTTGAATACATTATAAATTATTCAAATCTGTTGTTGAGTGCAGAATATCTACTAAACAACATTTAGCCCAATGAGGCCACAGGGTACTTAGCCTTAAAATTGTATTCTATAGGAGAAACTTTGTACTGGATTCAGAAAATACCTCTCTTTAACAGGTCAGAATTACTGAGGGGATTTGATAATTTTTGGTTTACTATACTTGCATTTGTAATTATATTGCTGAGACTAGATGGGGCCTTATGTTCTTTCTGAAATGCTGCATTCTCTGAGACTGTCTTCTGCATATGGTAGTTATTCAGTAAACATGACAAGTATGCATGCAGGGATAAAATAAAGTTCTTGTAATATTTTCTGAAATTGGTTCATTATTTCATGCAATGTTCATTGGGACATTTTAGTGTTTATTTTAGTCATCCATTGTCAGGATGGGAAGATATCTCATTCAATTAATGGTTTGACTTTCTTCTTGAACATGTATCAAAAGATTATTTCCCTTTCTTTCCCAGAGAATAGACTTTCATTATGGATAGAGTTCCTGGAAATTTGATGCTTAGCCTCAGGCTGTGGTTACTACATCTATGAGCAACACAAGTCCGGTTTCTCTGCTCATGGAGGATTTGGATTTTGTACCAAAGAGTATTCATTTACGAATCTCATTTCCACCAAAAAACTCTGTGAGAGTTGATATGTTTTAAGCTCAGCCTGAAATACACTAATCTTTGTAGCAATCTTGAGATAAAATTAATTCTTAAAAAGGTTTTTGTATTACTTATTGATTTCCATTTTCAGAGCTACAGTGTTGGCTTTCATTACAGAAAGAAAAAAGAGACAAGGGGGGCTTCCTGTGCCAGGGTGCCTGTCAGAAGCTCACTTGTAAATAAGAAAATGCCAGACCTTTACTGTCCAGGGAAAGTCTCAGGCCTTCTTGAATTAAATCAAAGGAGAAAATTACTACATAATTTTTCACTTCTCTTCTAGGTAATATTGTTCATTGATTCTGACCAAGGCCATTTTTTTTTCTATTTGTTTCCTTTCTTTGAAGAAAAAGAATACCTTTTCAGAAACAAATCTGAAGTGATTCTATCATGGTCAGTGGGTCTAATTCCATGGGAGGTGGAGGTTCATGCTTTTGGGAGGGGTCAGGACTTGGGAAGATCTCCAGGATTTCAAAGTCCATCTAGTTAATGCTTTCGTTCTTTGTTCTTCAGAACTTCTCTAAAATGCAACTTTCATTGGGTTGTACTGCATTTATGAGGTTGCCTATATTGCTTACAGCACCCCACTAAATCCAATAGCTTGTGTGTGTCTGTAGTTTTATATCTACAGTTAGTGAAATGACATAAATCTCAATGATATAATTAGATGAGTATACGTGTTCCCAGTCACTGTTTCAGTTTATCCATTTAAAAATCTGCATTGAGAAATGAGCAGTGCTTCCCAAGAGTAAAACAACAACAACAATGACAACGACAACAACAACAATAACGAATCCCTGATGCTTGATGAGACTTGACGAAAGAAACAAATCCTGCAATAGATCCTCTGGCTATAAGGCTAAGGGGCCAGTATCATAAACAGTATGCAATTAAAAATACTCTAAGTAATTTTTTTCTTAAACATATTGTGGATTTCTCAGTTGCTCCTTCCACATTGATTTCATCTGTTCATCGAGGTTTCAAATTCCCTTAATAACCACATAAAACTTTTATGTGCCAATTATAGGTAAGATTTCAAATGCAAATAGAGTGTGGGGTTGAATAACTCAAATTCACACTAAACTATAGCACCAGAGTATTTCCACAAAGCAGGGAATGTTTGCCCCTCACCTGGCGGGCCTGTCACAGGAGCAAGCATAAATCACCTTGGATCTGTTGTTCACCATCTCTTCTCTTTCTGTGTGACTCTGCTTATGTCTTGAATCACCCCATTGACTCTATGTATCACCGATAGCCCAGTCATCACTTCTGGTTACTATCTCCTGGCTTTTGGATAGTGCATGGAATTGGAATAATTATAATTCAGGCTGTTTCGTCATCGATTAAAAACATATGATTTGAAACAAACATACCTTTAGGAAACATTTGGAACTGTTTATCTTCATAAGCACAGTTTTGTTTTTTTTTCCAGAAGACAATCATATGGAATTCTAACGCTCTGACGACCTGACAGAGAGCAGTAAGGGGCTCAATGCTTTTCCTTCCCCACAGCTTTCCTGGCCAGTGCCTGTGATCGGAATGATTGGCAAGCTCCATAATTCTCAGGAAAACAAATGACCTCATAGGTGGAGTGGCTCCACATTAGGAAGTGCAAGAGTTATGAGATGCAGTCACAGAGGGAAAGAAGTTTGTCTGCATTTGAATGGCAACCTTTTGTTTCTAAGGGTCCTGCTCATAAATGCCGTTCCTATGGTCCTGGGGAAATAGTCTGGTCTCTTTTTTCCCTTCTCCTCTTGTTTAATTCATTTTTTTTTTTTGATCTGGGTTTTTGGCAGCACCTTCAAGTTATGTGATATACTTGAGCCTACCAGGTGAGAATGCCTTTTGGCCTGTATCTGATTCCAGGAAGTAGAGCTTCCTGGTTCCTGGCTCTTTGAGAATGTTCATTCCTGTAGCCCCCTCAGTGGTTTGTAGCCATTTGTCTATGTTGAAGAGAGACTTATTGTTTCCAACATTGTTATAGGAATTCAACAAGAGCTCAGTACACCCTTTACATCTTTTTCTCATATACTCAGGAAGCTGTAGATGAGGGGGAGAGGAAGAGACCTTGCCCTGGGGAAGGGCTCATTCTGTGATGGGACTCAGGCCAGGAAGGAGAGGTCTCAGCAGTCTCTCGGTCACCAGCACATCTGGTCAGCCTAGACAGGGTTATTTTTCTTCTGGACCCTTGTCTGCGTGGCCCCTGGCAACCTAGATTTAGCCCTTATCTTTTAGGTGTCTGCTTCTTCTGGCTCAGAAGAGTGTAAACAGAAGATTCATCTTCCTCCATCTTTCCAGTTTCAAGCTTCAAGCCTACTCTGATTTTTCCCTCTTTAAAAAGATTTTATTTTTTTTAGAGGAGTTTTCACAGCAAAATTGAGTAGAAGCCACAGAACTTTCATATATATTCCTTGCCCCTCTGCTTGCAGCCTCCCACACTAGCAATATCTTGCATCATAGTAGTACATTTGTTACAACTGAGAACCTGCAGTGATACCTCATTATAACCCAGATGCCAGAGTTTACACTGGGGTTCACTCATGATGTTGTACATTCTGTGGGTTTGAACAAATGTATAATGACGTGTGTCCACCATTATAGAGTCATTCTAAATAGTTTCAGTGCCCTGAAATCCTCTGTGCTTTGCTTATTCATCGTTCCCTCCTGCCTAACCCCTTACAGCCACTGATCCTTTTACTGTCTCCACAGTTTTGCTTTTTCCAGAAGGTCATACAGTTGACATCACACGATATGTAGCTTTTTCAGACTGGCTACTTTCACTTAGTTATATGCAATTATGTTTGTCCCATGTCTTTTAATGTCTTGATAGCTCATTTTTTTTTAGCACTGAATAAATATTTTATTGTCTGGATATACCACATTTTATGTATCCATTCACCTCCTGAGGGATATCTTGGTTGCTTTCAAGTTTTCACAATTATGAATAAAGCTTCTATAAATATCCTTGTGCAGGTTTTTTTTTGGTGTGTGGGTGAACATAAATTTTAAACTCCTTTGGATAAATACTGAGGAGTGTGATTGCTGAATTGTATAGTGAGATTGTGTTTAGCCAAACTGTTTTCCAAGGTGGCTGTGCTATTTTGTCTTCCACCAGGAGTGAATGAGTATTCTTTTTGCTTCATATCCTCATCAGCATTTGACAATGTCAGCCTTCTGACTTTTGGCCATTCTAATAGGTGTATAGTGGTATCTTATTTTTTTAAGTATATTTTATTGATTATGCTATTACAGTTGTCCCGTTTTTTCTCCCCTTTATCCTCCTCTACCCTGCACCCCCTCCCTCCAGCATTCCCCTTCTCCCCATCCTTAGTTAATGTCCATGGGCCATACATATAAGTTCTTTGGCTGCTCCATTTCCTACACTATTCTTAACTTTCCCTTGTCTATTTTGTGCCTACCAATTATGCTTCTTATTCCCTGTACCTTTTCCCTCCATTCGCCCCCACCCTCTCCACACTGATAACCCTCCGTGTGATCTCCATTTCTCCAGTTCTGTTCTTATTCTAGTTGTTTGCTTAGTTTTTGACTTGTTATTTTTTTTTGGTTCAGTTGTTGATAGTTGTGAGTTTGTTGTCATTTTACTATTCATAGTTTTTGATCTCCTGTTTCTTAGTTAAGTCCCTTTAACATTTCATGTAATAAAGGGCTTGGTGATGATGAACTCGTTTAACTTTACCTTATCTGGGAAGCACTTTATCTGCCCTTCCATTCTAAATGAGAGCTTTGCTGGATAAAGTAATCTTGGATTTAGGTCCTTGCCTTTCATGACTTTGAATACTTCTTTCCAGCTCCTTCTTGCCTGCAAGGTTTCTTTTGAGAACTCACTTGATAGTCTTATGGGCACTCCTTTGTAGGTAACTGTCTCCTTTTCTCTTGCTGCTTTTAAGATTCTCTCCTTATCTTTCATCTTGGGTAATGTAATTATGATGTAATTATGGTGTGTGCTTCCTTGTGTCCAACTTCTTTGGGATCCTCTGAGTGTCTCAGAATTGCACATCTACTTCCTTTGACAAATTAGGGAACTTATCTTTCATTATTTGGTCAAATAAATTTTCAGTTTCTTGCTCTTCCTCTTCTTTTGGCACCCCTATGACTTGAATGTTGGAATATTTAAAATTATCTCAGAGGTTCCTCAGCCTCTCCTCATTTTTTTGAATTCTTGTTTCTTTATTCTGTTCCAGTTGGATGTTTATTTCTTACTTCTGTTCCAAATCAATGATTTGAGCCCCTGTTTCCTTCCCTTCATTCTCAGTTCCCTGTATATTTTCCTTTATTTCACTTTGTATAGACTTCGTTTCTTTTCTTATTTTGCAACCATACTAAATCATTTCTGTGAAAATTCTGATTACTAGTGTTTTGAACTCTGCATCTGACAGGTTGTCTATCTCATTGTCACTTAGTTCTTTTCCTGGAGTTTTGATCTGTTTTTTTCATTTAGGCTGTATTTTTTTTGTTGTTGTTGTTTTGGTGCACCTGTTATGTTGCCTTAGGACAGAGCCTTAGATATTCACCAGGGCGGGGCAACCCACTTTGCTGCATTGTGGTGTTGTATGTGGGGAAAGGATCTGAGAGGTAACAATGCCACTTGCTCGGCTCTCACCCCACTTCCATCACTTCTCTTGCTTTGCACAAGTGGATTGTGCCCTTTCAGGTGCTGATTCCCCAGTGGGTGGGCTTGTGTATGTTCTAGGATCCCTTGGGCCTCTCCAGTGGACTCTCCTGTGAGGCTAGGAGTTTCTTCTGTTACTGAAACTGCCACAGGTTTTTACAGCCTGAGGTTCTGAGACCTTAGGTGCCTGTGCTGGAACCCTGGGTTGCACAGTTTGTCTTGTTCCCCAGTTGTTCCTCGGTCTTATCTACACCTGAATGTGGGACTGCCTGGTCTACCAGCTGCTGCCTTGTTTTGTGTCCTCTCTGTCCTGGCTGCCTGTCTCCACCCCTCCTACCAGTCTGGATGAATGTTTCTTCTGTAATTCCTTGGTTGTCAGACTTTCATACAGTTTGATTTTCTGACAGTTCTGGTAGTTTTTTGTTTTTAAATTTGTTGTTCTTCTTTTGGTTATGTGAGGAAGCAAAGCCTATCTATGCCTCCGTCTTGGCTGGAACTCCCAAAATCTTCATTGTTGTTTTAATTTGCAATGCCCTAATGACACATGATGTGGAACATCTTTTCACATGCTTATTTACCATCTGTATAGCTTTTTCTGTCAAAGTGTTTGTTCAGGTCTTTTGCCCATTTTTAAATTTTCTTGTTGAGTTTTAAGAGTTCTTTTTATATTTTGGATAACAGTTCTTTATCATCTTTTTTGTTTTGAAAATATTTTTCCCCAGGCTATGTCTTGTCTTCTTATTCTCTTGACAGAGTCTTTTGCAAAGCAGAAGTTTTAATTTTTAATTAAGTCCAGCTTATCAGTTATTTCTTTAATGGATCAATCCTTGGGTGTTGTACCTAAAAAATCATCACCATACCCAAGATTATCCTGTTATCTTCTAAAGATTTTATAGTTTTGTGTTTTACATTTAGACTATGATCCATTTTGAGTTAATTTTTGTGAAGGTTGTAGAGTCAGTATGTATTTATATATGTATGTATGTGTATATATATATTGCATGTGAACATCCACTTGTTTCAGCACCATTTATTGAAAAGACCATTTTTTCCTCCATTGTATTGCTTTTGTCCTTTTGGTAAGGATTGGTTGACTATATTTATGTGGGTCTATTTCTAGGTTCTCTATCCTTTTCCACTGATCTATGTGTCTGTTTTTTTTTTGCCAATACCACACTGCCTTGATTACTCTGGTGTTATAGTAAGTCTTGAAGTTGGGTAGTATCAGTCCTCCAACTTTCTTTTCTTTCAATATTGTGTTGGATATTCTGGGGTTTTATGCCTCTCCATATAAACTTCATTTATATCATTTTGTCAACATCTAAAAATCATTTTGTCAACATCTAAAAATAACTTGCTGGGATTTTGACTTGACCTATAGATCCATTAAATCTACAGGTCAAGTTAGGAAGAACAGACATCTTAACAATATTAATTCTGATTCTATTTTAACTTCAGGTTTGTTCAGCCAGGCACACTTTCATTTATACATTATAGTAACCCTATGAAATGAGCAAACTGCAGAAACTGAGGCTCAGAGAAGCTGGGTAATTAGTTCAAGGTCACCAGGTGAGAAATGCAAGAGAGATTTAAATGGAGATTTGCCAGGTCCAGAGTGCTTACTCGGAGCCAGTTTCCAAGACATTCCATCTGGCATGTCTGGAAGAATACCTGCTCATTGGTATGAAGAGAGCTTTGAACCAGTAGAGGAGCATCCAAGTGTTTAAGCAATATTTTTTATTCAAAAACCTTTCATTTGAAAGCCTTAAAATGAACAAATGTCTGCAAAAGACAAATCTTATCTTAAAATTTCTCTAATATAGAGATGACTCAGATGGCAAATATTTTCCTGGGTACAGAAGATTGTATACCAGAACTTGGGACTGGGGACAGAACAGAAAAGGAAAATAATGCTACAGTTGAGAACCAGAGATGCTAAAGATAATCTTTATTACTAAATACATAAGAGAAACATCAGTAACAAAGCTAAATCTGGTGCTATTTCTACATCTAGGACCAATGTCTCTCAACCTGTTTTTTTATCATCACCTCTTTACGGAGAAAATGAAATTAAAATTTAATCAATTAATTAAACTAAAATTAAAATGAATTTAATTTCTCTTTAATGAAATAAATACAAAATTAAATACTAAGAAATAATATTTTGTTCCAAATATTATTATCATAAATATCATTACAAACAATTGTAATATCTAAGGTTTTTTTCACATTCCCCACATGCCCCGAAACCAGTTATTGTCCCCTTGGGAATGATAAAGCCTTGAGATGAAAAGGCATAATCTAGGCTATACTTGTCTCACCTCTTGTATGAACTACTATGATAGGCTCATAGCTGGACTTGAGGCCTTCAACACTTAAATTGATCCATAGACCAATGGACTTTGACAGAGGTTTATTTTTTATTTGAGTTTGGTAAAAGAGGGTGAGTTTTGGGATTCTCCTTGATATTTCCTTGCCACTTTGTTTCTGGTTGGACCTTATACTTGTGTCTCATTTTAGGCCTCTGTCAAGGGGCTGCTTGGTGTCTAGTTCCTCTGGCCTCACACAACCCTATGTGTAATGCCCAGCCTGTCACTTTACTTCCCTCCCTATCTACATGTACCATAACCCTCTTCATGAGTCTTTTTAAAAGTGCTTTCCTATCTATTCAGAAAGTCCTCTGTATCTTTTTAGCTAACACAACTGCCTATCTTCCATTAACAACCAACTCAAGAATCATTTCTTGAGTGATTCAGCTCACATTCACCTTTTAGTTCTTAACAGGTCTATTGTCCTTAGTTTCTGCCACACAATCTCACCCTGGGCAACATGTGTGCATGTGTGTGTGTGTGCTTTCTTTCTAGTTCACATATGTGCCTGTTGCTTGCAAACCACACTGCAAATTTTTTGTTGGAAGGGCCAGTCTTTTTTTTTCTTCAGTGGGATTTCTAAGATCTTACTGAGTACTCAGAATATGCTTAGGAAATACTTCTACTCTTGAAAACTCTGGTGCCCATGAGTAAATCACTCATGTTGAAAGTCATGTGAAGGAAACTCTGCATTCCTCTTCTATTGCTGCATGTAAGCTGCAAGTTGCAGGAGGGAGATTGGACTAGCTTAGTGTCTTCTGCACTTTGGATTCCATGGACCAATAGAATCTCAAAAATACATTTTTGGGTACATAAAATGGAATTGCTAACCTTTTTATTTTGCCAACTATGGACAAAATCCTGGCAACTATCTCATATAGTTTTATAATTTCATAAAAGAAAAGACATTTATACACCAAAAGAACAGAAATGACAATCTTAAAGTTATATAATCCTTTACAGTGAATACATTTAACTTCATGAGAAACTCATTGTAGTCTATTGTTTCTAGTTTTTGCACCCATGAGTGAAAATTGGCACACACTAGCAATTTTCCAAGAGTGAGCCGATCAGATCCATCCTTTTCTTTCTAATATCTCTTCCTTACTTATTCTGGAAGTGGCTGAATGGCTCCAAACAATATTTTAAAATTGATTACAAAGGTAAATAAGATGACTTTAAAATTAAAAGCCAGTATTATGACTATTTTCCTGTCCATATTATTACACATAGTTGAGAATCAAGTAGAGGATGTTATCTAGGGCTAGCATCAAATGAACTTTTGGGTCACCTGTGCTACAACTCCATCCATACCTTATTGTGGATTTTTCTTCTTTTAAGCTAAAGACTTTTGTTAAACAATGATAAAATTAATATCAATATTTATAGCAGTTGTTTCGTTAAAAAATTTAATTATTGAAAACTGAGTATGCCTAATTCCATTCTGAATATTAGATGGAAGCAGCTACTTGTCTGTGTTTCTCTGTCATTAGTACTGGGTCCTTAGAGTAGCAGGTGTCCTGAAGAACATGGAAGCCAAAGGCAGAATATGGGGTAAGCTCTTGCCCAAATGATGAAATGTCAGCTCTGCTGTCCTCAAAGGAATGATGTTGCTTACAAAGTTCCCACAAAGTTTCACATGTTAATTTAGGTTAACAGGCACATAAAGCAAGAGTTGGAACCTGTGGTCAACTTACTTAGCTTTCTGGAGCCAGCTGTGGTCTCTGAGATTTTAAATCCACCTGATTTGTGAAATGTGCAATACTCCTCATGAGCTGCTCTGTGTGTGTGATGTTTGTGTACTCTGCATGTGAGAAGTTTCAGGGGCAAGATATTTATTTCTCCTCTAGGTGGATTATGTGTAATCAAGCCATCGGAGACAATTTTTTTGTATGAGGCTGTTTTGAAGTTCTGCGTACTTTTTTTGGCACCCATGAGACCCAGTTCCATGCTCCCAGCTCAGAGAACTTGCTGCTCTAGGGAGTTATATTGAAGACATGAATTAACCCTCAGCTAATAGGACATTTCAGTTAAAGAGAACATTCTGATTTCTAGATGATGCCTGTCACTTTAGCTGTTACTATAAGTCACAAATATTTGAGCATTACTGCATAAAACTTAAAAAAATTTCCAGTTATTACTTCCCTGTTTCTGAACATTTAATGTGAACATTTTTATAGCAAAACAGAAAAACTTTTTGTGATTTTCTTGCCAACCTTCTGCAAGATTTTTTAAATTATGCTTTGTTTGTTTCAAAGGAAGAAAACATTACTGAATGCTTGAACTGTGTTCTATTTTGCTGTTAAAAGCCTATTATTGAACAGGTAGTATGGCACTGTTTGTAGGCTGGGCAAAATAGCCTGTTTAAGATAGAAAATTATGGCACATCTGGTAAAGACTTAGCAATGAAGTGTGCTATCATGAAATGCATGCACAGGGGGATTGCATCTATGAGAGGTGAAGGAGTGTGTAAAAGGAGGGGCATCCCATGAATGTTGGGAGAGATCATCACTTTTATTGCAGGTTGTGAGAATGGTCACCTGGAAGAGGTTCAAGACCCATGATTCAGAAATTCCTTTAAGCACTCTGAGTTTTTTTAAAGGAAGAATGATGGTTGAAGTAAAGCATGTTCCAATTCAAATCCCTTGCTGCCTCTTATTATCAATAATTAATTTGTCCGTGACTCACTTTTTTCACCTGTAAAAATACAGTAGTAATACAAGTATCATCTGGGGTTGGTACTTGTATTACTTGTTGGAAGTCTTTGCTGTCGTCCAGGGTGTAGCCTGACAGAGGCTCTGCCATCTATAACATGTGGCTCTCATGCTCACAGTGCTTGTCTCATCCCAGTTAGTGGGAAGCAGGGGAGCATGGAAGGTTTTAATGATTGAGACTGGGAAGGGCTCGTACCACTTACACACATACTCTGTTGGCTAGAACTCATCACAGGGCCACATGGAAACTAACTGCAAAGGAGGTTAACTTTATACTCAGGGAGAAGAAGAAAACAAGGATTTTGATAAAAATCGGACAGTCTCTAGTACCAGGTATAATAGCACTAAAGAGAGTGTTTTTATTACTATGACCTCCCAGCTACATGTACTCTGTATGCTCAGAGAAGAGTCATTCATTTATTCACCTGTTTATTCATGCCACACATATTTGTCAAGACCTACTGTGTGCCATTCATTATACTAGGCTTTGGTAGTTAAAATGGAGATGACTTTGATTTTTTTTGTAACAAAAGGAAAAAACTCCCAAGTTTCAAAACATGTATGTGTTACATTGCATCATAACCTATAATTAAAAGCAGAAGTTCTGTGAAATCCTTGTTTCTTGTGCATCAGTCTTATACATCTTCCAGATCTCCTTTCTGATTTGGCACAGTTCTGAGCGCATAGTAAGCATTCAAATATATCTGTTGATTAACTGCGTATTTATTTGATCAAGGAACAAGTGTGCCTGAAACCCATTAATAAATGTGAGTCACTCTCTCCAATATTTTGCCTAAAAGGATTTGAATCCTAAGAGAATATTTTGTTTTTTATTAGGGATTTTGGTTAAATTCATTGACCACTTCATTTAGTGCTGTGTAGACAGGACCTTTAGTTCTTGGGGTAATAGATCTTATGGGACCAATTATGTTTTATCCAGAAAAGCAAATTTCCCTACTCTGAATGAGATCTGATTTTCATTAGATAGGTTAGCTACAAGATTATTTAGTGAAAGTAATGTCCAGAAGCTTCTGACTCAATTCAGATTTAGCTGCTTCTTATTCACCTGCATCCCTGTGGTGCCCGAGTCTGCAGGCAGGCTGGAATTGCTATTTGAGAAGGTACCATTAATATAATTTGGACCAAAATCTTAGCTCTCCATGGAAAATGAATGAAAGGATGCTTGAGCATAACTTTCTTTGGAAGAATAAAGTAAGGATTAATATTGCATTTTAACTAGAGTTGGGCAATGATTATTCTTTGCATCATGCCTTCTCAAATAATATAATCCTTGGGTGAATCACAGAAATAAAAGGAAGAAGAGAAGTAAACCAGCTTATTCGCAAGTTTCATGGGAAATATTCCGAACTACCTAAAGCACATTGTAATTAGCCACAGTGGAGCAAACACTAAATTAACTAAGTTTTGGGCTCAAGACACCTTGAAGCAGCTACAGGGTTTGGTGGGGGGAATGAATAGCTTTAATTTTGTCCAAAGAAAACCATTATATAACACATCTGTTGGTGGTTAACAGGTCTTCAACATGTCTAAAAGACTGAAAATATTGTAGAGTTAAGGAATGTAACTTCAAATTCTCTACTTTTTTATGAATTCAGTGGTAGAAAGGCAAACTTATTAGAAACAGGGTTTCTAGACTTACTTATGAGACTTTTAGTACTATTCTTAAAAAAGGTTCCATTCATCTTCATAGCACCTGGAGGAAATCCAACAACCTAAGGACACTTCGAATGTCGCCTCAGCCTAGGCACTCTGTAAGCAGAAGATTGTGTTTGGAGTAACTGCAGTCAGAGTTGTTGAGCTTTGACTGCTCCCAATTCTGTATCTTGCACTTTCACTTTTCATTTGGGCAATCATCTCTTTAACAGATCTTACAGGAGACTGGAGCTGGGAAAAAACCTGTGTATGGAGTGAAAGTGGGAATGGGTGGTGACTCAGGAAAAGCCGGTTGTTAGAGTAAAGAAGACTCTAGAAGCAATTTTTGTAACTGTTGGGCTGCTGCCTCCAGCAACCCTGTAAACCATTGTGTCGTTGTTTATAGTCCAGTTGGTGGTTTTGGACATTGGAGGGTCCCTGGATGAGATGCAGTGGTTCTCAAAGCTGGCTGCCTGTTCTAATAAAGATGCCAAGATTTGTGCTCAAGTACTTGCTCCAATTGACTTGGGTTGGGGCCTACCCATGTGTATTTTAAAATGGTACTAAGGCGATGATTGGGCAGTCAGCATTGAAAACCATGGAGGCAGAGGCAGCTCAATATTGCCAAGCCCCCAGGGGACAGTCACACCCTAGACAAGTTGCTTTCTCCAATAGTTACTTGCAAACTCAATTTTCTACCCTTATCACTGACTCTCCTATTACTAGTAGGCATTTTTTGGAATAAACATAACATTTTTTTACTCCTAGATTTTAACCAGGAATAGTTGGCATTTTCAGCTGGTCTATATTGTTTATAAAGTGCCACTTCTACTACTACAATTAGTTGGAATAAACCACACTGGCCACTGATTAGGATTAGGTTAATTTCTCTTTGAGGTTTTGAATTAATTTATGGTTTATTTAGTTTACTGTCAGTACATGATATGTAAATAAAATTGGTGTGTATTATACATAGTGTTTAATCATAGAATTTGACATGTATATTTCAGTGATTTTACAGTAAAAATATCCAAATCACATCTCTACCGAACCTTTTCCCAGTTTACACCTCCATTTCTTTTAGGCTGAATGTACACACCTGCTTATATGATATAATTTATGCAAACCATGGTTTGTGAGTGAAGTTGGAATGGGTGCCTGCGCAGTGATAAGTTAGCTTATATTTTTCATGTTAGGTTATAGTTTTAGCTTGTAGTCTTAGTTCCCTATAGACTAACTTAGAGTCTTAGCTCCCTGTAGACTAACTTGTAGTCTTAGCTATACAGAGAGCCACTTCTTTGCTGAGGTAAGGGAAATACCCTTGAGAAAAGCCAGTTGTAAATATCAACAATCAGCAATAACTTGAATAGATTGGGAACTTATCGTTTTGTTAAAGGGATCATCATAAGCTTTCTTTAAGGATCTGATTTAGGTCAATATTTAAGCTGGGTCAGACTTAGAAAAAAATGATATCTTATTTCCATGAGAAACTTGAATGCAATTTTACATCACACAATAAGGGCACATAAAGATCTTTATCATGATGAGTAGGTGAACTGCTTGGCTAGTTTGTACCCTTCTAAAGACAACACACCCAGGGAGGCTGGGGCAGAAAGCTAACTCAGATGGAATAGGGAGTATCAGAGGTGGCACTAGACTGGGAATTAGGGAGGCAATGTGGGCTTGATGAAATGGCCTGGCTGGGCTAAAGTATGCTTGAGATTCTTTCCAGCCCTAACAGCCTATGTATTAGTTCATTTTATCGACACATCTTTGTTTTTGTGTTTCAGGAGACTGCCCCCATCGTGCTTAGGAGCACCGTTTATATGGTATTAAGTGCAGATGACATTGAGGGCAGCACTTCCCATTTTCCTTTTTAAGTTCACTAAGGGTTTTTAAAGGATTGTTGAAACTTTTGTCTTTCGTAAAAGCAAGCTTCTTGCATTCTTCTCAGAACACCTGAGGATGGGCTGGTTGCTGAGTGACTTAGACAAGAGTGGTGTGGCAGGCTATGTCAAAGACATGAGGATGTCAGTAAGAAGCGGTGGTGGGGTGTCTATGAGAAGATGTAGAAATGTGTGGAAGGTGGTGGGAGTGGCAGAGTTTTCATTTAAAGGTTTTTTGTTTTTTTTTTTTACTTGTCTGTTTGCAGTTGAAATCCACACAGATGCCAAATCTGTGTTATTATTATTTTTTAGAAAAAGTTTATGAATTGTGGTTGTTTCTTTGAAGCGTTTTCCCAACCATTTGAAAATAAAGATTACTGAGAACAAATCTCCTAGAAGTTAATCTACCTGAGTCCAAGTGCCAACTTGTGCCAACTGTCCAGGCTGTAACTCTACGCTGATGTCAGATTGGAGTTCAGAGCATGAACAAAGATTTCTGTTTTTCCCAATCCTTTCCTGGCCCTCCTGAGCCCCACCAAAGCCAAATTCAAGGAGGTCTTCGAGGATATGGCTCCAGAGCTGGCCTGAATGTGGACTCCTTTGAAGTTTCTGTGGGCATTTTCTATTGTTTCTACTCCATGGAGGTCCAGGTAAGAAAGGGGGTGAGCCCGTCACTGAGAGAGCAGGTCTGAGACAGTGTCATCTGAAGTTGTATTACGGCTGGATTAATCATTTTCAGAAAATTGGAAAATGCTGTGTTACAATGAGGTAGTCTGCCATTTGGGTTTCTTTTTTAAACCCCTTTAGAACAACTACTTCATATGTGACTCAATCAGTTTGTTTTGTTAATAAAACATGAAGACCATTGGATATGCTTACAGGTTGTGGGTGTTGGGGCTAACAAGGAACATCTTAATTTTTGTTTTTCACTTTATTCCTTCCCTTTTGTTCACTGACTGCCTCACTGGGTCAGACATCCTTCTCCCAGGTACCTGATGACTTCTGATGCTCTGAGACCCTTCACTGTCACTCATTCCTGGAGCAGTGGGTCATACTCCTCAGCTCTTTTCTTCTCTCCCTTACTCTACCTTCCAGTTTCTTATGAAACTATCAGTACAATGTACTGTTTCCTCAGGGGTTGTTAGGAGAGCAGGCCAATTCTGTACGTTAATTCAGTATAAAGGACTAATGGACCACAATGGTCTAAAGCAAAAGGCCTGCAAACTTTTTGTTTGAAGGGCTTGATAGTGAATATCTTAGGCTTTGCAGGCCATGCCTTCTCTGTCACCACCACTTGACTCTGCCATTGTTGTGAGGAAGTAGCCATAGATAATACTTGAATAAATGTGCATAACTATGTTCCAATAAAACATTATTCATGGAATATTGAACCATGGATTTCGTATAATATTTACTTGCCAAAGAATATTTTTCTTCTTTTGAATTTTCCACCCTTTTACAAATGTGAAAACCATTCTCAGCTCATGGACCACACAAAAATAGACAGCAGACTGAACTGGCCTGGGCGGGGCACAGTTGGCTGACCCCTGGCCAATAGTTAGGTTCTTCCAGATAATCTTGCCATATGTACTGGGACATTACTTTTTTTTTTAACAAAATATATAACTAGCAATATCAGGCATTGTGTGTATGAGGGGTAGGAGGAAAGCTTTCAATTGTTCTGAATTATAGCTCGGGGAGAGCTACCTGTCTATTCCTTAAGACCAGCTCTGGAAAGTGCCCCATCATTCAAGAGCCTCTGGTTAATCCATATAAATGAGTTCCACTGTTGAATAGGTTTCACTCAATACATGCCCACTTTCCTTATTAGGTTACAGAAGACAGAGTGAGTCAATCATGAAACCCTATGGCTTATTAAGCTCGCGGTATAGGTGCAGATTAGTGGCAGTGAGTTGTTGGGGTCAGGTTGGAGAAGATGTCCCTAATCCATTCAGTTGCTCAGGAAACCAGACTTCTTTATCGGGTGGCTTTGTCATTCCCCAAGACTTTGGAGTATCCTACTGGACTCTCTGCACCTCAACAGAAGACAACAGAGTA
The DNA here is from genome assembly GCA_028533065.1 of Trachops cirrhosus. Classification (NCBI taxonomy): domain Eukaryota; kingdom Metazoa; phylum Chordata; class Mammalia; order Chiroptera; family Phyllostomidae; genus Trachops; species Trachops cirrhosus. The sequence continues at coordinate 133,616,309 of CM052541.1, read as the reverse complement.
TATGGAAAATCTTGTGAAGATACTTTAGGGGCTAGGCTGGAAGCCCAGCTGAGGATGCTGTCTATGTGGGCCTATCTGTGGAGCTGCTTGGACTTCCTCACATTATGGCATCTGGACTCCACAGCAAGTGCTCCAAAAAAAAATAGGAATGAGAAACTGACAGTCTTTTTAGGCCCTGGGCCTGGAAACCAGCCCAGCATTTCTTCTGTTGTATTGGTCAAGCAGTCACAGAGATGGTCCTGATTAAATAGGAGAAGACATAGATCTTATCTTTTCTATCAGAAGAGTTTCATAGAATGTGTAGCTGCCTTAAATCTACCTGAGCGTTATGCTGAGAGTTGATATGAATGAGTGCATGAGCATGTCACTAACACAGAAGTTGACCTCTGTTCAAATCCACTGTGAATTATGGATCAGTCATTCCGGGCTTGTTGGAGCTACAGGCTGATAATATAAAGAAAGGCTCTGCAAGCTACAGCTTGTGACTTGTATTTGGCCAGTGTAAATAAAGGTTTATTGAAACACAGCCATACTCAATTATTTATACATATTCTGTGGCTACGACAGCAAAATAGAACCAGAAGCATGGAAACCAGGAACAGACTGACAGTGACCAGAGGGGTGGGGGGAGGGGGATAAAGGAGGAAAGAAGGGGAAGGGCCGGCAAAGAACAGGTATAAATAACCCATGGACTTGGGCAATAGGGTAGGGATTGACTATGGGAGCGAAGGATGGGCAGGGCAAGGGAGAGCAATGGGGCAAATTTGGAACAACTATAATAGAACAACAATAAAAAAGTAAAAAAAAACAATAATAAACTCATATGTTAACATAAAAATAAATAACTAAATTGGCACAGAAAATTGTGATAGAGGCTGTATGGCTTGTAAAAACTAAAATACTCTCTGACCTTTATAGAAGAAGTTTGTTGATGTCTGCTCTAAAGTGACCCAGAAAGTCCCCATCATTAGCCTTAAGTAGAGTCAGCTTAAAAAAACCAGTATTCACCTTTGTGATTGACAGGGGGGCAAGCACATTGCTGACAGTCTTGAGTTGCTCTGGCTTTGATAACAGAGCCCTTTAAAAGTGTGCATGTCGTGTCTTCTGCCATCAAATCAACCAAATCTCTGGCAGAATGAAATTTTCTGGTAATTTGAGTGTGTTTGTTCTTGGCAACCCCTACCCAGAACCTGGCAGCAAGCTGTATGTTCCCTTTCACCTTCTTCCTCTGTTTCTTCCAACTCCATTGCTGCAATCATGGTTGCAGCTGGCAGGACCTGGGGGATGTTTTTCCAGCCCAAATACTTTGCTTGGGACTGCTTTGGGAGGCTTCTGGAGCTGAGGTGGTTCAGACTTTTCTGTGGGTCTTCTAAGACATTGTTTGCATTATTATTTAAAGATAATTTCTCCATTATTATGGGGAAAGATCTCTCACTGGACACTTTTTCTAAAGCAAAGTTCCAAGCACTGGTCTGATGTTCTCATTTTCTTTCTTTCTTTCTTTCTTTCTTTCTTTCTTTCTTTCTTTCTTTCTTTCTTTCTTTCTTTCTTTCTTTCTTTCTTTCTTTCTTTCTTTCTTTCTTCCATCACTTCTAGATTATCTGTATTAGTGGCATGTGTGTGTACATGCTGTAGGGATGTATTAAAGATGGAGGATAATCTAATCATTCATTCAAAATTGCCATTTGGAATTGTCTTGTTTTCTCCCTCATTTTCTGCCTCTATGAAGCAGCATTCACAAGTAGTGTTCACAAAAATCCACATTGCAAATTCACATATTAAAAGCCATACTGTAGGAAGCCTAAGAGTCACTTTTTCAAACTTCCTTTCCCTGTCTCTCCCTCCTTTTAGTCCTCTTCCTCTCTTTGTTTCTCCCTCCCTCTTTCTTTTTTTGTGACAACAGGGATGGCTTGTGGTCACACCAATGGCTTGAAAACCTGAGAAGGATGCTTCAGATTATATGTGCTGCGTTCCATTACATCTCAGGCCCCTTGGTTGACCTTTGTCTAAAGGCATGTTGAGGAGGATCTTTACTTAGCCTCTACTTTATCATCTCATCATTCACCAAGGAATAAACAGGAACCTAAAGATTCATTTCCCAAGGAAGTCAGAGACTTAAAGGCATCCAGGACCCATGCTTTCTGCCTTCTTTAGATTCCATATCAACAGGAAATTATGTATTCTTCTTTATTATTATTATTATTTTGCAAATTCTACCTTTTGAATTTTATTCTTTTGACTTGTTTTAATCTGAAACAGGCTATTAATCCAAAACAGCAGAACTATTCACTGATTTGATTCTTTAATATTTTGTAAAGATTTCGCGGAAGCCAGAGTTGTAGAGGTGATAACGAAATGACAGTGTGTGCTAGGAAGGCCCCCTCACCCCACACATCAAGTCAAACTAGGTCAACATTATTAGCACATGCTGTAACTATGTTCTTACCCCAACATACATTGGCTTCTGTTAACCATATTGTAAACAGTAGAGGGGTTTCATTAGAAAAGGGAAGTGGCAGGGGAGAGGGGTGTAGGACTGAACAATTTGGAGACAAGTGTTTTGGAAAACACATTCTCTCCTCCAAGATAAATGTGTATGTTCTCTTAACAGACTCTGAGAACATACTGAAAGGTTTGCTTATCTTATAAGATAAGCTACTAGATATGTACACAGTCAGGGAAGTGCCCTCCTTTACCTGCAGATGTTTCCATCTTTCCCTCCATATGATGCCAGCATAACCAACCAAATCAGTTTGGACCATTGGTGGGATGACCACGCATATATCCAAATTACCCTGACACTCACCCTCTGTCTAGGATGTTCTTTGTACATTAGTCCAGTTGAGATCGACTAATTAGTGCCCCACTGAAGTAAAAATAAACTGATGTCCCTTTCAAAATGTTGAATACATTACATAAAGTATTTATGCTTTGGAGGAATTGGTTTCATCCTTGGCACCTTTATCAAGGAGATATGAACACAAACTCAGTCAGTCCTCAGCATAACATTTTGCAGAAAAGGAAACATGGCAGAGAGATCAATGGCAAATGTCTTGCCTGAGATCTCTGAGCAGGCCTTTAACAGCCTCTGAGTCACAACACCCCTCTCTTTCTCTTCCCCACTCTTCCCCTCCCTCCTTCCTTGATGGCATTTTCTTCTTTTAATCCCTACCACACTCTGGGCTAACATCCATAACAGACCCATGGTCTTCAACTCTAGCTATTAAAGCTCCTCTGCTGGATTGTTCATGTATATGTATTAGAACAGTTGTTCTCCTAGCAATGGTTAAGAGTCATTGTCATAGGTGGATGCTCACTATTTTGGCGCCCTGGTGTTGGCTGGCATCAAGACTTGAGAGAAGAGAACAAATCTACTTTGTGCAAGGCAGGAAGAGAAATATGTGGAGGAAGGGGAGTGCAAGGCCATGGGATAGTGGAACACTGTACAGCACATGATGAAATGCTCCCCTTGGCCAGTGAAGTTGTTAAACTCACACATCCCTTTGCAAGAATGGATTTCTTTGTGCAAGGAAGAAGTGGCTCAGTTTGTGTATGGATTAGGATGAAGTAAAATAGACAGTTTGCTCAACACTGAAGACAGAATTGCAAGAGACCTCATGGATACATGCCCTAAGAAATGGTCAGAAACCACAGGAGGGTCTGGACTGTTGCTGGCCATGGAATTCAGGGCTCAGGTCAAGCGTCTATCAGTTCTTGAGGGTTGGGAAAGCCTCAGATGACATCTAGGGCACACAGATCAATCTGACCAAAGCAAGGATGCTTTGATAACTATTGAACCAATACATATATAGAACCCTTTATTCCTCCAATACAGAGGCTTGAATTTGAAAAGAAGAGGGACTAAATGTTCTCAACTATTTCTTTCTTGGAGATCAGGTTATGATATATTTGAGTGCAGTTAGCAGAGAGGGACATCTGACCATCAAGTCCTACAGATGGATATAGGGAACAAAGTCAGCACCTAAGTGGACATTTGGATAAGTGGACTGTAATTTTCTGTGTGCCTGATTTTATTTCTCTCCTTTTCTCTCTCTCACAAGAAGGCAACTTAATATGGAGAAAGGTGGGGGTTTGTAAAGTCATAATTCCCTTGGGCTGGCATTTTCCCTGGGCAGAGGGGTGCCCCTCCTTTTCTATTCTCATCCCCACCAAGGCTAAAATGCCTTGATCAATTATTAAAGGCTCCCATTCATCAAGGAGAAGGAAGGTCTAAACCAAGCACTCTTGAAGGAAGTTTCACTTTGATCTGAAATCATGCTGTAGATCAAGGCCAATGTCAGGAGCTGGGATGGGGACCAGGTAGAAAGTTGAGGATGACAAGGGCTGGAATGTGAGAGGAAGGTAACAGTTATGGAGTGTCCACAGTGTTAGACACTTGTACATTTTAATCTTTGCAACAACTCCCTTGAAGACAACATTATTTCCTTTGGTTAACAAATGGAAAAACAAGTCTTTTTGTACAAATAGGGAAACCAAGGTGGAGAGAGATTACATAGGTAGTGGCAAACCAGGATTCAGATATTTATGAAACCCACCACACTTTGTGGATACTGAGAAAGGGGAGCTGAGCTTCGGGGAGAAAAGGTGTGTAAAAGGGAAAACAATGTGCTGAAGAACAAATTTTCCAATTTCATGACCTGCTTTGGGCTGACTATGATAGTTGTTGGGGCAGGGAGAGGAGAAGGGAAGGATTAAGTGAATTAGGGAGGAAGACTGATCAGACTCGGGTGGAGTGGTCGGGGCAGGGCTACACCTGAGAGAGGAGAGAGAAAAAAGGAGCAAAGAAAGAGAAATGAGGAGAAGTGTGAGAAAATCTCAGCCTTGTGGCAGTAGACATTCATGTCCATCCATGGTGAAGTTTTCTTTGTGCTCTATCTGAACAAAATCAGTTCAATAGGATGTCATAATTGAAATTCAATAAAAATATTGTGCATGGTCTGGAATTGGTTTTAAAAAATCAGAACAGTCTTGGAGAGATTTTTTATTTTTTTGACTTTAAAAAAGTTACAGATAAATGTGCTTCTGATCAGAGGGGAAGCAAGGAGAGGGCACGGGGCCAAACATATGTAGGCAGGTGCTGTACAACTTCTCCACACAGCTCTGCCAAAGCACCCCGCGGGTGACCTCGGCATTTAATGGAAAATGTGTGTTTCTCTCTGCACACATTGGGAGGACGATGAGACCTCCCAGCTGATCTGGATTTGATATCAAGATGATATTTGAGCACATCACTCCAAAAGTGTCAGAATGGGCAATTCCCTCTTTGTGTTTTGTCCCCACGCCTCTACTCAAACTCACTGCAATGTCCTGAGTGTGGTTTATCCAGCAACGAAGGATGGAAGCCTTTTTATATTTTTTAATAATGAGGCTGCTGAGCATCAATGTTGGTAAATTTTGAAGAAATAACAGAAAGTAAGTTTGTCACCTGGCCCACACCCCTATTCTTAGAATGAGCATGGTTTTTGCTTTTCCTCTTAACTTGTGGTTAGCAAATACAAAGTCAGAGAAATGAAGCATAATGAGATGGAAGGAATACATATCATTTCAGAATAGGTTAGTGGAGGGATGCACCTTCAGCCAAATTGGGTGTATTAGATTCCAGAGCTGTTCTAAAAATAACTATAAATTGGGTGGCTTAAAACAATACAAATTTATTTTCTTATAGTTCTGGAGGCAAGAAGTTCAAAGTGTCACTTGCCACACTCCCTCTGAGAGTCTGGGTAGAATCCTTCTTTGTTTTTTCCTAGCTCCCAGTGGTAGTCCTCAATCCTTAGCACTTCTTGGCTTACAGGAGTTATTTATTGGTCCAGTCCCTGCCTCTGTTATCACATGGTATTCTCTCTGTCTCTGTCCTCACTTGGTTTTTTCCCCTTCTTATAAGAGCAACAGTTATAGTGAACCATGGCCCATCCAATGATCTCATTTTGATTACATCTGCAAAATTCTACTTCCAAATCAGTCACACCCATAGGTACCACAAGTTAGGACTTCAGCACATATTTTTGGGAGACACAATTCAATCTATGCCAGCAGGTATTCAGCTCTGATGTGATGGTGGGGCAGCTACTACAATAGAAACTAATTATACTAGCTGATTGGCATGGAGGTGGATGGCAGAATCCTGGGTGTGAAAGAAAGGGAGGGGAAGGACAGATTTGGCTGAGGTCTATTGTCTCCTTGGTTTACTCCAAGGAGGCAAATTTGAGGCCCACAGAGAAGGGTTTCAGGCTGTGTTGTCAAGGAACTCTGGGGGCTCAAGCCACACACAGGGGCTGTTCTGATGCCCAAGTGGTACAGTGTGCAGAGAGGGAGAGAGAGAGGGAGGGAGAGAGGAAGAGAGATTTTCTTCATTTTTTCAAGGAATGCAGTGTGCCTTTGTCATGTGAAGGCCACAGCACTATCTGGCATCTTGAGGGCTGGCAGTCTTAAGGATACTGGGAGACAGTAGAGATATTAATGGGGATGCATGGCAGTGGCAGAATGAGATCCTGGCAAGATGGTTTGGGATAGGAGCAAATGTGCAAGGGAAACAGATGAGCCTCAAGGACCCCAGAATTGCTGGCTCCTTGGCTGTGTTGCCATATAGAAAATTGTGTGAACAGGAACAACTTGAGAGCTACCAATACTTACCTTGCAGAGCTGGGACTTCTCAAGCAAACAAGACTCACAGTCATCCTACTCCTCAGAGATCTGAGAGATCTAAGGTACATAAGATGACAACCTTTCTTGGTGCTGATGTTAATCACAGGCACAGAGGGTCTGTAGGGCAATCATTTCTCATTGAATTGAATTGGTTTAGAGGTGGGCTACAGGAGACAATGACATTTGCTGTTTTGATTTCAGACTTAACCTTTTTTTAAAAAAGTGACCTTTATAGGCTTATTGAAATGATCTAGACTTTTGTCTCTGGACTGAGGGTCAGAACAAAGGGCTTCCTTTGTTGAGACAATACAGGGAGGGACTGCAGGAAGAAGCCTGGGGATGGAGTGACCTTCTCCCAGAAAACTGTTGATAATGGCTGGGTTGATTTAGATAGCAAGCGATCACTTTTGACACTAGACCTGAGGGAATGAGGGTTCAGTTGAGGAGCTGGGGGCTGGGAAAGGGACTGTTAGCCATTTGTCTCTGTCCAACCCCAAAAGCTGGGGAATAGAGGCTGGGTAATGGAGCTGAGAAAGGATCTTGGGAAAGAGCACAAGAAGTAGCAAAGACACATTCTGTCTAGTTCTCAAGGGTCTAGAAGCAGCCTTTTTTATACTCAGAGGGAATTAAAACCATCTAATCTCTCTTCTTCCTCCAGACACCAAGCTGACTGGCTTCCGTGAAAGATATTAGGTTCCAAATAATGACATTGACAACAGAGATGCCATTCCAGTTGTACCATTCTAGGGGCTCTGTGCCTGCTGTTCTGGAGGAATGGAAAGCACTTAGTTCCCGGTGGGTCTTTATGAGGGTTAGCCCCTGTAGGAGCTCATTGGATCTTTCTCTGACAATTTTTGCCAGGCTTTTATTTGACCCAAAGGTAGTGCAGTCAGATGGAATGTAAATTGAATCTGATTGTTTTTACCAATGCCCAGGGGAGAAGGCTGTTTCTGTGGAGCTGCGCTCAGAAGTCAGTCAAATACACAGAATGCTGTGAATGCAGCTTTTCTGGGGAGCTGTGAGTCAGGTCACGCAGTGACTGTGGTCTAGGGCTTTTTGAGGAGCTCCACAGCCTGTCTGCTGCTCTGGTGGCTCTGAGGCTAGTGGCTTTCATGGCTACTGCTGTGGAGTTGTGGGAGGGGAGAGCTAAATAGGAGAAACCCAAGTTAAAATGTCACAGTCCCTTGTCTTGTTACTGATGTTTAGTAGTTTTTCTCGAATAAACTCTCTTCAGATTGTTGCAAGTCTTTGGTTAATTTCTAGTGTTCTAAAAAAGTTGATTGGATAATTTTGCCAGTATTTATGGAGGACGGGGTTTATGGTGGTCCTGACTTTGCTATAGCAGAAGTCTTGCCTCCCCCAAATAGTTTCATTTTATTTTATGTTTTGGTTGTTTCACTCTTTGTGGTAAAATGACCAGGAAGTTTCATTTCTTAATCCGATAAATTTAGAACAATTCATATATAAGTCTTGCCAAATACTCTGTTTGCGTGCAAATGGTTATAATTCCATGGAAGAAAAATAATGTTATTCATAGTATATATCCTTGGGCTCAGAGGTCTTTTGTTTTCTATGTGTAAGAATCTAGGAGTGGTAAACATTCCAAACATTCTGGATACTATTCAGCAATATCAAGTTGAACAGAAAGAATTTAAAACAAATACTGGTGGGAGGGAATCTAACATTTATTGAGCATTTAGTATAAGCCATTTCATTAGAAAAATATTATGTACCCAACACATAGTATTTAAGCATGAAAGTGCTTAGAGGCCACTTTAAGATATTACCTCCTCCTCAGTGTAATTCTTGTTTATTTCTATGTGTAGCTGGGAATGTTTTGTGTATACACATGACAAGTAATAAATATTGCATAAATATGTTACAATATATATATTTAAATTTTGCTTATTTTTGCTTTTATAGATGCTGGTAAATTTGCTTTTGATCCCCTTTCTCTATTAGAACCTAAGCTATTTGCCTATTTCTTTTTATTTCATAAATATTGCTAGTACAGCTTCATTTCTGTGTACAATACATGTGCTGAAATTTGCTGATATGTGGACTGTCCACTTTAAAACCCAATATGAGGCTGGGGCATGTCGTAGCTATTCCCTTGAAAAAAATTCCATCCCAGTTCACACAAATAGTGAACTTTCTATAATTCTTGTCTATAAAACTTGGCTTGGCATTACAAGCTGAGGCATCAGTGCCTGAAATCAATCAAAGATGAAGCAAAGATGAAGAAAAGATTTTTTTGTTTTTTGCTATTCATTTACCATGCTACACATAGTAAAATTGTATGTAAAAAGTTAAGGATATATGGTTACCCAGAGGGAGAAAAAACTTCTAGTGTAGATTGAAGTTCTTTCTCTTTCTTCTTCCCTTGAGATTGCTTCCATTCCACTTCACCCTTTATTATTAAAGTTATACATCAAACTGAGACTATACAATACAGGAAAGGGGGTGGGGGTGAGTGGGACACTACAGAGGACTGGGGATGCAGAATATTGAAGCAGACTGGTGTCCGAATGAAGCAGAGAGAGCAGAGAATTCTCAGATTATTACCCTCTCAAATATTCCTAAAGTATGTGACAGTCTTTACTATCTATCTTAGCAATGCAAGGGAACTTTGAAAAAGTACAGAGAGGGATAACTTCTAGATCAAGTTCCTGGGTATCCTCTTTCTGTCCTTACTGTCACTTCTTGGTGACTTTAGGGATGGCATTGAGGTTTACCACTCTGAATATGAATATTTGGCTGGTAATTGCTGCTGAGTTAGCTTAAGGTGAGTATCAGATTCAAAGTCCTGGGAGCTGTATCCAGGTTTAAAGGCCTCTGTTCTGGAAGGTTTTGGAGCCTCTTTGGATGACCCTGGTCGTATTCACTTTCTCTGGGCTGGAGGCTGAAGGGCATACTCAAGTCTGGAACTTATACAGTTCAGCTGTGCTCTGTGCTGGAACCTGTTGCAAAATCTATTACTTTAATTCTAGTTATCTTTAGGAATTGTCAGCCTCGGTGATAGAAAGTTTATAACTCAAGAAGTCAAATTGAAATCCCATGTGAACATTTGCATGGAAAATTTTAACTGATTTCATATTAGGTAGCATGATTCCTCTAAATTTGTTCTTTCTCAGGATCATTCTTGATATGTGGGGCCTTTTGTGGTTCCATATAAATTTTTGAAATATTTGTTCTAGTTCTGTGAAACACGTCATTGAAATCTTGATAGGAATTGCATTGAATCTGTAGATTGCTTTAGGTAGTATGGACATTTTAATGATGATAATTCTTTCTATTCATGAACGTGGTATGTGATTCCACTTATTTGTATCTTCTCCACTTTCTTTCTTCGGTGTCTTATAATTTTACAAGTACAGGTCTTTTACATCCTTGGTTAGATTTATTCCTCCATATTTTATTCTTTTTGAAGCAATTGTGAATGGAATTGTTTTCTTAATCTCCCTTTCTGTTAGTTCCTTATTGGCATATAGGAATGCAGCTGATTTCTGGATATTAATTTTTGTATCTTGCTACTTTGCTGAATTCATTTATTAGTTCTAATAGTGCTTGGTAGAATCTTTGGGGTTCTTTATGTACAGCATCAAGTCATCGTCAAGTAAAGACAGTTTTACTTCTTCCTTTCTAATTTGGATGCCTTTTATTTCTTCTATCTGATTGCTGTGGCTAGGACTTCCAGTACTATGTTGAATAAGAGAGGTGAAAGCAGGCATCCCTGACTTGTTCCCCATCTTAAGGGGAACACTTGTAGTTTTTGCCCATTGAGTGTGATGCTGGCAGTGGGTTTGTCATATATGTCATTTATTATGTTTAGGTATGTTCCCTTTATTCCCACTTTGCTGAGTTTTTATCATAAATGGGCCCTGGATATTATCAAATGCTTTTTCTGCATTTGTTGATATGATCATGTGGTTTTTATCCTTTACTTAGTTTATGTGGTGAATCACATTTATTATACATACTATAAGGCCATAGGAATCAAAACAGCATGGTACTGGCATAAAAAACAGTCACATAGATTAATGGAACAGAATAGAGATTCCAGAAATAAACCCACATATCACAGTCAATTAATATTCAACAGAGGAAGCAAGCACATACAATGGGCTAAATATAGTTTATTCAATAAATGATTTTGGGAAATTAGACCCTATATTTTTCAGTAATTGCCTGATGTTTCCATCATATTTTCCTGCTCATCTTGTTAGGTATAGCAAAGTAGTATACAACCTTCATTGTTCATTCTTTATTTACTAAGCTTTGTATTTCTACTATGTGCAGGAAATTTTAACATGAGAGTTGGAGTTTTGTGGAATAAAGCTCATAAATCTAATGGCATGACATATCAAATAGACTAGCATACTATTAATTTTTCTTTTTTAAAATTTTTTTCTGTTTTTTTAAATTGTTCAAGTACAATTGTCTCTATTTTCCACCCACTACTACCCCCCTGACCCCAGCCATCCCCACCTCCTACCCTTGATCCTACCCCATTTGGCTTTGTCCATGTGTCATTTATGCATGTTCCTTGACAACCCTTCCCCTCTTTCCCCCCATTATCCCCTCCCAGCTCCCCTCTGGTTACTGTCAGTTTGTTCTTTATTTCAACACCAGAGGGTTCAGTGTCTTCCAATTCAATATCTTTTGAATTTCAATTAATGAATGTAGAATGTAGGAGCTATACATTGAAGAAAGACTTGGTTTTACTTTATCGACAACTCAAGAGAACCAGGTAGAGTAGAAGATTTTGTTTGTATCACTTGAAGCCCATGGAAGCTGAAGCTCATACTTAGGGTCTAGAGCAGCTTTCTGTGTTGTGTAGAAAGTGTGAGAAATATGAACATGCAAATGAGCTGACAACCTCATGTTAATCTCCTGTCCTGACTTGACTATTTATGATTTAGTCTCATGACCTCTGCTAACCTTCAGCAATGGATTAGTCTTTTCTCTTCACTCCCTGAGCATTTTTTGCCATCTGGGTAATATAATTTACCACACATTAGGGTAACTTACCCACCTGCATGCTCCTCTCTCCACTGTATATTTAACCTTCCCAAAGCAGGGCCTGGGTCTTAGCCAGCCCTTAACACAGAACCAGGCCTCAAGAAGTGCTCAATAAATGTTTAGTGAGTGGAGTTGAATAGTGGCTGCCCACACATAAATAAATCTTCTTCCCTTCTCTCTTTGTTTTCTGTTCTTCAGCCAGTCTGCCTGCCCTACAATGCCTGTTGTTTTAATTATTCCATCTGAGTGACTGTTGGCAGTCATCACTTTTCTTGCTGATCTTTGCCTATTGTTTTCATTCCCATTGAAATGTCAAAATTAGAGCTGGAGATGGCTTATGAGTGTCTAGATATTTTTCCTTTTTGCTTAAATCACTGGTTAGAATTTTCTACTTTGAACTTTAATGCTTATTTAAAATATACTTGCATTTTTCTTTCTGTCCAATCAGAACCAAGTATAGCATATAACAAAACCTTATCTTCAGAATTCTCTGGGATGCAGTGTGTGATTTTAATGCCTTGTTGTAAATGCCACAGTGCACAGGTAGTAAGTAGCTAGTCTAGGCTATAAAGCCAATTCATTGCAAAGCCCTGAAAGCCAGTGGACTTGCTAAGTCCCAGGTTAGTGTCTGGGGACTTAATAACCCCCTAATTATCCTTAGAAAGCTATAAGAAAGAAATAAAAAATGAAAGAAAGAAAGAATGAATGAAAGAAAGAAAGGAGAGAAATCCAGAGCTGTATTTAACATCTTGGCTTTAAGAGTAATATCAATTTTTATCTTCTGGTAAGCCGTCTACCAAAACTGAGGTTTGTAAAGAGGAAAAGATCTTATTTCAGTGCTTTTTGAGATTAACAAATCTGGATGTTTCATTTATGGGGAACCAGGAACTTTTGCTTCTGGTATCATATGTTTTATACCATCATGTTTTACAACCATATCCTTTTTCTGTAAACGTTAAGTCATTATTTGTAAAATTATTAAAATAGTACAATGCCATATTTTATATTTTTAGATGACAGAAAAAAATGCTACTAGTCGACTATCAGTTTCCAATCTTTTTCTTTACTAAAAGAAGTCTTAGCTATAATTCTTGTTTTGATGCCCTAGTTGGATAAAATATTTTAATAGCCAACTTCATGTTTAAATAGCTTTTATCTTTTCAAAAGTCAATTTATTTACTGGGCTTTCTATAGGCAGTCAAATTATGAATTATAATAAAATAGTTTTCTTTACATTTAGGGAAAAAAAGTGTCAGTGTTGACTGCATAGCTCTTTAACCATAAGATCGTTCGGGAATTTGCACTGTCACATTCATTTCAGCAAGGCGTGCAAACAGTCTCTCAGGATTTTAAACACTTTTGGTTATAAAAACAAATTTTCATCTTTATTTTTCCAAGCTGTCTCCTTACATATAGCGCTTCAGAAAACTCACCATTACTGGTTTTACTGCCTGATTGCTTAAGAGTTAATTGGTTCAGCACCTGGGCAGGAAGCTATTTTGGCAGAAACTCTGTTTTCTTCCAAGTTCTAGCAATAAAATTTTGGATAGTGGATTGTAATCAGGCACTCCTTTTTCACTGCAGAGCACACAAGAATACTAATGTGTTAGCTGAAGGAATTGCAGAGCACTCATTTGGAATATGGAAATAGTTTCTTGGTTATAACTTGGCATTAAGGGAGTACATTTCATACTGGGTCTTGGGTCTAGTTTTTTTTTTATACTTAATTAAAACACATCAGTTAAAAATATCTATATGTTCTTGTCCCCACAAATCCTTCTTGAATATATTATTTCATACTATTAGGCAAGAGAGGGGCTTGATGCTTTAAACTTTCTCTCTCTCTAATTTTCCTAAGTTGTTAAATTGGAGATGGGAGTGTGAGAAAATTGACCAGTATATTTTAAATAAAGCCACCCCTGAGAAGTTTCACACTTGTCTTCTCAGCACCTCGTCTTGTTTTATGCAACCTTTGCATTAATTTATGATAGCAAAAATTTGTAAGATGATAGTGTTCACAGCACACTTCTCTCTACCCCCAGTCATACAAAGAGAAGTCTAATTGTTAGCCCGATAATTGGTGTGGGAGGAGCTGCAGGGGTGCAGGAAGGGGACAGGAGAGGCATGGAGATTTAGTAAGTGTTATTGAGGACTATGAATTGGGATCCTCATTATGGTTTTCTAGAAATACAGTGAAAAAAAAAAAGGAATTCCTTTTAAATTACTTTTGGCTATTGAACTGTATTTCTTGAATGCGTTACAGCTCCAAGACTGAACCATGTGGGGCCAGGTTTCATTAGAGTTACATGTTTGTTTTACCAAAAGGCAACTTCCTACATGTACTTAGCTTTCCCATAGTTCTTTGTCCACACAAGCCCTTCTACTGTTGTTCTACAAGAAGAACAGAGCAGTGGCAGGTAGCACTATAGGAATTCTGCAGAACTCTGTGTTTATCTTACCTCCACCAGGAGCACTTGTTTTCCCACTTTATATGAAAGAATATTTCTCTTACCTTTGAAGTCCCCTGTATACTGCTTTCTAATCTCATTGCCTTTCCTTCTCTTTCATGAGTGAGCATAATTCTAAATTGTGTTTTCAGTCTTTTGCTTTATAGTTTTATCATATTTTTGTGTTCCTAGACAATATACTTAATTTTGCATATTTTAGAACTGTATATAAATATATCATGCTGTATATCTTTTGTGACATATTTTTTTCTACTCAACATTGTGTTCCTGGGATATGTATGTTATTGCTTGTAGCTGAAATTCATTCACCTTCACTAATGTATACCATTCATCTGTATGAATGTACCATAATATATTTAATAACATTTCTACTGCTCATGAGTTGGCCTGAGAAGGGGCATATGGGAGATAAATATTCTGACACTAAGCATGACAAAAAATGTATTTACCCTTATCTCTGATTGACATTTGACTGGGTATAGAATTTTAAGTTGGAAATAATTTTTTTCTCAGAATTGTAATGGTATTGCCATAGTTGTTTGAAATTCTAGTGATGTGAATTCTAGAGAATTCTGATACCATTCAGGTTCTTTATCCTTTGAAGAAAACCTATATTAACTGCTGGAAAGCTTTAAGATTCCCTTTGATCACAAGGTTCATGATGATGTGTTTTGGTGGATTTATTTTCATCCATTGTGATGGGCACTTGGTGGGCTCTTGGAATCTGGAAACACATCTTGCAGTTTTGGGAAACCTTGAATGTTTTTTCCACAGATTTCTTTCCATTTTTTTTCTCCTTGAAACTCCTATCATTTGGGTGTAGGATTTTCTAGGACAGTCTTGAAACTGTTTCTCTCTCTCTGTTTTTAATTTTTGCTATTTTTCATCTTTTAATATTTTTATATACTTTCTGTGGGATTTTTCTCAAAATTTCCTACAAGTCTTTCATTGAGGTCTGTCATTTATACTACTTTGTTGTTAATTTACAAGAGTTCTTTTCTTATTCTCTGAATGTTCTTTTTAAGTGCAGTGTCCTGTTCTTGTTTCATAATAGTAATATCTTTTCTTATTATTGTAATGATAATTCTAACAATATTTTTCCTTCTCTCTCTGTAGTCTTTATTTCCTCCTACTTGCTTTTGTCCTGTTAGTTTTGGGCCCTTAATTTAAAGCAGGTGTTCTTCCTCAGATGTTGGTTGATCTGTGTCTACCTGCTCATATGTAAGAGTAGGATCCTGAAAGGTCAATGGGAAACTGTGCTCATGAGCAGGTCTGATTGATTAACTGTATTGCAGGGTGACTATCTGTGGCGTTTCCTGTGGGGTCCTGATATTTGTATCTTTAGATCTTTTCTCTTGAGATGTTTAGGTTCCCCAGGAGAGACTATTACACTCTCCAGTCTAGAGCCTATATACCTGGTTGCCAGTGTCTCACAAGGCAAGTGAAGAGAGAGAGTAGGGATTTTCACTGTTCAGTGTGTAAGATTTTGTTTAACCTCCTGTACTTATTCAGTATTATCTGATATTAATTGTGCCTGGTGTTTCTCAGTCCAGAAAGTTCTATTTTACTTTTTTCATTTAATAAAATTCTAGCCCACTGTTCACATGAGGGAAGAGATGGGAGTAAATCACTTTTAAAATGGACATTCAGCCAATACTTCAGTTTTTGTCCCCCAACCCTCATGTCACCATCCAGAAGTACCTGGTGTCTCCAATTCTTAAGTTTTTAGGTGTTCCAGTGTAAACTGGTTTGAGTTAGGGATTTCCCATCAGGCTTAGACCTTTCCCAGGTCAATAACCTATCATGCCTCTGTCTTCTAACTTACAAATTTTTGTTGGTGTTATTTGTCACCTTACTTTTCCCCAATTTTTCCTTCTCTTCCTCTTCTTCCTCCTCCTGCCTCTCCTTTTTTCTCTTTCTTCTTCCTCCTCTTTCTAGATTTAATGGCAAAAGAATCATTAGGGGGGTCTTCCAGCCAAGACAGAGGTGTAGGTAAATACACTTTGCCTCCTGACACAACCAAAAGAAGGACTCAACAAATTTAAAAACAAAAAATAACTAGAACTGCCAGAAAATCAAACATATGGAAGTCCAACAACCAAGGAGTTAAAGAAGAAGCATTCACTCAGACTGGTAGGAGGGGTGGAGATGGGCAACCAGGGTGGAGAGGACTCACAGAAAGATGGTGGCCAGAGGATCAGGCAGTGAGGCTGCAGTGGGCAGGCATGGACGCAGCTGGTGGACCAGGCAGTCCCATATTTGCATGCAGATAAACCTGGGGGAAAACTGGGGAGTGAGACAGACTGTACAACCCAGAGTTCAAGTGCAAGAATATAAATCCTCAGAACCTGTAGCTGTAAAAATCTGTGGGGATTGCTACAGTGGGAGAAACTCCCAGCCTCATAGGAGAGTTTGTTGGAGAGACTCACAGGGTCCTAGAATGTACACAAACCCACCCACCCAGGAATCAGCACAGGAAGGGCCAAATTTGCTTGTGAGTAGTGGGGGAAGTGACTGAAAGCTGGCTGAGAGCTGAGCAAGTGGCATTGTTCCCTCTCAGACCCCTCCCACATGTGTAGCACCACAAGGCAGCCACATGGGTTGCCCTGCCTTGGCAAATACCTAAGGCTCTGCCTCTTACAATGTAATAGGCATGCTGAGATAAAAAAAAATATGACCCAAATGAAAGAACAGATCAAGGCTCCAAAAACAGCAATGAAGAGATAGCCTATCAGATGCAAAGTTCAAAACACTGGTAATCAGAATGCTCACAGAAATGGTTGAGTTTGGTCACAAAATAGAAGAATAAGTGACATCTATGCAAAATGAAATAAAGAATAATATACAGGGAACCAACAGTGAAGGGAAGGAGACCAGGACTCAACTCAATGATTTGGAGAAGAAGAAAGACATAAACACTCAAACAGAACAGAATAAAGAAGCAAGAACTCAAAAAAAAAAAAATAAGGAGAGGCTTAGGAACCTCCAGGATAAGTTTAAACATTACAGCATCTGAATCATAGGGGTGCCAGAAGGAGAAGAGGAAGAGCAAGAAATTGGAAAGGTTATTTGAAAAAATAATGAAGGAGAACTTCCCCAATCTAGTAAAGAATAGAGTTCCAGGAAGTCCAGGAAGCTCAGAGAGTCTCAAAGAACCTGGATGCAAGGAAGCACATACCAAGGCACAACATAATTACATTACCCAAGGTGAAAAATAAGGAGAGAATCTTAAAAGCAGCAAGAGAAAAGGAGACAGTTATGTGCAAAGGACTGCCCATAAGACCATTAGCTGATTTCTCAAAAGAAACCTTGTAGGCAACAAGGGGCTGGAAACAAGTATAAAGTCATGAAAGGCAAGGACCTACATCCAAGATTACTCTATCCAGCAAAGCTATCATTTAGAATGGAAGGGCAGATAAAGTGCTTCCCAGATAAGGTCAAGTTAAAGGAGTTCATCATCATCCAGCCCTTATTATATGAAATGTTAAAAGGACTTATCTAAGAAATAGAAGAAGATCAAAACTATGAATAGTAAAATGACAACAAATTATCAACAATTATCAACGACTGAACCTAAAAAACCCCCCAAAACTAAGCAAACAAGTAGAAAAGGAACAGATTCACAGAAATAGAGATCACATGGAGGATTATCAGCAGGGAGGGGTAGGGGGGAGAATGGGGGAAAAGGTACAGGGAATAAGAAGCATAAATGGTAGGTAGAAATAGTCAGGGAGAGGTTAAGAATAGTATAGGAAATGTCGAAGCCAAAGAACTTATATGTACGACCCATGAACATGAACTAAATGGGGGGCAAATGCTGGTGGGAGGGCAGGTGCAGGACAGAGGAGAGAAAAAATGGGACAACTGTAATAGCATAATCAATAAAATATATTTAAAAAACAAAAAGAAAACAAAAGAATCATTAAAAGGGAGGTTCATAGAGAGGGTTATGGATATTTGTTTACACCAGACTTAAGAATATATCATCTCATATTGCCTTGGAGTTTGGATTTGGAAGTTAAGTGATGATGGTCAACATAGGTAATTTTGTTTCTTTTACTTTTGATGATGTTGATTAAAAAAGGCAAAAAGAAAGGAGAGGAACAAATAAACCTACAGTTAAGTGCCATAAATAAACAAAAACCGAAATTTATTGCTCTGAGCAATGTCTTTTTTAACTTGAACAGAAAATCAAATGAAACAAAGATTCTATCTTAGGCATTCAGCATAAAGAATGGTATCCATATTTTAGTTTTCAAATTCTAAAGAAGGAATTTTAAAGGAGGAAAGTGTCCCGAGAGTCAAAGGAACAAATCCTGCAGAATTTCAATTGAGGAGTGAGGTGGGGTGGAAAGAGAGTAACCTCTGTAGTTGAAAAGCAGTTCTGGATAAAAGAATAAGAAAATTCTCTAGGGATCAAATCAGCTCTGGGCCAAATTTTAATCTCTATTCTTTTCCAAGTTGAGAAGTTCCCTTTTGCACATGTGCCTTAGATGTTAGAATTGAAACCCTTTCTTTGCCTGCCAAATTGCTGCCTGCCTGATTTTAATGATGGAGCTATAGAGAAGCTTCGGTTATGATGATTTTAAAAGAAAAGATGGAAAACGAGTAAAAAGATTTGCTAAGCAATGAAGGAGTCAGGAAGGGAAAGTTATTTTAACCTAAAGTCGATAGAAAATAAACCGTACACCTTGGTTTTTGACTAGTTTTACAGCTGATGAAAGGGTCTGGAATATTGTTGAAACAATGGGAGGTGATGTAGTGGGAAGCCTATGAAGTGAGTGAGGTACTCAAGGAACTTGGGGTCTTTCCCATGAATATGCTTTTCTCGAGTTCCTGCTAGGTGTGGAGATGTGTCCTTCACATGTAGTTCACTCAGTGGTCTGTGCCACTTTAGCAAACCAAGTGACAATACTGCCTCTTAGGTATCTCAGGCTGTCCAACATGATATAAGAATGGGAAGATCCCAGTAATTCAGAATTTAGTACCTCAAACGGGAAATGGGGTTTAGAACATCTACAATTGGTGCCTTGTACTGTTACCCAACTCTCTAACTGTCTATGGGTTTTGGCCATGCTTCTGTGTTGACACGGCTAGAAGCTTGAGTCACAAGTCACTCTTCATTTATGTGACTATCGTTTGTTGAGAATCATGATTTTGTAGTTACTTTGTTAGTATGGAAGAATTTGAAGATGCTTGAATTTGAAGTACAGTCAAGAAGCTTGGACTATAATTTTTAGTGTTCTATCATTTAAACATTTTCTTATAAGTTAACTATTAAGTTATGTAAACTTCAATAACAGTTATGATAATACTGTTGGTCCTCATTATTTTTGGATTCCATATTTGCTAATTTGCCTACTTGCTAAGTTATTTTGGGAACCTCCTTCCCCAAATCAACAATCTCAGTGGTTTTGTAGACATGTGTGAGCTAAAAACAGAAAAAGATCTGAGTGCCCGTCATGCTTATTTCCAGCTGAGGTCAAACAAGGCAACTCTGCCTTCTGATTTAGCTCTCATGCCGTCAATGCGTGTCTGTTTTGAGGTCTAAGTGGTGCCAGGTTTTTTGTATTTTTGTGACTTTTATTGGTGATTTTGCTTTTTCAAATGGCTCCCAAGTATAGTACTGAAGTGCTGTCTTGTGTTCCTAAATGCAAGAAGGCTGTGATGCACCTTATGAAGAAAGCACGTATGTTAGATAAGATTTATTTGGGCATGAGTTGCAGAACTGTCAGCTGTGAGTTCAATGTTCATGAATCAATATATATTAAATAAGGTTTCTTTAAGCAGAAACACACATAAACCAAGGTATATACTGAGGGGTTGACAAAAATGTCATGACCAGAGATTTGCTGAAATCTAATTCTGTGTTGCTCTTAGGAACAATAATTTAGCATTTGCTAATTCAGTGATTGAGGAAAGTTTATAGAACATAGTTACCATGAATAACAAGAATTGATTGTACATGTTACACTTATTCTCATTTTACAGATAGGGCAATTGAAGCTCAAAAGAAGAACTAGCTTTTTTTTATTGTCGTTCAAGTACAATTATCTCCATTTTCAGCCCACCACACCCCTGCCCCACCCATCCCTGCCTCCCATCCTTGAACCTACCACCTTTGGCTTTGTCCATGTGTCAGAAAAAATAGATTTTTAAAGAGTGTCACTTTTATGATGAAACTGAGGCCCTAACCATATCATCTGATTCTAAATACCAGTATCACAGTTGCCACCACAGCATGTTGCTCAGTATTTTTATGTTTACCAAATGCATTGCCCATGGTAAATCTTTTGTTACTGGTGAAATAAAGCAAGTAAAAACCTCTTGGCCTAGGAAAGGCCTGACTTCAATTTCATGCTTATATAGCTAAATATGAATATAAACCAATTGAAACTAACCCCAGTTTTAATATTATTAAATAGCATTTATATATAGCTGTTTAAATACTATATATAATGGATATAGCTAAGTTTATACATCTTATATTACAGATCTATATCTATAGCTAAGTTTCCATTTGAGTGGAAATGCAGCACAAAAAAGGAAAGAAATAACCACTGAAGATTTTTTTATGAGATAGGTAGCTCTGCTTCTGAAGGTCACAGTGTGATCCTAATATGATATTTTATCTTCAAGCTTTTGTTTTCCTTTGACACTTGACTAATTTCTTTAACAAGTTGTATGAAGCCATGATAGAATAAGGCCTGTTGTGCACCAGAACACTAATGATCTCCAGTAGGCCAGATAATGTGGTGTCTGGCATGGAGTTCAAAACAGCAGTATTGAGATCCTCAGGCTGGTGTCTGAAATGTCAGGGAAAGTAAGTTTGCCTGGGCCTATGGAAGTAGATTCATAAACTCAGACAAGCTGTTTCTATAATGCTTCCTTCTAAATGACCATGCACCAAAGTTGGTCATTAAGATGTAAAGTTCTCCTAGAAAAAAAGTTTTGCCTGGTTTTACTTACACATTGAGAATGATACAAGGGAATTCCTAGAATAAGAGACATTTCTTTGAGAAATGCAGTGATTGAGGCTGACACGAAGCAACACCCAGGCCCTTCTAAGATGTGTTTCTGCCAGAGGTGAATGCTTGATGGAGCATCGGGATGGCCTGAGTCCCCTGGTAACTCTTAGGTGGGTTACTGTGCTTGCACTGAGGAGCCCATCGTTTATAAGCAATGGTCTGCACAGCGTGCCCTCAGTGGGCTGGGGGTAGCTCTGCTTTTTAAGTTTTTTCTATGTATTGCAACTTTTACTGGTATTTTAATACAAACTTAATAATATCCTTGAAGGTAAAAAACCTGGTATTGAGAGGTAATAAAAAAGTACACATCACTGTTTCATCTTCACTGAGTAGAGGTCTTTAGTTAGGACCCGTAACGAATAAATAAGGCTTAAGTTAAATGTAACATCCATTAAATTAGTTGTAGTGTGTCCATATGTCATGTAATATATATATTTTTTACTTTGGTTTAGTTCACTAGGAATGTAAAGTGTATTTGCAAAAGCTTTATTTTGGAGACGTGTCTGTATGGATGGAGAGGTAAGAGGGAGTGATATACCCAGGAGTCCTCTTTGGCTATGTCCTCCTGACATGTTGCCCTGTGCAGAATCCAGTCAGCTTCCCACCCAGAGGAGCCCCCACACCCAGCTCTTCTGCACCAGCTGCATGAGGCAGCAGGTATTGCCATAACTCGCAGGGAGCCCAGAGACTGAAGACTGGCTGTGGAGTTAAGGAGATGATTGTCCTTGGGGCATGCAGAGAGGCAAGGACACTCAGGGAGCCAGAAATCTGATCTCTCCCTCTGATTAAAGGCAACATAGGTTAGTGGTTAAGAACATAAAGTTTGGATTCAAACTGCCTCTGATTGAAATTCTAATTCAGTTTACTAACTGTG
Organism: Trachops cirrhosus; assembly: GCA_028533065.1. Taxonomy (NCBI): domain Eukaryota; kingdom Metazoa; phylum Chordata; class Mammalia; order Chiroptera; family Phyllostomidae; genus Trachops; species Trachops cirrhosus. The sequence continues at coordinate 133,594,254 of CM052541.1, read as the reverse complement.
TGACTATCTGACTTCATCTCTTATTCTTAATTGCTTGCTCTCTCACAAGTTCGGAAGCTTATTGGATAATCTAAATATGACTGCATTTTATGTATATAGATAACACTTCATTACAGTGCCTGGAGCATGGTAAGCACTCAATAAATGTTAGCTATGATTTTTTTCCAGCTAAAATTAATGGGCTTGAAAAGCCTATCTTGATCATTGTAAGAGTTGTTGAAGAAGATGGTTGAATTTTCAGTGATGAGCTTTAGAAATGAGATAGCTTGTCTGTCATTCTGAGATGATTTAAGGTCCTCTTTGACCTGATATTGGCCAGGGAGGGGGTGCATTGTGATTTGTGCAGTTCACTAAGTCAATGACTTCTACTTCTCTCTTGATACACCTGTCCCTCTATCATGAACCCCTTCATTCCCTGGTTGCTTCTCATGGAGAAAGAGTGCTGAAACTTGAAGGGCATAGATAGCTCCTCAGTTTAACTCCTTCCCTGCCTCCCATAATTCAGCCAGTCCAGACATTTGTTAGCTGTTTACAGGGTTTGTGATAGAATCTATCTTATGAATAAATTATATTACAAAAGTTCATGTGTAAATTAGTTGTCTAGAACTTTTACTTCTTCGTATAGTGCTATATAAATGAAATTTCAATGTTTAGACAAGTTCAATCAAATATACTTAATGCCACTCATGAATAAATTCAAAATGCTTATTATACTACTCTATATTATATTGTGGAAATCTGGGGCATGTGGTGTGGGAGGAGGGCAAGGAGATTGAAGATTTCTTTATCCTTTACATGGTGCAAGATTGACCCCAATGAGCTTTTCAAACAGAGATGATTGCGAGGGGAGCGTCACTTTCCCATTACCCTTTTTGCACCAGGGCTCATTCCTTAGCTGTCTTCTCTTTGGATGTCTGGGGCTGCAGAAAACATTTGTACAGTGTAATATTCTTTTCCTTTCCCTGATATCACAAGTTTACCATTGAATATTCTAGGGTAACTGATGCCAACTAGATGCTAACAGGAAAACAATCTGACTGAATTTCTTCACACTAACATCAAATATTGGTAGTCACTTAACTCTTTTAGTTGTGTAATGTTTTTAAAGGAGGGTCAAACAAATATTAACAGAATTCAAAAGAGTTTGTAAAAGTGAAATGATACTTTTAAGAAGGATTGTGGAGGGAGTAAGAATATTTTGGATAGAAGGAACACTTAGTAAGAAACACTAGTCTATCCTTCAGAATCTTGCTTCTAAAACTGGACACCCATATATTAGTACATCAGCCTGGGCATGGAAAGTGGTGTATCTTTGTGGAGTGTCAATTAATGGTAATTAATTTAAAATATATAAATATTAAGACAAATACAGTAGTATTGGTTGTAGAATGCAGAAACACTAGACTTCAATTGCATTTCCCAGTTAGAATGGGCACTTTGCACAGACCCTCCTCAGGAAACCAGTTTTCAGCCTCTGCTCTCCTGGATCCTCATAAGAAACATCTGAGAAACACTATGCAGAACTCTTTCTGTGTTTTACAATTTTTTTCTTGTATGATCCCAAAATTTCTCTAAAGGTTTCAAGTTTTCCCAAAAGGAAGGGTAAGGAGGAGAAGCCAGGAGGTAGATAACTTTTCCCCTAGTGCTTGCAATTTGGTGATTAATTGTACTTTAAAATTGTCCACATTTCAGCCTATTATGGTTGAAAATTTCTGAAACAAGAGTAACAAGGCCTTCTTGGCCCTCCAGCATTTTCCCCATTTCAATCAAGTCATCTCAGTGCTATTCTTAAAGGAATGTCATTAAATAAGTAAAAGGTGGGGGCATATCATATTATTGTTGATAATACATTAGGCAGTTTCTTGATGGATTAAAAATGCAAAGAGAGAGAGATTTTTGTCTTTACCTTCATTTGTTTTTACTCCAAAACATTAGATAGAATACCAATTTTTCATAATGTAAGAAAATTTTAAGGACAAAACTTTTCTGGACACTAGAATAGAATGTTAGATTAAATATTTTACCTTTGATTAAAGTATATGGAACAGAGAACTGGTTTGTAAATGCCTTAAATATACTATGATTTTAAATCTAGTTTGAAAGAGAAGTGGGATTTGGTTCTTTTCTTCCCTTCATCTAAAAACAAAAATGATTAAATTTCTTAATCTAGGCTTAGTGTAGAATCGAACCACACAGTGTAATCAAGAACAGGAAATTCATCCATGTGGACACTTCTATGAATCTTCTATTTTCAGTATTAAAAACAGGCCTGCTCTCAATGAGCTATAGTGGACCTTTATTAGGGCAGATATTTCCAATTTGGCTAAAGCCTATCTATCCCTGCAGTACTGAGAAACTCAAAGAAGTGAATGCATAGGCCATGGTTAAAAAGACATAGAAAAGGTGAGAGTTAATTGACTGTTTTGTACATTAGCAAACTCAGTCATTTCCCATTACTTACTTTTTTCAGCCATGTATGTCTCATTGCTGCCTCTATATCAGGGTGTCAGTGGAGCCAGGCTTAAGTAAGGAATGTACGAAATTCACAGCTCTCATAGGGAAGTCCAGATTTTAAAATTGAGGAAAAAAAGTCAAGGTTTTGTCAATTAATCTATAGATCTTAGAGTCCCCTAAGGGCAGATATTTTTCTCTTGAAACAAAACTTTACCCATTATCCAATTTCTAACTACAGCACTTAGTTGACCATTTATGCCTAAACTAAAACCTGGGGCTGTCTTATGATGATTTGAGTGCCTACATTAGACAGTTAAATATCAAAGGTCTTTTCCAGTATATAAATAAGTGAGGAGAGGGAGGGGAGGAAAGGGGGAGAAAGAAAGAGGAAAGTTTTCACTGATGTGTTATAAAACTCTTGCACAAGAACAATCATAAGAGAGCGCAAAAGATTATTTTTCCATTGTTAAAATGCCTCTCAAACTTCCAAATTTCATTTTCCCATTGTGTTACTTGAGTGGGAATTTGTGTTCTTTGAGAGGTAATTTTTGCTGTCTTGTCTTGCATGCCATTTTTTGGTCAGAAAATTGAACATGCAGGCGTATAATTTAGGATGGCAGCCTTTTAGAGAAAGTATGGATGGTAGCAGTACAAGCCCCTTAGAAATATGGCAGGTTCAGTTCCAGACCACTGTAATAAAGCGAGCTGTAATCTTTCTGCTGGTAGAGGGTTGTGCCATCAATTTATTTAAAAAGCAACAACTGTGAAGTATAATAAGGTGAAGCACAATAAAATGAGGTATGCCTGTGACTGCAACTGGTGTGTTCTCAGTTTGCACAATCTATCCATAACCCCTAACAAACAATATCAGCATCAACACTGTTCTATAACTTTATTTTTTTCAATACATTTTATTGATTATGCTATTACAGTTATCCTATTATCCCCCCTTCATTCCCCTCTACCCTGATCACCCTATCCCACCCACATTCCCCCACTTTAGTTCATGTCCATGTGTCATAAGTTCTTTAGCTTCTACAT
>CM052541.1:133531245-133590259 GCA_028533065.1 Trachops cirrhosus | reverse complement strand
TTCACCAGGGCGGGGCACCCCTGTCACTGGGTTGTGACACTGTATGTGGGGGCAGGGTCCAAGAAGGAACAATGGCGCTTGCTCTGCTCTCTGTAGGACCCCAGACCCCAATGCCGCTTTCTGCAAGCCAACTGGGCCCCTCTGGCACCAATTCCCATGTGGGTGGGCCTATGCACCCTGCGGGACCCTCCTTTTCAGTCAGAGACCTAAAGCTCTATTTCCTGGCGCTGGGACCCTGAGTTGCCCGCAGTGCCTTGCTTCACAATGGCCGCCTCGCTGGGTCTGCTGGTTGCCACCCCCTGGCCGGGGCCCACCAGCCACTGCTGCTTGTGCGCCCAGGGTCTGCCTACTGCCCCAGTTGCTTTGTGCTCTGCTCTGCGTCCCTCACCTGGCCCGACTCCGCCCCTCCTACTGGTCTGGATGAAAGTGTCTATTTTTAAATCCTTGGGTGTCTGACTTCCATACACTTCAATTTTCTGTCAGTTCTGGTTGTTATTTTGTTTCTATATTGTTGTTGTCCCTATCTTGGTTGTGTGAGGAGGCACAGTGTGTCTACCTATGCCTCCATCTTGGCCAAAAGTCCTGTTCTATAACTGTAACTCAGCCACCTTCAGTCTGTATACCACTAAGACAGGTGTAAAAGCCACTGGCTAACTCAAAGCTTTGGTGTTCTTGTAAAATTTTGGGTGTTGTCATCTCTAAAGATCCCAAATGAATATGTGGGTTGCTCTTGTTATCATATTGAGATAACATGTTCCTAGAAAATGTTCATATTGAACCCTTGAAAATGAAATGGAGAAGTCCCCAAAGTAACTTAAGAAAGTCTTTGCCCTTTGAATCTGTTCATTTTTCTTTCCTGAGGATTGCTACCAAAAGTAAAGACCATATAGCAGATTACCAGAAGAGATTCCACATGGGACATTGCCAATTTCACCATCCACCAAATTGCTTGATATTGGGAATGGCCCCACTGTGGATGGCAAGTGCCAGGCAGCATCACAAAATGCTCACCCCTCTGTCAAGGAAAAGGAGAGGAACCAACTGAAAAGAAACTCTGCCCTAGGCCCTGGGGGATGTTATAATCTCTCAACAAGAGCCTAGTTACATGATTTCCTAATTAGTGTCCACTCTATCTCATAGAGAAAACAAGAATAGTGAAACCAAGATCATATTTTTTGAAAAGTGCTATGGAGTTTGAGTCTCCCCATCTCTCCATGGGACTTGTATCACTGGCTCTTTGAAGCGTGTCCTTTGAAGCCCTATGTTTGCACCAAAAAGATGTGAAAATGTCTCAGAGGAGAACCTGAATGTTGGTCACAAATTCCTAATGGATCTGGTTCAATGACTTGTAAACTTATGTCATATTAACATAATTTTGTATTTTCCACCCAGGGCTAGACAAGTTGAAATCTAAGAGTATATCCTAAAAGAATATTTCTCCTGGGTTGCAAATGAGTTTTCATTGTGTCTTATAGACGGCCAGTCTAAAGCCATGGAAGAACACATTTAGAATATTTCCCCAGGTCCCAGACTCACCTCTCTCGATGTTCAACTAAAAGCCATGCGTCCTAACCATGCCTCAGAAGGTTTCCCTCACCCAGTGCAGGGGTAGGCTGCTTCCACCTGCCTTAGTGCATCTGTGGTTCTGCCAACCCAGTGGCCACGTAGACAGTGTTGACCACTGCCAGACGCACACTGCCAATTCTTTTTTTGCTGTCCATGCAGTTCCTTTGCATTGTGCTGTTTGCAAAATGCATTTAGAATTGACTTTCCTATTTGAGCTGACAGTAAAGGAGGATTTACATGGTGTGTGTGTTCAAGTTGGGTCTCTTTCTCCACTTCCATATCCTGTCTTAAGTGTGAGTCATGCTCTTCAGTTCCACAGAAAGCACCCTTTTCCTGGGATTTGAATTGGACTCATGGGTTCATTTTCTCTATCAAATTTATGTTCTGCCTGTTTCCTTGCTTCCATCCAAAGCCTAGAGATATATGACTGTTCAAAATACCTTTCCAGGAGAGATGCTGGCTTTCAGCTATGTGTGTATGCAGAGGAGTATTGCCTTTCCTGCCTGATGCTCAAAACCAGGTTCTTCTTTAAACTTTGAAGAAGGTAGACAGTGGTGAAAAGAGGATATATAGATTTTTACTCTTTCGTGGACACAAAACTTCAGAAACTCTGTGCCAAGTTGCTGAGTCCTGAACCTATTGGGGGAGATGAGAAGAACAGAGATGAGAGGAATGGGAGGGGCTGAAGTGAACAGTCCTGCCCACCAAATGTCTCCCAGCCCACCTGCTAGATATACTCCATTGGCTCTTCTACCTCTCCTCTCCACCCTTCTCCAGCCTGCTTTCTGCCCGAAGGCCCACCTGCATGGACTACTCTGATGGACTCTGGAAACTTCTGGCTTCCTTTGGTCTCAGCTGGTGGGGAACCCCAGCAGGAAATTGGAGAGAAGGGAGAAAGTGAGGTCATAGAACTTAGTCCCTGGCCCTGTCTCAGTTAGGATATCTTGGACTGGCTTTTTCCTTGACATAAGGTAACTTCTTCTCTCAAGAAAGCTGTTGCTCTGTGACTCTACTCCTGGGTTCTGGTGCCCTCTTCCTCCCTTTGTCTCTGTGGGCCCGGGGTGGTGGCAGCTCTGTTGCTGTTTGCTCTGGGTCCTTGCATTATCCCTGGTGGTTGCCACTCGCACATACTTAGGACTTTGTGATCAGTCTCTCTGTGTTTTTTCCTTGAATTATCTTAATTTGAACACATTATCTGATCTCCTTAGGGCCCTGGTTAACATAACCCCTCTTTGAACTTACCAGTTAAATGACTTGTGTGGTTAATAAATTTTTCATTTACAAAGCATATACAGTATATCCTGGTTAGGTGAAGCCTATATTCATGCTAGATTATAAATAGAAAATTAGGTTTGAAAGAATTTGAAACTTCTAACTTGGAGATTTGAAGAGAGAAAAAAGAAGGGAGGGTTTTTGAAGTGGGGGCAGGGAGCACATGGGAAGGTAGAAAAGCAAAATGTGAACTGCAGTGTTTACCGCTGCTCATCACTGACCGGCGTCTGTGGCATGATGAGGGGGAAGGAAAGTGGTTGTTGTTGCCTTACATGAAAGCTTCCCTCAGTGCACGTGTCTGCCCCTGGATGTACGTGGTCAGTGCGTGTGCCGTGCCCCTTCAGCAGGCAGACCGAGCAGCCTGTCCAAGTGCACACAGTTAGGAAGTAGCCAAGTCGGGGCTTCCACCCAAGGAGTCCAACTTCACAGACCGGGCTCTTAACCACTAAATGTAGGTCTTTAACAGTGAGTGACCTTTCATGGCCTTTACGTGTCCAGGCCACAAAATAAATGGAGGCACCATTCCTTTGTTAGGAACCTTGGGGTTTCAAGCATTTTAATCTGGCTGGGCCAGAGAGTTTAGAAACATATGAAAACTACAGAGACTTACAAGAAAGCAGAACAAAATCCACTTGGAATTTGTGACCAATGTTCAAATGTTCCTCAGAGGCATTTTTATCATCTTGCAGTTGTGACACTTCTTGTGAAGGGACCTAGGGAGGGAGCCAGAAACCACGGGGAATGATCGGGTCAGAGAAGATGTGTAAGAAGATAAAATGACTTTCACACTCACCATCAACCAGGATTTTCACTCACTATCAACCCACTTTGTCACTGAATTGGACACCTAGAGCCAAAAAAAGTTTTTATCCCACTAGTAATCCTCTAAGGCACGTGAGCTCTGGATTTAAATCTTTTTCAGCTGTTTCCCAGCCAGGCTGTGCCCAAAGTGGTTTTGAGGTGGAGGTAGTGGGTGTTAATATTTGAGTGAGCGGCACTTCTGAGCATACTGTCTGCATAAACCTGAGCTCATGGTTTTAGGTTAGGGCTCACATTTGAGCAATCAGGTAGGGAGATCCTCTCCTGCACAAAATGCTCATTTCGATGGTCTAGGTGCTGTCTTGGCCATTGGTGTTATCTATTGAGTCTACAAGTCTTGTTGAGGTGAGTGGAGCACAGACCTCTTATGCTTCCCATACACCTACCAGAATATTAATGCTGTGAACAAGAAGGACTAGAATGAAAGAAGCAGCTGGGTTAGACTTAGACAGGTGATAGTTGAAAAGGTGATACACACAGTGTGTTTAGTCCCACAATTGTGAATTTGAGATTTAATTTTAACTGAAACCCAATGATACATTAAGTAGAGAATTTATTAGCTGTAACAGAGAGCAACTCTTCCACTCCACTGAAATCTCTGACATGCTTTAAAGACAACAGCTGGTTTATTAATTCAGTCAACATACATGAAGTTTAATCACGCCTCAGCCCTCCAAAGGACCTTAAAACTAAACGCACAAAAGTAATGAATAAGCACAGTGACTGTTGGTGTTTTTATAGTGGATTTTTTGTGTTGAATGTCAGAACTAATTGGTTTCCAAAAAAACAAAACAAAGAAACAGAAAAACCCAAACTATACTGCGTTCTGATTATGTACATTCCCAGAAGTAAAGCATAAAAAGTATTTAATCAAAGACCAGCAAAATGAGAAGACCTGTTAACTTAATGTGTATCTTTTAACCTAATTTGTGAATTTAAAGATGAAAACTTATCCTTTAACAAATTCTCCAAGTCTTTGAAGTTAGAATCTAAAAGTGGCTAAAGAACACGTGAGAATAAAGGTTTTGGGGCCTTATCTCTTTATTTTTTTCTTATCTATTTTTTAACCATTAAAACTATATTTCAGGCTACTGTGTGTCTTCATATAATAAAATGTTATTAATTTAGACTTTTCTAGATTAGATATTGTAGCATTCTCGACACAATGATTCTGACACCTTGTTTGCAGTATTTATGAAGAAAAAGACTTGTTAAAAGAATAAAGAGTGCTCCTTGGCTAATGTGGCCCAGTGGATTGAGCACTGGCCTATGAACTGCAAGGTCACAGGTTCAATTCCTGGTCAGGGCACATGCCTGGGTTATGGGCCAGGTCCCAGTTGGGGGTGTGTGAGAGGCAACCAATTGATGTTTCTCTTGATTGATGTTTCTCTCACATGTTTCTTTCCCACTCTTTCTCCCTCCCTTCCTCTCTCTCTAAAAATAAATAAAATTTAAAAAAAAGAAGAAAGAATACAAACATGATTTCCTAGGAGGGTTTTAAAATTCCTTTTTAAGATTTCCTACATTAAATGTATGCTACTATGGACAACTGAATCTTAGGGTGCACTAGGCAATGAAAAAATGAGCTGTTTGCAGAATTTGGCACATTAATTAATCACATGTTTTCTTTAAAGCAATCTCATTTGACTTCTTGGACGACGTTTGTTATCATTGGTACAGCATTTTAGTACAGTTCACACATTTTAAACTTGAGCTCTGTGATTACAATGTTCTGCTTAAACTCTTAATCGCTGATGGGAGACAAATGACTCGTTAACATTCCTAGATAAGTCTAAAGTGCATCCAAGAAGACAATTATGTAGGTGCTGGCTCTGCAGTGATGATGAGGAGACAGTGTCTAATGGGGGAGACCCACATCCAAAGCATAATGACTCCACGGGGTGGAAAGTGCTCCCACTCAGGGGAAGGCAAAATGTGTGCAAGTTCACGATCAGGGCACCCCACCAGCCTGGGGTGAGGATCAAGTGTCTTTGATGGCTTCGTGGAGGACGTGATGTTGGACTGGGTCTTCAGGAACTGACCACTGTGTTCCTTTCAATGCCTGTGCTGCTTTGGGTTTGAGAGAGAGGTGAGCTGGCCACAAGATCGCAGAGTCCTCACATCTTCACAAATCCCCCACAGCTTCAACATTACAACTGTACAGCAGCTTTGCTAGGAGGTAGGTGATGTATATGTGTGATTTCTTAAACTTAAGGTGGGAAACAATGCTTTCTGGAACACCCTGTACTCCTCACTGGCCAGATTTCACGTAGCTCTAAATCTGCAGGGATTATCACTCAAGGTTCCTCACCTGACACGGGAATTTGGTGATTTACTGACATGGACCAGACATCCACTTTTGGGTAGTATTTCTGATGAGCAAGCAGTTTAGGGGCCGCGTAGGCAGGGCCTCTGCACTGAGTGCTTAACTGCTCCTGAGAAAGACCCTCCAACTTCGTGTTGTTACTCAATCTGAAGCCTGAAAGATTTACAAACAGACAGACCAAAAAGTTCACCTCTAGCTGAGAACACTTTAATTCTTCTAGCAGTAGTTGGATAAAGAGGATCTATGAATAACTTGATAAAATACTCAGTAAAAACATATTTTATAATAGCAATTCTTAAGGGGATAAGGATGCTTTAGAATAACAGGGTAAGACATTGTTGTTATGTAAAATCACTTTTTTAAAATTTAATTCTTGGTTTAAATTTTTTTCCAGCTCTCTAGGAATGTTTTCTTTAGCTGATGCTTGGCATTTCGTAACTTGTTAACTTGCCTTCCACTATAGTATTGTAAAGTTTCTTTTTGACAACGACCACACAGATGCCAAGTAGTGTCTGGCCTTTTAATCCAAACATTACCCTTCAGTCAGCTACTCACCATTCCCTATTGCCTTGGGAACCAGCCCACTTTACTCTTTTTTTTTTCCTAACTCATCTAGGGTTGGAATCCAAGTTCTACTTCTCTTCACCTCAATTTCCTCAACTGTAAAATGGGATAATATAGTGTCTACCTCTTGAGGTTTTATATGGATTTAAAATGTTAATATGGGTTAAGGTGTTAGAGCACATGGTAAGTGCTCCATTGCTATCAGTTATTGCTGTTATTATGATCATTTGTGTTATTATTATTATTATTTGCATAATTTGTTTCTACAAAGCAAAGAAGTAGAACAGCTTTTGCAGATGATGGCATGTGATGGGAGAGGATAGTGCCTGCTGTGGGGCAACTGAGGCTCAGCAGGGAAAAGCTGTCTCCCGGCTCCACTTGGACAGCCAAGGCTCCAGGGAGGACAGATGGAGAGACAGGCCCACAGGGGTTTCCCTAGAGACAAGGGAAGGGCAGGGAGAAATGGAGCTTTGCTACCTGGGAAGTTGGTCTCTGTGAGAATCACCCTCAGTGAGCATGACTGGCTGGGAAGGACTCAGGGCTGGGGTCCCTGCTGTGAAAGCTATAAACCATCAGTGAGTCACACAAGGCTGAGGAGACCGACTTACAGCCAGTCTCCATGTTTCTCTCAGAGACTGCACTGGAGACCTTTCAGCTGTAATGATGCAGGTGACTTTCAGGATTTTATTACCTCATGAGAATTGCTCTGAATTTAGTTAGTAATTCTTGAAAAGTAACAAAAAACTTTAAGCATAGGATTTTTCTCTCCAGATTATTTGGTCAGGCTTATTTGGAATAAAATAACGTTTTGAGAGAAATCACAAAATAGTTCCACCAACAACAGAATGTGTTTTTATGTCACATGTTAACCATACTTACAAAATGCTGAATTTAGATTTTTACTTGCATCTCTATGTTTTAAGTGAGACATCATTTAAATTAATAAACCACATGATAGCTTAATATAAAAGATTCTGCTTGTGTATATCGTACATTTTTATCTATGCTTCAACTATTAAGTTTCCACTACATTTTGAAATAATACTGTCTCTACCTGGAGAAAATGCCATTAACTCTTAGTGCTGCTTCCTGAGGTCCTTTCAGCCTGTGTTTCAAAGATTAAAGTCATCACCACCTGGGTTAATGAAACAGATTTAGACATTTATATGTACCAAATTTTTTATTTTGTTGTATCATCCAGAAAAAATTCTAATCTTTAAGTCCTTAAATAAACCAATAAAAGGAACTCATACCCTTTGCAACAGCATGGATGGAGCTGGAAAGCATTATGCTAAGCGAAATAAGCCAGGCATTGAAAGACAAATACCATATGATCTCACCTTTAACAGGAACCTAAACAACAAAACAAAGAAACAAGTAAAATATAACAAAAGACACTGAAATATGGGACAGGCTGTCCGGGCCCAGAGGGGAGAGGGGAGGGAATTTCAGGGGAGAAGGGAAGGGTTTACAGGAACAAATATAGAGGACACATGGACAAAACTAGGGGGGTTGGAAATGGGAGGAATGGGTGGGTGGGCTGGAATGGGGAATAAAGGATAGAAACAGTACTGAATAATCTAAAATAAAAAATTAAAAAAAAAGTGAAGATTATATATTAGTATTAGTGTTTTATGTTTTAAAACATTACAGCTATACATTCAAAAAGATTTTTTTTTATTGATTTGAAGCTTAAAAGTGAAAATTAATTAAATTTTTTGCATTTCCAGAAAAAAAACCCCACTAGCAATCAGGGCAAAGTTCTTCCAGCTTCCTGCCCCTAGCCCTAACTGGACATTGACAGGCTGCTCATTGGAAGTTGTCTCATTTTAACACAGGGAATTTATGGAGAAATGAAGGATAAGTGGTCTTTATATGAATCATTAAGAAATTGACCAGACAAATGGAGTTTTTCCTTTTCCAACCAAGCTATAGTTGTGGGAAAAAATGCAGTTAAAAATCACTAAATGCCTCTGAGGTGACCAGCCAGAATTTCGTGTAAATGTAGCATTATTTTCTGGGTGGTCTCCTACGGGTGTGGAACTCTGGAGGAATCAAGCAGAGCACTCTCTTCCTGCCCCATCTCGTGGGCAGGTGAAATGTGGCCAAAACTGAGTGAACGTCCTGAGTGTCTGCGGAGGCTCTTCTCAGCAGTCTGTGTGGAAGGAGTTAGGAGAGCCGTTATCGAATATTGTTAAAGTCACTGTTTTTGGTCTTTTAAAGGATAAGCTAATTTAAAAAAATATAACAAGACTTCTAATGTTTTCTCAGTCACCCAATTGTTTGATTCTTATAACAGGGCAGAATCCCCTCTGCATGGTCCCAGAGGAAGACACTGAATTTGCAGTGCCCTGGAGAGACACCCATGAGGGTATGGCTGAGTCCGGCTATCCTTCGTCATGCTCCACAAGAGGGTTGGGGCTGTTAAATGACGCAATAGATCGTATATTCACCGCTATGTACAAAGATGGCATATGTAGTATTTTAACATACAAGCAGAAGAGGAGGTCAAGGCAGGGCTTAAACCAAACACTGAGAACATGATGCACACTGCGACCTTGCCAGGAAGAGCAGCAGAGACTCCTGCTTCCTTCGGTCAGGCTGTGTTTACACAGCCAAATGGTTCTGAGTGATGACAAGTTTAATAGCCATTGAGCAATTAAACAAGTCAACAAATTGTTTCCTTAAAGAATAACCAGTTATGCAGGAGTTTCTCAGAAACCTTCCCCTGTACGACTTGTTTGGATGAGTATCTTCAGCTTCTTTCCTATTTTAAGCCCCATTCCTGGAATTTCTCCCATTAAAAAGCCTGTCTATTAGTACTCTGTGTGTGCTCTGGAAAAGGATCACATCTCTAGGAATGCCAGGATGACCGGGAATGAAAAATGATAGCACTAAGTTATAGGATGACTTGAAATCCCCTTCTAGCCTCTGGAATTCCACTGAAAGGGGGAGTTTGAGGACAGTGATGTGGGATGAGCTACGCACAGTCTAGTGTACTAGGGATCTTGGGAATAATGAACTGTAATTTTTTTCAAATCATGAGACATTTTTATAAGGCATTTAAAAAACCTGCGTGGATGGGAGCATAGGCACATTGTAAACTAGCTAACACCATAGGCTAGCCTCAAGAAGAGTTTCCTTCAAATAATTAAACCCACAGACATTTGCAAGGATTCCTCCCACATTCGTCAGTGCCACATACTGTTACTTTGATATATTTCGTTCCTAAGAAAATATAAAAGTCTCTGTTTAAACTACAGTTGCAATGTTCACATGAACACAGTTACTTATGAGCTCAGACTGAACACTGGGAAGGAGAAGAGGAGATGGTTAACTGTTGCTTCAACCCTGTTCTTACACGGGTATAGGGGCTGGTGCTCGTTTTCTCACTGTGGTGCACCCGGTGGCAAGTGCCTCAGGGATACTGATCTTCCCCATAGCTGCACTTAGCTATGCATCCTGTGCTGGGCTCCCTATCAGTGATTGACATGTCAAGGGTTTTGTGACCATGGGGGCTTTTGGTGACTTTTTCTCTGTCGGAAGGAGAAATGGTATCTTACCTGTGTATGACTTTGTGCCAGTGCAGATGTCCCACAGTGGACAGGGTCTGCCTGGAGAATGCCTTCACTTCCAGTTCACTTAGTTTGTTTTGGTCTCAGTTTGGTCCAGAAGGTCACCACCAATGCATAGCTTTGTCACTGTGTAATAAGAGTTGTCTGTCTCCAGAGTTTCATACAGCTGGGCGATGTTGGTGTGTTTAAACATTTGCTGGGTCCAAGATTCGTGTTTTATATTCTTTGAGCATAGGGGTCTTGCTTGACTTTCTTCTTGTTCATGACTTTGGTGGCTACCTAAATCATTGGGGATGTAAGTGATGCTCAGTGAAGGTTAACTAATAAAAATAGCCAAAGCAGGCTGAGTTAAAGAAAAATGCACAAGACAAGGAGAACGCATCATAACAAAAATTTTGTAATGTAATCTTGTTAAATTAAGACATGAATAAAACAGAATATTCATATATATCTAAAGCTAAATTTTTAGTAAGTCAGAATTGATTGTACACTAAAATGAATTATATTTAATAATTTATTAACTGTGTTTTGTAGACTTTTCTGACATAGCTGTTAGCAAAGCTAATATAGTTTCCTTTTAATTGTAAAAAACATTTGTTAATTAAAAAAGTAAGAAATAGGTTACCTCGCCCTGGCTGGTGTAGCTCAGTGGATTGAGCGCGGGCTGTGAACCAAAGCATCATAGGTTCGATTCCCAGTCAGGGCACATGCCTGGGTTGCAGGCCAGGTCCCCAGTGGGGACCACATGAGAGGCAACCACACATTAATGTTTCTCTCTCTCTCCTCCTCCCTCCCTTCCCCTCTCTAAAAAAATAAATAAATAAAAAAAGAAATAGGTTACCTCTTAGAATACATATCATCCACACCCCAAAGATGTAGTTGGTTCAGAAATAAAAACAATTAAATATGAAAAGAAATCCTATATGCCAATAAAATTAGCTACAATATATTCTAGGGAAACTCATTAAAGTTCCCCCTAATTCTTATTTTTATAGTTAGACGGTAAAATTTCTCCCTTTGTTTTTAGTAGGAGCAGATAAAGAGGAATTTTATTTGAATAAGAAAACCAAATAAAAGTTTTAATGTGATACTAATTATCTTGTTTCTTTGGATTTATCTCTTGCGAAAATAAATTAATTTTAAGATACATTAACATGCTTAATTGGACCACACACACATTTCTGGATTAGCAAATCGTCCAAGCCTTAAGATTACCATTGACTTCAAACAATTTGAACCTTCTCTGGGAATCTCTACTGTAGAATAAGCTGTGTAAATGGGAACTTGTCCTTTTCCTGCTCCACAGCACTTAATGGACAGGTATCAGTATTGGATAAATCTGTCAACATGCACTTCCTTTTTCATCCCTGGAAGATGCAGTTATTCTATCACTTTGGCAAAAAAGTCACTGTTGATCATTTTGCTCACTGAGTATGTCCCAACTTGGTTGGCGTGGGGGAAGGTCTTCTCCAGGTCATGGGAGAGCTTCCCAAAACACGCAGGTGTCTGGAAATTCCTTTGCTTCCAGTGCTGGCAATGCCCTACCCAGGTGACTGGTGCTGGTGACCCAAGTATGCACTGCTGTGTTCACTGTCTAGGCATCGCCCCTTACACCCTACTCTGCAGAGCAGATCAGTCCTGTGGTCCTGCAGAGGTGACTTATGACCACTAACAGTTGTTGCTATTGATTCTTGCAGACGTTTCTGAAATTCCTGGGTAATGCAAGTACCAACTCCTGCTCTCTTTTCCCCCACCTTCTGTTCCTGATCTTTGTGCTCAGGCGTTAACTTGATTATGCACCTAACCAGATATGGTACCGCATGGCCCGAAGTTGTCTTGACACCCCATCCCAGGGCTTGTACAAGATAAACATTTTTCTTCATGGGGCAGAGGGTCACACCAAGTGTTAATCACCTCATCAGGGAAAAATCAGCTCAATTAAAATTTAGACCATGTGTTGTGTTTTTTACCAGTCTTTATGTTTTAGAACTGAAAAATTTGACAGTACTGAGTGCCCACATGTCCACCTGTCCTATACACAGTTTCTCCCATCACATCTTGCATTAATGTGGTACATTTGTTACAATTAATGAACAATACAATTGATACATTATTGTTAAAGTGAGTAGTTTACACTGAGTTTCATTCTTTATGTGATACAGCTTTACGGCTTTTCACAAATACATGATGTCATGAGTCCACCATTACAACATCATTCGGAACAGTTTGAATGACCTAAAGACCTGTGTTCACCTGTTCGCCTCCACTCTCCAAACTTTTGGCAGCTGCTGATCTTTACACTATCTCTGTAGGGAGATGCCCTTTCTCTGATGTCGCATAGTTGGAAACAAACAGGATGTAGATTTTTTCCGGCTAACTTTTTCTACTTAATAGTATGCATTTAAGTTTCCACCAGATCTTTGTGTGGCTTGAGAGTTAATTTCTTTTTAGTGCTGAATAATATTCTGTTGTCAGGATGTACCAGAGTTTATTCATTCACCAACTGAAAGACATCTTGGTTGCTTCCAAGTTTTGGCAATTATGAATAAAGCTTCTATAAATAGCCACGTGCAGGTTTTTTATGTGAACATAAGTTTTCAGCTCAATTGGGTAGATACCTAGGAGCTTGAATGTTGGATCTTATGTTGAGAAAGACTATGCTTACCTTTGTAAGAGACAGCTTCCAAAGTGGCTGCACCATTTCACGTTCCCACCAGAAATAAATGAAAATTCCTGTTGCTCTATAGCCTCACCAGCATTTGGGCTTATCAGTTTTTGGACTTTAATCATTCTAGTAAGTATGTGAGTGGAATCCTCTTGCTACTTTAATTTGCAGTTCCCTAGTGACGTATGGTGTCAAGTGTACTTTCGTGTTCATGTGCACTATGTCTATATCTTTTGGAGGGAAGTTTCCAGGTCTTTTGTCCATTGTTAACTGGGTTGTTTATCATCTTATGCTGAGTTTTATAAACACTTTTCATATTTTGATTACAAGTCCTTTATCAAGTATGTGTTTTCCAAATATTTTCTTCCAGAACAGCTTTTGCAGCACTGGGAAGAGTACTTTCTTCTTAAAAAGACATCAAGCTACATACATAGGTCAATGAAGTGCAATTAGCTACCCTACCAACTGGGGCTAAGAGCTTTAAAAATGTGGAGGGTACATTAATGCCTGAAAACATATAACCTACCTTACTGCTTTTTATTGTAGTAAAGCAATTATTTTTTAGAGTCTTTTCTGGAAATACGCATTTTATGGTTAAGTTGACTTGAGCTCCGCCTAAGAGTTGGTTGGATTTTACATCTTAAAGGTCCTTAATGTTAAAAGGATAAAGCTGAATATACACTTAAATTCCAAATGGAAACTTGATATTCACTGTTTAAAGGCCAAAGACTCTTTCTCCTAATGATATTCTAAATAAAGAATTGTATGGTGCAAATCCTTGTTATCACTTTAAGGTGTTGCCTGTCTCACAGCCAGTGGTGTGTCATGCTTGAAACGGCTTCGGCTTCTTACCTTGTGTGGGGAGATGGGGGCTCCGCAGTGGCTCACGTCTCAGGTTGGATCATATACTGCAGCATCTGGGTGATAGAGCTTCTAAGACCTATGCTCAGTTCTGCTACCTCTAATGCTTTAGTGAGGATTCCTCCTTCTCTTACTCAAGGAAAACTTTATATATGTAGAATGTTCTTGCTGAGAAAGTGAATGATGCTTGAATTTTTTTCTTTTAGTTATAGAAGATTGTAACATTTTTTGAGTGAAGAAAACCGGACTAGTTAATTTTTTAAACTTTTGTCTAGACCAGTCAGCATTTGCCATTTTTTTTTTTTTAGTTATCCCACCATAAACCTGCTCAGGAGGTGATTAATTTTGATAAAATTTGGCAAATAGTTACCCAAATAAAAGTTGATGTTTGCTTTGAGGAAAAACATGACATCTTTGAAAAGTGAGTCACATCTCAGGAAGAAATAAATTTGAGGAAAGAATATCATAAAGGCAAGAAAGTATTTTCCTGGAAGGGTTAGAAAGGGTACTTAGTATATGCCTTGAAATTAGGGACTTTATGAAATGAAGAAATCAATTTTAATGACTACAACTTGATGTTTATAAAAGTCTTTAAATCACAGAGTTGAGGGCTATACTCTGTTGAAGTCTAAGCAGCTAGTCCTATTATATATTAATGATTTTTATTATAGGAAGAAATATAATTTAGTAATTTTCCAAGCATGAAGTATTAATCAGGACAAGCTAGCTGCTGTAATAAACAATTCTTGTCTTAATGGCTTAACACAGTAAAAATTTACTTCTTGCTTATGTCATGGTGTCCTGTGGGCTAGAGGGAGGGTGAGGTGGGCTCTACTTCCTATAGTGATTAAGGCCATGGCTTATTCAGTTAAAGAGTCCCCATCCCCAGGCCTTTGGAATTCTTTTCTGGAAATTTTACATTTAGTTTTCAGTGAGGGAGGAGAAGGTGAGGGTTTTTTATGGGTCAGGCTTGGACATGGTAAACATCTTTTCTGACCCACGCCCTGTTGGCTGGTCACGTAGCCCCACCTAATCAGTGAGAGAGGCTGGGAAAGGCAGTGCCACCATATGCCCAGGAGGAAATAAACTGGGATTTAATTACTCAAAAGTAGCCTCTGCTACTTATAACTACATCACAGAACAAAACAAAACCCAAAACACTGTGTGAAGAAAAATGTAAGAAACTATGAGAAACTTCAAAATCAAATGAAATTTATAATTACATTGATCATTTAGCTTCTTTTTATACTTTTAGGAAGAACTGACTTTATGAACTTATTCTTGTGTTTCTAGAAGTCACAAACCCAAACCTAAATCTTTCTCTTGAATAAATGGTCATTAGTAAATGAAGGAATGAGTAGAAAGAATGACACTTGCATTTGACAGTGTTCATGAACAGTAGAAAAAATTTACTTCATCCTCCAGGAATAAAGATATAAACAATGTTTTATTATTTGTTTTATATTAACATCATTTCAACTTAGTATTGCTTTGTAACAAATAGCCCCCAAACTTAGTGGCTTTAAAGAGTGACAGTTGTGTCATTGTTGTCTCACAATTCAGAAATGGGTAGTGGCTCAGCTGAGGGTTCTGGTTCTAGATTGTCTGTCATGTGATGCCATCAGATGGTGGCTGGATCTGTAATATTAGGATGCCGAAGAAGATGGGAGTGGAGAAAGTCCACATGGAGAGATGCTCTTCCTGTAAGCTTAGTTATCTTACCACATGGCCTCTCTGCATGGTCCAGTTTGGACTTCCTGTCAAATGGTGGTCTTAAGGCACCCAGGCTGCTTCCACAGATGCTGAAGTCTTCAAAAGTTATCTTTCTGCCTCAAAGTCCTCTTAGCTAGGTTAGTATATATATACACCTACATACCAGGGCCTGGCAAAAATAACACCCCTTCTTTAAATTACAAAATCTTTTATTACAAAATCATAACCATGTATTTCTATAACATAACAATATCACACTTAAGCAAACCATATGGCATTTTAGGCAAAATGTTCAAATTAAAATGACAAAATATTACACCCATGTTATTACCCTACCAACCACACTCAAGCAGGTGTTACTTCCACTAGACCCTATAAATATAAATCTATAAATCTATAAATATGTGTATATATATATAATTTTCTGTGTTGCTTCCAGTGACAATGTTACTAAACTTTCCACCTCTATGTAACAAGGTTCCCCTTTCCCCAGCTTCTAGTAACATTTCTTTACTTTCCTTGAAGCACTCACTCTCAGTCTCTTCAAGAGCCGTTAGGCTTCTGCTAACGCTCTCCCTGAGGCCCTGTGTGCTTTTGCTCACAGCCTCCTTCCAGCTCTTCCACCTTCCACTCACTTCCTAGACCCAAAGCCAATGTCACATGGTCTAGCTTTTTCTAACAGCATCACCTTACTCCAGGCAGTAATATCTGTTTCATTTATATATTTCTGCATAACAAAGTACCACAAAAGTTATTGGCTTAAAAGCACAACAATTCCTGTATTAACTCACACAGTTTCTATAGATCAGGACTTTGGGAATGTCTCAGATGGCCAATCGGGGATCAGAACCTCCTGCACTTGTAGTCAAACTACAGCGGAGCTAGGACCACAGTTGGCAAGCTCAATGGGTTATTCTGAGAATTAAATGAGATGCTCATAAAGTGCTTAGTGCTGTGTTTGTAATGCCATTAGTGTTCAAAATACACTAGCTCTCATTTATTTTTGTGTTCTTCATGAAACCTAACTAGTGTTTTGCATGCAATTTTCTTTCATGTTGATTTTTAAAATAAAATAAGAAAGAAGTGGAGTTTTAGGAATCATATTTATCATTTCATTGTGAATTTCCAAGAATATTTTGGATTGAATTTATTGATCAGAAGTGAGAAAAAAATTAGCTAATTAAAGATGGTACCAAATGCTACAGGCAGAGATGAAGATAAATGCATTTCTCTTACCTAGGCCTTTATCTCCTTCTCTGTAAACCTAACCTCTATTTCTAACAAAGTTATCTCGCTCTGGTGTTTCACCAGGAAGTTCATGTGTCAGAACTAACTCATCCCACAGATTAGAATATCCAATTCTCATTATTTTTAGTTCTGCCTCTGTTCAGGTCCTCCTCTGAAAAAGAAAATAGAATTTACCGTGGATTTTCAAGATTGGCCCTTCCTATGTTTGGTGATACTGTTTTTTCATTATCTTAGAGGAATGGCATTCTACTGGATCTACCCAGATCAAATTGTCCATTTTAAGAACAATCAGGGGGAACTGAAAGATTTGAAAAGTGGAGGCAAGATGCCCCCTAAGTGGTGTCCCATGGTGCTGGGTGGTTCCTATTCACCCTGCCTTCTGTTTATTGGATTTTGAAATGGTGGAAGAGAGAGGAAAGAGACAGAGATGCAAGATTTGTAATTGAAAAGCATAACAATGAACTTGAACTAGTGTTTACTTTTGGCATATGCTTGAAGGAAGAGAAAGAACAAAAACACTCTTAAAAATGCCACACACTTTAAAACCTGACATCTGACTAACCTATGGATTGCTATTATTGGGGATCAGCCCAAATTGACACCTTGAAAACATTCTAGGGTCAAGAAACTTCCAAAAACATTTCTTAAAGTAATTCTCTTGGCACCTCATACTCTTTTCAGAAAAGAAAATTTGCTCAGAGCAGCTTTTTTTGATTTGAAAGTCAGTTCTTGAATATGAAAGCAGCTGCAGGCCTTGGGAGGCAGTTTTTCTTCTGGCTGGATTTTCAGCTTGTGTTTTAATGTCCTGCTACACTGAAAAGGTGTAGGAGAAAGTCACAGATGCAACATTCAAGAATGGTTTCCAGCTAGTGGAGAATAAATAGACTTCAGGAGGGTGGGAGAATTCAGAAAGCCTCAGTGTTCACCATATTGGTTTCTGTTCAGAAAACCACCATGCCCAAGTCATGCTTCTGGAATTCTGCTGCCCTCTTAATTTTCCTTATATTGAGTGGACATTTCTATAAAGAGTAAAATGAGCTGGAAAAGTGTGTGCCATTTCAGAAATAAGTCAGGTTTGGATCTGGATGTAAAAGGAGTAAATGAGGGGTTGCACTTCATAAAAAGTAACACCCCCCCTTTGTAATCCATTTAGAAAAATGTAGCCTGAAAATTGACAATACTGAAACAACTGGAATAGTTGGTGATAAGTATTAGTCCCCACCATTTACAAAATGGAAAAAAAAGTTAATTCTCTCTTTTTAGTAAATGCAAGAATTTACTTATAACAATTGTCAGGATTTAGAATTTGCATCTATTAGTAATGTTTAGAAAGCTTCATAAGATATACGGAGATATTTTTCTAACTGATAAATTTGGAATACTAGGGGATTGAGAATTTGCATTTGGTTTTCAAAATCGTATTTGTATATAATTTGATGTGAAATTAACTAGATCTTGAAGCTATTTTCTTCATCTTCTTTGTCTTCCTTTTTTTTGTAATGGCTTATCCCCCTGGTCTGTTGTTAAGTGGATTCGTGTCTTCAACGGACAGAGTCCCGTATTTTAGGGGTCAGACTTCTATTGTATTCTCAGGCTATCCATCAAAAATACTGAGTGCTGAAAAATTCTGAGATTATATGGGGTACCTTCAAATGGGTCCCAAGGATTATGAAAAGTTCTAGAACTTTGAATTCTCAACTATGAATCTGGAAGATGTGGCTACACATGTATGTATGTTCGGGTGTGCGGCTGCCGTTCCCTGTTTCAGTATTCCCATGGTGGACCACAGAATGAAATATGAGGAAGGGGTTTCTATTTGAGGGGAAAACTTTTGAAAACTTATGAAAAACGTATAAAGTTAATAATGCTGCTTATGGTGATCTGGGTCCTGCTTGGATTGTGGGAAGGCTTGGACTTTGGTCTTAGGCTTCCTCTTAATTGTACCAAGGTGTTCCACTTTATGGCTTAAATCATGTCCTATCGTGTATAATTCCTTACTTTTTATACACCTCTTGGCAAGAACATAGTTTATTTTAAGAGTTACTGGTTTGTAAGTGCAAGCTTAGTAGTTTTATAGGCTTTCTTTTTTGGGGAGTGGGGGTATAATCCATGAAAAAGGTGTAAATTTTTGGTCTTTTTGATCTGCTAAGCCCCTTCTCCATGAATCAATGGCAAACAGTAATAGGAACACGAACCACTAACTAACAAGAATTTTCTCAGCCATTGGAATGTCGGAAAAGTTAGCCAAATGAGGCTGACTTGCAGTGCAGAGCAGTGTGCAACATACTAGGCAATTTCTGGGTGATTCTGGCTTATGTAGCACTACTTCAGAGTCATAATCTATGTAAGATCTGTGCTAATGCTCCTTTTTAAGTTTTAGGTTAAAATTAGAAAGCTACAAAGTCATGTTATAAACATTTAGTGACATTCAAGGTTGCTCATCAAAACTGATGGAAAAGGTTAAAATTGAAAATCGTCAAAATAGTTGACAGTTTCTTCCCAGGGCCTTCAGGTTGTGCCACCAGAAAACACCTGCACAGAGAACTCCACATTCCAGTGTGATATTTTCCCTCCTCCTTTAGCATTCATTTTGGAGCTGGCCCAATAAACAGTAACCCTGTCAGTCAGTGACAAAGCTAATTTTCCTTATTACTTTGAAGGTTACAGGGAAAGAAACAATTTCTGAGGTGGGACAAAGTGGCTGGTGTGTGCCCACGTTTTCGTGTGTAGCTGCAGGTTTCAATAGGCCCCGTAAGTATTTGATGTAAAGATGGCAGCCCTCCTGTTGCAGCACAAAGCTAATGCTCCTTACTCGTGTTCAGAGGATAAAAGTTGGATTTTCAAAGCACCCTTGGGGGTGTACAGGTAAAAAATGTGTTCGCCTCTCCTTCTAAGGCTGAAGCAGAGTCAGGGCTGGCATAAGTGAATTTGAAGACTGTTTGGCTTTAAATCCATGGTCTCTCTTGGTTTTCTAAACTGCCCTCTTCTCCACCACTCCCATCTCTAAATCACCTGCTTTGAGGTTAATCCTGATGAAAGGATCCCCTCCTACTCCAGAAATATGGAACTTTCATTATGCATATTTTGTTATGTATCCTCAGAAATCTGGACCTTCTCATGCAGTGTCTGTAATACCAGAAAATAAAAAATACTGTGCTTTGCACAGTGTGTGCATTCTGTCAATCAAACCCAAATAACCACCTCAATAACCCGTAATTATCACTGACAGTATAGTTCACACCTAACATGTAATCATCACAGACACTGGTTTCATAATTAACCCCCTGACTACCCTGGGTGAGAAGTACAACAATGGAGAAGCTTGTGTCATGTAGACCACTTGCCAATGCTTCAGGCAAGTTGATCCACCCTTCCTTGGCCCAGAGAGGAAGATGCTGGCTCCTCGAATCCCCCACTAATAAAACATGCATCTGCAAGTGTTCACATAGGTCATGACTATTTCAGTGCCTAAAGAATAGTCATCTCTGGCGATTCTTTGAGGAGAGAGCATTCCCGCAATAAAAAGTGAATGCAGCAAATCACAGGATGTATGGCCAGTTTGGAAGTGAGGAGAAGAGCATCAAAGTTGTACATTCTTAGTACCTTAAGAGTGACAAGTTAATTTTAAATGTGTAGACATCATCTTAGATGAAGGAGGCCAAGAGCTTTCCCCAGAAACTCCTGTCACTTCTAATGGCAGCTATACTCAGGTTGGAGTCATTTTGCCCTGGTGTGCGTCAGCATGGGGAGCACTGGGCTGACAAGGCAGCTGTGGACAAAAGCTGTGGAGATGAGTGGTCGGTTGTGCCAGACCCAGGGGCTGGAATCTCTGACACTGTTGCTCAAGGCTTCTTGCAACTGGGAACACATTCCGGCAGAACAGGGTTCTAGGTTTTCCCTAGGGCCCTTCTAAGTCCATCCTTCTCCTCCTGGGCTGCTCTGTCCTCTAAATACAAATGGAATTCTTTACCTTCTCTCTCTTGCTCTCATTAATCTACCCTCTCATTCAAGGTATATTTGCTTAGCTACCAACTAGACCTGTGCTAGGCAGTAGGGACACAAAGATGGCAGGGCACAGCCTCTGCCCTCAAGTAGTTCATGCAGGGAGGGATTATGTAAACCAATAATGTCAACACACAATAAAAAAGGCTATAGAGGAGACATAACATTGATGACTGTGGAGCCACAGCTGGGACGTGATAACTTTTCCTGGCAGAGTTGTGAGGCAGGGGTAGCTTGGGGAAAGAGTTAATGTTTGAGATGGGTCATGAAGCAGAAATGTACCTGGCCAAGAAGAAGGAACACTAAGGTGCTCATTTGATAAAGTTTAGATTTTATGTGTAGGCAACACAAATCCATTTCAAGCAGGGAAGAGAGGTGGTTAGACTCTCAGGAAGATAACTCTAGCAGTAGGGTGCTTCTGGTGGGACTCTCAAACAAAGAGACAACGAGGAGGATCCAGCTGTCTGGCAGGCAAAAGTGAGGGCCAGGAATAAGGTAACAGTTCTATACGTACATGGGAGGGTGAATAACAGGTTTCTTAGAGGTGGAGTTGACCAGTGTCCAAGATGGATGGGGTAGGGACGCCATGGCTTTTAATTCATGTGTCTGGGTAGATGTTGTACTTATTCTTTCATTCAACAAATACTTCTTAAGCACTTGACATGTATAACACATAAAGATAATCCAGATAAAATTACTCCCCTCAAGGCCAGAAGTTCTTAAGAGTCATCTGGGAGATTTAAAAAATCCCAATGCCCAGGCTGCACCTCAGACCAATTAAGTTAGATTCTCAGGGGAGGGGGCTGTGTGTGCAGGGAATGGATCCAGCATTGGTAGTTTTAAAAGTTCCCCAGGTGATTCCAAAGTGTAGCCAGGGCTCCAAGAAATCACAAGCTGGTTTCTCAATGTAGCGTTGCAAAAACAGTGTGATAAGAACTCTACCAGAAACTGGGATGTGGTCCCTGGCAGCAGAGAGAAGGGCCGGTTTAGCTTTGCTCTCCAGTCAGGATGGCCAGCTGAGAGGAGACACTGCCTCGGCTGAGGTTGGGAGAACGGGAAATTGTGTCTGGGAGTGTGCGTCCAGGATTGACGTTGGGGTGGGCCTTCTACTCCAGGGAGCAGCTCCTGCAAAGGAGTGTGCTAATGCAGAGATGAGTCGAGGAGGGGCAGGGTGAGGGAAAATGAGGGAAACAACACATTCTAGTTTTGGAGGAATATGGGCCCATGGGACATCCAGGTAGAAGTGTCAGCCTCAGTTGTATACATGAATATGGACTTTAGAAGAAGTGAGTTCTGATGATATGGATTTAGGACTCTCAGGCATTGCTGAGGCCCTGGGAGTGTGTGAGATAACTCAGGAGCGTCGTGGGGAGTGTGTGCAGCCTCACAAGAAGAACTGTGCTAAGGAGAAGGAGCAGGGAGGAGGGGCCTTCACCTTTGAAGACAGTTTCCATTCTGCAGCCTTGTTCCTGTGAGTAAGTCTGGTCATTGCCAGACATTAGCAGTTACATAAATTTCAAGTTCTCAATATCCTTGTTAATGGGGAAATCACCAGCAAAAGTCACTGACTTATTATTACTATCATTTCCATTATGAAAAGAACACCATTTGTTCAGACAAAGTTTCACCATTTTACAAGACACAGAGGGTGTATACCTTCCTTGCCTTCAGGGGCTCATAAATGTCAAGCATAAGATATACATATGTTTCTTAACCGCCAATTGAGGAAGTGGAAGCCATTTAGATATAAAATATCTTTTTCTCAAGTCTTTGTCTTCATTTTCAGTCTTTCTTTACACAGGTTAGGAAGTCTTTAGTTATTGTTTACAGAAATGAATTTGAAAGAGTAAATGGAGGAGAAGAAAGAATGGAGTTAAGAAGGACAGTGGTTTTTTTTGGTATAGGAGGTGCTCTTTTGATTAATGTAACAGCTACTTATTAAACATTGACTATTTGGTCACCAGAGAATACATTCCTTGGTGGCAGGGAAGAAATTTATGGTCCTTACTGAGTCCCTGGGCCAGTGTCTGGCACAGAGTTTGTGCTCCAATAAGTGAACTCTCTCTCTCTCTCTCTCTCTCTCTCTCTCTCTCTCTCTCTCTCTCTCTCACACACACACACACACACACACACACACACACCACAAACTGGCCTGGTTGCTACTTGGACCAGAGAGGGAAAGTCAAATCCAATACAGACCTTGCTCTCAAGCATTTACAGTTTAATGAGGATGAGGGAATTTGGAGTCCCCAGACTGTTATAATACAGATTGGAACATAATGAAATCCTTGGGGTTGATATAAACTCGCTTAGGGGGATTCGGAGAAGACAAGTGTATATTTGATTGGTGAACTTAGGGGAAAAATCAATAAATACATGATGGAGGAGGAAGCATTTAAGATGTTCCTTAAAGATGAATAAGACTTAGACAAGTAGAAATGCATCAGGAGAGAATATGTTGTGTAAAGGCAAACTGCAGTATATTCAGAAAAAAGCAGATGAAAAACGTTGTGGGATTTAGGCTGGAGAGTTAGGTTAAAGGTCATTGGTCATGAAAATAGTCACCTGCTTTCCCTGAACACCTGCTCCCCCATGGCTTGGGCAGGCAAGCAGCCCTCTGCTCCTCTTGGTCCTACATCGGTTACAAGCATGTCCCGTAGAGACGAATCATACCTCGGAAGGTGCAGAGAGGTAAAGGCATGTCCCAGAAAGATGAGTCCTCCAACTCCAGCTGGGGCAAAGAAGAAAAGAGGGAACTTGCATGGTAGTCCCTTCAACCCTCCCTCCAAAGTACCTTTCCCCTCCCTGTCTGTCCCGTGAGCCCTGAGGAAAGGGGAGA
Organism: Trachops cirrhosus; assembly: GCA_028533065.1. NCBI lineage: Eukaryota > Metazoa > Chordata > Mammalia > Chiroptera > Phyllostomidae > Trachops > Trachops cirrhosus. Next base: position 133,566,809 of record CM052541.1, on the reverse strand, counting down.
GGGGCACCCATCTGGGTTGGGACGGAGGATGGAAGGGTGAAGGCTGTGGGCTAATGTGAATGTATCACTTTAATATTGTGATTACCTCATTTAGTTTTGTGTCTTCCCACACAGTCTAACATATAAAATAGTTTCAATAAGTATTTGTTGAATGAATATGTTAATAAAGTTCGATACATTTTTATGTTTTACTTTCGGAGTCCCCTTATAATGTGATTAAGTTAAAGAGGGCTTCTGTTAGACAGATACGGGATTCGTTTCTGAGAAGTAAAAATGCTGAAAAATTTGACCAGGGTGCTTTATGATGCTTGTGCATCCATGGGAATGAGGCAGACAGCATTCTGGGTTCGGCGTTCTTTTTAGTTATCCTGAAAATCATATCAGGTGATGATAAATCTACTGTGGTCCACCTAAAAGCTTTAATTACATTTTAAAAAATTGTTATCATTTGCAGAACATTTTTCCAAGCTGACTTTACCTTAAAAAATAAAGTTTCCATTAGTAAACATGAGGATTTTAAAATTTTCAATGTTTTATCATTAGTAGCTATAACTTCTCTTACATATTATCAAGTATGAATTTTAGTAATAGTACTTTAATTATTTTAAATTTCTTGAAACTCAGGCATTTAGATAGATAATTAGCACTTTCATTAATTATGTTAAGCCTCATTCATTCAGAGTCTATTCACTGTAAGCCAAATGGTGTAAAATATGAGAGTTTAAGAAATGTATGTATTAAGTATATTGCTATCCTAAATATGGCCAGACATAGTCTGCTTAAATAGGATGACAAGCAAAGTGATTTTGAGATGGTTGGGCACTTTAAATACTGACACTAAGAGCAGTAACAAAAGTTCTTTCTTTTGTTAGAGCAGCTCTAGGCTGCTTAGTAAGAGGCTTTGCACCTTGGGGGGCAGTGTGCCCTTCAGCTGTGCGGATGGTGGGGATGGAGTGGTTGGGAGGCCTACTTCATGGTCCTCGGCCTTGACCTTCCCAGGTCTCCCAGATCAGGCCCCTGGAGGGATGGCACAGGCTGGAGCTGGAAGCTTGGGAGAGTTGCTTCCAAAGCAGCCCTGTAGTCACAGGTGGCCAAAACAGAAAGATTTCTGCAAGGAAGAAGGGAGCTGAGACCTGTCTCCTCCTTCCCGGGGACACCCTCTCATCATAAGGGAGCTGGTGAGTAAGATTTGGCCTGGCCTGAGCAGGATTGCTAATCCGCACTCTGATACAGAGTTTGTTTTCCTTTCATCCTTGTTCTATGGAATAAGGTTTTATTTCTTAAAAGCTTATAATGATTTTGAAGTCAGGTTGACCTCCCCAACTGTCCCTAAACAATAGCCCTTGTTAAAATTTAATAAATTAGATGAATTATTTATTCCCATCACCAAAGAAAAGAAGTACTCACAACTTTAGCTGAATTCTTCCTTCTGTTCTTCTGGCATTGTCTGTAGAGACTTTTGAACTCATCTTTCCAAAATTACCCTAGAATCAGAGGTAGAGACCCCCATAAGGGAGGGGGAGGCCCCACATCTGGTGAGGAGCCCTGTGAACAGACTGGAATCCTGTCTCCAGGATGTGAGCTGTGAGAATCTGCTCACACGAATTGCTTTGGGGCACAAGGCAGTTTTCAGATCTTACATTTCTGTTAATGCTATTCTAAGATATGGATTTATTGGCAAATGTTTTTATTGGATTCTCCCGAGAGCCATCTGATAATTTAAAAAGTAACCAATATTTCTGTGGCTATAAAACAAGTGTCAGAATGTTTATCAGTTTATTTTCTTGGTGTTTTTTCTCTTCTCTTTCCTAGACCCAAATGGAACTCAGTCTCATAATCAAGTATTTGTTATTAAATATAAAAAGATTGCCAGAAAAACATATGTCTTGAAAATGTCTCCCAAATCTGACCAAAATCAATTAAGTAATATAGATGACAAATGGACTCTTAACTTGCATTTGTAACTGTAAAGGATGCAGTACATCATTCCCAGAAGAAAGGTCTTGACTCTAATTTTATATGGATGAGGCCACTGAGATTTGGGGCGATGAACTGACTTGCCTAAGGTGACTAGAGATATAGCTGTTGAATTTCCTTTTGTGTTTCTTTTCTGCTTCTCATTTTTCACCTATGAATATTCTCCTGTCTTATGATTCACAATTATTTCTGGTTCCCTTCCTTCCTCCCACATGCCCCGGGGGATTTCCCTGTCCTTACCTCTAAATCTGAGCCCTTAGGAATTCCTCTCATCCATGTGGAGGTCATTGCATCCCAATATGCTATTCTGCTGCTTTCTTTAGTTCCCTTTTGTATCAAGAAGACTCAAAGGCATTTTATAAAATCTTTCAAATTTGGTTACATTGATGATCATTGAGATTACCAGCTCTCTTCATTGCTATCTTGAACTGTTTCTCCACTGATGAGAAAAATCTTCCACTCACTTCTGTTTGTCATTTATGGCAACAGCAGACACTTTTTGAGGAGAAATATGACTTTCTGCTTTTAGGTTGGGACTAATGAGCCCTTCCTTAGACCTTGCCTCCTGAGTTTCCTGATGCATTTTCCCCCTTCTGGATAATATTTCAAGTGTTCTGGGTTTTTTGTTGTTGTTGCCTTGTGAGAGGACAGCCTAAGTGTTCGTGAGACTGGCCTGTTTGGGCCACAGTGCATATTTCAGTGACGACTCCCAGTGTCTAGTTTCTTTCCATTGGCCTAAAACAACATAGATCTTCATTTTGGGGTTAGAACTTCTCTCTGGGATTGTGGCACATTTCTGAGCCATGTAATTCATGTTTACTAAAAGAGAAATTCTCCTCCCCCGGGGGGAGGCTCTGGACTGTATCTCCATTAGTCAACACTTGCTGGTTTTAATCATGACGTCTCTGCCATGAGGTTTCTGTGGGTGTCCTGGAGAGATGCTGAAAATCTCCCCAGGTGCCCACTCTACTCTGACTTTGCTTCTGAGAGCTTCATAGCCCCTCAGCCACAAGGACTGCTTCAGGGACGGGCTGTGATGAAAAGACAGTCAATGAGATGCAATGAGACCTTTCCTGGAGCTCCTGGGAAACACACAGGTGCTGTCCTCTTGGAGTCGTGAGGAGAGGAGGCCCCCCTGCTGGGGGCCTCCGGCATCCATCTGGAGCCAAATGTGGAGCAGAGCCACGGAAAGAGCACTGAGGGAATGAGAAATTGGTCCCCGATGACATCACTGGAGCCTTGAGTCGAGCTATGTGAAGATGGTCTTCTCTGTTACACCAGCCAATAAATGATCTTTTCTTAAAGTGGTTTGAATGGGATGTTTGGTCACTTGCAGCCAGAGCTCCGCTGTCTGATCAACTCAGTACTGTAGTCAGGAAATGGTGTGTGTGTGTGTGTGTGTGTGTGTGTGTGTCTTTTTCTTTCTATTTTTCAGACATAGAAAAAAAGGGTGAGGGGCTCACCTATTCAAGAAATGCTCGTTGGCAGATTAAAGTTTTCTTTAAAATGACAAAATAGAATTAGTAAATTTTATAGAAGTTCTGTGAGAAAATAGGAAATAATAGAAAATAAAGACTTCTGGGTACAAAGATCAGTCAGGACCACAGCAAGAGGTCAGCTTTCACATATTTGTATCATTTAATTACTCTCACCCACAGGCTATTTCAGGTCATTTCCTATCTCAGCTATTAAATCATTTGGCACAAAATACAGTTTGGTGTGTTAAATGAACTTTGTTTTCAAATGTGGTTAGTTCTTTGACCTTGGGCAAGTTTCTTCACCTCAATATTTTAGGGACATTGTTGTAGAACTGTGTATGTGAAGTGCCAAGATTAGGACCTGGAATAAAGTAGGCGTCAAAAAGAAGAGTAGCTGCTACTTATTATCACTACTCTGCCTCTGGCCGCTTGCTAGAAACCTGAGTATCCCTCCACATGTTCCTGTTTTCACTCGTCCTACTCAGCGAGCTGCCTCTGGCCTGCCTTCTTCCTCGGTCCTTGGTCTCTCCCGATTGCATGGAATTTTAGTTACCTTTCATGTTGATTGTAACTACTCACAAAGTGGCCACTCCTGGAATTCTGTATTTCTCTTCACCTATTATCTCTGAGCTCCTGATTTTTATTACAAACAAGGAAGAACATTAAATAGAGTTACTTAGGGCAGAACTCAGGGATGAAACAACAGAAAGCGAGGGATTGCAACTCTGCTCTGGGCAAACAGGTATGTCCATAATCCTCAAGTTTTATTTTGCTGGGAAGTACTAAAAAATCTAAAATTGTGCAATAGTTCAGCAATATTACTTTATTATAAGTTACCCTAAGAATGGCAAACAAAAGGTTGGGATATCTCCCAACCTCCCGTCAATGGCAGCCTTGTTTCACTGAAGCCCGAGCTGGACTTCAGGGTCCTTCCCACCCCAGCGCACGCAGCAGGCGCCACTGATGCAATGTTAGTGTCTGAGCTGAAAACTCCCCCCCTCATGCTTAGGTTTCTGCATTCTGAGATTTTATGAAGCAACTTACATATTTTAAGTATTTAAAGTTTTTCTTATAAGTCTCTCCAAAATTTGGATTTTAATAGAAGGAGAGATGACTTGTGCAGCCCTGGAACAGGAAGGATCCTGTCCCATGATTCAGTTTCTTCTTTAGTGGAAAGGAATTATGTTTTGGGAATTGCTTTCTATTTTAGGCCAACAGATGAGAACAACAGAAACAAATCAACCACATAAAATAAGTAAACAAAAAAAGAATGTAAACCTAAAAAAGCAATAGAGGCAGATAAGAAGCTGAGAGAAGACAAGCAGGGAAGAGATGACATAACCCCAAATCCTCGATTCAGTTTGGATTGATCAGTAAACATGTTTGGGGGCACCTGCTAAGTGAAGCACTGAGTGCAGAAATGAGTAAGAATAGTTCTTGCCTCTGGTGAGCTCACAGTCTGGTTGGGAAGACAAAACAAAGATCACAATTACCAGGCACTATGGTGAAGCTATCGTGTGTAGGAGCTGAGTGAGGTTGTAGGATTGAGGTCCGAGTTGGCCTGATGACACCAAGTCACGGGGCCCCTGCTGACGCTGCCTCACCTTTCTCCTTTCAAAGCCCAAAGACTGGGTGGTAACAAATAAGGGAGTTGTCACTCCACTTGCTCTTGTATTGTGTGAAGCTCTAGCGTTCCAGACAGGTCTGAGGAACCAACTGTGATGAAAAGTAAAAAAACATAGGCTCTGGAACCAGATGGTTCTGGCTTTGAATCCCAACCTGTTGCTTACTTGTTGTGTGACCTTGGAAAGGTTAAAAGCCACTCTCAGCTCCTGACTTAGTGAGCTGCTGTGGCAGTTTAAATGGAGAATGTCTCTGAAGTACCTGTGGCACGAGATGATAAGCAAATACAATTTTACGATTATTGATTAATTTGTGTGGTTATTATCAGGTCAATAACATTGAATACTGCTTCAACATTTGTGTTTTATTTGTCTGCTTCCAACTAGAAGTTTGTTTCAAATCCTAAAGCAGAAGAGGGCCCTGACTTGAGATAAAGGGACAAAGGGTGAGGACTTTGGTGATGCTGGGGGTGGATTTCTGGACTTGGTGTTCAGGGTGGGAAGATAAAAGATGAGCGATAAAGATCCTCGTTGAGGGAGGAGAACAGAGTTGAGGACAGCAGAGGTCCAGAGAAGACTGACCTCTGCGTGGGGTTAAGGGATGGAGGAAATTGCCATGGAGAAAAGTATGGCCCCTAAGTGTTCTCCAGAGGACCAGAGAAAACTATCTGAGGGTTTGGGAACAGTTTTGTTGATGTGTTGACAGCAAAGGTTAGAGTGGCATTTCCTTTTGAAAATCCCAAGTGGGTAGAAAATGAGTTCTTGCCGAATATTTTAGTTTCAGTTTAACTTCTTCCTGCATAACCAGACTCGTGCATGTGTGTGTGTCTATGTGTCCTGAATTAGGGAAATCTGACAGGACAGAAGAAATGATGCAGCGGGGAGCAGAAACCACAAGAACAGTTTATTTACGTGCCAGTGATAGAGTTAGAGGGAAGAGCAAGTGTGGCAGAGGTGGCTATACGGCAGTCGGTGTTCTCACAATGTGGCACCATCTCCCTCCTGGTGACAGCAGTTTGGGGTTGGGTGAAAAAAACCTAACAAATACCATATGATCTCACCTTTAACAGGAACCTAAACAACAAAACAAAGAAACAAGTAAATTATAACAAAGGACACTGAAATGGAGGATGGGATGTCAGTGACCAGAGGGGAGAGGGGAGGGAATTTCAGGGGAGAAGGGAAGGGGTTACAGGAACAAATATAGAGGACACATGGACAAAACTACGGGGCTTGGAAATGGAAGGGAGGTGGGGAGGGATGGGTGGGTGGGCTGGAATGGGAATAAAAGATTGAAACTGTACGGAATAATCTAAAATAAAAAAATAAAAAAAAAACCTAACAAATAACAATAGGTGGTTCACAAAAAGCCTTCTAGAACATGAAAAATTCCAAATAAGTGATGGGAGGAAGCATCAAGCAGGGACATTTTCACTTAAACTTAAGCTGTAAAAATACCAGTTTACCAAATAAGTACATTAGGTGGAAATATAAAAATACTAGTTAATATACAATCTGTTTTAATAAGTAAATGACTGATTTTAGTATTATGATCTCCATTTTACAGGCTCAGAGGGTTTGAGTAGCTTGCTCAAAGTTGCCATCTGGTTAGTGACAAAGCTCGGACTGGAACTGGGTTTGAACCGGACCAGAGAATGAACTGTCAACCACTGAGCTTTGCCACCTTACAAGATGATTCACCAAACACACACACAAGCAACAGATTAGTAGTTGGCAGCTGAAATAAGATAAAAAATCTTTTAAAGATCATATCTATTGTGCAGAATAATGCCACACTTTCTAAAGTGTATTTTTTCACTGGGACATATGGTAAAAGGGCTCGTTTTAACTAGTCTTTCACATACAGGGTAGTATTGTTGGTACAACAGCAATAACTCCCCAAATGAGTTTCTCTGTTGCTAAGATCCATTTCAGCAACACAGGTCATAGTGACTCTTTGTGGCAGGGAAGAAGCTGAACTCTTTCTGATGGGTGACTTGACTGATGGGAATACTATTCCCAGGCGCACTCACTGGTGTAAGGTTGGATGTCCTGGCAGCAGCTATGCCTGCAAAATGAAGAGCAGTTTGCTTGTGAGAAAGGAGATTGTGCTAACCCTTGGGTGGTTTATCATTGTACAAAGTGTTAGAGGAAGCAGTGTATATTATAGGGAAGCAAGGAGAATTTGGAAAAGGGGGTTTTGTACCATCTATTAATGATCTCTTTAAAAAGTCTTAGTAGAGCAAAGTTTTCTTTAAAAGTCAGAAAACTGAAGGATAAGAGCAAATGAGCATCCCAGATACTTCTTAAATGTACTGACTGCGCAGAATGTCTCTTCAGTAAGTCTCTGAAGCAGTGGCCAGTGCAGTCAGTTCTGAGGAATGGTAGACAACTGAGGGCACATACCACTTCTGGGCCCTGACAGCCGCCCAAGACCTGGGAGGAAGATGGGATTCAGGACCTGCAGCGATGGGGTACAAGGCTGGAGCGCAGGGTGGCTGCTGTTCTCTTTGCCTCTGGACACAGCCTGGCTTTTCTGACCAGGTCAGCTGGAACTGCAGATGATGGCAGCAAGGGACCGGTTCTCAGGCTGAGACCTGAGCCCAGGGCTGAAGAGGTAAAATGCTCTAGAAGAAGTTCAACCCTTGTGTCTTCAGAGAGTTCTGGAGGATGGCTGGGGTCGGCAGGCAGACTAACTGCATGTGCTGTCTTACTGAAGCCCCCTTCCTGCCACGTCTTCTCCCCAAACTAAACCCCTAAGTGAGAGGCAAGCCACAAATATTATGGATCCTTTAAGAACCTTATGTGCCCTTTGCCCTTCCTCTACAGCAGTTCATAGAACATGTCATCAGTTTAGTGTAGATGTAGAAAAATCTTAAAGCAACCTTTTTATTGTTTGCTCTGCTTATACTTAACTTTTACATACCACATGGTGTGTGTGTGTGTATGTAGACACAAGTGAATATAAACATGTGATTGCATTTAATTCCCACAACTTTATAAAATAATAATATATAATACATATTTACATAGATAATAACTTTATAAAATAGCCCATCTCTTTTATTAAAGAGGAAACTGGGACTCAGAAAAGTTGTCTGGCAAGCCTGAAATGCTGGAGCTAATGAGATGCACAGTCTGGGTGAGAACACAGGGCTTCTGACTGAGGCCAGGGGCTTTTGACTCCCCCACAGTTTTGACTCAATGTGAAGCCCACTGACTGTCCCAGACATGGATGAGCCAGGAATTTCCTGGGATAGTTAGCCATGGGACAGTCACCCAAGTAAGAAAGGGAGGGTGCCATAGTAACACATGCAAAAAGTGTGCCCTGTACCCATGGTGTCTGATTTCACCATGCTCGACTTCATCTCCATAGGGCTTGGGTTAGGCTCCCACTGGCTGGCCTTCCCGACTGGGGAGTTCAACAACACAATAGCTGTGGTGGAAAGAGTGGGGAGTTCGCAGCTACACTGACCTGGGATTAAATCCTGGCTCTAGCACTTATGTGACACACATAAGTCTTTTGTAAACTACTTTACTTTGTGAACTTGATTTTCTATCTGTGAAGTGAGGATGGCAGTACCTCTCAGAGTTATGGTAATGTGCTTTGTATAGTGGCAGATGATTAGTGGATGCTATTATTACTGTTACCAGAGGCACAAGTGGTCCAAGAAGTGGAGGGTGGGGTTCTGCAGAGCCATTGCCTAAGGATTTCAATGACCAAATTTGGGGGTCCAGAATGGTAAGGATCTGAGTGTTTCTTCTGCCCCTCTTCACTTGTGCAGCCTCTGGCTCTCTCTGCCCACCTTTCCATTTTGCTAATTGGGTTATTGGGGAGATGAAATAGCTACGAGGCTCTGAAGAGGTTTTCCAGAGTTCCTCTGCTGCTGCAGGGCTCTAAAACTGTGTTACCCAAAATGTGCATGTCACCTGTGTGGGCTGTCCTGGGAGGATTTGAACAATGGCCTATGATATCACAGACCAGTGTCACTGCAGTAGAAACAGGATGTCCAGTCACCCCACCAGCTCTGGGGACTCACCTTGGGGAACAAGCTTCCACATGGTCCTGGTGTACTGTGGCCAGCAGACAGCAGAGGGCACCTCTCGCATGGGCTGGAAATGTAAGCAGACCCTGAGAGCTCATAGATGTGAAATAACACATCCCCTCGGTGGCTACGCTGATTGCTGCTCCCTCCACTCTCCTTATTTTAAAACACTACATTTGTTTCATCAATGGTTGTTCCTGACTCCACCGCCTCCCGTGTCTGCTGGGGACAGCCTGTTGGTCTTTCACAACTTCTGAGTGAAGAGGGAGCTTTGGACTCGGAGGGGGTGGTTCACCCGGAAAGCCTGGGGACAGCCGGCAGTAACTCCTCCAGGCCTTTGTTGAGAGAGGCCTTCCAGTCATGTGTGGATCTTTGGTTTATTAAATCTGATGAGTTCTATATTTCTGCCACATGTCACAGATCACCCACGTTGTCTGAGCCCTGCCAGAGCTGGGCTGCTGTTACCCTGAAATGAAGCCAGATTTTTTAAGTAGGTGGGGGTAATTTCAGCTTGGTGCAGTAAATCATGTGGTTCTGCCTGATTTGCTTTGCTCTGGGCTGGGAGAACTCATGATGGAACATATCTTGTAATGTGTGTGTCTGGGGACAGTGGGCAGGAGTGAGGGCTTGGAGGGAAGGAAGAGAGAATCACAATTTTCTATTGTGAATGGTTGTAGAGTAGATACTAACATAGCCTCTGGCTTTTCTTTTCCATCCTCTGCACCACCTCAGTCTTTCCCTTCTGTTTTATGCTTTTGAAACTTGGAGGTGGCTTTCTAAGACTCCAGGAAGAAATATAGGGACTCAAGTCACCCATGAAAGGTAACAGAATTTCTTGTACTCCTGCACACTTCCCTGTCACAGAAGGAAACCCTGGGGACTTAGAATACCAAAAAATAGGCCCTTTAAGATGGTTTTTTGTTTACTCCCACAGTTAAGTGGGGTTAGTTTTCCCAGGAAGATGAGCATGGGGCTGTGTAGGTAAGAAAATAAGGTTAAATCTTATCTTTCTCTTCACTAAATCATCTGGACTTTAGAAGCAGGGGACTAGTATATACAGCATATTTAGTCCTCCCTGCACTTCACGAGAGACTACAGGGAGGACTTAAGTTGAAAATCTGTCAAATCCTGACTCAGCTCAGTTCCCAATCTCTTGAGGATTCACTTTGTTAATCTGAGAAAATGGAAATAAAATTCACCTCGCAAGATTCTCATGAGTTTAGGTGAGAAAATATGGGTGAGTCCCACCGTGACATCAGGGAACTCAATAAGCACTTTTACTTTCAACACAGTTCTGAGGGCAGATTCAGGCCGCTGTCAGGAATCTAGATCCATTTGTGTTCTTGACTTTTCTTTGAAAGGGCAGGACTGAGCATTCAGACCCAACAGCGTGACTTTCTATAGAAAAGCCTACATGTCTAAGAAGAATTTTGTGGAGCAACTAGGAAGCACATTTGGAAGACACTCTGCATTTATAAATGTGTGCTTCATTTATTTCCAAAACAAATAGATTTAAGTAAGCTCAAGACTATATTCCTTATTCAGGATTGTTGTGCATATAGTTTTGGAACTTTACAAATAAAGTTTTAAAAAAATTCAGTGAGATCCCAAAAGTATCAGAAAAGTTCCTAAGTGAATAAAATACTCCCCTCACCCAGTTCAGAGAATTCTAAGATATATATTTTATAAAAATTTGCTTCAAAAGTCATATTATTGGAAAATCTTAGCTGACCAGAGTGGTGAAAACATCTTTCTCATTGTAACACTTATTTGCCTTTGTACCCACATTGGGTTGAGTTGAGTTGAAGGTGGCTGCATCAGAAATAGAAGGAAATCTTGGGCTTTCTTTTCCGCCATTACATGACTTGTTGAATACTTGGACTCCAGCGAAAATCACTGCTATCCAAATAAAAATGAATCGACTTTCTTCACTGATCTCTGTGTTGTGTTGTATAGAGTAGGTAAGTTCTCTGCTTTCTGGGAGGCACCTAAACAGCTATCTTAGGTTAATACAAATTCTTAACATTTCTGCCTCTTATAGCCTTGTGGTTAAAAAGCTTAAGCAAACTTTTAAAAAGTTGTTAGATTAAAAAAAGATTTATAATTCTTTGGAAATCAAAGGACTGAGCTGGCAGAATTTACTCATGACCACCCGAGGTTGCTCTATTGGAGAAACCTCCTCTTTGCTTACACCTATGTGGTTCGCACTCTCAGCTGGCCAGGTGTTCCCCCACAGCCAATCTTTTACACTCCCTGACCAAGGTACCAATACACACTCTGTTCCTTCATGTTCTCTGCCTGGGCTCAGGTAACATTGTTCTCTCCTCTGACTGTGCAGGCAGAGGGATGACAGATCTTGCTGTGATTTCTTAAACACTGACCACAACTCTGTAATGGGTCCCTTAATTTATTAACTTAAAAAAAGATTTCATTTATTTTCAGAGAAAGGGTAAGGGAAGGAGAAAGAGAAGGAAGGAACATCAATGCAAGAAAGAAAAACTGATCGGTTGCCTCTCATAAGCAGTGATTAAGGACTGAACCCACAACCCAGGCACATGCCCTGACCAAGAGTTGAATCAGCAATCTTTTGCTTTGTCAGACAGTGCCCAACCTCCTGCTAGGAATCTGATTGACACTGGAGGCTTCTACATGCAAAAACAGCAATAACAGCAACAGAACAGCAGTAAGCATGGAGCTGAGAGCAAGAATAAGCTTGGGCAAACCCAGTCAGACAAGAAGGAAGAAGTAAGTGAGTGGGGGGTATCACACAAGCCATGTTTGAAGAAGATGGTAGAGGCTGGGTAGGAAAAAACATCAAATACTGAGATGTTTGGAGTCCTTCTCTGAAAAAGAGAAGTCACAGGAGGTTGTTGGATAAAAAAGTCATACAATAAAATAGTGTAGAAAAAAATCAGTCTGGTGGTTGGGTGGATTAGAACAGAAAGAGGAGAGACTGGTGGTAAGGGAATGGTTTGGGAAGCTATGACAGAAATGCTGGAATTCTTGCTGAGGGTGTGTCTTGGTTGGTCGTGTATCATAGGAAACACCCTTGAGAACTTGAAGTTCTGACCCTACAGACACCCTTGAGTGTGAAGAGGTCACAGGTTGGGCAACAGGTGAGACTCCCAATATACATACACATAGGAAATAAGCACTGGATTAAGGGTGACTATGGGTGTTAGAGAGCTCCTTAGCAGCTGGTAATACACCTTTGCACAGTGAAAACAACTAAACAAATGACCCAGGGACTTTGTGCAAGAAATGTTTTAAAGGGGACGTGTTTTCAGCTTAGTGATATGTTTTGAATTAGTGATCCAAATATTACATTTCTTATAGATGTTGGGAGAGCATCTGCATTTCCCTGATTCTGGTGACTGCAGCTGTGCCCCCCTGTTAAGTTGACATCTGGGAGTCCTGAAATTTGGATGATGCAAGTGATGAAGCTGTGAGGTTGTTGGCCCTCTGTGAGCAAAGCTGGCTGGAGAGTATGAGGATGTTTCAGAGGTGGGTCTTGATTTTCCTGAAAGAGTCTATTTTGAAATCCCAAAGGCAGAGATGAGACAGAGCATGTTCTCCAATAATAGTTGTGATTATTCCTCCATTTTGTGTGTGGATAGATGGACTTTAATATTGTGTAGTTCTAATTATAAAAACAAGATGCATAAAGATGCTAAGAGCAGGGTTTCTTAATAGTGACACTATTGATATTTTGGACTAGAGGCTTCTTTGTAGTGGTGGTGGTGGGAGGTGTCCTTTGTACTATAGGAGGGTAGTGGTGTCCTTGAATTCCACCCACTAGAAGCCAGTAGCCCTCTACCCCTCCCTCCCAGTGGTGACAACTAAAAACATCTCTGGACATTGATAAATATTCCCTGAGGGCAAAAATCATACCTCATTGAGAACCACTGCTAAGAAAAAGCAAGGATAAAATTACTCTCTTTGGTAAATTAAAATAATTCTTTGCAAGTGACCAGTGATTGATGCACATTTGTAAGTGACTGATAGAGGTAAAAACTTTAGTGGGATCCAAATAAAATAGAGGAAAATTGACTGACCTCAGCCACTCCAGCACTATGCTCTCATTGCCTAATCAATCAGCTAAAGACAAAGGCAAGCAATACATTTTCTAACAATGTGGTCTAGTGTTAGAGTTGATTATCAACTGGGCCATCTATGACTAATTCACTTAAGTTTGGGACTTCCTTATTCATATCACCATGGAGACTACTGAATTACCTGCTGTTATTCTATCGTGTAGTCTTGGAGTGTGATTATTCATTTAGGACAGGAAAATGAATCCAGACTTCTCTATCCTTATAAGATTTTGGAGATCCTCCAGTAGGTAGAAATGTCTAGGAACTTCTAAATTAATGTTTGTCAACACTGGCTCCTTAGTTGGTTGTGTTCTATTTGTAGGTCATAAAATCATTAGTGGGCCATGATCAGCATTAAAAAAAATTGAATGAACTAAAATTGGAAATACTAGATTGCATACACAAAGTCTGGATAAGTAGTGGATTAAAGGCTGTGATTTCTTATAATGAGTCATGGTGAAATTGTGCACAGCACTCCTATAAGGATGATGAAAGAGAGGTGCTGATGAATCATTACTGGCAAATCATTTGGTTTGGAATAGCTAGATGAAATAACCTTTGGCTTAATTTAATCTATAATTCAACCACTTTGCTTTAATGTATTTCAAAGTAAAGTGATAAAATATTTGATGATTATGAACAAGGCATGATATGATGGCAGTGGCTGTAAGGAGTTTAAAGAAGAGACTATAATTCATGCCTTCAAAATTTAACAAATGCAAATTTCACATATTGGCTCATGATGGCGATGAAGCTTTGCAAGCATTAGTTGACAAATGTGTGGAATATATATGAGCTGTTGTATAACTTCAGAGACGTATGAAGGCTGGGATCACTGGTGAAAGCTGCATGTGGAAGAAAGGGCTTGGCTGTGCCTGAGCCCATAACCAGAAGGAGATATGTGAGTTTGTAAGGAAAGGGGAGGAGGGAGGGCAGCTCAGGCTGGTAGTAGAATGTGGTGGGACATTGTATGTGGACTAGTTGGCCAGGGCATTTTTTCTAGGTAGTTTCGGATAAAACTCTAAAGATGTGTAGGGGCTCAATCTAAAGGAAATTCTAAGGGATTTGAATTTTATTCTTAGTCCATGCAAAATCATGGAAGATTTCAGACCAGGAGATTCCAAAGTGATCAGGGTATTTAATTTATTCACTCACTGAACAATAGTTATCAATCACTTATATAAAAAGAAGGGATGAGTGAGGCAAAAAGTTGCTTAATATGTGATTCTTTACTCAAATTTCTTGAAGTCTAGAGAGAGAAGAATACACATAATTACCCTCTGGGGGTAGTACAGATAAAGGGCTACTGTACTTTTTGGAGGAAGGAGTGGAAGGAGAGGTTGATTTTTGCCTGATTCTTCAAGAATTAATGATAGAGATGGGCAAGGACTTCATGAGCATTCAGAAGTAGGAAAGAGGAAGAAGTCATTAATCGGTTGGGCTGGGGCCTATGCATGTGAAAGAGAATGGTTTAGGATAAGACTGGTGAGGATGATGGGAGACCATTTGGCATGTGTTTTCCTGTTGGCAGGCAGGGTTACCTGCCAAGACTCTGTCAACCTTGAGATGTGCAATCAGAGTCCCTCTTTCACGCGAGCAGTCTGGAGGTCATGTGCAGATGGATTAGATTGAGAAAGACTGGATTACATAGCATTGCACTATGAACTTTTACTGTACCTCATTCCTCCTATTCCTCCCCAGCGTGTGAAGCCTAGGGTGAGCCAGACTTTTGTGTACAAGGGACTGAAGGATACCAGGTGAGCATCGGCAGGTTAATAAGAAATAACAAACCATGTTGGTTGCTGCTCAGTGTATTGTTCCTTGAATAAAAAACAATAAAAAAATTTTTTGTATAACTCTTTTGTCTTTGACCTATATTTTTTCTTTAAATGTTGGAAAAAAAAACAATAAAAGGGCAACATTCAAACAGCTCCTAAAACATGACATCAAATCTCCACTTTATTTCTAGGACTCACAGCCCTGGAAAGCAGCTTGTACAATACCAGATTTCTAGAGTCTTTGTATTTCTTTTCCTCTGTGGATCAATAAATTAACTAACACGTCAATACCAAGATAGCAGATGAACATCTGTCAGGGAGAACTGGTCCTGGGGGCTTTGTGCTCTGGTATGGAAAGTGTTTGATCTCGGTGTGCCTTCATAAAAGATGGGAGAGAGTTTATTATCTTTTATGATCCTGACTTACTAACAATACTGACAGGGTGATTGTGTCTCGGCCTCTAGTTGGAACTTGGATGTTCTTATTGGCTTGTGCCGGTATGAGGCACAGAATTTGCTGGTGAAACATCAAAACAAGCTATAATCTGCCTCTGGCAACGGGATTCAGAACAGCTGCAAGGCTTTCTCCTATAGGGGGCTGGCAGGAAGAAGAAAAATGAAAGTACAGCAATCAATCTCGATAGCATTCTATATATTAATAATGTTTGCCAGCTCCAGACATTGCCTAATCAATACCGAATGCAGGGCTTTGCAATGGTTTGTATACACACTTGGTGTGCCTTGTTGAAACAGCCTGAATCTATGGCCTGGGGTACGGGGTGCCCATAAATGCTCATACTGTGGAACTCCTGTGTCTGGGCAGGAAAGGGTTCTAAGACCTGAAACTTGATTAGAAAAAGATTAGATCTCTCACACTCAGCAAGCTAATTTTTTATGTTTCTTCATAGAGACCGATTCTGAAAGAGACAGCACAGCCACTGTTTTTCCTCCTCTGGTCTGTCTCACACTCCTTGTTGCTGCAACGAATGAACATGAAGGGGGGATACTCCCAGGAGACCAGCAGAGTGGCACGGTGCACCACCAGGGGGAGACCCTGGGGCATGGCCCACAGGATGCTGTGAGCCTCTGAGACCCAGAAGAAAAACATTGATTCCATAGAGTTCTGGGATTTAAGATGATTGTAAACACTTGGGAGACTCACTGAGTGCACACATTTGTAATGATAATAAAAGTATAAACAAAAGTCATCTAATGCCATTGATGAATGTCACTTAGCTGAAGTTTGAATGGCATGGGCAAAGAGAAGGAGATTCCTCTTTGGAAGGTGTAACTGCTGGAAGGCAGTGGCGAGCTTCCCACCTATTCTTGCTAGCAGGGAAAGTAGAGTGAAGCTCAGCTAGGGGTGAAGTGAGGGAGGCATTGCAGTTTTCATTTAAAGGTTCAGTATAATAAGTGGATTTATTTTGCTGCAGTCAGCTGTCATCCTTTTCAGGCCCCTGAATCTATGAGTGTGTCCAAAAGTGCACTAATTTAAAAAAATCATCAAATCAAGTCTTCTCAGCAAGCAAAAACAAAAAAAGCAAAACTCTAACCCCAGAGTTCAGCCTTTTTACTTACAACTCCCCTTCCCTCTCACCCCCCACGCAACATACTTTGGCAACATCATTTAAAGACTGAATCTGCTGACAGGTTGCCAAGAAGTGTGTATGCACACATGCATCTAACAAGCTGAAAACCGGAGTGGAGGTGGCAATTTGCTCATAAACCAGATAATTAAGGATGTGCCAAACTACCTGTGGGGGACCCGGATTTATCAGTGGGTTTTATTTACTGTTTAATAGTATAGCATGTTACATAAACCTTTAAGTAAAACAATTTGATTATTAAAAAACATAGCCTTTTCAAAGTCACAGCACCTCCCCTACAGAGTTCTAAAATCAGTGGAAAATGGGCAGCATCAATAAACACGGGGACTTATGTCAATAAATGTTCTGCCCACCCGGGTACCTTGTTACACAAGAGGTGCATAAGGGCCAAGGTCTACGTATGAAGGTGCTTGCTGGTTCTTCTTCTTTTACCCCTTGGGTTTTAGAAATGTGGGTGTCATTATGCATACATTTGAAAACTTCTTTTTTCAATGTACGTACTTCAAGTGTTGTCCTTTCTACCATATATTTAAGTATTTTCTTATTTTTTAAGGTTTATTTTTGTTAATGGGACTTGAGCAGTGGGTCTGAAACTTGGCTGCACATTAGAATCATCTGGAGAAGTTTAAGAAGTACTGATGCCTAGGTTCCAACCCTAGAGATTTTGATATAATTGGCCTAGGATTTGGTCCCAGTGTTAATATTTTTAATAAGTCCCCCAGCTTTAATGTGCATAGAGATGACCCAGAACTCCTTGTAGGATCTGACTCAGTAGGTGGGTAGAGGGGGCGGGTGTCTGCATTTTTAACAAGCTCCTGGGTGATGCTGCTACTGCTATGTGAGCACACCAAGCAGTGAATGGCAAGAGGAAGTGTTTTCAGTATGAACTTGTTTTGCTGAAGCAAGTAATCTTTGAATTATGAAGGCTGATATGGAAGGGAGATAGAAGGTGGGGTGGAAGGCTCTTTCCACCATTCTCATAAGTCTTACACATGGGGAATTTCTGAGCCCATTGGCCTGAATCTTTTCTTGACTCTTAGTGTAGGTAAATCTTATCTTTTAATAAGGCTAAGGTGTTTCTAGGGATGGCTAGAGGCGGGAAAGAGATGAGAACGCACATAATTTAAACTTGGTTGAGCACTTACTGTGTGCCAGGTGCTATGCCAAGTGCTTTACACACATTATATTATAAAATTTGCCGAGGTGAGATTATTGTTGCCTTTCTGCAGAAACCAAGGCAGAAGGGAAGAAGTTACTTGACCAGGAGTAGAATTATGCTAGGGGGAGAATGATGCCTCTGTGCTGCCTGTCCCTGTTTTCTGAGTCCCAACAGCACCCCTGCCCCCACCAGAGTGCCCACCCTTCTTTGAGAGCTCAGCTTGTCTTGTTTGGATGACCTAGTCTTCTCATTCTTTATCAAGACTATAAAGTCTTCTCTTTTGCTGGGTCACAGCTACTCCGATAAACAAAGTTATGTTCACATATTAATGGGTTTCGTTGGCTACTCTCATTGTCCTGTGACATAATTATTAAGTGTTTTCCCTTTTATCTTCATTTTAAAATGATAAAGTTCTTCTGATTGCGTTTCCCTGTTCTCCTCATGGCTCTTAAGTGATGCCAAAGTAACCAGTCCATTCATTAAGAAAATAAATCTGGCAAGTGGTATGTTTGAGGTCTTGTGGAACAAGTAACTGCTTGACTGACAATGTTGTTTTCTTTCCTCTGGTTTGGTTGGCATCGGATGGACCCAACCACAGAATCTTAAGTACTTATTTTTTAAAACCTACCGCTGACTTGCATCCAACCCGGGGTACACAGTAACACCATTCATCGCTGCTGGCTCTAAGGAGGACACAGAGCAGTGGGGGTTCTAGAGCCTGCAGTTTCCTGTGGGCCCTCCCACTCTCAGCCTGACCCTACACTTCCCCCTGCTTCATTCCTCTGATTTCTAGAGCTTCCCTTTGGGAGCAAGAGGGGGATTTTTCTCTCCTCTTCCCCCATTAAGGCTTTCCAAAGCTGGAGGCACCTACTGTACAGAGTCTTGTGCCAGGGAGAGAACAGTGGTTCTTACGGGACGCATGAAACAGGTAGCAAGGGCTTCAGCTGCCACTCTCCACCCAACGCTGCCTCTCCCAACAGCTGCAACTGCTAAAACAATCTTGTTCTTTTGTTTTCCACACTTAAAGAAAGGCCTTCAGCCAAACTGTCGCCCCTGACCTTGTTTTATATTTCCAATGTGCATTTTATTAACTCCTTTTTCATATGGTACATATGGAGCCTGCCACCAGATGAGAAGGAGGCACAGTTTGCAGTTCTGATGGAAAGAGCAGCAGTGAGCAATGAGAGACACTTGGAACAATTTTTTTTTCTAGCAAATGTATCTCTTGTGTGGATCTGAGCTCTATTTGGCTACATGAGCTTTACCTATAGGTGACAAAAATGAATTTAAGTTGTGTGAGTCACTTAATCGAGAAAGAAATACAAATACACCCAGCATTAGCCATCTATTCAAACCCTTTGAAGGGGAAGAAGTCATTTTCGACTAGAAGATATGAAAGAGAACTAAACGATAGGCTCTCTAGTGTTGGAGTTTTTACCTGATTCTTCAACTTGGCAATTACGATGGCTAAATTAGGAAAGCACTGCACAGCCTTAAAAAACGAATCCAAGTAAAAATCCATCTTGCATACACTTCCATTGATTTCTCACAGTCCTCTTCTTCACAGAACAACAGCCGGGAAAATAATTTCTGTCTATGGAGGAATGATGTACTGCTTCTTCTTCTTTTTTTTCCCCCAAAACCAAAGTTAAACTTCCCCCCCCTTTTCCCCCCAGAGTGTGTGCCTGTGTGCAGGGGTGTCTATCTAATTGGCCACAAGAGGGAATTAAACTAAATAAAATCACTATCCACGGGGGCCTCTAAATATGCCTTTTTAATTTGAAAATTTTTGTGGGTTATAGTGTAATTCAAGCTTTTCAAGGTTTATTAGTGCATAGTTGTTGGCGGAGCTCACAGGGCTCAAGCCTCCCAGTCCGATACGCCTGCCGCTGCTCACAGAGAAAGCAAAAGCGCCTTTCATCTGCCCGACGCATACAGTGACATAACCTTCAAAAAAGCCCTCCCTCAATAAAACGCATATTAATAAAAGTGACTGAAGGGAGTTGAAGTTAGTAATTTGTGCTGCTGACTTGACACTGTGTTCGTCATTCCCTGTCTGAGGAATTCTGACAATTCACTACTTAGCCGGGGGACTCAGGGCTGACGATAAAGACGTTCCTGCAGATAGGAGTAAATGCCCGTGACTTTCCGCGTTCGCTGCAGTCAGAGTCAAAACACGCCACTCTGTGTAATTAATTGCTGCAAGAGGAAACGGACCAATGGCGCCTTCTGCTGTGAAACTGTTAATGGAGAACTTATGGAGAGAAAGCCAAGTCCTCCCATCCAAATTGGAATGTGAAAGAAATCTGTTGGAAGGTGATGACAGAAATGAAGTAAAACAGTTGTTTCCTGATCCGCGTGCCAGGTGTGTCTCATACTGTGATAAATAAGATCTGCGCCTTACACTCCAGAAATTGGGGGATATTACAAGCGTTTATTATGGTGAGGCACAAAAAAAAATGCACTTGAAATGCTTTGTTTCTCCTGGCACCAAACAGGGAGCAGTTATTGCACAATGCCTGGAGCTGCTAATTCCTTTGTTTAGGTTCAAGCCAACATGGCCTATTAAAAGCTTAAATTCAATTTTATTGTTAAGGTATTTATTAACTGATTATGAAAAGACATTAAAGAACTCATAATTAAGCTACTAAGTTGCTCCTTACCTTGATTAATTCTCCCCCTTTCTCACAAACTAGACACTGTCCTTGGGTTTTCACATAACTGTTCAGTACCCGAACATTATTTGTTTCAGCTCTCACCTCCGCTCCAGCCAGAGCCTTAAATGAAAGGTATCTGTGCGTTCTGGTTACAAGCATTTCCTCACAGTTTCAGTTGTGTGCAGTGCTTATTTGCGCTTTAAAGCCATCGCCATGTTTCCCCTGAGGGGGGTGTGTGAATGACTCCTGACGAGTTCCTAAAGTACCTTACTGACTTCTCACTTGAGGGATGGCTGTTGCTAAAAGGTTCCTGTGCACACGTGTGAATGTGCACATACAAAGGGGGACGGAGTGCGTGATGTTCCACCCGGGTACTCACGGATCTTTTATTTGTGCTTTGACTCGGGATATTCGTGTAAGAATGGTCAGTTTATTGAAGTGACTTTTCCTTGTTTTTTAAAGTTTTCTAGTATTTTGATGTATTTCATTGACCAGTTGCTTTCTCTAAAAACCTCGACAATGCATATACAATGTTTTCTTCTGGAGGTCAAAAGAAAAAAATGTAAAACATTACGGGAGGTCCTGATCATAAATTATGATATTTTTGACTATATAAAGTACAAATTAATAAAAAATATACAATGATATCTTTTTGAAAATGGAACTTTCTTATTTAAACTGTTTTAAAAAACGTTTTTCATAGCAATAATTAATCCTTGGATAAACCTCAGTAATCAAAGTGGGGAACTGTAATAACTTTGAAAACATAAGAATATCTAGTTATTGTTAAACCGTATATTTTATTAAAATCTTTGATTTCAGTACCACATCCCCTGCTACTGCTCAACCACTTAAAATTGGTTTAAAAGATGAAGAAGCCTAATTCTTAAAGAGTCCCTTTAAGCATAGTAAGGAAATTAAATACACTTAGGTAGAATTGCCCAGTTAATGATTATAACTTAAAAATTATAAAATATCAACTACAAATATTTTTCTCTCGAGGATTAACTGTACTTTTTGTACTCATGTGTATCATCAGGAATTTATAGAACTAGTACTAAAATTTTGAAAAAAGATCTCATTCTTTTAAAAAAATAATAAGTAGGGACCAATTTGAAACAATTTAAACTTAGCATTGTTTGACTTTTAAAAAATATCAGGTTACTTTAGTGAGCACTTATTTTAAATTTCAGAAATTGTTAGAAATAAATGCTCAGTGAAAGTAATGTTCTTATCCTGCACAGTAGTCTCAATGAGTCTCAGGAGTCTCAAAATAAGTGTTGCTGTTTACCAGTTAAGGTTGTTTGTTTATTTCATAAATGGAATTACTTGAGAGATGAATTGCTATTTTTGAAGTATAAACAGTTTCCATAAGAAAACTATAATATTTTAATAATACATATTTAATAATATTTTAAATGGTATTCTTTATGCAACATGTATTTAGGAAAAATGAGAATTCTTTATACGGATTATTCTCACTGGAATTAATTTACCAACCATTTTTCTTCATTAACAAAAACATAAAAATGGGATTTTATAGTTATCATGCATCTTGAATATGTAAGAGTAACCTGTTTCAAATTCTTTCAATAGAGTATTCTATTCATTCATTCACCCACTCACTCGTTTGACAAGGATTGAGTGCCTATAAGGGGCACTTTTAGTCCTTATCTTTGAAAATCTCAGCTGAATTGAGGACTGGATAAAAAAGAGGATAGGAAAAAATGTGATCCAATTGCCCTTTTATTTCATTTTGTTATTTTAAATTAACTTTTCAATTATAGTTGACATACAATATTATATTACTTCCAGGTGTAGAATATAGTGATTAGACATTTATATACCTTTCAGAGTGATCATCCCCCACTACCCATTTTAATTCCTCATACTTTGAGTGGGGAATCAGAGAAAAATCATCTACAATTAATTTAGATTTGATTGTGGATAAAACCATTTCATTGTCTTCTCTTTCATCCCACTGATGGATCTGTAGGCCTCTGTTTTCTGTCTTTGTCTACAGTCCTGTTTCCAGCTCTCACTCTACAAGCACCAATACATGCAGAGCCCACAGCCCTTCTCTGATTGTTCCTGAGATCCAACCAGTGTCAAATGATAGCCTCTCTGTCTCTGGATGGTTTGCTTTGGGCAGAAGAAAGGACAGTTCTCACAGAGTGGTGTGTGTATTTCTGTGACCTTCCCTACTGGATCTGTGTTGTGTTCCAGGCTTAAAGAAGGCTTTTAAGCAAAGCAGGCAACTGAAGAATAACTCGTACTCCACCTCAGAAATCTTCCCAGTCCTGGGGGTCCAAATGGTAAAATGATGAGGCCATGAAGGAGCTGTCTCTTTCTAAGAGCACCTCCCCCTCACTACCCAAAGCCAACAGAATTGGCCAGGCAAATATCATCTGGTGCTGGCTGCAGCCAGCACACCTCCCACTGCCTGAGTCAAGGCCTGTTGGCAGCTACAGAAGTTAGGTGTCGCTGACTGACACGTAATTATGGTGGACAGAAAAATGTAGACGTGTTAGCAAAGTCAATATTATGGAGACCTCTGTCTTTCCCAAATATTGTAAGTAAAAGATATTTCTAGGGTATAGCCAATTACATTCTCTATTTTTACGACCAGTCACAAATGTATTTTTTATTAGCTGGTGTGTTCAATGTTTTGAATGCATAGCCCTTATTTCAATCTCATTTTAGTTTGTGGTAAGTGCAAACGGATTTTTGCTGACTTGAAATAGCGAAGCTGCTCCCTTTCAACTGAACGGCAGGGCCTGTAGCCCTGAGAGTTTATTCCACAGCCTTCTGTGACTCTGCCTGTAAATTAGTCTGTGAAGTGGTGTTTATTGCTGTACCGGGAGGTTAAGACAGCCTAATTATATGTTTGTGCAGGAGAAAACACCATGCCCCACCGTGAGCAATTATCCTGTCCCCCTCTTATAGTTTAATCTAGTTCCAGCTAAGAAGAATGAGGAGATGGCCTGTCTTCACCACAAACTTTGCTACCACACATTTTCAGTGCTAATTAGAAATTTTGCTCACTGGAAGGGTGACTTCTTAGCATAATTCAGCCTTCAGCCAAGGGGAGGGCACCTGGTAAGGCGACTTGAGGTGTCGGTGGATTACATCTCTAATTCCACCCACGGGACAACAGGCGGGTAGGGCTCTTGCCATGCTCTCAACTTCATTGCATGATGACATTTTGCCTTCTTCAGCCATTTAAAGCTCTATATAGCAGTAGAGAGACTATTAGGATACTGGGGTTCTGTGTAGTTTTTCTTTTCTTTCTTAAGAAATCAAAATCCTGCTTATCCTAAGGGACTTTTTCTTATGGTGAGGAGGATGCAGTGAATGAAAACCAGAACGAGATCAACAGGTCAATGTCTTTAAAGTTGGTCATAAAATGTATCACAACAAAAAATCTGTAGCGTAGGAATGGCATGCCGAAATACCTCTGTCTTTGTTCTTGGACACTTCTCTGTCACAAGGGCAACATACTTCTGTTTCTTTTCAAAAGCATTTGGCTCATAATTTTCATACACAAGCACATGCTGATGTCTTACAATGCGTAGGTTCAATTTCCTTTTAGGAAAATAAAAGATGCCCTTCATGTCTTCTCGCACTCAACTAGAAATGCTCATTGTCATTGAAACGAGCTGAGGGAAGAACCAGTTTTCTAAGAAACAGCATCTCAAGCATGGTCCAGTCTGCTCTGAAACAAAGGGCTGCCTCCAGGGAAATAGACTTCTCATTACTAGCAAATTTCCAAGCTATCACTCAGGTTTTTTCCCTCTTTATCCCATTTCTATGAGTTTTGTTTCTAAGATGAAGTAACATATCTCCTCTGTTTTACTATTTTCCCTTTCAGCTCTCAACTTTCTTTTATTCTTAAACAAGACTTACTTATGCAAGACCCCCTTTCCTTATTGGCTAACCCTTCTGGGTTCTTTGTTAGCTTAACTTAGTTCCTCTCTTTTTCACAGCTTATTTACACACTGTGCTGGAGGTACAGGCAAGAGAAGCTGGGGAGCAAAAAGGAAAGGAGGTTGAATGCTTTCCCACTCCATTTATTTTAAGAACCTAAAATCTTCTCTCCATGTTGCAGGGCAGCCAAGCACTCAAGGATGATTTTTTGATAGTATAGTCATCTTTCATTCCTTCCCACTCTTTTCCCTGCCTGTCAAGGGAAAACAATGGAGGTGAGTGGAAGCTGGCAGAACTGTTTCTAGTTTCTTCATTATTTTTAACTTATTTTGAAAAACTGACTAAAAGATCATGTACTTACCGAATGGAGTCATATCAGGGCCCCCTAACCCTTCTCCTCCTACTTATGATGTACCAGTAACTTTTTTCCAGCTGAAAACTACTGATCTTTTGGCTGGATTATCATATTGCTCATTCATTTAACGAAAATTTGTTGAGCATCTACTATGTGCTGGGCCTTATTCACATAAACGGTGTGTGCCATGCTGCTGACTTCTCAGGCTTTTTAGTACTCTCCTAGAGCACATCTTTGCTTTTAGACATTAATTTTTTTTCCATTTGAATACAAATGTATTTGAAATAAGCAGTTTTAATCCCATAAAATAGCTTTCTATTTTAACCCTTCACTTGCCAAAGTGAGATAGAGATTGACTTCTATCTAGAGGCCTATGGATTTATTAAGGAATCTGATGCATGGTGATCTGATGGGCTGGGGGCAGGGGTAGTACAGTGACAGGAGTCCCTAGGGAGGCTCTGTGATTCTTTAACCATGACTATCTTTGACATACATTCTGCTTTAACTTTCTCCCCATGTTAGGGATCCACATGAAAATGACAGAAGAAATTTTTGTAGATGGGAATATCTTTATTTTCTAATTAATAAATATGAAAGGATCTGCTTTGAGTTTGGGAGCTCAAAATTTAGTCTGGCTGCAGAAAGTACAAGTTTAGCCTCTGCACTGTATCTTCTCCCTAAAGGCTAGAGAGTTTAAAACCTGAAGTCCAAGGTCACACACATGGTTAGTGGCAGATTAGTGCTAGAACACAGGGTTTCTGAATTCCACTTTAGCACTCAAGCCATACAGCCCATGGGGTAACCGGACATGTAGCCTAAGGCACAATTTATCATATTAGTCACCATCTCCTAGCCTTCACTTTATTCAATGGTCAATATTCTTCAGAAAGTTTTCAAAGGAATTCTAAGAACATTCTTTTCTAAGTTTATTTGGGAACAGAAATAAGCCTTGAGATAAAATTCCATAGCCTACTGTATTAAATTCTTGCTCAACTTAGCTTCATTCTTGCCTTACATTTCAGTTTTGCCAGGTTTCTTGATGTTAAGACTTAAAAACTAGCTGACTTTCTTACATAAAACTTGCAGCTACTATGCTTGTATTGGAGTCAAGGAAAGAGAGAGTTAACAGAGAGAGTTTAGCAGAGTTCCTCTGCTAAAGAGTAGGTGGAACAGGATGGTTGCAACTTCAGACCTCAAGAATTTCTAGAAAATCAGTTCTGGATGGGAAGACCACTTTGCTATATGATGACCTGACAGATTGGAGTAAAGACATGAGGCCTGGCTTTGGGAGGTAGGGTAAGGAAGACATGAGAGATGCCACCACAAAGCGTGGTGGAAGGGACATGGGCATCATGGGCAGAGAGACTCAGGTTTGGATATGGACTCTGATCACTAGCTGTGTCGTTTGGGGGCAGTTTCCTAGCCTTTCTGAGCCTGATTTTACATCTTTAAAATGGGGCAATTGTGCTGAACTCACAGTAAGTAATGACTGGAGAATGAAGGGATGGACTATACACAATACCAAAAACACTGTGCCGAGGATGCATGCTATAGGCCCTGGCCCCTTTGCTCTTGCAGGCAGGTGGCATGCTCATTGATCCCCTTCATCTAAGATGCCTAATAACATGTGCTTAACCAGTGGTTTTCACACTGTAGTGTGCATCTCATTAGTGAGCTGAAAAATCAATTTATTGTTCATGGCTCTGGTAAGCTCAAAATCGATCCTCCCCTGCCAAAAGATGTCCATATCCCAACCCCCAGATCTTATGAATATGTTACTTTACATGGCAAAGGGGACTTTGTAAATGTGATTAAGGATCTTTAGCTAGAGCAATTACTCTGGATCATCTGGGGGGGGGTCTGGTATAACCACAAGTGTTCTTGGAAGAAGGAGGCAAGAGGACCAAAGGAGAAGTAAGAGATGTGAGAGTAGAAGCAAGAAGTTGTTAGAGTTATGTGAGGAAAGAGCCATGAACTGAGGAATGCAGGTGACCTCTACAAGCTGGAAAAGGTCAGGGAATGGATTCTTCCCTCAGAGCCTCCAGAGAAAACCAGCTCTGTTGATGCCTTGACCTTAGCTCAGTGACACTTGATTTTGGGATTCTGATCTTCAGACCTGTAAGATACTAAAGTTATATGGTTTTTGGGCCACTAAGTTTTTGGCCATTTGTTACAGCAGCCACAAGAAACTAGTGCAATGGCCAACATGATTTAACAAATGAAATAGAATAGCAAATGAAAATATAATTTTATTTTGTGTGTGCGTGTACATTCCCAAACACATGTGTGTATAGTTGCATGTGCACTGGATTGCCATGGTGTTGCACAATATTTCTTACTGTGGCTTGCAGTCAAAAGAGAGTAAAGGCCACTGGCCAGGCAGCCGCTGCCTCCCTGGGTGTTGCTGGATCGACACCTCTTGCTCCTCTGGACTGTGCTAACAGCTTGGGGAATCCTTGCTCTCAAGAGTGGCTAAATTGGCAAGACCATCTCGCCTTTCCAAACCTTAATTATTCTTCACAGCTAAAGCCAAATCAAAGTCTGGCTTACAGGAGACGTATGGAGAAAGTGCTGATTTGGGCTGGAGAGCAACATATGAGCTCATCTACAAATCAGGTTGTGCCTGACAGTGTTCCACATTAAAGTTGGGAGTGGTTTTTCTGTTGATGATGTGAGCCAAATGTGAGGTAAACTGAGGTACAGTGGGAATCAGCTGCAGCTGGAGGAGCTATGTACCTATGCACTTGGCTAATGTTAGGTGTGTTACTGATAGATTCTTGCGGGAACTAGACTAAAAAAATATTAGGACCAATAGTAACTGCATTTTGTATTTGCAGGTGCAGTCTGTGGACTCAGAATGAGTTCTCTTCAGAGCGCAGACAGGACTTTCCTTGAAACAAGAATGTAACTCCTGAGTGTGGAGTAAATCTAAACCCAATGACGGCAATGGCCAGCTAGCCGAGTCCTTAATGACAGACTTTCAACATCCAACTCAATTTTAGGGTACGTTCTGTCAGTGACACCTCCTATGTCTTTAGCATCCAGTGGTGGGCAAGACTTTCCAATAACAACATCTGCTGGAATGTGGAGAGTGGGCCCCAGTCCCACCTGAACTTGTAAAGCATCAAGAGAACCTCTGTCATTCTGCCTTAATGAAGACAGGTAATGGCTTCTCCTAGATCCTCCCTCACACACATCATCTCCCCTCTCTCTACTAACTAGATTCATTACCATGCTCCTGGTCATCTCTGGTGACTCGATCAGGTCTTTAGGAAGCAATGTAATACAGAGGTTAAGCAATTAGGCTTTGGCATTAGTCTGCATGGGTTACATCACTTATTGACCATATAGTCATGTTGAATTACTAATCTTTTCTAAGCTTCAGCTTCTTTGCCTCTATAGTAAAGATAGTAATAGTACCTTCTTCATTGGGTTTTTATAAAGGTTAAATGAAACATTATAGGAAATGTTTGGTGTAAGGTAGCCGTCATTAGTATTTTCCTCTTATGTTAAGTTAGGATCATGGAAGAATAAAATTATTTTTATAACTTATCTTTATACTGATCTCAGTATAATGTGAACCCACTCAAAGGGACTGAAGGTAGAAATATTCCATATTGTTGGGTTCTTCTCCTCAAGTTTAAGAGATAGAAAAATGACAACTCAGACTGAGCCCCACAGAGCCTCATGACCTCGGGAATTCCTCTGAGAAATGGGAAGTAAAGTATTACTTTTGGTGCAATTTAATTCTTCCTTTATCTAAGAAAAACAAGTCCAGTATGAGGAAGTAAAACTTCCTGTAATTACGAAAAGAATCCTTGTTAATTCCTGCTTCACTTTGAAATCATGAGATAGCCAGGGAATTGGGATTTTATAATATCTCCGATTTGTGGTCAGGCCAAATTACCACATCTGTGCCTTGAAGAACTTGGAACAAACAATGCACCTATGCTCAACACCAACTCATAGTGTATTTTGCACCTACATTTTTTCACCTATAAACCTTGCTATTGGTGCGGCCAAATACTAACTAACTAGTGAAATCCATCCTGCACTTTCAAACAAAAAAACCTGTATTTTGTAGGCAGCAAGAATTTTCTTAGGAAAAAAATTGTTAGCAGCTGGGGAAAAAACAAACTGGAGGTTTCTACCAACAGTGGTGGTCACTGTAAAAATTGATCTGTAATGCATGGGAACTGAAATATCCTTACCTTGCTAGGATTACCATAGCAATAAATCAAATATATTAGTCATGTTTTAAATAATACTTGTTCTTTAAACTATCAACTTTTTGTTCCATATACAGAAATATACATATGTATATGTAAACTTCCAGACATACTGAATTCTCTGGTTTCCTCTGCAAAATTTTGGCAAATGCAACATGAAAGAGGTATCAGAATACTTGAGATAGGAATAAAATACCCTAATTTTCAAAATGGAGAAATGGGTTGACTCAAATAAAATAATATACTCCTGGAAAAATTCCAGATTAGCTAATTCAGCAGATCACTTGTAAACAGAATGGAAAACAATGACTAATTAAGAGAAAGAGTTAGATAAAAATAAGTTTTGCAAAATTAAACTTAATTTTTTTGCATAGTGTAGTTAATATATTTTTCTTAACTTCATTTGATAGAACCACTTTTTCAAATTTTTAGGATCTTAACTACTCACGGGTTGTAATCCTCCCATAATAGTATTCCTGCAGCTTTCAAAAACTGGCTTGATCCCTAAGCTAGAAGACCAAGAATTTCAGCAAATCCCTGGAGATTTCCTCATGTACAATATGGAGAAATGTAGGTAAATGATTGTTTATCTTGGTTCATGGTATTTGTTTGAACTGCTTCCAAAGAGGGCTGATTAATGATCATCAGCAACCAAGAGAGGAATGGCCCATGCAGTACCAGGAGCTCTGTCCCAGCCCTGGTTGTGAAGCCATTAAAATTGTTGCTCTAACCCGTGGCAAGCAAAGAACTGGAATGCTGCCCCAGTGCCAAGAGGGAATAAATGTTCAAGTACCAGTCTAGAAAAAGGGGCCAAAACCATGCATTGAAATTTAACAACAAACAGTTTTTCTTCTTTTTTTAATTGTTCAATTACAGTTGTCTCCATTGTCCCCCCATTACTCTCCTCTGCCCTACTGAGCCCCACCTCCCACATTCAATCCCCCCACAGTTGTCTTTGTCCAAGGATCCTTCATATATGTTCCTTGACTTGCCCCTTCCCCTTCTTTCCCCATAACCCCCTCCCCCCTCCCCTCTGGTCACTGTCAGTTTGTTCTTTATTTCCACATCTCTGGTTGTATTTTGCTCACTTCTTTGTTTTGTTGATTAGGTTCTGCTTAAAGGTGAGATCATATGGTATTTCTCTTTCACCACCTGACTTACTTCACTCAGCATAATGCTCTCCAATTCCATCCATGATGTTGCGAAGGGTAGGAATTCTTTCTTTCTGCTGCATAGTACTCCATTGTGTAGATGTACCACAGTTTTTTGATCCACTCATTTACTGATGGGCACTTAGGCTGTTTCCAGCACTTAGCTATTGTAAATTGCACTGCTATGAACATTGAGGTGCATAGGTTCTCTTGAACTGGTATTTGAAGATTCTTAGGGTATAATCCCAGCAGTGGATTTGCCAGGTCAAAAGGCAGTTCTATTTTAGTTTTTTAAGGAAATTCTATAATGTTTTCCACAGTTAGTATACCAGTCTGGTGAGATTGTGGAGAAAAGGGAACAATGAATAGTTTTTTATTTGTGTTCTAAAGTCAATAACACAATTACTGAATGATGGCATTTTGCTTGAGAAGTTAATAATGAAAATGATAATAGGCCACAATAGCAAATAAAATAATGTAAGAATAACACCAATAACAACATAATGCTTACTAAATGCTGTCAATTTACAAACACTCTTAAATGCTTGCAAGTATTGCCCCAGTACTTGTGGAAAAGATCCATGCATGATCAAAAAGTAAATACAGTTTGAGACTTTACAGATAGAGGTGTCCAGACAAGAAGTGAGTCCCATTGCACTCTGCACTGACAACCCAGCAACTATCTAATCCAGTCTAATTGTGGGTGCCAGATTTTAAGAAGGGCATTGTTAAGAAGAAGTTCTGCGGAGAGTTATTTGAAGAGTGCCTTTGGTTGAAGAGAAAGGACAACTTTGACTTGAAGCCAAGGTGGCTCAGCAGCTGGCTTCCCCTACTTGAGTGAGAGGGAAAGTAGAAGAAGGAGGGTAAGAGTAGCACCACAATGTAGAAGAAAATGTGAGGAAGACTCTTAGCTTTCTAATAAACAGAACTGTGTGGCTACAGCACATGACACCACATGAAAACTCTGAGCATTCTGGAATGACAAAGATTCAACCTAAGGATGAATGACCATTAAACAAAAATTTGTGTTATATATAAGATCACAGAATTAAGTGGGAGGATTCTATCTATCTATCTATCTATCTATCATCTATCATTTATCTATCAACCTATCTTACATCTATAGTGCTTCATGAATTTTAAAACACTCATCAATATAATCTTATTTTATATAGGTGTTTAAAAAAGACTCTACAAAGCTTTAATGCTAAGTTCCCTGTGGATGATGATGTTGAAATTCCCTGCCCCTCCTCCTGCCCTTCTTTCTTCTCCACTGAGGTAAAAGTGTGGGGACCAGGTCTTTCTTGTGTTCAGAGAAAAGCACAATCAAGGAGTCAGGTTGAGGGGGAATTCTTTCCTGATGATCTCAGTATAATCAAAGGGGCTATTACAATGGCAATTATGCTTCTAGGTCATTTACTCTTCTTTGTCTTTGTTCCACAATTCAATCCTGTAACTGCTTAGAAAGGGGCTTCCTCATGCTTTTGCCTGAAAATATTAAGAAATATGCATGTTTTTCTCTTAGGGAAACACCCATGCCTGGCATCTCGTGTAATGAGCGTATTATGATCATTGTAAATTCATTGGAAAATGTGTGGAAGCCAAAGAAGTCATTGAGGTACTGTTATGCATACCTCACTGTTAACAGCAACAAAAGTTGGTGCTAGTCACTAGCTATTTGCTTTCAAATCTACTATCTGCCTTTTTGGCTCTGCTCTGTACTGTGAGGGGCAAACTACTAAAAACTGTCTTTCTCAGGCTCTCTGGACAACTGACATCTGGGAGGTTCAGCTGATGAGAGGCACTGGAGGGTGAGCCAGTGGTAGGAGGAAGGACAATTCAAGACATTTATTTCCCCTCTTTGTTTCAGGTGACCTATGTGGCAGTGCTTCTGTTCTTGCCATGGTTCCAGCTCCTGCTGGACATACTTTCCCTTCATGGTGTCAGTTCCTACCAGGCAGGCTTCACTGTGGTGCTGCTTTTTGCTGGGCAGCGATCTCTGCCTTTCCTGGGGCCCTCCAGCCCTCAAGCTGTTGCGGCTTCTTGCTTTGGTACTGACAAGGTTCTCTCACCATAGGCTGTTAGGCTTTTCAGTTCATCCAACGCCTTTGTAACCATGTCCTGATATCAGACCCTCCCTACACACTGACTCCCATGGGCTCTAATGTCCTGACTGGGCCCTGACCAGTGCAATGTCTAACCAAGGCTGGTCACAGACATTTTCGGTGTTCAGTGAAACAGAGACCTTTGGCTTATAAGTTATAAGATTATTTTCATGGAGGAGCACTCTTTTTTCCCATAAATTTATAAATACATGTCAATTAAAAGCCTTTTTAATTCAAAGAAATGTTTCCATTTCAATTGGAGACCAATATACATAAACCTTTGTCTGATACCATAAACCCTACGTTCAGCATGTAGCACTCTTTTTACAAATTTAAATTGTTAGCAAGGATAAAAATATTTTGTTTCTTTTAAAATTTATAGTTTATGAAAGTGAGTTTAAAAAATATTTCCTTTTCAAGTGTTCATACAGTTTGCATTCAACACTTTCGTATTAGTGTCAGGTGTAGAGCCCAGCAACTAGACATTCATATAGATTCCAAAGTGTTTCCTCCTATAGTTCAATTGCCCACCTGGCACCATACATAGTTATTACAGTATTGGTAACTATTCTTTATGCTGTACTTTATATCCCCCTGGGTATTTTGTAACTATCAATTGGTATTCCTTAATTCCATCACCTTTTTTTTTCTTACCCCCATGGGGGAGCTTTCTGTGTAGATGTAAGGTTGGATCTTGAGAAGGAAGGGGCTCTGGATCTTCCTGGAATCCATGGCTGATAAAGGACTTTATCTATTATGGAACTAAGGAATGTCAGGTATAAAAACCTAAATAAAGTGGCTCAAATCAAATAGGACTTTCTTACATAACAAATGTGGAGTTTGGCAATTGCTGCTCCTTGTCCAGCAGCTTCACAACATCAGGGTTTGGGGCTGGCATCTCTTTGGTCCTCCAAGGAAAACCAGTTCTTTCCCTCATGCTCACAAGGCCATTGAGGCCACATCTGTCTTGAGGTTCAAAGCAGGAAGCAGGGAGCAGGAAGGAAGGCAGGACAGGGAGGGTGGGGATGCTCACTGCATCTTTTACTTTTTATCAGGAAAGTAAAAGCATCATAGCAGATTCTTTCTTATGTCCCTTCTGCCAAAACTGTATGACAAAATCACCCTTAGCTACAAGGGACATTAGGAAAGTGCAGAACAGGAGTGT
Source organism: Trachops cirrhosus (assembly GCA_028533065.1). Classification (NCBI taxonomy): domain Eukaryota; kingdom Metazoa; phylum Chordata; class Mammalia; order Chiroptera; family Phyllostomidae; genus Trachops; species Trachops cirrhosus. The sequence goes on along the minus strand of CM052541.1, from coordinate 133,533,460 downwards.
CTTGGTGGACGTGAGGACAGATGACTGCTGTGGGAAGTGGTGTAGATGATTCCTCTCCTGTTTTCATTCTGTTCCAGGATTCAGCTCTCTCATTGTGGGTCTCCAATATGTAAACTCCAATGGTATTTTTGAATGAGTGAACAAGTCAAAACTTAGTCTTGTCTCTTTTCTTAGGCAAATGTCAACATTAAAGAATTTCTTTAGAGAGTTTTACTAGTAGCACAGCTATTGAAGAAACAACAGCTATCTTTTTGCCTGCCGTCTAAAATGGTAGGAGGTAGTTTGTCCCAGGAAGCCTGCTTGACTGTGTTCAGGAGAGCTCATGGAACCTGGTGGAGGGGTTTGAATGTCTTCCTCTAGGATAATCAAATATCCACATGGGAGAAAAGTCTAAGCTTGGGCAGGTACCCCAGGGAAGCCAAGTTCTGTGTGGCATGAAAGCTGATCATTTGGGTGGGAACATAAATAAAAAGTTGTGCCCTTTGATCAGGGAAAGATCAGCTGCCTACCCAATAATGCAAGATGTTTATGAAAAATAACCAAATATTAAACCAAAATCAACCAATAATTAAAATGCGTTTAAAAATTGATGTCTACAGCCTCCCTCACAGTTCTTCTAACTCCTCTGTGAGCAGCTGTGAACCGAGTGCAGCTGTGATTGCCAGATGCCATTTCTGGGCGAATGTGGCTCATCTGTTCTGGAGGGAGGGGTCAGTGCACTTTTCAAAATGTGGTTTTTGTTTGAAGTCATCATTATGGGGAATCTTTGAAAAAAAAAACAAATTCTTTAACAATTACAATGGAAAAAAAATCAGGATCTTTTACATTTTGTATCCAATGTAAACAATGAAAGATATTTGTGCTTAAAACATCAAATGTAGAGGCTTTCTGATTTTAAGTCCAACTGATCCATCAGTACTACTGTGGGTTCCTTGCCACAGAACTCTGACGAGATGGCAGAGTATGGGGGGCAGAAAACTACAGCGTCCTGGTGGTCTCTCTGGACAATTGATGTCTTTGATGAGAAAAAAGATCCTGCCAGCAAATGGGCCTAAGTTGGTCGTGTTGTACCAAGGCCTGTTTTCTAAGTTGCTTGGTATTGATGACCTTCTATGACACCCTTGGACCAAAGATAGAATTTTAGAGATGAAGTCGATTTTAAAAGCCATTTAATACATTTTTTTTCGGTAGCTTTTTGACTGGTACCCCTGCTTCTACTCTGATTCCCTACAATCCATTTCCTCACATTGCAAACCTTTCTCACATTGCTTTCCACTGCACCTTGAATAAAATCCAGACATCTCTCTATGGTCTATAAGAACTTTTGAATTGATCCCATCTTACCCTCCAGCTTTATCTTGTGTTCATTTCCTCCTTACTCAGCCACATTGGATTCTTTTTTTTCTTGAAACATACCTGCTTCATTCCACCCAAAGGCTTCTGTGTTCTCTCTTCTCTCTCCCTGGGATGCTTTACCCACCATATACCTTCCCATGGTGAAATTAATTCACAAGAGTGAATTATAGCGTGAGCAGAGAAGTGGACTTAATGCCCATGGAAATGTGTCTTCCCAAATGTGCATCCAATGCAGTAATGAACTGCTCTCAAGAGTTCTGTTCCTTCTGTCACTCAGAAATCATCTCCAGTGACACCCTCTCAGGGAGCCTTTTTCTGACTGCTCCATCTAAGGAGCCCTATCCCACTGTATGTTATCATAGCATAGACAGAGTTTTCATAGTCATGGCCCTTCTCATTGACTGAAATTGTTTTCCATAATTTATTTACTAGTTTATTGTGTCTCTCCCCTTTCTAAAATAGGAGCCTGATGTGAACATCAGTGTCATCTAGCTGGTTCACTAAAATATATCCCCACTGTCCATGATAGGAGCTAGTTCATATAGGCTTTTGGTTGTAGATCCTTGTGAAGGGGGAATTGGAGTCTTGGGAAGAAACTTTGGAATTATGTGGGCTTACTCAAGAAAGAATGAGGTATAGAGGGGCATCTTGAACAGATGGTACTTTTGCCACCACTAGTACTCTTTTACAACTGAGAATTCAACTGAACTACGTTCTGACAACACTATTTGGAGCTGAGATCCAATATTAACTAATCACATTTAATCAGAAAGCACTTGTCTGCTTCAGGGAAGATTTTGCTCATGCTCTATTTGAACAGGAATAATAATGGATCATCTGATGTTTTTCAGTGGGGTTG
>CM052541.1:133504512-133530745 GCA_028533065.1 Trachops cirrhosus | reverse complement strand
CTCTCTGTCAGAAAAAATTACCAGGTTGTCTAGAGCAGCAAGGCTTAACTTTTTGGGTCACAGGTCCCTTTAAACAAATTTTGTGGAAACACAAGATCTGCATAATAATATGAAGCCTCCCAAAAATAGCTAGAAGGTGCCATTACAGGTTCTTGGCAGTTATAACCAGTCTCAGTGGGACTTGCAATGTGATGGGGGGAATCCTCACCCTTTTCCCCAAGCAGTTTCTCTCTCCTATTCTCTTCAACAGCTATTCCTTAATGCATTCTTATTTTTCATAATTCTTGCTTACATGCAGTCTCAGCTAGGATTATTTCTCCTTTCATTAAAAATAAGAAGATGTTATGGAAAAGGAATACCTTAACATCTTCTCTACTCAGCTCTCACACCTCTCCCTCCTTTGCTCCTTCTCAAATTCAAACAACAATGCTCCAAACCCTAAGTCCATTCTGGTTCTTCTAAGGCATTGCTGAAAGATCTTCCCTTTTCCGTTGTCTTTAACCTCACCTTTTCTTTTCTAGTGGCTGTCTGTACCCCTGAATGCACTCTCAAATCTACCTGAAGTTATTCTAAGAAAACTGAAAACAGGAAAGCCCTATTTTTATGCATTATGGAAGTTACCAGAGGGAAAATGGTGAGGCCTCTGCCTAGGCATCCAGAATGGTAATAGCAGAAAGAAAAGATGGGGCTACAGTTGGGTAGATCTGAGATTTTCATGGCCATTTCCAGAACCAGAATTTGCTTAGATGGTGCAGGCTAGCCCTGGGGATGCAGTGAGTTAATGACCTAGGAAAGGTGTTGCCAAAATAAGACTCAGAATGAAGCTCTAGAAATGGGGGAGGGTGAGTACAGAAGAACGTGAGCAAAACCAAGACCCTGTGCACCAGCCCAAGAATAGAATGAAGTACCTCTGGTTGTGAATGAGGCAAATAGGTGATATAGACTGGAGTCAGCAGAAATTCTGTGTTCCCAGGCATTCCATCCATGGGCAATTTAAGATATGTTATAGAATATGATATTTTTCATCCACAAGACTTCTGAATGTGTCTTTGTGGTATGAATGTTAATTCAGTATTTCAGATGTTCCCAGGAGTACTGGAAGAGCAGTCAGACTAAGAGGAAGAGGGCTTTGGACAGTGGCTTACTTAGACCTACAAATAAGATCTCACTCAATTAAAAAGAGAAAGTATATGTAACAAATACATGGATTAAGGGATGTTTGGCAAGTAATTGGCTAAAATAAAGACCCACCTACTGAATCTAAAGTCCAGATATACTTCTGCAATAATTCAACTAAAATTATATACTCCAAATTCCTTAAAGTAAGAGATGCCCTCTTATGCTTACACACATATGTTTTCATTATTTATCCTGCCACTTATGTGGGTAAGTAATAATGAATGTTTAATTGTTATTCATTTGTGGATGAGAAAATTGTTGACTAGAGCAATTAAGTGGTTTAATCAAGGAGGGAAAAATAGAATTGAATCCCACATACCTACCTAGACTTCTACTCTCTAGAGCCCAACATCCTTGTTGCAGCCAAATTATGTCATGAAAAAAATTGACATTGTCTCTGGAGACCACAGAGACTTTAGGGGATTATAGTACTCTCCCCTCCTCCCTTGAGAGCTGGCAAGAAAGTAGCAACATCGCTTGGTCCTGCTGCTATCAAAGACCAACCTTTTTCCCTTTGCCTTTTAAAGAGTACTTGGTGTTCTTTCTCTTTATAAGCTGCAATTAGGTTTTGGTTATGGAGGACTTATTAGAATAGTTTTATTGATGCTTTAACACATTTTCTTAGCTGGAAGTTAGTTTAGGAGCCAGTTTGAGAAGCTTGTAAATCAGAACTGCAAGAAGTGGTCTTTCCCTAACTAATTCTGACCAATTGGCTTCCTACTGTTACATGAGTTTTTGTCATTTTCCTGGGAGACTTTTTTTTCCTGATAAATCCAAGCCATGTTATCTCATAGAAGAAGGATAAATTGGAAAAGAGAGCATATGGGAAATAATTGTTTGCACAGCTTTTAAAGTCTTCCAGCCCTGAGTCATGCATTGTCTAAGAGCATGAGGGTTGCCCCGATCCACTGTCAGAGGTATAGTACCTGGAGGGTGGAAATGCACCAGGATGTGCAAGAGCCCTGTCCCCCTGAGAGTAGGGTCTGCAGGAATGGGATGCTGCACCCTCCTTTCCTGGGCCTGGTGGCCCATGATATAATTTTTCTTATATAAGCTATTTACTTTAGAAGAGTTTTAGATTTGTAAATAATTGCCAAGATAGTTCAGAGTTCTAATACATTCCCCACCTAGTTATTCTTTTTCTTCACATCTTACACGAATATGGTACATGTTCTATAATTAATGGACCAAGGTTAACACAGTATTATTACTATTAACTAAAGTCCACAGTTAATGTCCCTTTTCTGTTCCAAGATCCCATCCAGGATCCTACACTATATTTACTCATCATGTCTGCCTCCTTAAGCTTTTGGCTATGACAGTTTCTCAGACTTTCCTTTTTTTTTTTAATGATCTTGACAGTTTTGAGGAATACTAGTGAGATATTTTGGAGAATGTTTGTCAGTTGGGATGTGTTTCTCATGATTCGACTGGGGTTATGGGTTTTGGGGAGGAAGATCACAGAAGTAAAGCGCCATCCTGGGTACCCACGGTCTCAGCAAGGGTACAGATTATCAGTATTAATGTTGATGCTAATCTCGATCACCTGGCTGAGGTCATGTTTGTCAAGTTGCCCCACTGTGAACTTGCTTTTCTCCCACCTTTCTGTGCTGTACTCTTTGGGAGGAAGTCACTTTGTGCAGTCTACACTTGAGTGGGAAATTATGGTCCATCTCCCTGAGGGTAGAGTATCTACATAAATTATTTGGAATTCTTCTGCATGGGATATTTCATTTGTCTCTTATTTCCAAATTACTTATACATTCAGTCATTTACATCAATAAAGACTCATGGATATTTACTTTTTCTTTGAGTTATAATCTAATACTACTTTGTTTTGTTGCTCAGATTTTTCTAGCTTTGGCCATTGGCTGCACTTTTATTTGGTTTCCTATATCTTTTCAACATATCTTCACTATTATGGGTTTACACTTTTTTGAGCTTTTCCTTACTTTCTGGCACTACAAGATGCTCCAGGCTCATATTGTATATGTTCTGCCCCAGTCTTAGAATCAGCTATTTATCCAAGGGTCCTGGTTCCTTTCACTGGAGAAGGGTGTTAGAAACCAGGATTTGGGTGCTAGGTATGCTGGTTGCTTCAGGCATGTCATTACTTCTAAGCTTCATCAGCTGGAGGAGCAGGAATATATGTCTGTGTGAACCAACTCATGTATATAGACATACTTACAGATATTTACATAGGTGACCATTTATATCTGTAATAAGCTAAACAAGAGTTTACACTGTGTCTCTAACTCTAGAGACTGGAGACTTAATTTTTACATGTAATAGTGGGTTCTCTGAAAGTTTTCACCTTCTCCTAGTTTTAATCCAGAGATTGGAGGGGGAGCAGACAGCCAGGAAAGAGTCAGAAGAAATGTGGATGCTTAACTACAGCATGAAAAACAACAGAGGAAAGCAGAGGTAACCATGGATAATAGAAGTAGAAGACATATCAACTAGAACAACATCACTTTCTGGGTGCCTCTGGTGTAGGGGCAACAGTTTTATTATCCTCACTGTAGTTATACAGATGGAAATGCCAAAAAAAAGAGTAAGAACTGTGACAGATTAAAACAGTTCAGAAGTCTAGGGCCCCTTAGTGAAACAGTCAGCGATGCCTAAAACTTGGCAGAATCACTGCTGTTTACGACAGTGGCCTTGGTCACCAAGAAAAGTGTGACATGTTCACTCTGTTTATCATGACTGGGGACATGTAATACATTTTAAAAGGATTTCCACTAAAATAGTTAAAAATTGTTTTGGTGCTTAAAGCACTATTAGATTTAAGTTTTCTCCTCTAGAATGTACATTTGCTAGTCCCAGATTGCTAAATCCAAGGCCTCCCACTGAGACTTCTAGAAACCCCAATTTTGTAAAAAAAAAAAAAAAAAATTGAGCTGCCTATAAGGGGATTTGAATTTAATGAATTCCTGGACAAAGTCCTCTGAAGTCCCCTTAAGCTGCTGTGTTACCCTGACATGCTTTGCCTTGGCCCTTGGCCCATGACAGCCAGAACTCCCCTGTTCCCAGACCTGGGGAAGACTGTTGCTAAATGAAGCCTGAGGAAACTCCTCCTAGTTAGGCAGCAAGTCTGAATACCTTGCACTCCAGAAAGTTTCTTCAGGGACCAGAGAGAGCAGTGTGTTGTGCACCTTGGACACTTAGTCTCTCACCGCGCTATATTTCTAAACAGTCAGGTTTAGGGGCAGCAATACTGAGAAGCTGAGGGAGAACACAGGAGAGAAGTGTTGTGTCTTTCCCCCTCTCCCTCTTTTTCCCTTCCCACCTCCTCCCTGGCCTTTCTTCCCTTCCACCCTCTCTCTCACTGTTCAACAATCCATTTGGCAGCCTTACCACATGCCTGGCACAATGCTGGCCCTGAGCATGGAGCAGCTCCCAAAGGAAGCATGGTTTTTATAGCTCGGAAAACACACATTACACAACATGCTCAGTAACTCAGTGATTCCATTGCAGTTGTTAGGTTACAACAGCAGTGGGATTTCACCTATGTGGTGGACATGGGTTGAGGCTTCCCAGCTGGGTGAGGCCTGAGGGATTCTGGAGCGCACTTCATATAACTGCACAGACATTCCCAGAGCACTTCTCTGTGTCAGGGCTGGTGGTAAGCACTCTGCTGTGCTGTCCTGTCTCATCCACATGATGTCTGCTATTCTTATCCTCATTTTACAGATGAGGATCCTGCGGTTCAACAAGGCTAAGTCACTTGCTCAAGGATATAGACCGATTAAGGGAACGAGCCAGGTCTTGCCCCGAGGTCAATCTGGACCCAGAGCATGTGTGTAGGACTGCCTGGTACCCTACCTGTCTCCGTGTTTGGTTAGTTTCACAGTGGAAACAAGTGATCAAATAATGAGTAAAGATGTCCCCTTTGTCAACACAAAGTCACCATTCCACTCATTTCACCAGCTGCCATTGAACAAGGTTTAGTTGTCATTATATATATATATAATTATATATATAATTATATATATATATATATATAAGCTGACTGAAGAGTTTCCTTTTTGAACCCCACAGGTAAATGATGGTCCTTGTCTGGGTCTTGCAGGGATGGATTTGAATGGAGAAATCTTGCCTGTCCCAGCCACCTGCAGTAACGGGGCCACACAGAATGTTCATTGAATATATATGACAAAGCTTGTTCCTTGATTAATTTGGTTTCCTTAAGACCTTGAACCCTCCTCTCCATCCCCATGGCCACTGCCTTTTCTTTTCTTTTTCTCTGATTATTTATCTCTTCCTTAGACCATTGCAATAAAATCTTAGGTGGCTTTTCTGCCCATCTCTTTTCAATCTATTTTCTATATGTTACTTTTTTTCTGCTTAAAACCTTTCAGTGAATCTCCATTGCTGACAGAATGGAAACCAGCATGACATGCTGACACCTGCTCCTCCTCCCTCTTCAGCTTCATCTCCACCACAGATTTGATCTTCAACTGCCCCACCCCATTACCTAGCCATTCTCCAAAGGGCTCCATTGATTTCTCACCTCCAGCATTTTACCTGTGGACCCTCTTGCCTTTGCTGTTAACCTGACTGGCCCTGTACTCATTAGCACATGGCTCAGGCACTCCCCGCCCTGGGAGGACACTCCTTGGTTGCTCATCCCTTTCTCTGTGGACTGTTGAATATTGAATATATCTCTAGTATTGTACTCATCACACTGCATTGCAGCAGTCAGCAAACTTTTTCTGTAAAGGGCCAGAGAGTAAATATTTTTAGTTTTTCATCAAAGACCTTAGGGTCTTTGATGAAAAACTGAGATCTGTGATTGCAATTGAACAGCAGCCATACATACCATTTAAAGGAATGGGTGTGTCTATGTTCCTACACAATGTTACATATAGTGTAGTCAGTGACTAGATTCAGACCAAGAGCTATGGTTTGCTGACCCCTGATATATTCAAATCAATACTTGTCCCTTTCTCACTGGCCTGTGTGTTCCCTAAATGAGAGAGTTGGTCTAATTCATCTTTCTATTTTCACCATCTAATCTGGGCCTGACACATAGTAGCTGCTTATAAATACAGATAAGTGTGTGAATGAATAAATGAATTAATATCAAGTTGGGAACTGAGCATTTAATGGCATCAAAAAGAGTCTTGACTAAATGAATCACAGTAAAAGTAGAAGCATATAAAATCTGCACAGTGGATGAACAATCTCATGTGGTGGGAGAATTTATAGTCTTTCTAAGTAAGGTCTACTTTTTAAGTAAGCTCTCTGGAAAATTCACTTACTTTGTGCATCCTGTTCCCTGACAAAGCCAGATAATGGAGAAATCGGCATGCTTCCTAAGGAAAGCCGGTCACCACATGTTGGGTCTTCAAAAATACATTTTTAAAGGAACTTATCAATGTTACATACATCTTATTGAGCCAAGGCAAAGACATGAAGAATTATCTTGAGTGTGACACTTTGGTATTGAATTTTGATTTGGTGGGAGAGAGAAAAAACTAGGAGTACACAGTACATTTAGAAAAATTTGTTCCTTATGTAAAATGGAACAGAAGAACACAGGATGAAAATTTTGATTGGAAAAAGGAACAAAAATGACCTGTACTTAACTGAATTGGATTGATTTTCCTTGTTACTGAATATTTTCCTCTATTTTGTTCCATTTCAGTTGGCTTTGTACTAGCAAGGCTAACTTCTACTATACAATTTCACATGACAAAGAAAGGAAAAGTAGGGAGCCAGTTTTGTAAATTCCCAAAACATCATATGATAAACCTAGCCCATAGATAGATTTTCTATAATATTTTTGTTGAAATGTACAGACTTCCAAAATTCTATGAAGCTAAACATAAAAAAAGTAGCAGACATTTAGCCTTTCAGTTGCACACAACAGAGATTTGATGGGTGTCTCTTTTATGCCCTGAGTAACATGCAGTAAACTAGGGAACACAAGAATGACTGAACTTTTCCAGGAGCCCACAGTCTGGGAAGAACGGTTTTCAGTTATCAGTTATTGAGTAACAAACTACCCCAGACTTGGTGACATGAAAAAAATATCACATTGCTTGCAGATTCTGTGGCTCAGTAATTCAAACAGTGGAGTTGGTATATATATCTGGGAACTCAGCTGGGAAGCCTCCAATGGCTGGGAGGAGGAACATGACTGGCTGGGGCTGGAATCACCTGAAGGTTTCACTGTCTGGTGCCTGGGTTGGAATAACTTGAAGTCTGAGTTTGGCCGGGGTTGTTAATGGGAACATCTACACAGGGCAGCCATTCCATGTAGCTTCAGTTTCTTCTAGCATAGCAGCTGGGTTGGAAACGAGCACCCAAGGGGAATATCCAAAGAGAGAACTTTCATTCAAAGACAGAACTTTCCAAGAGACCAAGGTGATGCTGAAAGAGCTCTTTCAAACTAACCTCGAAGCCATGCGGTGTTACCTCTTTCACATTCTGTGGCTGTAAGTAAGTAGCTATGGCCCCTCCAGATTCAAGAGGAGAGGAATTAGACTCCACCTCTTGAAGGTGGAATAATAGAACATGTAAGAAAAGCATGGCAGATGTGTTGCAATCATCTTTGAAAAATCTAATCTGCCTCAGGAATTATACATGTACACATGTAACTATAATACATAATATTAAATGTTTCAGTTACCTACCACTGGGAATAATCCACGGCATAACTGATGGCCTTACAACAACAATTATCAATTATGCACTGAGTGGTTTTGTGTCACATGTGTTGAATGGGGTCACTCACGTGACTGCATTTTACTAGAAACCTAAAATGTCCAAGATGGCTTCACTCACGTCTGGTGCCTCAGATGCGGTGGCAAGGAATTGTTGGGGGCCCCTTAGTTATCCTTCTTGTTAGTCTTTCTTCTAAGGCTTAGAACTGACACAATGTTGTTTACTTCCACTGGCCTCTGTTCAAGACACAAGGTCAGTCAGAATTCAAGGAGTGGGAGACACACTGGAGGAGTCGCGTGAGCATACAAGGATGGGGAGTGTTATTGGTGACCATCTTTGGAGATAATTTACCACATTAGAGGTACCAGAAAAGTGCTCTAAAATTTCAAATGAAGAATCAGACAGTTTTGCCAGGTTGTCTTTGAAGGTTTCTGTGTCAGGCTGTGGGGAAGAGTGAGTTTAGTTTGGGATGTGGTTGGTAATGAGTTTTCTAGGGAAGATGTGATATCTGAAATCATAATATATTAGGTAGATAAGAGGTAGGCAAAGAAAATTACCTGAGCAAGGACAAGGAGTCTGTAAAATGCATGGGGAATAGAGACAGGGGCAGTGTAGCTACAGCGTCATGTATATATATGTGTGTATATATTAATATATATATTTGGGGGTGTATATATGTGTGTATATAAACATCATATATATACATATCATATATATTATACACACATATATGTATATACATATCATATATACATATATATGTATATATAATACATATTTGGGGGGATGTGGTAGAGTTGGGTAGAAGGAATGCCAGGTAATCAGCCTATACTGAGCTTTGTTTGTGAAGGACTGTCTGGGTCCTGCTGAGGTGTTTGGACCTCACAGTATTAGGAAAATAGTTTTTAAAAGGTGGAATCATAAAAGATAAACTCAAGGGACTGGATATTAGGCATAGGGGGAATAGTTGTGATGATACTGCAACAGCTCAAATGAGCTCTAATGAAGATTTGTGCCATAGACAAAATGGAGAGAAAGTTCTGTGGGGCAAGATATAGAGAAAAGGCCAAACCATTTGTGCAGGGAAACTAGGCAGATAGGGCCAGTGTTATATATTATGTAATCTGGGGGCCATTGGTAAATTAACCTACCAATATCCTCTTCTACATATTACGATTCTGGAACTCTGCCATTACAATAGTACATTGCACTAAGACTTTAGTCCCCAAAGTAGATCCTTGGGTCCATGACTTATCAGAATTATTTCTTTGAAACAGAAAACCCAAAGCGGAGTGCAATGGCATGGAGTTTTTGAACTGCTGCCTTGTGTGCACCGGCACTAAGATAAGGTATATCTGATCTAACAATACTAGAGGAGTTTTATTCCTGTATAGGTTCAAACTTCTTGCCACTGTAGAGGTGTTTACAGTAGAATGGACTACTTTGACCTGATTGTTGTCTTCTCCTAAGCAAAATATGAATGCATTTTGTGGCATCTCAGACCATAGACTTGTCTGCACTTACCACACCATTAACTTGGGTAATCACTTATCATTAATAAGAAAGATGTTCCAAGAGACTGAGCACAGAAGAGACAGTAGGCGGCCTCCTAGAGAAAGAGAGTGTAATGCTCAATAGTTGGGACCCAAAGTTTTGTGGGGTTTTTGTGCTTATGAAAATTTTGACATTTGAAGAGTAGGCTCATCCCCGTTGTGCATTTGTTTCCATTCCATTTGTCCTATTTTTAACATCCATAAACTGTCATGCCGTTTGCCACTGAAATTAATCTCCAACATCTACTCGATGGGAGGCATTTTGGCCATGAGAGAGTGTGTTTCCAGTCACTGCCATTTCTGATAACGTCAGCAGGTGCAGCAAAGAGGCCTGGGAGCCAAGTGCCAAAGTGAATTAGATCAGTGCTTTCTGGGGTTGTATTTACACAGGCACTTCGAGGATTCCAAGTCTTGCCATTAATAAAACTTGGGACGGCTACATTCTGAAGTAAATATCTCTCTAAGTATGTCTGAATATTCTTCTTACAGTAAACTTTCTGTTATTTATCAGAATTCTATTACCTGGCACTGGCACATAGCTGTAACACAGTATTTCTTGCTAACTATGGTGACTATAAGGCCCAGAAATATCCCGAAGAACCTTTAGCTGATTCATCAGGGAAAGGCTGTGTTCTTTTTCGAGTACTCAGTATTAAGTGTGCTTTATTATAGTCTAAATTGCTAATTTACATATGGAATGTATGATCACCCTCTATTCACCAGAGCATCTCCCTCTGTAACCAGACAAAATAACTAATAATTTATGATAAATTCTTTTAAACTCAACTTCTTGAACTTTCTTAGCCCACTTGTTTTTATTTTTTTTGACCACGTTTTGCTCAATCATGTGTGCAGCACTCTTGATGACTTAAATGGGAAAAAATTGTCCACAGTTTATCTAAAACTCAAACAGCTGTTGTCTTTACATTTTCATTAATATGTATTAATGTTTTCAACACAGTGTTGCTGCTGGCACGAGCGTGCGCTCGTGTGTGTGTGGTATGTGCACAGGCACATGCACATAATTCTTCTCAGAGAGACAGTTGTTGGCAGATAGAAAAATGGCCTGAGTAGCAGATACATGATCTCATTTTTTTTCCTGGGTAGTTTACAATTTGGATTTAGGTTTAAAGGATTAAGTGTTTTAGCTTATGATGATTTCACAGATGCCAATTGCCCAGAACTTCTAATCTGTACCCTTAAACTATAGCAATTTCTAATTATAGAAATTACAGAGCATATTGTGAGCCTATTCTAGTACGATGGAAAGGAATGTGCTGCTTATACTTTTGGAACATTACTAGAGCCTTCGAAACACTTAATACTTGCTTTAAATAGTTTTTTCCTCAACAGGAATTCTTGGGAAGCAGTAGTGGCTGGAGTTTCCTTTTTCTGGCATTTGCTCTAAGTTCATTTTTGCTGGCCCTGAGGGTAGAGTCCTCATGAATGAGATAAATGTCTGATAAAAGAGGCCCCAGGGAGGTCCCCAGACCCTTTCACTGGGTGAGGGCACAGCAAGAAGGCACCAGCTATAACCCAGAAAGAGAACCTTCACCCAGTCGTGCTGGTGCCATGAACTCAGACTTCCAGCCTCCTGAACCATTAGCAATAAATTCCTATTGTTTATAAGATACCTGTCTATGGTATTTTGTTATAGCAGCCCAAACTGACTAAGACACATGCCTCTGAGGCTTCTGACTTGAACAACTGAAAGGAAGTTGCCACCAACTGAGATGGAAAAACTGGGATGACTTGGTTTCAGTGAAAAGATCAGCAGTTAGTGTTGAATAAAAGTTTGAGATGTTTTTAGGTGTTCTTGTACAGTGGGGACTATGACAAATCTATGTCACCTCTTGTGTCATTTAGTGATTCACTGAAAATATCCCAGTTTGGGAATAAACTCCATGAGCAAACCATGGTTTGCATCATAGATAGGTCAAAGCTAAAACTTCATTTAACCTGCTAGTTACATTTTCCTTCAGCATAACCTTCTATCTTTACTTTCTCTTCAAAAGTCCCAATGATTGAGCCCTCTCCTCCTGTGCAGTGTCTTGTGGAGTTGCATCTGAACAATAAAGAGATCCCAGATCAGTTCTGGTGAATTAGAGTGGATCCTCCGGGACTGGAGTCGCCAAGAAGAGACAATAAATGCACAATGTGTTTCTGCTCTCTCAACTGCTCACTGTTGAAACTCCAATTCACCATTTCTCTCCTATACTTTCCTGTGACCAAATGTTCTGTTTTCTCCCAGTTTTGCCTATATAAACAAAAGCCTCAAGCCAGTGAGTGCTGGGTTAGTTTGGAGCAAGGCATGGTGGTTTTGCCTCACTGCCCTGGGTGATGCAGTAGCTGATGTCTGATGGAAAACTCCTTCGGTCTGCAGAGTCCCCTTTAGTTACCTAAATTCACTGAACAAATTGTAAAATAATGGGCTTAACCATAGAGGGTTAAATTTTGGTTAAAAAAATCATACTTACACTTTTAGTTATTTTCTTCAAAAAATATTTTTCTGGTACTATGCAAATCTCTTTTGCCAATTTCCCTTACTTTCAGTCCAGGGTAAAACTGTACTTTAACTTGTAATTTTCTGGGTCCAAGGCTTCTTAATATAAGTTTTGACACCAGTAGTCTTTGGCTCAATATGTTCTCTTGTCTTTATGCTGGGCCACCATCACCAATGTCCACCTTCAAACCAGATCTCAGGCATGAGGAAGTCTCAGGGCTGTAAATTGTTCCAGTTGTTCTTCACCTTCATCCAAATATTTTACTTTTAGAATTTATTTAACAGAAGACACTGATATAAAAATTATAGAGTATTGCCCCTGGCTGGTGTAGCTCAGTGGATTAAGCATGAGTCTGTGAAGCAAAGCATCACTGGTTCGATTCCCAGTCAGGGCACATGCCTAGGTTACAGGCCATGTCCCCAATAGGGCGTGCACTAGAGGCAACCATACACTGATGTTTCACTCCCCTTCTTCCTCCCTCCCTCCCCTGTCTCTAAAAATAAATAAGTAAAATCTTTAAAAAAAACTATGGAGTATTAATAACTCAGAATATTTATGAAGCAAATGTTACTCACTGTGGGGATACACAGTCAATAATATGGACCCCCTAAAATTCTTGTTCTTGCATACTCTTCATTCTAATGGGAGAATATATTAATTTAACAAAATATATAAATAAAATACATATTCTATCTGTTGGTGGTGAGAACTATAAAAAATAATGTAGTAAAAAATGTATGGAGAATGTTGGGGGAAGAAGGAGTGTTGCAACTTTAAAAAGAAGGTTGAGGGGAATGTTAAAAAGATACTTAAACAAAGATCTTAAGGAGGTATAAGAGAACCACATAGATATGAGGCCAAGTGTTTCAAGCACAAGAACAGTAAGTGCAAAGGCCCTGAGGTAGGAGAAGACCTGGCATGTTAAAGAAGAGAAAACAAACCAGGTGTCTTAGAGTGAAGAAAGCAAAGGTGAGAATAGTGGGAGGTGAGTTCAGAGACATAATGGGGACCTTTTAGGCTGGCATGCTAACTTGGGCTTTTTTTAATAGTGGAATGGAAGGCATTAAAGTGTTTTGAGCCAAAAAGTGACACAATCAGACATCTGTCAGACAACATCACTGACTGCTGTGTTGTGAGCAGCCTTGAGAGGGTAAGAGATGAAGTGGGACAAGCAATAAAGAAACCTTTGTAATAATCTAGATAAAAGATTGTCAGGGAGGTAGCAGAATCTGTCTGGTGGGCAGATGCTGGATAGGTTTTAAAAGCAAAGTCAGCAGAATTTACTAATGGGTTAGATGTGGGGTTTGAGAAAAGGGAGTTAAGGGTTACCCTATGGTTTGGGAGAAAAGATCAGGACTTCAATTTGGGACATGAAAGTTTTCAGATACCTATTAGTTATACCCATGAAGAAACTGACTAGGCAGTTTGGAATTGAGAAGAGAGGCTGGAGCTGGTGACATAAATTTGGGAGTTGTCTGTGTAGATATATATGCAGAAACCGTGAAACTGGATGAAATGATGGGTGTGGGTGTGGTCAGAGAAAAGAAGGGGCTGAGGGGACAAGTTCTGGGGTTTCTATCACTAGAAAATGAACTAGTTTTGCTCACAACACTTCCGACAACAAATATGTAGGCCTTTTCTGCACCAGCAACCAGTTCTCACACTCTCCAGACACCAGCGGGGTGTCCTACAACTCAACTCAATTCCTAGACTGACCACTCAGAGTTAGCATCAGACTCCATGGGTTTAAAGGCTCCCCACAAGACTGCCCCTCACTTCAGAGGCCAGTCATAAGCATTGGGTCTGCAGGTTACCCACATTTCTGTCTGACTTGACTAAACACCAGAAGTTCTCACAACTCTTCCCTCTCAGGTTCAGTCATTTGCTAGAAAGGCTCACAGAACTCTGGAAATACTCTCCTTATGTTTTCCAGCTTATTACAAAGGACACATCTCAGGAACAGTCAAGTGAAAGAGATGCATAGGGCAAGGTATTGGGTAAGGGGGATAAAGCTTCCATGCCCCTTCTAAGCAAGTCACCTTCGAAGATATGTCACCAAGGAAGCTCTCCAAACCCCATCATTTAGCGGTTTTTATGGAGGTTTCCTCAGATAGACGTGATTGATGAAATCATTGGCCATTGGGGGTTAAGTCAGTCTCCATCCCTTCTTCCCTCCCTGGAGGTCAGGGTGTGGGGCTGACAGTTCCAAGCCTCTAATCATGCCTTGGTCTTTCTGCAGATCAGCCTTATCATGAATCTACCCAGCGGTTCCCAGACACCAGTCATCTCACAGATCATACAAGACACTCTTACAGAGATTTAGGTGTTTAGGAACCCAAGACAAAGACCAAATCTCTGTTTCCATTTGTACCACAGCAGGAGATAGAGGTAAAGAGGATGGGATAAGGAGACTGAAATGGAGCAGCCAGCACAATAGGAGGAGCAGAATGTTGAGGTGAGAATCTTTTAGTACATAGTGTTCCTGCTCCACTCTGTCCACTCATGGCTGTTTATACTGATCTGGTTTTACAGTTTAGATGATTTGGGCTATTATTTCCATTAGAGCCCCAAGAAAGATTCCATTCCATTTGTATTATGTGAAGCTTCCTCAGTTGTATGAGAAGTTTTCACCTCATTGAAGGTACATTAAAAAGCTGAGAGAACATGGTAAAATCACTGACCACAAACTGACAGCCTAAGGGCTGGAGCCAAGCAAACAGTCTATCACTGAAAAAACTGTTGACCATGAACAAAAATCAGAGTGAGTGTGAACTGTGCGAGAGATGATCTGGTGGGCTGCCGAGAGCCAGGTGACTGAAGGGCATGGTTTTCTATCTTTGTATAGGAATATCATTCACATGTTTAAATGTAGTTTCCAGATCATTGATCACAATGTGGAGATCTGTGTGGAACAGAATGGATTAAACTGGAACATTTGAACTCCCTTCATTTTCCCTGGAGCCAGATCAACACCTGGTCACTCCCACCCATGCCTCCCCAAGTCAAGCAGCAGACACTGATGTCTGGACAGGCATATTTCCAAAGGTCTGTCTTGTTCCTGCTGGGTCCCCAGTGTTTAGTGAAATGTGAGGTACATCATGGCCACTCAGTATACACTCGGTGAATGAATGAATGTTGAATGAACTCCTCAGTCTCACAGACTTGCAGGAAAAAGTTCATCAATTCTATATGACAGGTGAAGACTCCTCTCACATTTCTGCACCTGTTGGGCTAGAAATCATGCCATTAATAAATTTGCTTAGCAGCTCTTGGGAAAGTCACTTCAGGTGATAGAAGGAGCACAGGGCTGGGAGTCTGGATCCCTGGATTCTAGTGCTAGCTTAGCTATCTCAAGATGTGTGAGACTTAGAGGTTAGATGAGGTACATAGCCTCTGGAAACCTTAGTTTCCTCCAAGGAAAAATTAGAAAACAGTATCAATCAATATTTCATAGATTGTCTATTTCTTTTCTATTCTTTGTGGAGGAAATGGGCCTCACTGGAATTCAAAGGCAAGTTTCCTTCTGATAATAAATATTCTATTTGGTCCCATTCCTATCATCTTAGTAAAACTAAAATAAATCATTTTTATTTGAATTTTTTAAAGATGTGTAATGAGTAAGAATTCTTCATGTAATTTATCTTTAATGTGTTGACTTTCTTATGTGTTACACATGAAATCTAATACTTTTCAAATGATTACTGGTCCATGAAGCATCCTCTCATCCTCCTGACCAGCAGCGACCTCCCTCTCGGGATTCCAGTAATCATCTGTGCCTTTCTGATGGGACAAATGGTCTACCTCACAGCTGTTCCCACCCTCCTCTTACTTCCGTTACAGATTCTTAGGTATCAACGACCTGGGTCATTGGGAAATCTCCTGAAGGTGTCTCCAGCACAGTCTTAATATTTGTTGAATTCAATTTTATGAGCAAATTATTCATAGGATGCATTACATTGTAAATTATACAACACAATATGGGAAATGTACATAATATAAACATTTTAAGTTCTTATTGAAAGTCATCTGCAATTTAAAAATAAATAAAGGGAAACATTTTAAGTTTTTTAACTGGAAAGCAAATTATAGTGCGTTACCTAGTTTTATTTAAAATTGAGATTACTTAAGTAAAGCAATCAATTAAATGTGACCCTCTTTTTATGCATTTCAGTGAAGGAAATAGTTCAATGAAGAGGAACAAAGAAAGTGAATAGATATTTAATGCCAAGTATAAGCAGGTAAGCAGCATTATTTATAATGAAGAAAACTGGATGCAATTTAGTTGTTCAATAGGCTAAATAACTTAATGTACTTCTAGGAAATGTGATACTATATAACCATTAACAATGTTGCAAAGGTATTTTTATTCCTGTAGAAAGATGATTGATATTTTATCTAAATGTAACAAAAATACATGTAGTGTTTTACAGATCTGTAAAAAAATATGTGTCCAGACACATTCACATACACAATATCTCAAATGTTATTATCAATGGGGATTATAGTAATTTTCTTTCTCTTTTTTAATTTTGTATTCCATAGTTTTTCCATAATTAACAATGTGTTTTGCACATAGAATATGTGCGCCAAAGCTATGGTAAAGAGGATTATGTCCTTTTAATAATGTATAACTGAAACTCATAAATACTGCCCACATGATTCTTTTTTCCCCCACAACATCTTATTTTTTTCTTAGGTTCTACAATGAAACACTTGAGTGTATGGTTCTGGGAAGATACAGAAATGAAGTTCAGTGATGCAGACCACAGATTTGAAAGCTGATCCATTCAGACACTATGTGCCTAAATGACCATTGGCAAATTATCTGGTTTCTTGTGCCTGGAACCACATCTATAAAATGTCAAGAATATGGACTTGTCCTGAGTAGGTAAACTTTGAGAAACAGACTTTAGAAAACTTGATTTAAAAGTACAGCTTCCTACCAGTCACCCAACCGACACACAGTGTGTGGAGTAGTGCGAACGAACTATGAGCCTTTCTCAACTAGCCACGCTGAAGTACTGTGGTTGACATAACTGTATCTGTTGCCCACACTGGATGTGGAAAAACCATCTGCCAGACTGGAAATGGATGAACGCACATGTTCTCGATTGCTCCCTCATGATGGGCTATGATATGAATGAACTTTCCTAGAAGAAAAGGAGGACCACTGCATCTGCAGGACATCAGTGGAGATGGCCAGTTTCTCATTAACAGGTCGAGACTTTGGGCAAAGGAAGATTGAGGAGTGGGTCTTGTGCTTGGGGCATACTTTTTTAACACCTTTTGGTAGAACTCCTGTTCTTATTCCCTCAGTCACAAGTTTTTCCCCGACCACATGAAAAGGTGGCAGACAGCCATAATTCCAGAAAGCTGAGTGTGATCCCCAAAAAGTCTCTCTTCCTCATCCTCACATGCAACAGGCCCATCAGCCCTGTTGATGAGATTTCTGTGAAAATTTTTCCCTCCCATTTCTGCTATCTTACTATTTCTCATCTTAACTAACTTCTAAGTCCTATCTTCCAAATTCTATCTTCAGCAAGTCTTTCTCTTCTGATCCAGTTCTGAGTCTGCTTGTAGCTCCCCAAATGATCTGTGTTCCCATTCTCTTGTCAAACCTCCTCTTGCAGGTCATTCAGAGTTAGCCTCTGTGCGCACGCCACCCTGTGCTTATCTCATATCATATTCTATGATTAGTTCTCACTTGCTGGTCTTCTCCAATGAGGTTAGAGCTCCTGGAGGCAAGAACAGATTCCTTTACCTCTTAATCCTCATACATGCTGTATAGCCCGTGGGTACCTTTGCCCCACCCGTGAGTGCCATCTGCCACTTTGCTGAGCAGATATGAGCTCCCAGGACAGATGTGGATGGATAAGCATAAATTCCATAGTCCCCAGTTGAAAACATGATCATAATAATTTTTACAGTTTCTCTTTTTATGCAAAGTCCCACTCTAAAAAGTTGAAAGGTTTGAGGAATTGTGAAGAAATTTCATCCTAGAGAACAAACTGAACTGCAAAGAGAATCAATAGTTCAACAGCTAACTAATATCCTAATTATCTGGGGATTTTAAGGGAAGAAAGGGTTCTAGTGAGTGTGCATGTGTGTACATGTGCTTAAAAGTGGATAGCTATGATTTTGTCTTTATACTCCTGTGCCGTCCTACTTCTTTTCTTAAAAAAGAGATAAACCAAATGTCCTCATTTGGGCACCCTTTTAAATCAAACCTATAAATCTTATATAATCTACCAGCTCAGGGTCAATTTCTTTTGGTTCGAGTTCTTCACACCTGGGAGGATTTTCATGACAAGGTCTTGCTGTAGACCCTAGAGAGAGAGGCTGGAAGAGGTTTAATGGAACATGTGGGTTTAGTCACATTAACATCAGCACCTTTGGGTTCCCTGGTCTGGCTTCAAAGCCAGCTGTTTCTGAGCTCTGTTGATTGAACCCTGGGTAACAAGCTCCAGCAGTTGTATTAAAACTTGATAATGTACTGCCTCTGCTTTTATCTTTATTTACAGGAATCTCTAGGGGTAGGACATGAACTTTTCTTTACCTAACAACATAAAAACATACTAGCTGGCCCTCACCAATCCCCTCTCCCATCCTGCCCACCCAAGACCTATGACCTTTCCGTTGCTGTCTCTTCTGGGAGGCAGGCTGTGTGGCTTCACAGGGCAATGCTCTTCTCAGCCGGGTGGCAGACAGGTCATTTGGCCTTTTCTTCCTGCCTCCTTAAAATTGGCTGCTCATGTGAGACAGTGAATTGCAGGTGGCTGTTAGAGGGTGGTCAATTACTCTAATTTTCTTTAGGGGGTCAGTTTTTTTTGCATTGGTATCTAATTTTAGAGCACAAAACAAGCCAAACTTAGTTTATGCTCAGCTCATGTCAGGTATCCAGTAAAGTGTTGTGAAGCGTTTATCAACTCAGTAAAAACATTTGAGTGCCTACTATATGCATGGCCCTCTACTTGTGTATAAGGCACTCTCCCTTAAAGATAATGAGGGAAGAAAGGTAAAAGTTCACAAAGTGATTCAAAGAACAACTGGGTATTACATAGTCTATTTTTATCTGTACCACGAGTACTCAAACTGCAGTGGGCATGAGAATCACCAGAGAGCTTAAGTCAGATTGATGATTTAATAGGTCTGAACAAGGACTCAGAACTACTTGCTTCTTTCTGCCATAGGAGGTTAGAGAAGGGAAGAACCAGGGCAACCTCCAGTAGTGAAAGCTGAGGTAAGTGTGTGATTCTTCTGGTTTCTTTGCCTGAGTGTTGATTGAACTTCTCTATGTGAGGCCTACTGGGTATTTCAGTAGATGGGGGAAATGATGCTCCAACTTGTTTTGACAGAGATTTGGGATATTTGGATAGGTGATGATCAGGAAAGGGAGGTAGTGTAGACCAGGGAAAACCAGTGAACAAAATCATTGCACCTAAGTTCAGGTCCTATGTCAGAGGTCATTAAGTAGACTCTGATTGGAGTAGAGGGTATGTCCTCTTATTGCAATGGTAGTATTTACTGGAATGTATAAGGATTCTAGGCAAAGTCTGTGCTGACTGGCACAAAATAGGAACCAGGAGGTTCTTGGCTCACAGCCTCCCCATATTCAGTGTTTTGGTCTACATACTGAGACAGGTACAATTTCAAATGTTCTCTGAATGTCCTGTTCACCCTGGTGGAGAAGTTGCACTCCATCCAGTCACAAGTATAAGCCTCATTTCTCTCCCTCCCTCTTGCCAACCATATGACCACTGTATTAACAAATTTCAGTAGTAAAGTCAGAATGATGGAGGGTCTGACACAGATGCCATCCAAAGAAATCAACTTAAGTTGACCTCTAACTTTTCAGTATCTTCCAAAAGATATAGAAGAAATTTAGTGTGGGCCTGGGTATAAGCCTACAGACCCAAAAACCTTACCACAGGGGTGGTGCACTGTTGTGGATGACAAGGTTTATGCAACTGAGGGTCACATTAGACTTCTAAAAGCTCAGTTTAGTCCCAAACCCAGCCTTCTGCACAAAGAGAGGTTCCACATGAAGACCAGTCTAGATGTGTATCAGGGACCACCTCACCTGAGCCAGGCACATCCCGCCAATCCTGCAGTTGTACAGGCTATAGCATGACCACAGAGGGTGGTGCAGTACAGCACACAGGCCTGATCACCATCCTCATTTACCACCCTGCCTCCCAGATCATCACAGCCTTGTTCACAACCTTCCCTGAGGTCAGAACTGCAAACCTAAAACCATTATCGACATCATACCCAAAGGCCCTCAGATAAACTCTACGGCTTTCCTGTACCTTCTTTTTTCTTTTCTTAATCCAACAAAAATCTACTAAGCCCCTATGAAGTGCAGGTACTCAGTTTAGTGAAGATCAAGATAAATAAAAGTCAAGTTTTTCACAGTCTGGTAGGAAGACAAATGTGTGAACAAGTAAGAGCAACAAAAAGAGCACAAAGTTCAGATGAGGCCCAGAGAAGGGCAAATCTATCCCATTTGGGATTTTTCCAGAATGTTGCAGTATCCCAGAGGAGGCAATTCTGAGCTGGGTTTTGCAAAATACACAGAGATTTTTGCATGTCAGGCCCAGAGATTGGACACAGGCCCAGGGATGTTATGTGGAAGAGCACCAGGCATAGGACAGTGTGAGAAACAATCAGCTGTGTTATTAAATCATAAAGTGTGAGTGTAAGGTCCGGAGCGGGCAGCGAGTGACCTGGAGATGGGGTGAAGAGTGGGCCAAAAACACCTTCACCCTCTTATCATTTACTCTCAACAAGAAAGCAGGAGTTGTCCTGATAAAACTGGTAAAATGGAAATCAGATTGTCTCCTTCTGCCAAGACCCCCTCACTTAGGGTATAAGGTCAAGTCTATATGACCTTATGAAGCCCTTTGTAATCTGCCCCATTTCGGCTCTGATGTGTTCTCTCCTCTCTTCTTTCCTCTCACTTAACATTGTGGTTCCCTCACAACACTTCCAGTTCTCTTTCTAGTACTTATCGTAATTACTCAATGACTTTTATTTTGTCTGCTGTTTACCTCTCCAACTGGAGTAAATACTTCATTAGAACAAGCTTTTGAATGCTTTGTTTACTGTTGTAGTCTCAGCTTCTACAATAGTGTCTGACAGACAGTAAACACTTAGTATGTACTCATTGCATGAATAAACACACATCTTAGATGCCAAATCAAAGAGATTATTGGAAGTTGTCCTGAAAGCATTGGAAAGCCATCAGAGGGCTTTAAGGAAGGGAGGAGCAAGAGGGATTGCATGTTTATAGACCATTCCGAAGGCTGTGTGGCTCCTCTTGATTGAAGTGGGAGGGTGGGGTGGAGGGCAAGCCAGCGGTGGGAAAATAGGTGACTGCAAGTACTTTGGATTTAAATAAAGAGAGCCTGAAGCATAGTAGTGACCATGGAATAGAAAAACAAGTGATGGCTTTTAAAGATATGCCAGAAATACAATTGGAATTATTAGAAAGTTAATACACAGGATGAGGGAGCAGAAGAAAAGAGTCCAAGGTAACTCCCAGGGCCTCTAATCAGGATGGGAAACGGGAGCAGCAGGAGCAGAGGTGGTGGCAGGAGGTGAGGCGATCAAATGTACTCACCCAAGGGTGCTGTGTGAGTGAGGGACTGGCCGCCATCGACGATGCTGCACGGTGATGCTCCTGTGGGCAATGTGTCAGAGTATACTAGGAATTGAGTTTCTCAACCGAAAGTTTTAATGAATCAGGTTATTAAACTGAGTGTTTTTTCTTTCATACTTTCATCAGAGTCGTAATCATTCACTACTTCAGGTGCTTTGGTTTCAGAGGTGTAAGTGAAAAGGGGCCACACACTAACGTGACAAGCTCAGGGGAGGCCTGCGTGGTGGCCTTACCAACTCAGAGACTGAAAGTAACCACACGGGATAGTCTGACATTAGAACTTTCTAACTTTTTAAAAGCCATTCATAGTGGGTAGTCATGTCCTAGGTTGGTACCTTCCCTGACAAAGGTCAATCTTTACCTTACCTGAGCTTGTCTATTGCCTTTTTGCACCTATGATAATGTATCTTTCCAATGTCAAGGTAGTTTCCTATCTTTTTTTTTTCCTGGACCCCTCAGGGTACCATTTGCCACAGCAGACTACAAATCCCCTCATTGTTATTGTTATCATGTTAATCATTGACTGTTAACTCTCCTGTGCCGCCCACAGATATAAAAGAAGTCTGTGTCTATTCACTTTATTTTTTATCCAATCCTAGCAATTTCCCTGCATTGCTTTCTCCCTAATCCATCACCAATGAATATCATGTAACCCCCTTACCAACTCTCCTTTGATTCTGATGTGTAAAATAAACGGTAAAACTGCTATTTGCTGGAGCATTTTCTCAATCCATTGAGATTTTGCTTCCTGGCAATTGTCATCAGTTTGGCTCAAATAAACTCATAAAAATTCTCTACAGATTTGAACATTTCTTATGTTGACAGAGGTAAATGAGATATGCTCTGTGCCTAGCAGAACTCAGCCTAGAGACAGGTTTGTAAACGACAAGAACAATAAACACACCCCACCAAATATTATAGAGGCATTAAGAAAGATGCCTCTAATGGGGGCAGAAAGAACCCTAATAAATATTCAGTGAATGGTGTTTGACTGAATAACTTAATCTTCAGGGGTTAGAGAAGAAGTAAGAGTCCCCCAAAGTAGACAAATTTGTGATGAGGTGGGACTGGGATGGGGCAGGGAGATGGGCAGAGAATGGGATTCCAGACAGGTTAAAGGACACAAGCAAAAGAAAAGAGTTTGATATAACTGAGTACAAGACAGAGGAAAGTGGAGAAAAAAGTGGCTGAAGATTTCAGGTCTAGATTGACTTGAATGCCAATGCTAGAGATGTAAGTTTTTTCTTGGGGCCATGTGTAATTGGCTTTTTCAGAGAAGGGGAATAATATGCTTCTAGTAGTGTTTTAAAATCAATTTCAATAATATTGCAAAAGATGGTTACAGGGAAATAGGACTGAAGGGTGTAGGATGCAGAGTGCAGTTGGCAGTGATCACAGCAGTCCAGATTGGAGAAGACAGGTGCTTGAATAGGTACTATAATGTAAAGGAGGGCATGGAAATGGGAAATAGTTCATTGATGGAACTGATCAGACTTAAGGCTGGTTTAGGCTTCTTAGGGAGAAAGAGAAGGCCCAGGTGAGCCTAAGTTTCTTGTTTAAGAGGCTGGGTCGATGGTGATATTTTTAACCAAGAGGATGAGCAGATTCAGAAGAGGAGGGGAGCCAAGAGTTGGGCATGCTGCGTTTGCGGTCCCTGCACTTGGGACCAGAGTGCACTGGTGAGTATTTTGAGTTCCATTCCTCTTCCCCAGCAGGTCATTGAGGAGGTTAGGCTGGCATTTGTGGTTTCAGCAGGTCTGGAGCTGGTGGCAAGAGAGCCTTTATCCCATAAAAATGAGGGTGAGACCAAAGGCGAGAGACGTTGGTAGTCAAGGGTCATGGATCAAGATGAGGTCATATGGGAACAGTGGCCCCAAGTGGATCATCCAAACGGTGGTGGTTCTGGGCTGGTAGCAGGAGGAAGAGATCAAAGTCAGGAATGGAACAGGCAAGTGAGGCAGAGTGAGGACGTGTGGGTGGGCCTAGCAGGACAGACACTGTCCAGTGCTGAGCTCTGGCTTCTCCCCAAGGTGGGAGGGCTGGACCTATGGAGTCCCCAGTAGATTGGACAGTTTGAGCCGCTTTCAGCAGAGCCATGTCTTCTTTCACTAGAAGATCAAACCTGCATCTGCTTATTTCTTTTACAAAGTTTGCTTACCACTGTGTCCTTGTGCAAGACATACTGAAGTCTGGACAATTTCATGCCAAAGATGAACTTGTAGCTCCTTTCTGAACATGGAGAGGAGCAAGAAAGGAAACTGCCAGGAATGTCAAATGCAGGGAATGAATTTCTTCGCTTGGCAATTTTTTTTTTTGATATTTCATGATCTGGGTTATAGGAGTGGCAGAGCCATTGGCTTTCCCTTCTTCCCACTTACTCTCACCCACCCACACCTGGATTTACTCAATAAGTATTTAAGGGCCAGACATGAGTTTAGGACTAGGGATAAAGTTATGAGAAAGACTGAGGTAGTCTTTCTCTCAAGGAGCTTGCTGACAAGATGGGTGATGGCTGAGTGCCATGAAGGAGAATCGTAGGGGACACAAGGGTTCAACATAGCCAAGGGCTCCAGGATGCCTTCCTGAAGGAGGCATTTATAAACTAAGGCCTGCACAGCCAGGACAGGCTAGCAAGGCAAGAAGAGGTGGGGCAGGAGAGACAGTGAAGGGGGTCATTGCTTTAGTGCATGAAGACCTGAAGGGGGAAAAAGAGAGGGGTATTAGAAGAACCAGATACAGTCCCTCATGCCTGGAGTAGAGAGAGAGGAGGAGAGTGGTACAAGTAAGGCTGCAGAGGTAGGCATGAATCATGTGGGCCCTTGTAAATTTTATGATGATTTTATTTTTATCCAGTGGGTCATATGTAGTGACCAGTGGTCTGAAAAGAAGTAATATGAGCTGATGTGTTTTTCCATGTGGGCTGTGATTATGGGTTGTGTCCTCTTGGGTATGTGACATCTCACAGTGGGTCCCAGGAGCAATGCTTCTTTCTTAGAGGCAGGGTCATCATAAATAAGAGGGGAGAAATTTCAGCTGGAAATGTTAAAGGCTCTTCCCTAATCTTTTTTTTAATTGTTGTTCAGGTACAGTTTTTTTTGTTATGTACAGAATCATTTTAGTAATTCCTGTGCATCTTAGTGTAAATCTAATCAAGAACCACAGCTTAAAGTTTGTCAAGACCACAGTCATAGAACTGGGAGCATCCTTCCCAAAAAGTATGGACAAGAACTACATTGGACTGCTTTTGTGAAAGTGGGCTGAAGTCTGGTGCTATCGTGTCCAGGTGCAGTATGTCACCTGTGCATATGGTAAGTTTCTGGTCTGTGACCATTCCACAGATCTGGCAGCCTTTCCTCCCTTGGTCACCCTCAGCAGCTATATGCTTGCAGTTCAGCAGTATAGTTTGCTATTCACACATCAAAGGGTAAAGGTAGGACCTGGGAGGATGGCTTTAGTCAGTGGTAATATTTAATCAGTCCAAATAATAGAAACCTCGATACACTAACTAAACCTAACTAAATACTAACACTACAATACAAACACTACTAAACAATACTAACAACACAAACACTAACTAAATACAGGTCTTCTGATAATACTATCACTCAGAACAACAAAGCATTGTTTCAAATTTTTCACATTGACGTTATCCAAAAATATTGCATATTCTTTTTTTAAGGGTTAAGATTAAATTGAATTTGAAATATCTTGAAAGGACCTTGGTATGTCTGTTTGGTGATATACAGTTCTTTGGGATAGTGATGTCTTCATTTTGGTGTGTTTTTCCATTTTATCTTTTTCTTTTCATAATCAATGCTTACTGCAACATATTTTAATTCCATAATTAGTGTTTTTATGTTCTCAGTGGGTAGAAGTTAGCATTGCTAGCACTATAAATTATAAAAAGATGCTCCTTCTAGGTGAATAAAGTAAAAAATGGCACCCCTTCCAAGTGACAAAATTACAAAAAGACTCTTTCCTGCGGGGCCAAGGAAAATGACTTCACAGAACATGGGCTGGATTACAGCCCCTCCGTGTCCCACTTGTTCCCTCAGCAGGTGTTTTTGTGCAGTGCCCACACTGCACAGCCAGGCATAGTGGCTCTGTGCTGTTTCGTTGCCTTTATCTTCAGAGTCCTCATAGTTCATCTACTTCAAGAAAGAGTCATTAAACAAAGCACGATGTTAACAACTTTGAGGGATGTATAGATGGGTGGATTTCAGCCCCTGCTCTGAAGAAAGTTACAGTCCAGTACTGAGGGTAAGATAAGCACATACATAAACAAATGTATTCATTCTGTCTGTCTGTCTATCTCTCCCTCCCTGTCTCTTCATCTAGATATATGGATATCTATATACCTAGATTATACACACACACACACACACACACACACACACACACACACATACCATGGCTCATCTTAAAGAATGTATGTGAAACTGCTCACAAGAAGAACCTGCACATTAAAATAATGCTAATTTGTTTTTGTTTTATTTATTTTATTTTTTAAAATTATTTTATTGTTGTTCAAGTACAGTTATCTGCATTTACCCCCCACACCTCCCCCCATCCCAGCCATCCCCACCTCCCTTCCCTGCTTCCCCCACCCCTTGGTTTTGTTCATGTGTCCTTTATAGACTTTCCTGAAAACCCTTCCCCCATTA
>CM052541.1:133339970-133504012 GCA_028533065.1 Trachops cirrhosus | reverse complement strand
CTTTGTGGAATATTAATTGACTGTAGAGACTTGGGTTTATTTCTGGGCTATCTGTTCTGTTCCATTGGTCCAAGCACCTGTTTTTATGCCAGTACCAAGCTGTTTTGATTACAGTGGCCTTGTACTACAGTTTGGTATCAGGTATTGTGATCCCTCCTACTTGGCTCTTCTTTCTCAAAATTGCAGCAGCTATTTGGGGTTGTTTATGTTTCCATATAAATTTTTGAAGTGTTTGTTCTATGTCTGTGAAATATGCTATTGGTACTTTAATAGGTATTGCATTGAATGTGTAAATTGCTTTGGGTAATATGGACATTTTGATGATGTTAATTCTTCCAATACATGAACATGGTATATGATTCCATTTGGTTGTGTCTTCCTTAATTTCTTTCTTCAGTGTTGTATAGTTTTCTGCATACAGGTCTTTTACCTCCTTGGTTAAGTTTATTTCTAGGCATTTTATTTTTCTTGTTGCTATATCGAATGGGATTTTTTTTTTGATTTCTGCTTCTGGTGTTTAATTGTTTGTATACAAAAATACTTTTGATTTCTGGATATTGACTTTGTATCCTGCTGTTTTGTCAAATTCATTTATTAGGTCAAGGAGTTTTTTGGTAGAGTCTATAGGATTTTCTATGTACACTATCATGTTATCTGCGAACAGTGACAGTTTTATTTCCTCCTTTCCGATTTGTATGCCTTTTATTTCCTTTTCTTCTCTGATCGCTGTGACTAAGACTTCCAATACTATGTTGAAAGGAAATGGTGAAAGTGGACAACCTTGTCTTGTTCCTGATCTTAGTGGAAAAGATTTTAGTTTTTACCCATTGAGTATTATGATGTTGGCTGTAGGCGTCTCATATATGGCCTTTATTATGTTGAGGAATGCTCCCTCTATTCCCACTTTGCTGAGTGTTTTTGTCATCAATGGGTGCTGTAACTTATCAAATGCTTTTTCCACATCTATCGATATGATCATGCGATTTTTGTCTTTGCTTTTGTTTATGTGATATATTACATTTATTGATTTGTGAATATTGTACCATCCTTGCATCCCTAGATGAATCCCACTTGGCTGTGGTGTATGATCTTTCTCATGTATTGTTGGATGTGGTTTGCCAATAATTTGTTGAGGATTTTAGCGTCTATGTTCATCAGTGATATTGGCCTGAAGTTTTCTTTCTTTGTTGTGTCTTATCTGCTTTTGGGATTAGGATAATGTTGGCTTCATAAAAAGGGTTTGGGAGTCTTCCATCATTTTGGATTTTTTGGATTAGTCTGTGAAGGATAGGGGTTAGCTCTTCCTTAAATGCATTGTAGAATTCTCCTGTGAAACCATTCAGTACAGGGCTTTTGTGTGTCAGGAATTTTTTGATTACTGCTTCAATTTTATCTGCTGTTATTGGTCTCATGCCAATTTTAATGCCATTGCTGTTAACAATCTAAAAAATTTAGTGATGTCTGTGCCCCATCCTGGTAACCTATTGATTAGCAATTTCATCATCATCCCCCTCCTTCTTCTATTTCTACAATGTGACAGCTGTGTTGTACTAGATAGACAGTGCCTTTCACTTGGAATTGGAAAGGGGATTAGCACTCAAGTGTGAGACATTGAGCAAGGAACTTTTGCAACCCTATCCCAGTGTCACAGAACAACAAAATCATGGCAGCCAGAGATGGCAAGCCTGTGGAGGCCATCTAGCCCATCCTCTTTATGAGTAAGAAAACCAAGTCAATGAGGTGTGTTCTTAGGTCCCTGACCTGAGAGCCAATGCTGAATCTTTAGACCACCAAGCCAAGGGTCTTTCTTCTGATCCGTTGGGTCTTTAGGAAGGCCCCATTAAAACAGAAATGTGACTTTACAAGGAACAACACATGAAACCATCACTGCTACTAAACACTAAGACCATCTCTCCTTTACCCTCCAGACTGAAATAAAAGCAGGGCCAATTTTGAAGGGTAGGTACAAACTCTTAGAGAGCCCACTTGGGAGTCCAGGTCAGCATTATTGTTATCCTTTCAATCTTCTTTCTGTAACAGATACCATGAATTTCTTTGTCAGGGCATTACCAGTTCCCCCTACCACCGGGGGCTGAGGAGACAGTTCCCTACCCTCACCTCCAGAGGCAAGTGTGATTGACTTCATTCAATCTGCATATCCACCCCTCCAGGCCAGTTATTGGTGGGCTGATTTGGGGGAGGCATGTGACCTGGACAGTGTGCAGAGCTCAGGCTTTTGCTGGGTCTGCAGAGAACTAGATGTGACTCTTGGAGCTCTTGCCATCTATCCTGTGTTCACAAGGGGAAATCTGCCAGAGACCACGCTGGCATCAAGAAAGGTGGCGGTGAAACAGAGAAGGAGCACTCACATCCTGATGACATTGTCTGAGCCCCTGGATTAAGTAGTAAACTTTGCCTCAAACCAGCCTTGCCTTTGAATATTTTATGAGCTAATAAATAAATCCTTTTAAAAAAATCCAGTGTAAGTGAAGGTTTCTGGTACTTACATCTTAAAATTCCTTGTTGATATGCTCTGGGATGGGTAATATATATAATTATATATATGATATATATAGAATTGACCAAAAAGGGAGCAGTGAAACCAATTTTTCCTAGTGAACTCAGCTGGTAAGTCCAGCTCCCTAGGCTAAGGCCCGGCCATGCTGCTCATAGACATGAAAGACAGAATGTCCTGAGAAGGAGCCCCACCTTCTCCTCTGATGTCTGAGAGGAAAGAACTTAGTGTTTAGGTTAAGTTTTGACTTCTAGCAGCCTAGGATGCCCAAAGGTGTTATGGGCTGCTGGAGGAAGCAACTAAGGAAAAATGGCAGTAAAATGGTGGAAGGGTCAGAGTTTGGCAATGGAAAAAGTTTGTTCTCTTTCGACCTGGGGAATCAAGGGTGCAGTTTCAGAGAATGAAGTCATCATGTAAAAGAAGAAGAAGAAATGAGATGAAGAATGAACTTTGCTAAGTAGACTCTGGATCTCACAATTCAGAATTTATGCTTGATCTGAGACCAGAATGTTAAAATGTTACAAACTTCCAAAACACATGCAGAAAGATAGCAAGGAGTAGAGGGAAGTGTTAGGTATGTCCTATCAGGCAGACTCATTGCTTGTTGCTTCGGTGATGCTGCACACAAATTTTGCCAGGGAGATATCATGTAGTAATTAATCTATTTTCTGTCTGGTGGTCTTCCGTAGTAGCACTTTAGAAATGATATAAAAGTCTCCACTACATTTATAATATGCTGTGACTTGAAACACATGTTTTGTGCAACCATATGAGCCCTGTAGAATCAATTGCTGGGTGAAGTCGAGCACGTATTTAGAACATGCGAGGAGCTGTTTTGTGTCTCACTATCCTAATTTTACTACATGTAGGCTTCTTCTCTCCCTTACCTCTAGGGCTTTAAAAAAAAGTCTACCTCCTGTACATATAACAGTACAGTGCTTCCAACAGCCATTTGTCCTAACCCTGTGGTAGTCATTAGGGCTGTTTGCCAAATATTTGGGGCTTCCAGGCACATGGGAGAATTGCACTTTCCCTTTCCCTCTGAACTGAAGCATGACCACATGACCTATTTTGGCTAATGAAATGTGAATGGAAATCATGTGGCAGAAGCATTTAAATGTAATGTGCAGTTTGTGTGCTCTTTTTTTTTAACCTCTGGCATGGTGACGACCAGTGGCTGTAATGGTGGCCGTGCTATCAGCCTGAAACCCTGAGTGACTCCAATGAGCAGAACAATCCTACTGCCTCATCCAACCACAATAAACCTGTAGCCAGAGCAAGACATACACCTTTGTTGTTTTAAGACATTGAGACTTCTGGGTTGTTTGTTAGTGCAACACAATCTAATCCATCTTGGTTTATGTAAAACTAAAAATATTCTAGCAAATGTATTTGAAATTGGGATGAATCAGATATGTCCCTTAACCTCTAGTTGCTGTTTTGAGAAATAATGTGAAGAAAAATTATAGAAGGTAACCTTAAAATATTATTTAAAAACTTTAAAATACTTTGTAATTTATTACTAATTTCTTTAACGCAGAACTATTTTTGTTAATACTATTCATGACATGTATGTATAGATATATTCATGTTTTTAATATAGTTGTAATTATATTAGATATATTAGGGGAGATTTTACTTCCTTTTTAAAGATTATTGACAAATACTTGCCATAGATTTATATTAGTCATCACTGCTACAATGAATATACAAAATTAAATTAACTGATTCTCTTAGATCATCACTGTTATATCGGATATGCAAAATTAAATTAATTTTGATTCTATTAGATTCAAGTAACAGAAGACTCAACTCAAACTGGCTTAAGTTATAAGAAAGTTTAATATTTCACATATAATGGAAGTTGAGGCTCTGGGCAGATTGATTTAGCAGCTCAGTGTTGTCATCAAGGACCAGAGGTTTTCCGTTTCTCCGACGTGCTCTCCTCGGTGCTGATGTCCCCCTCAAGTGTGTTCAAAGGTGGCCGCAAGAGTTCCAGGGACCACATCCAGCCAGGCGCCCAGAGTTAGAAGATAAATGGTTTCTTCCTCTTTCTATAAAATGCCTTTCCCCAAAACTCCTGTGAAAACTTTTTCTCTCATCTTAGAAACCAGAATCGAGTCATATTACCATTAGCAAGCCAATCTCTCTCCCTCCTTCTCCTCTCTGTTTCTCTCTCTCTCTCTCTCTCACACACACACACACACATGCGCACACACACTCCTGATACAGGGTGGGGCATAAGGGTAGAACTATGGTCAGTGTACATTGCAGTGTCCTGTATGGGATGTCCCATAATTAAATGCCCAAACTTTTACTGTTGACTATTGAGGCTGTTTTTTGTTTTCATTTGCATACATGATGCTGCTGGAAACAATTTGATACATCATTTCTATTCTCCCACTCTTCAAGTTTCCCCAAAGATGGAATTGCTGGGGCACAGGGAATGAATATTTTTAGCATTCTTCTTATGTATTATTAAAATTTGATGAGGATTTTAGTAGGGAACAATGCCACCAACCCCTGTAAATAATCTTTAAAACATACTGTAGAGTAGTACCTCATTATTAGTTTGACTTACAATTCCTTAATAACAAGTGAGGTTGAACATTTTCCACAGTTTGGTTTACTCTTGCTGGAATGTGTTTCTGAAAAAGGTAGCCCTCTCTGGCACAAGGGTCGGAAATGTTGACGTCTCAATCCCCCAAGTACACTTGGCATCTCGCTCCATCTCCAACAAAGCAACATTGGAACTAGGAACTGACTCAACATAAAGTAAACGCACATTATCCAGGGATGTAAATGATCCAGATGGAACGCACAGGAGCCCCTTAGCAAGGAAATGTCCCTGAGGCTTCAGGCCAAATGAAAGGAATTGCAGCTCTTGGAACAGAATCCTTGGAGAGCACTTAAACACAAATTACTTTTATGACCACATGAAATTATTGAGTTAGAAACATCAAAAAAATTAAAATGATATCCACATTTAAAAACTTTAAAGAATGGCTCTATCCTCAACAGATTATCTCTGAGGAAAATTAAGTGGGATAAAGGACTATCTATAGCTGGTTTTAGCACAAATTTTGAATTAATAGCTGCCTCATCTGCCTTCACCGAAGCAAAATAATCTTTGATAGTTAATTTGTTTTGAATGTCACAGTTATCATCTTCACTAGTTTCCTTTTCCCAAAAATCTTGATTAAACACTACCGTAGGCTTCAAGATGTTTGTGTTAGCAGTTACTATAGGCTGCTCTGAGAGGCTCTGAGCAGGTCTATGAACTCCTTGACACAATTTGCAAAGGGTGATTCGCATGTGCAGTTTTCATGAGAGATGGCTTCCGGCTCTGAGGGGACCTTCAGAAGGGCCCACTGTCTTTGTATCTGTAGTTTCCATCCATTTTAATTTTTTACTGTGGCTCCTTTCTGCCTTGTTCCTACCGTCTGGTTTGCTTTTTTTCTCTTACTTTTTCATTCAAGTTCCCTGGTGTTGGGGACAGAGGAACAGGGTGACCAGGGAATAGGATTTTGTGATTAATATGTTGTATGAAATGTCTAAAATGTCTAATGTGCTAAAACATATTCAAGTACATTACACATTATTTATTGAGTCTTTAGAAGTCACTTTTGAATCTTTTGTTGCTCATATGAATGTTGTAAAGATTGATTTTCAATCTGTGTAGCAGTGAACAAAACTTTCCTTGTATTTTCTGGAGTTTTCTTTGGGCTTAGAGTATTTGCAAAATGCAGCAAAATTGCAGAGGGCATCCAATGCCTCAAAGGAGGAAGACCTGCTTGTCTGTCCCTTTCCTGTTGGGCTGCATCATTCTGGCTTAAAAATCAAATAATTACATGCATGCCTTTTTCTTAGGCCTAAAAATACTCCCTGTACATAAAGCAGTTCTTGTTGTGTCCAGAGCCTATAGAATTTTGGATATCTGTCCAAATACCAGAACCTCAGGAGTATGTTTTTCTCTGTTCTACTAGAAAATTATAAAAAAATAAAGTATAAAAGGAAGTCTTCTGGTTTTGAAACAAGTAGATATAAGTGAAAAAGTAATCTAAAAAGTAACCCTCTGTCAAAAGACATGCAGAAACACAAGGGCTATAATAAAATCTGAACAGTGGACTGGACTCCAAGCCAGCAGCCAAGTACAGCAAAGGGGGACACCTACGTCCTTCCTTCAGGTGACAGAGAGAAAGGCTCAATGCAGCTGCTAAATAGGCAACAAGGATCCCTAACAGAGGACCTCATCTGGCTGGAATGTGGATGGAAAACCAACAACAGGGCAGGGTTTTTTACTTTTTATATAAAGCTAAGACCCAGTGCTGTAGAACTTCTGGGGAAGAGCCATGTGGAGATGGGCTACAGATTCTGGAATGCCCACTGGGCGCTGATCAGAGACCAGGGCAGGGACCACTCTCTTAGTGGTGTTTTTGAAGCCATGGTTGAGGTTTTAGCAGTTTAGCAATTGGTGACAGTGCCTCGGTCTGTTCCCTGCTGGGACCCTGGAAGGGGAGATGACACCTGACCTGGAGTTTGAGGAATAGAGGGTGCATGGGGCTAGTTTCTTTGTCCACAGGGCACATGCAGTGACTGAATCTGGTTTAGGAGAGCAGCATATCTGGAGTGTGTGTGTACACACGCGCACACCCGTAATGCAAGAAAGGTCCTAGTTGGTAACAAAAAGGTGCATATAGGGAATTTTACTTCTTGATTCTATGTTTCTACACAGGCAAAGTCACTCTGAATTTATTTTCTGTCTTCATTCATGTTGTTTGCCCTGTTTCTATTTAATACATTTAATGGTCTTTCAGTGGTTTATTTGATATTCAATATTCTTCTCTCCTTTCATTTGAATTCCTTCTGCTCAACACCTCTTTCTCTATTTTTTCCTTTGTACCTCTACTTCGATACCTTCTTTCAACCTTCTTTTGACAAATTCAGTGAAGCCCTTTTAATACTGTTTACAGCCACCCTTTCTTTTTGGCAATTAAGAGAACTGAACATTCTATTTAAAAGTCCATTCTCTGGATGACTTGATGCTGGGGTTGGGGGAGGTGGTTGAGTGAGAGGAAGGTCCTGCAGATTTTGGAGACTGTAGAGACCATTCAGTCCCTGATTCTGACTTTTCAGCAGAAGAAAGAGGTGGGGGAACCTAGGATGAAAAGGGCCACTTTTACTACTTCCTCCTGCATTGTTCTCCAGCACTGATTCTGCCTGAGACTCTAGATCTAAGTTTTCTCCTTCACCCACACAAGCCACCTCCCTCTGCTTCCTTTCCCCCATTCTCATCTGTTTTGCACTTACACCTTCACAACTTGAGTACCCTCAAGGGCAGCATGGCTTCCTGTTTTTGTTCACTCTGAAGGTTACTGGATGCTGAGGCCTTTAGGATAATGGGTAAGTGAGTTGGAAAGGTCACTAACACTGTGAGCATCATGCACTGACGAAACCTGGCATTTGCAGACTTGTGGTCAAGATGAAGGTGTAGGTAAACATGGCTTGACTCTTTGCACAACCACTGCAAAAATACAACTAGAATGTAAAACAAGTACCACCCAGAATCATCACAAAATTGAGCTGTATGGAAATCCAACAACCAAGGAATTAAAGAGGTTACATTCATCCAGAGAGGTAGGAGAGACAGAGAAATGGAGATGCATGGAGACATGGTTTGGGTGGCCCCACACCCACATGTGGTAGGTAAAAATCAGGAGGGATACCTCAGGAGTGAGGGATCCTACCCCACACCAGACCACACTGCCCAGGATTCCAGTGGCAGGGAGATAAGTCCCAGTAACTTCTGGCTGTAAAAACCAGTAACGGTTGGGGTAATGGAAGAAACCCACAGGATTTTCAGGCATCTTCTCTTAAAAGGTCTGCAATGGACTTAGGACTTATGCAGACTCATTTCCTCTGGGCTTCAGCACTAGGGCAGCAGCTGGAAGGGCACCTGTGGCATAGAGAGAGAGACTGAACTGTCTGGTACCAGGGCAAGTGCTGAGGGACAGCTTCCTCTCAGATAAAATTCCAGAGGCCAAGCAGTGACATTGTCCCCTTTCTGAGCCCTCTTCCACACTGAAACATAGAGTGGTGACACTATATCAGAGACTCAATCAACTTGGTTTACGTGAGTTGCCCTGACCTGGTGATTACCTAAAGCTCCACTCCATCTAACTTACTAATGTGCTTTTCCACAATAGGCCATGCTACTAATACAGAGAGTCAAAGAATCTCTACCCAATACATAGAAACAAACACAGGGAGGCTACCAACATGAGGAGACAAAAAAATATGGACCAATTGAAAGAACAGAACACAATTCCAGAAAAAGAACTAAAAAAAATGGAGATAAGCAATCTTCCAGATGCAGAGTTCAAAACACTGGTTGTTAGGATGCTCAAGGAACTCACTGGGTACTTCAACAATATTTTAAAAAACAGGCAGAAATGAAGGTTATGCTAAGGGAAATAAGGAAAAATTACAGTAAATCAACAGTGGAGTAGAGAAGTCAAGAATCAAATCAATGATTTGGAACATAAAGAAGAAAAAAGCATTCAGTCAGAATGGCAAGAAGAAAAAAGAATTCTAAAAAATGAGGATAGGCTAAAGAGCCTCTGGGACTTCAAAAGTACCAACACTTAAATCACAGGGGTGCTGGTAGGAGAAGAGAAAGAGCAAGAAATTGAAAACTTATTTGAAAAAATAATGGAAGAAAACTTTCCTAATTTGGTGAGAGAAATAGACATACAAGTCTAGGAAGCACAGAGTCCCAAACAAGATGGATGCAAAGAGGACCTCACAAAGACTCATCATAATTAAAATGCCAAAAGTTAAAGATCAAGAGTTAAAAGCAACAAGAGAAAAGCAGAGAGTTACTTACAAAGGAGTTCCCATATGACTGTCAGCTGATTTCTCAAAAGAAACTTTTCAGGCAAGAAGGGACTGGCAAGAAGTATTCCAAGTGAGGAAAAGCAAGAACCTACAATGTAGATCCAGGAAAGCTATCACTTAGAATTGAAGGGCAGATAAACTGCTTCACCAGACAAGGCTAAAGGAGTTCATCATCACCAAGTCATTATTATATGAAATGTTAAAGGGACATATTTAAGAAAAAGAAGACCAAAACTATCAACATTAAAATGGCAATAAATTCACAACTATCAACAACTGAATCTAAAAAACAAAGTAAACAAGGAGAACAGAAACAGAATCATAGATATGGAGATCATTTGAAGGGTTATCAGTTGGGAGTGGGGTAGGTGAGTTGGGGGAAAAGGTGCAGGGATTAAGACTTACAAAGCAGTAGGTACAGAATAGATAGGGGAATATTAAGAATAGCACAAGAAATTGAGAAGCCAAAGAACTTACATACATGAATGGCCCATGGACATGAACTAAAGGGAGGGATTTTCAGAGGGAATGGGGGATACTGGGTGGAGAGGGCAAAGGGGGAAAATTGTAACAACTGTAATAGCATAATCAATAAAATATATTTTAAAAAATAGAAAAATACTTTCTCTGGAGTTGTCAGGTGGTTCTGGTGAAGTTGGCCAGGGCTGAGCTTGCCTGCAAAGATGGATGAGTTTCGAGTAGCTGGGGAGTACACTGAAGTGAAGAAAGCATTTGCATACAAGTGACTTTTAATAAATATCCTTGGCACAACTTTCTATTTACAACTTACTTTTGAAATCTTGGGGTTAAAATGAAGACCGTGAATCTGCGTTGGGACTTTGGTAGGTGAAAGTATAGTCAGACCCTGAAAAGTTTAGGCACCTACGTGTGAATGCATGAAGAATAATATGAGGAAAATTCTAGACATTTGTCAACATAGCGAGTGTAGAAAACAATGAGAAATTTGCTTCCAAGCAAGCCTGAATAAGACTGTTTACAGCTGTGAATGTAAACAAGGAAACCAAGCACAGTGCTCACAGCATGAGTACTTGACATCATGTTTTTGTTACAGGACTCAAAACTATGCATAAAAATTGGAAGATTATTTAGTGCTTAAATACAAATGTGAACTTAGCTACAAACCTCTAAAGATGCATTTAATTTTAAAATTCCTCAACTTCGGCGTCTTGTGGCAGGTATTTACGCTTCAACCACCCATGCCTAATTTTTGACCTTCCAAGCCTTGTACTTACTCAATAAAGTAAATAGATATTTAGGTCAAACCAGAAAGATATCACAACATTGCTAGAATGTTGTGTGCCCAAAGGGAGAAGGCTGTTTCTGACAGCAGGGATTATAAATGTTTTAAAGTAATTAAAACCTGACTTGCTTTACTTGATGTATGCCATTTTCAAAATGTCTAATTGTTTGCACAATTTAAAATAAGGGGAAAAAACATGGCAACTTTACTGAGCCAAGAGGGAGTTCTTTGAAATGGTTCAAGTTATGTTTAGATTCATGGAGGGGTATCTGAAAGAGTTCTGAGGCTGCTAGGAAGGATATTTTTTCAGATGATTAAATGCAAATATTGTTTAAAAATGCTTAAGAAAATGATTTCAGAATAAGCAGGAAATAAAAAAAAGATGGGGTGGGAAACACCGAAGTGAAGGAGGGGATTGTTTGGGAGGGATTTCTCCTCCCTCCATGACCCAGCCTTGCTCTCCGGGGATCTGAAGAGTCTTTGTTCTGGGGAGCACACTGGCAGGAAGGAAGATGAGGACGCTGAGGCAGCACACGGCCTGAGTGCATGTCTGGCTGAGAAATGTCTAGGGTGCACCCTTCTCACTTTCCTCTCCAAGCTGGCAGGCGATGCCTACTTTCCCCAGGATGCCTGAGGTTTTGGAGTTCACTCGTGTGTACAGCCCCCTGAGCAAGTAGAAAAGACCTGCCCTGACCCCCATGTGTCTCCTTTCTAGCACTCAATACTAAAACCAACACCACAATGCCCACACCAAAAGGCTGGCTGGAAACCACAGTTCTGTTACATCCCTTCCTTATAAACTCTATCAATTTGAATTTCGTTTATATTTGGATTATATTATGTATGAGGAAAGTGGAGACTGATTTTAGCCCAGGCGTTCTACAGCAGATGGCTGGGCTATTTTGCACATTGGAGACTGGTGGGTGAATTTGGAGACATCAAAGGCTCTTGTGGCTTAAAAAGTT
Source organism: Trachops cirrhosus (assembly GCA_028533065.1). Taxonomy (NCBI): domain Eukaryota; kingdom Metazoa; phylum Chordata; class Mammalia; order Chiroptera; family Phyllostomidae; genus Trachops; species Trachops cirrhosus. The sequence goes on along the minus strand of CM052541.1, from coordinate 133,492,374 downwards.
CAATACTGAAGGGAAGTTACTCCAACGGACCTGGGCACTGGAAACTGACAAAGTTGTTAGCAAACATTGGGGCAACTGTTCTTTATGGGGTTTCTGTTGCAGTTGAGGTGGGACCTGGTGCAATTTCAGTGTATATCTCAACATTTCTACTTTCGATCTAACATGAATTCGGAAAGGGGAAAACTAGCCCTAAATGTGAGGAAGTTTCAGGAGCTTCAGGAAACTTTGTTTCCCATAGGGTTGCTGACAAGAATGTTTTATCGACAAGAGCTCTCTTTCAGTTCTGAGTTGAGATCCAACTTAGAGTGATTCTGAATTGGAATTGTATTTAGCATTGGCAAGGGAGAAAAGGCATAGGAAAGGACTTCTAAAGGCTTCTTGGACTCCAAATGGCTATTTCACAACAACGTTGTGATGAGTTAAGTGTAAATGAAATTCACATGGGTTTAAGAAATTAAGGCAAAAAAGTTCTTGGCAAAGAATATTTTGGAATTTACCAAATTCAAGCCATTTGAGAAAGGGTTGGAAACACTCTTTATGAACCCTAGAATATCACTGGGCTCTTTCTTTGTTGTTTTCTCGTCTTCACCCACCATCAACGTGTCCTGCAACTGGTAAAGCTTCAGAATGGCCAAAAGTTAAGAGCACAGGAGGTCTTCCAGTGCTTTCCTGGTCTGCTGGGGAGGATAGGGCCGTGCTTTGGAGTCCACAACAAGGGCCTGAACTCGATTTTGAAGTTACAGAGGCACACACACACAAAAAACCCCGGTAGACTGCAAAACTGATTTAGCTGCCTAGAAGTATTTTCTAACCTCTTCAAGGGGGATTTCAGAAGAGAGAGATGAAAAAAAACAAAAAGAAGTGGTGGGTGTGGATATTGCTGTGACCTCTTCCACTGGTCTGTCCTCCATCAAATGCTTCACTTCAGCAAACACCCACTGTGAGTCAGAGGAAAATACAAACAAGTAGATACTGTCATCAAGAAACTTATGTTTTAAAAGAGGAAGGACAAGCTCACAAATAATGGACTCAAGCTGATTAAGATAAATGCTAGAAGGGATGCACAAATTGCTGAAGTTTGAGAAAAGAGGGGGCTCCATCTGGCTAACCTGATGGAGGAGGTGACATCTGAGTTCCATTCTATGCCCAAGTTCATTATAAGCCCCACAGAGCCCTCGGCCTCCCGCCCTCTAACATACCTCAGCTCCCAGCCCAGCTGTGCAGGGGCCGCCAGAATCTGCTTGCCACAGAATTCACACAGTTTCTCTTCCAACCCCAAGGCAGATGCTAACAAAGCCGAACTGAAGCCATGGGCCAGCACCACATGAGCTCTAGTCTGTGAGAATGCTGCTTCTCAGAGAGGAGAAGACTTGTCAGAGTGGATGTCCCAGTGTATGTGTGCCCACCCTCCTTGCACCCCGCCTTCAATGATGTCATAGCAACCCTCAGGGCTAACTTGAAATTAATTAATTTCCTAGACATCTGTATCTACTGTGAATGTATGCAAGCTGTTTTCACTTCCTAAGCAAAAGTCATGAGAAACCAGTTTTCATTAGTTCAGGTGTTTGCCTCTTCCAACTGTTTATTTTTGAAGACAAAGACAATCTGCTGTGTATTTTCTTGACTGGTCTAAGGTCACAGGATTCCTGGGGTCCTGAGCCCTTCCTTTCAATTTCTCTCCAATACTAAGTGCTCTGAGGTGGCCTCATTCTTCATCCCAGCTGTCTCTCTTCCTTTCCTACTTCTCACCCACTCAACCGTCCATCCTTCTTCCATCTAATTCAAAAGGATTTGGGCATCTAGATATGTCCTAGGGGGTATGGGGGAGCTGTGGAACAGGCCAATGAGAGTCCCTCCTCAAGAAACTTCAGGGCTCCTCAGGGTTCTGCCTAGTCTCATTGAGTTTTACTGACTCCTTGGACCCCTGACATTCATAGCCACTTGCTTTTTCCTGAAGTGATCCTGTATAAAATAATAGACTATCTGTAAAAAGAATTAATCTGGGTAAGAAAAGACATTTTTTTGGCAAAATTTGAAGCATAGGCAATATTGATTTTGGGGGGGAGTGCTCTATAGAGTTAAAGTCACTTTAGTAATGTAGAGCACTGAATAGGCAATTTGTTCAACAATTTGTTTTGCTCATAAAGTGATGATATTTGATATCTTCAACATAAAATATAATTTATTAAAAAATAATTGAAACTAGCTAAATTAAAGTTGCTTTTAAATGTTTTTAATGTTTTTGCAGAAGACATGTTGAGTTCATGAACTCTAAGGAACCTAGCAACTCTACATTTTGCTATTATATGAACTGGCAAAAAACTAGAATACCCCAAACATGCTAAGATTCCAAGGAAGATTCTTGGGAAATGTAAAAATAACAACAGCAACAATAACAACAATAAAAACAAGGCTGCGTTTTCTTCTAAGTCTTTCTCCTGGGACTTCCTTTTCCCAGTGCTTTGCTCTGGAACATGTGAAAGTCCATGTAATGACTCCTCAAGCTTCTTTCTCTGACTGATGCTGAGAGGCCGGTTCACTCTGCCATCCCAGAGCTAACTGCTAGCTTCTTATTTCTTCTATGACCCTCTGCTCCCTCAAGTCCTCTTTCCACATGGGTTATTCTGAAGTGTTTGAAGAAATCAGTGCAGGCAAGCATTTTTTTTTTTTTTTTTTGGTTTTGCAGCTGTTTTCCATGGTTGCCTGGGCTGCTCCATTTGTAGACAGACATCAATGAGTAGTAACTTGGGAAGCATAACTGCACTCTGTTAGCAAGTAGGCCTCTTTGGGGTCAGGCTGTGGTCCTTCCTCAGTTAAGATTCCCACTGACTAAGGAAGACTTGTGGTTAATGGGTCTTGATGGTTGTTAGGAGTGTTTCTCTGTAACTAGGTAGCAAAGTCCTTGAGGGTAGACCTACTGTATTTATCTCTGTCTCTCCAGTATTTAACTTTGTACCCAGCACACACTAGTTACACAATATTTGATGTTGTTCCGATGAATGAACAGATTCTAAATAAAAAGAGTCTTTTGTGATAGAGTCTTTAGATGCACATATGTATTATTTTGAATTTTAAAAATATTGTTCTGGGGTATTTATACCAACTCTATAGTTATAAGCCTAGTAAAAAGTTGCCACTGTATGTATAAAGAAATAATGTGACAAGTATTTCATTATCATCATAATTAAAAATAAACCATAGGGATAACTTGAATTTTTTGGAGAATAATATGGACATAAAAACACAATCCTGAAGCTGTGTTTACTTAGCAAAACTTTAATTTTGCCATAAAAGTATTTTTAATCAAGAAATTTATGAGTTATATTTCTTCACAAAATATTGTGGTTTGTTAATCCAGGTCCTCTAAGAGGCAGATGTCAAGAGAGGATTAAACATGCAAGGATTTTATTAAGGGAAGTGTCTGTGTGATATAAAATAGGGGGAAGACTGGAGAAGGCTGGGAGAACAAAATGCAAGTCAGACCCCAACTGACGGAGAGAGGAAGAGAAGGTTGTATGGAGCATCACGGACTGCTGTGCAGTCTAAGGAAGTTCCAGAGAAACCCATCCAGAGTATTCCAGCCAAAATCATCTGTCAGGAGAGTCCCGAGTCTTCCAGGAATGAGACTGTTTTAGCAAACTTGCCCTGTCAGTCACTGGCTGGGAGCAGTTGGTGGGAGGCAAGGCGTGTAATCAATTACAGAGGCTCCCTGTGATGGGAGGTCTACAAGTGCATTCTCATATCTTTACTTTGATTCATCTGAAACACCCAGGAATAGCACTATATAAGGACACATCTTTCTCTTTTTAACCAAAGTCAGATTTATTGATATTTCTAGAAAACTGCCCTACATTATAGTCTAAGGTATACACCTTTACATATAGTATTATCTCAAGTGAACATTTTAGCAACCCAAAGTTATTGATAGGATAATGTAGCAGATTGGCATTGGTATCCAAATCTCATTCTCTTCTTCTTCCCTTGTAATGAAGTCCCTAACTTATAGCTAAGTCCATAATTGTTGAGAATAAAAGTTGATTTTACAGTTTACCTTGCAGTAGGTATGAATGAGATTAGCTTCTGATCCCCAAAAGTGAAAATACTGTGTGCAATTCACAGGAAGCGTATGAAAGGGAAGTGGTACACCCTTCTTCTTGTTGGCTGGAATACAGATGTGACTACTGGAATTTGAACAATCATATTGAACCCTGAGGTATAAATTTCATGCTGAAAATTACAGAGCAACAATGCAGAAGGAACCCAGAACCATAATTCCATGTGGTATCACACCAGCCCCAGAGTGCCCACCTCCAGACTAATTTTATGAGTAAATGAACTAAACTTCTGTTTTTAAAGTAACTCTTAATTTTGGTTTTCTATCACTCAAAAGTGAAACTGGAACCAGAGAGACCCCTTATGACACAGATAACAAATGGTGAAGTAGGAATTTTAATCCATTCTCCTGAGTTTTAGATTGAATATCCTTGGAATTAAACTTGAAGTTTACATTAAACTTCATTGTGTCGCAATCATCTAGGCACTACTGAGTACTTCAAGAGAGGTCTTCTCTTTCAGCCTAAGCTTTATCTGTAAAATGGAATGAAACATTTGTTTTTGCCAGCAATATTACAGGGTTTCTGAATTATTTCCACGAGATATTAATATACATAAAGTTGCTTTGTAAATTTCAAGGCCACAGAATAAAAAACATTTTCTCATTTTCAGTGTACTCACTTCAGGTTTGAACAACAGGAACAAAAAGTGTATGTTCCTTTATACAATGTGGAACTGACTCCAAGCAGCTTCAGGAAGGTCCTAACCAGATTATTAAGTGGCAGACTAGAGGATGAGGGGGAAGGATAATTTATCACTTAAGTAATGATATTTGATATTTTCCACTAATTGCTTCTTAGACACCAGCGCCATGTCTCACCCTTCTGTGTGCCCTACATATACTGTACTTGGTGAATATTTGTTGGTTAAGTGGTTGGTTGCTTAATAACTGTTATGAATACTATTCCTGGAAGTTAAAAAAACTGTGAGACCCATGAACACTACCATTTTTAAAAGCTCAAGTTCTTTTAAATTCTTGGCCTCGCCTTTTATCTATCCTGACTTAAAAAGGGCATGGCATATATTGATTGCTTAAATTACCAATTTTTTAGTTCATTTCTTTAGGTTTTTGAGCCAAACTTGTCTTTTTGTAAATCCTATTTTAACTCATAATCTTGATTCTAACTATAAATTGTGGGAAAAATTATAAAACCTTTTTTACTGAAATTAATTCAGAATAAATTAGCTTGTGTGTACAATTCTTAGCTCAGAACTGTGTTTATGTGAATCTATAACATTTCATTTGATGATAATGATTAAACATAGTGAAGTAATGGAAATTTTGTTATGGAATATCTGGTTGTATCACAATTCTAATTGAATGAATTAATGAGCAAGAAGTCATGGGGTCATGATCCCCCTAAGGCTGGAACAAATAGCCTTGCACTCTCAGATTACGGCCTGTGAAGTAAGAGACTTACTTCAAAAGACAGGGGTTTAAGCTCTCCTCTTTATTTACTTATACAAAATAAAGATAAGCCTTCCCTGCCTATTACAAATGAGATCATATTGCATTAATGTGTTTGATTCTTATATTACATTCCATTCCACTAGGTAATTAGCAAGTATATAAAACTGTTACAGAAACATAAAAAGAGAATGACACATATGAGAAAATCTATGTAAAAGTCCCTTTAGGTGTAGTGGCCACATGAGTTGGCATTAAATATTCTGAGAGAAAATCCTAGGAGTGGTGGGTAGACAGAGATGATAGTTATGGTGCTTAGATATTTAATAATGTAGCAAAAATTTTTAGATTTCTGAAGATAAAATTTTGGGGGATGTTTAGGAGAAAGCATTTTAGGGATGATAAATACTATTTGGGGTGGTTCTAAATATATTCATAGCCACAACATGCTCCTTACTGCAGAATAATATAGTTCCAATTTGCTGGTTATGACAGATACAGCGTAATGCAGTGAGAGCAGGCAAAAGTCATGGGTGCAAGCCTCAGCTTAGCCCTGACTAGCAGTCAGAACTTGCACAGGTTACTTAACCTTTCTGAACATCAGTTTCATTCTTGGGGAAATAAAACATTTAGCTTTGCCCTTCCAAATCTACATTCACCTTCTAACTTGAATATTCTACATTCTACTGCCATGTATGTATGCGACACAGGGTTGAAATGTAAGACATATGACTCCAACATGAACAGTTGCTCATGGAGCTGAAATTTTGATGTATTTGCATCAAGGAAACACTACACAGGGGAAATATTAAGTGGGGGGAAGATGACATCACATTTGGGCTGGGGACTGACTTGTAAAACAGAGGAATGGTGGGTGCAGAGATTATGTTCCTTCTCTCTGAAAGTTTGGAGTCACAAATGCTGTACATACATGATTCAGATGAAATCTGAAACAATTATTAGATATTTTCTAACTACCCAGGGGTTTGTAATTGTGTTTGACAAAACACATGGTTGACATCACATTTTTCAATTTTCATCCAGATGTTAGGTGTCATATGAGCCCAGCCAAAGGCGGTCCACACTTCACAAAGGCAATTGCAAGTGATGAAAAAAACCCAGTTCCTTTAGTTGCCATAGAGAACTTTGAAAAACCAAATTATTGACTCGGGTTTGACATTAGCATGGTTGAGTTCAGCCAAACTGAACTGTGTTTTATGGCCTAACTGGGTGATTATTGTTTAAGATCCTTCCCTGTGCTGTTTATACTATCAGCCTGCTTTTTATTTTATTTTTTGAATATATCCAACCTCCTTTACTTTTAGCAGACAACCTCACTATATGGTTTAGGAACTTTTCAGCAAATGAGAGAAAATCCAGCCCAAACTAGCTTAAACAAAAGTGGAATTTATTGGTTAAACTAACTGAAAAGTCCGGGAAAGTATCTGGCTTTAAATGAAGCTCAGAGCAGACCCTCGATCTACATCACTAGGACCTGGTTTTTCTCAATCCCTTTCTCCTCAGCTCCACTCCTTCTGGTTTAACTTTATTCTCAGGAAGACTCTTCTGACAATGGAAACATGATAACTCATATCCTCTCTTGAAGTTCTATGGGAAAGTTTACTTGCCTCTTTATCAGAAGCCTCAGTAAATGTCCCATCACATCCTACCATCTCCAGTGTCTACACATGCCTGGACCAATCACTATAGACTGGAATGCAATGTTCTGGCTGGATTAGGACTGGGTCTTGTGCTCCACTCTAGAGTCACAAGGCTGAGAACAGAAGAAATGGTTCTCCAAGAGAAGTCGGGATTTAGTTATCAAAAGGTGACACGATGTTGGATGGCCAAACCCAGGTGTCCTCTGCACTTTAAATCTATGTCACTGAGACAAGAGGAACCTCTTTCAAATTCTCAGTTCATGCCCTCTTTCCTGCCATGGTCTTAGAAGAGGGAGGAATACCCGGCCCTCTGTTTATGGGCAACCTACCCATCATTAGCCCTGAGTCCTTCCATCTAGTCCAGGATCTGACTTCATCAGTTCTGGTTACTATTATATATCTTTATCTTCTCCCTTTTTTACTGGCTCTTGCCTTAGTTTATAAACATGCTCAGGTCTATTCTATCAAAACACACAACTTACACACGCTCAAATTTTTGTGACTCATCTCTTGCTTTAGCAGCTAATATGTCTTCTCTCTTTCTCATAGGTGCCCTCCCAGCAAATGTGTCTGTGTTCCTTTTCTCTTTTTTCACATATCACTCACTCTCAACCTGCTGTCTCTATACCTCTGACACTGTACTTACCATATTAGCAAAGCTTTGTTCATGAAGATAGACCTTACTGTGAGTATTTTGAGCAGAGGGAGATTTAATATAGGGAATTAGAGGGTTTTGCTTAGGGAGAAGAGTTTAAGGAAGCTGCTGTTGCTTCACAAAACCATAGTAAAATACAGCTAATGAACTCTGCTGCCTGCAGCGCTGAAGTACATGATTTCAGGACAATGCTCAGAAGCGTCTGGTAAATCTGCAAATCCACCACCTACTGATGCTCAAGTACATGCCCTCAGGGAGCCACATGTCCTTCTTCTCTGCCTTCTAATTTTTATGTAAGTGCCTCTTTTTACAGAATCTAAATGGAAACATTACTTTCAGCCCCTGCAGCACAAAGGAGAGCTTAGAAGGGCGAAACTAGTCCTGATGATTAATAGACTGTATTTGGCACATTGTTACGCCCCTGACCCCTTAAATCTTTTTACTGAGAGTTCTGCCTTTGAGCTAATACTTGCTCACACTGTGAATCCCCCTTCAGTTATTTTATGTATGTTCATCATTCTGGTCAACAGCAGGCTGCTGACGTCTCCTTCACAGCATTCCCCCTGAATTTCATGTGAGTTCAACTCTGTTGAACCTTTTTCTCTAATTTACCTTTAAGGGCCACAAACTCAGTTTGTTTGAGAATGAAATCTTTACTTTTGCTTCCAAACCTGCTCTTCTTCCAAATCTCTGTTTCTTTAAACCACATATTCAAACAGTCATAAATCCGTTCTATCTTTCCCATCCCTACTCCACTGGCTGGGCTCAGTGACTCACCTATTACCTGAGCCATTGCAGCTTCCTGCTCAGACCTCCTGCTTCCAGTCTCACCTACTTGGAATCTGTTCTTTGAAGCCTCTGTTGGGGTTGATTTAGGACACAAATCTTCAATGATTCTCATTTGCTTAAAACCCTTGGCTGGCTATTTATAAGGCTGGAAAAAAGAAGCAATAATTCTTCAGACAATTCTCAATAATTCATCAAATAAAGTAGACAAATGGGCTGCAGGTATTCATAAAGACCAAATGAAGAGAATTGGAACAGGGAGAGAAAAAATGTATTACAAATGCTCTATTCTGATTACCCAGAATGAATGTTCTTCTACTGTATCAGCTGAGACTTCAGAGGGGGAAAATCTGATGGAAGAATCCAATCTTTTAGGTTCTAGCTTGTAATATGGAATTTATTAGAAAGTCTGGCTAAGTTGGCAGGTCTTGTTCAATTTTTTATACATTCTTAGTTTATTTCTTATTTTCAGTGTGAAGATCTCAATGTGTGAACTCTTTAGGATATAGAATATGATGTGTGGGAAAAAGATGATCAGAAAAAGATAGAGAGAATAAGGGGAACCACGACTCTGCTAGATAAAAGAGAAGCAAGAAAAAAAATCCCCAAGGAAGGAATACTATCCACCTTCCTTCTACTACCTCAACGAATCTAATTAACCTCAATCACTAGCCTTATTGCTAGCACTGTTCTGAATGTTCCCTTCGTCTGGGTCAGTTTGAGTCTGTGAGAAGAAAAAGTACAATAATTTCTAAATGCCACTTGGGAGGGATGGATGCAGAGGGGAAAATGCTGGTAAAATAATATCCTCTCCCAGAAGTAAATGCACTTCCACATACATGTAATATCCAGATGACAAAACTGGGCAGTGATCTCCGTAGCTACTGATCTCACTTTATTTCCTAGAAAGGAGACATTCTTTAGCTTTGAAAGGTTAGTACGGCATGAGGGCTTCTTCCTTTACTCTATTTCTGTTGTTTTTACACATTCCAACCCCTTTGCTTTCTATCGTATTAAAATTCACTCTTATTTCTTCCTTTTCTCCTCCTCCTCCTTTGACTCCACCATGCAGTGGGTGATCTACTGTGGATCCTTTAAGGCCTAAGCCATACTGGCATTTGAGTCACTGAGAAGACTGATAGAGAATGAGTAAGAAAATAATAAAATGTTTACTTTCATATTTTAAGCAGAACTGCTAATTAATTAATTTTATACAAATTGAGGCGTTAAATCACTTATTGATTGACTAATATTTTATCTTAGTAGTGGAAACATTGTATATAATCAAAATGATAATCTCACAGTGTATGACAAGTTATTAACATGTTTGGCTTGAGCCTAAATAAATGGTAAATACAGTCTCTTCCCCTTCCAAATGAAACAGGAAGAGGAAAGTTGTGCCTTTACTTCTGGTAACAATGATATTTACATTTACTTGTTCATAGACTCTTTCTTGAACATTAGAACTCTCAGCCTGTCCCTGAATAAAGTCAGTGGAGTGTAGTGGTAAAGACTGTAATCTCTGGAGTCAGGCTTCTCAGGTGCAAATCTAGACTTTTCTAGTTATCAGATGAATGAAATTGATGTTTTTTTAAAAACATTTCTGTGCTGCCATTGTTTTATCTCTCAATTGAGAATTTTGGTAGTTCATAATTTGTGGATATGCTGTGAGAATTATGGAAGTTGATATGAATATAGTATTTAGATCCACCCCTGGCATATAAGATTTACATACATAACATACATTAAAAATATATAATTGACCAGAAGAGCAAACAAAATAGAAACAAACTCATTGATACAAAGAACAATTGGGAGGGGACTAGGGGTACTAGGTAAAAAAAGGTGTAAGGGGATTAAGAAGTATGAATTACCAATTATAAAAACAGCCTTGAGGATGTAATGTAGGGAATATAGTCAATAACACTGCAACAACTATATATGGTGCTAGGCGGGTACTAGACTTACAGGGCCGACCACTCTAAGGTATGTAAATGTCTTAACCATTGTGTTATATACCTTCAACTGTAATTAAAAAATACATTTAAAAAAATGTGTAATTAAAGGCCAGCCTGAGAACTATTTTAAAATTATTTTATTTATAGTTTTAGGGCATTTTTGGCAACTTCCTCTAGTGGACGTTTTCTGTCCAAAAGTGGAGTTTATACTTATTCTATAGAAGCTTCTGAGCAACCAGCGCTTTTTAGAAATGCTTTGTAAAGTAGTCTGACAGTGTGAAAATCATTAGGTATTCCTCCTACAAGTCAAAGACCACATTCAAAGCAAATTATATGCATGTTTCCTAAAAGTGTTAATGTGCTAATCTGTTGGTTCCCTGATCTAGGCAAGATGCCACAATATTCCACATGAGCAAAATACCACAGTTCTTGAAGATTTCATATAACTATTACCCACTGTGTTCACATTTCCAAGTGCTCTCCTTCTCATTAAAGTCAACAAGCTGGAACCGGCATTGGGATCAGTGGAATGATTTCACTCCAAATTATAGCCCCACGTCCTTCTAATAAGGAAGAGTTAGCTGATTAAGCTATGCATTCTTTCACTCCAGTAAACATTTTGATTCTGCCTTGTAACAATGAAACCATTACTTGCCAGACATAAACTTTCTACTTTTCCCTTGGGAAATGTCTCTAAATATATCTTGGGTTCATGGATAGTGCTGTTGAATATTAAGTAAAGAGAGAGGCCATGTTTTAGCCAGTGAGGGTGCACTTTTGATATGATTGAAAGAGAGTGAGACAGAAGCAATGCCAGAGAATGAAGTGAAGAGCTGCTCTGGTTATACTCAAGGACTGTGAGGCAGCGGGAAAGAGTTAACGGGATCTGGGACAATGGCCTTCCCCCTCTCACGGCTCAGTGTCTTGTTTTCTGTACTTTTTCAAGTTGATGATTTTCACTCCTCAGAATGGTGCTGACCATCTGACCTTAGCTGAAATCAGGAGATTCTCATTCAGATTTTGTACAATTTCCCCAATTTATGTTTCCAGACTCAAGCAAATGGCTGCAACTGCATATCCTTCTTTCCTTCCTTCCTTCTTTTCTTCTTTCTTCCTTCCTTTCTTCTTTCTGCCTTTCTTTCTCTCTCTTTCTCTCTCTCTTTCTCTTTCTTTCTTTCTTTCTTTCTTTCTTTCTTTCTTTCTTTCTTTCTTTCTTTCTTTCTTTCTTTCTTTCTTTCTTCTTTCTTGCTTTTTTTTTTCTTTCTCCTTCCTTTCTTCCTTCCCTCCCTCTCTCACTTCCTCTCCTTATTTCTTTTTTCCTTTTTGGTTTGACCTTCCTTTTTATTTTATCTGAAACAACTCACCTCTTAAAAATAATAATGAGAATTCCTGCACAACTGGGTTTACAAGGTATTCAAGGAAGCACGATGCTACATGTTATATGTCAGGGTTAGCAGGTGAGCCATAGGTTAGGGATTTAGACATGCCCATGTGCCCATTCTTGGCCAAGCAAATCACTTTTCCTTCAAATGTACTGTAGTACTCTATAATCTGAAACTTCCCATAATTGACATGCTTGCATTTTGCCTTGGGGCTTGTTCCTTCATAAGTGACTACTTTTAGTTGCTCTCTACTCAGCAGGAAGCTTCCATATTCCTTAAGGCCTCTTATGATTATATGGTTTTACTACTTTGCCAAAAATGTCTTCTCTATGAAAGGGAAAGTCACCACGTTTCGTGAAAAAGGGCTAAGTCTATCATTAATGACGTATTGACCCTATAGTAGGTGCTTTATGAAAATTATTTTGGGATTAGGATTTATAGTCTCTATCTCCCTTAAGCACCTACCTTATTTCTGATGTAATTATTGAAGAGTGACCTGGTGGCATGAATTAATTTACAAGCTTTGAAGTAATTGGTGCCGAAGGCTTGTATTGTGGCAGGCTCAGGGTTTCTTCACTATATTCCTTCCACGTTATCTTGACTACAGATGACGTTTATTTAATATGACTTTGAATTATAATGTTTTATTCTGACTTTAAAAATCAATAGATATTTTGCAGAAAATTTGGAAAATGTCCCAAAGCAAACAGGAGCAATTAAAATCATCCATCATCTCCACTTTCAGACATAATACACTTGAACACCTTGGTTGTTTTCCTTTCAGTGTTTCTTTTGGACATCTGCTGTTTGTAACCGTGGTGCAGTCTCTCACTTATATGTAGCCTTGTCTTTTGTTGTTTACTTAGCATTATGTAATGAGAATTAATGATGACTTCAAATACTTCCTTCAAAACTATGATTTTTAAATTTTACAAATTTTCTTTTTTAAGATTTGTACTCTGATTTGGTTTACTAATCCACCATGATACCAAGTCTCTCACTTTCAGTAAAAATGCTGGAATAAAATTCTGTTCTCAGCTTCACCTTGAAAGGAAGCAGCTTAGATGAAAAAAAAAAAAAAACAAGACAGAAGCACTGAAGTATGACCTATATTGGCGCATTCACATTCCTGTGCCCTGTCATTCGAACAGTCAGAAAATGGGAGGATCCTGGTTTCTCCAGCGATGAGCCCTCTCCCACTTGGTTCTTTTGTTTTAGGTTGTCAAAGAATAAAATCACACAAAGCCCTCCTCCTCTGGACCTCTCCAGCTGCGCCCATCTGGTCTCCGGCCAGTTCTCCCTTCATTGTTTTAACTGCCACCCCACACTCTGCGTGCTGTTTCTCTTCACCGTGTGAGTTACCCACCATCCTCTTTTTCCCTCTTTCATTTTTTCTTCCAGTCTCAAAAATCTCTTCCTTAAAGCTTTCCCCAGTTCTCTGCAGAATTAGTGGATCTTTCCTCTTTCCTTCACAGAGATTGGTTCTTCTGTTTTTTTTTAAGAAACTCTAGGAGTTATTTGTTCATATTTCTATCTCCCTCATTATGGCAGCATGGTGCTTGATTCAGCTTTGTAATTTCAGCACCTAATTCCATGCTTGACCCAAAGCAGGCTTAAATGTTGAATGGTTGGATGATGGATAAATGAATGAGTAAATGGTCCACTCTGAAGCTACAAAAACAGAAATATGCTATATTTGCTCTAACAGCATTGTAAAATTAGGATTTTCACAAATGGAAATGCCATTTGAGTGTCTATAAATTCAAAATAAATATTTTAGATGAGCTAAACACAACTGCAAAGATATTGAGTACTGTCCACCTCTCCAGCTTCATTGTACATCTTCTCATTCTTCCTGTGTCAGCCCTTGCAGGGCCTTTCCTCTTGGCTATGCCTTCACCCTCCTAGGGGCATTTATATCTGCTCGACCTCCAAGAAGAAATCTCATCCTTTTTCTTCCTTACTATGTTAACTTTAGCTCATCCTCAGATCTCCCACCCAGTGTTCACTTTCTCAGGGAAAGCGTTTCTGGCTACCTTTAATACAAGTAACAAATGAGTGCAATAATAATAGCTAGCATTTATTGACAGCATACAACATGACAGGCATTTTTATGAGCACTTACATTGATCATCTCATATAATCCCTGCAACAACCCTCTGAGACATGGACCATCATCAATCCCATTAAAAAAATAAAAAGGGAAGCCCAGAGAATTTAGGCAGCTCATCTAACCTAACACAGCTAAAGCATACTGAACTATTAGCCATGCATCCTCTTCATAGCTCTTATTACAGGTGCAATTTGATGTTCGTCTTCATGAGTTGCTGATTAATGTCCTTGTAATCTGGACGGTGGTAAGCTCAATAAGGTCACTATAGCTCCAACTCTTTGCTCAGTGTCAGATGCAGTTTAGAGAATCAATAAATATTTGTTAAATAAATGTATTTTTTGTTTGATCCAATATTTCAGGCTAGTATTGACTAAGACAGTATCTCTGTATCTCTGTAACTATTGAAAGGGAGTTTAAATAACACATATAATCTTTTAATTTCAGTTCTGTATCTCACTGTGGCACCTATAATGATAGAGGTTGTATATGATGACATCAAGACCGCTGGTCTCACAGAGGCATCGTTATTTACTACACATCCTCTCTGGTCACAGACGATGTTATTGCAGTCCCGGCAGCCTAATACCTGGTTAGTGACATAGCACGTTGCAGCGTATAATCCTGAAACAATATACTTTGTCATTTAAAAAAATGTTCTGCAACATGTTTGCCTTTTGGCCCACTGATGATGTTATGTCATTATCCAGGAATGTTCTTTTTGTATCCAAAGGCAAATTTAGCTTAGAGAAATGTTATCAGCAGTTCACCAAGAGGTTTTAATTGTGTACTTTGAATGGCAGAAGAGGGGAAGTCCTAGAAATTCAGGTTAAATCTATTAAGCTGCATCTTGGGTTTGGTTGGCCGCCAAAATACACCATGATAAGAGTTTCAAAAGCTAATAACAGAAGAGATAAAATTGGTGTCCGTTACAGATTTGTACAAAGCTATTTCTTTGCATTAAGACTTAACAGCTGAAGTGAATAAAGTATTCACCCTTCGATTTTTTGTTTCATGTAGCTATAATGACCATTTTGGCCCATGGATGCAGTCCTTTTCATGGTATCTTGGCAGCATTTATTCATCACAAAAATCTGGTGACGATTCTAAGTAGCAGACCCTATGTAAGATCCTTCATTTCTGTAGAAGAAAAAATGGCATGGGGGAGAATAGGACACAAAAAAAAACTGTGTTTAAGTTATGAGCTATTTGTGGGTTGTAATTTTCATTGAAAAATGAGATGTTGCTGTTACTTCTTGACTACTCATTGATAAACCTCTTTGGGGGCTGTGCCTCTAGCTGTCACTGTATCTAACATCCTGGGCCAGCCACGTGGGTGCTGCACAATTGCGTGGGTGGTCTAGACACACGCATTTCCTTGCATTCTTTCTCTCAGCACTTCATTGTTCATCTTTTAAAACCTGGAGCATAACACATGCTCAGGTAATTGCGGAAGTGCTAGTAATTTAATCGTATTTTCAGAGCCTTGAATAATTTTCTAGGAAATAGTGATCACCCAAGAATTGGTGGAACTAGTGTGTTCTAGGAGGTGTCCTGGGCTTGAAATCAGAAGTTCTGGGTGTATGTCTTATGCTGGCAACCTTGCATTAATCATTTCCACCTCCTCTTTCTTTAAAGTCTGATGTCTAATCCCTAAACTGCCTTCCTGCCAGTGCTGTGTTGAAACAATGTGTCAGTGCGATCCAGTTTTTCCCACCATGGCATGGGCTTATTAGCTCCTCCCTCAGTCCTGTTAGTGTTATCAAGGAAAGACATTCCCCCCTAGCTTATATGCTATATTTTAAACTAATAATTAGTTTCCCCATTTCAGAGAATTAAAGGCATATTTCACTATAATTCTAGTAAAAACTCAAAGGACCTTGATGTTTTAATTAGCCTGTAAGCTATTTCTCAAGTAAACATACGATTTCCGGTTAATCTGATTAAATGTGTTCAAAACTCTCAAAGACCAACATTCAAATAACTAAATTACCCCAATAATTTTAGGGACTCTCTGTTGGGATTAGCAGAGCTCAGCAGAAAGGAATGAGCCTTTGTCAATGAGTATAGGTCGTTTCTTTAAATTCTCAATTCTGAAAATAAGTGCATTTTTAATTCCCTCAGCCTTAGAGGTAAAGGAAATGTAACTGGAATGTAAGTTTCTCTCTGGGGAAGATGCTTCATTTACCTTTGTCACCCAGGGCACTGCAGAGTGTCTGGTATGGAGTAGGCCTTTGTGTAATGGGAAGGAAATGTCATGGAGCACAGGGTGAGGTGTGCGCACAGAGTGGTCAGGACACGAAGGTGGAATAGTCAGTTGCTGAGTGGATCACCAGAAGCTTCGAGTGCTACTTGCTTTCCACCTGACATCTCTGATCTGAAAACAGCACCAGATCTGTCAGGGGTTAGCCATGACATTATGAGATCTTTCTATTAAGTAGATAGTGCTAGAGACTTTTTCTAAAATCAGACCTCTAATATTGTATAAAATGTCTTTTAGAGTCATTCTGGTATGTGATTAAATTCTGATGCCATCAATTATCAGTAGTGTGAATTTGAATGAGTTATACAAGCTCTCTTTACTCCAGTTTGCCAGGTATGAAATGAAAATAAATATTCCATAGAATTAATGTCAGATAACAAATGCTGGAAATCTGTTATATCATAGGCATGTAACAAACACCATGCCCTTTTCCCCAATCTTACCTATAAATTACAGGAACAGACCAAGCTATTGGTCACAGATCCCACTTTCTAGTCTCTGAAATAATATAATCTACAAAAGAGATGATGAGAGCTTTGGCATCCTACTTAGAACAGTTGTAAATGACTAAGTCTCCAAATAGCTAAAACAAGGTCACTGAATAATCAAGACAATTTTTGCTTTTTTTAAAGTTCCTTGTACTGCAATTCAATCAAAACTTTGGCAAGCATTCAGAAGACTTGCTTAGATCTCAGAAGAGCCAATGACGATCCCCATCACTTGCACAATAGCAGTAAGCCACACTCCTCCCACCACCCCACATTCATTCTTCAAGGTAGGGAGAGAAGTGTGCCATATGCTGGACTTAGAACAATTTTCCACCAAGGGATCAGGAAATAGGGAACATCTCCCATTCACAAAGCCAAAGAATGGATATCTTAACACAATTCTGGTTAGATGCCAGACAAACAGAAACAAAAAAAAATAAACACAAGGTTTCTAAGACAAACAAGTTCCTGTCTGGTTAGCATATGGCTCGACACAGAAACAACCATCCTGCCTGTCCTTCTAGAGGGAGCGGCTTCAGTGCCATCAGCTCTGCAGAAACCTCACTGACTCAGAAAAGGGAAGAATGTAGCCAGTAAAGAACACATTTTCAACAAGCTGAGCAAACATGGCTTTGACGTCAGGGAGGGAGTGTGTACACGAGTAACAAAGGAGACGTGCACACATGGGGACTTTGTGGTACCTGGGAAGCTGCCCAGAGCACTAAATCCTGGACTTGAGAATCCCTTTGAAGACACTTCACAACGCTTGGGAATTTCAAAGAATATCACCATAATTCAAACCCCTCCCCAAATGTCATTTTACCTTGTTCTTCTGCCTCCCCATTGTGCTGGCTGTCCCCAGTGACAGGCTGCAGCCCCGGCAGCGCTCGGCCGGCGGGGGGGTTGCAGCAGATGTGCACATCTGGATCACCTGCTGCTAACCCGTCAGGCCCCAGCTTCCCTGCGGCTTTGGCTTCCACAGGACATTTCTGAGGGTGGCCTCTGCTGTAAGGTAACTGATTCTTTTAGAATTAGGGTTTTAACTATTGATTAAAACATCCTGTAATGTTCAGGCTGAGCAAACTATGCTTACCCCTCTTGGGGGGATGGAATCTTCCTCATTTCCTTGTATGTGAATAAATGACTCTTGGATTGTAGTCCTTATAACATATTAAAGTGGAGAATACATAGTGGAGGCGGATGTTGGGAGAACTAAGGGTGTCTTTTGTATTCTCCTGTTATATAAGCAATTTTGGCAAAAAGCAGCTATGATTCTTACTCTAATTCTGCCTTCCCTCTGTGGGTTTTCTATACAGTTCCTCTGGACACAGTGGGAAATCCAATATTTACATGGCGACTTTCAACCCTGTCCTGCCCTACTCCGTTCCCTTGTTTTTAATCTTTACATTCGGAGTATACAATGACACTGCACATCTGTTTCTGCACAGGCAAGATCAGTAAGGATGGGATGATTGAGAGCTGCATTAGGTGAAGCAATTACAAGGAAATGTTAAAAAGTGGAAGTGTACAATTTCCCCATTTTATCTAATATATCCAACATCTGGGGAAGGACTATGTGAACAAATCAGCGATGTTCAGTTGATGTGGCAGAGTGGGGGTGGTGGCTTTTGGTGATGCATTAACTTTGAGCAAGTGGCACATTTTATGATAACCTAGCTGTAAAGATTGCCTGCTGGGAGAAGCACCTATAAGGGATAGCGAAACCAAGTGGCATTTGATGACTGTGTGCCCCTATGTAACTTTGAATATGTGATTACTTCTTTATGTTTTGTCTTTTAAAGCAATCTGGCATTTTAATTATAATTTGACATTCCATTTTGATATTCTTCTCCTATATGAGATTCCAGTTATCTACAAGGCTCTAGGTAATTTTTAAAAGCACCAGACTGATTTCCAACAAGTAGCCTAAGCTCCAGCAGAACTGGCATATTAATATTAAACCCAGTGGAAATGCAATTTTTAGTTTGAAGAATAAACATATGTTGGGAATTGCAAAAGTCAAAGTCCTCCAAGCAAGGTTAAATTGCTCTTTAATACATTGAGTGTACATATTTAGAAGTCTGGGGATTTACAATTGGCAAGAGGACTATAACCTTCTCTTTTTCTGATTTGGCATGTGTAAATTTGTAGTGCAAGTGTTTCATTTCTCTAGACATTTGCATTTAATTTGCTGCTGATTTTAATGTGAAAAAAGAAAAAAAATTTAAAAGGTAAGGAAATCATGTTCCAGAATGAAGGTATTATATCTTGAGGACTACACTAACATTTACAGTTGCATGTTGTAAGGATGCTATAATCTCAGGGAAGTGTGTGCAAAATCCTCAGGAGATCCAAGATGGCAGCAGAGTAGGTGCATGTTACACTGTCTTCCTTGCAGGACCAAACTGGAGTTACACTAAAATATGAGCAATAAACCTGAATAACCAACTGAACACCAGCTGTCTTATAACCAAGGATTTACAGAAGAAGCCACATTGACACTAGTAGAAAGGGTGGAGACGTGAAAAGGGCTGGCTCAATCAAGTGAACAGTAACTAAAGTTCCAAAGGGATATCTCAGCTGCAAAGTTTCCTCCTGAGGAGCTCAAGGTCTCAACCCCAAGCCAGGCTGCCAGCCCAGAGCACCAGAGAGAGGAAGAAGCACCCACATCACATCTGACTGTGAAAATCAGTGGGGATCCTGTCTGCCAGGAAGAGACAAAGCTTTGCTAGAGACACAGGCACCCTCTTAAAGAGACAACACACAAAATCTTCTTTGCAGCCACTCATCTTGGTCTCCAGTGGAGGGAGGCAGAGCTGACTAGAGTTGTGTGAGGGGAGATTAGGGTTTGTGGCTCTGGGAAGAGTTCCGAGGGGCCAGCTGCCAGCATCTCTGTGCAGAGTCCCTCTCCCACACCACAGACTCAGCCTTTCTAGGGTCGAACACTTCCTTCCTTATGGCATCAGCCTGGGGTAATGCAATATCTTTATCCTCTGGACTTCCTGTCGCCCCACCCTGTAGAGCTTGTGCCTGTCAGGGGTCAGTTGCCTGGGCCTGGATGTAGAGGTCTGGGCAGACTCCAGGGGTGTCAGTAACTGAGTTGTGTGGCTTTGGGGCCACTCCCTCGACTTTCCCGTGAACCTGACTGGTACCTTCCCTCACAGGATATCCAATAACCTCACTCTCTGGGTTCTGGGTGGTCCCTCCCACTCAACTCTGGTGGTTCTGCCCTGCTGGATCTTGATGGAATCCAAGACAGACTGAGTCTGTGGCTCTGGGTGGGACAGGGCAGGGGCACTTCCCCTGTCTTATTCCAAACATGACCAGCACCTCCTATTCATGAGAGATCAACTAGCCCCATCCTCCACACTCCCACCAGTGCCCCCCGGCTGAAATCAGGCTGCAGGCAGAATCTGGGACAGACTGAGTTGTGTAGCTTTAGGATGGGGATTATTTTCCCTCTCATGCTTGAGCAGTGCAGAGCTCACTTCACATGGCTAAACTGTGGTCTGTTTGGGCCTGATAAACTCTGCTGATCTCATCCTGATGACTCCCTGAGACCCTGCCCCACCACAAAGGTTTGTGAGCACCCAGAAGGTAGCAGCCAGACTTAGTATAACCTGCAACATTTGCTGAGTGGCCTCATACTCAACACTCATACCAAGTTTGAACTTATATCAATCTGGTGAACACCACTCACCTTTACCTGGTGACTCACTGAGAACCTACTGCATGTAACTCAAGTATCACCAGAGGCTCTTTCAGTGACTGACCTACCAGACAGCGGACAGGTAGAAGCAGGCAGAGGTGGCTATGAAGTGTCTTGGGACTTTTGCTGATCTGCCCCTGGGTCCAGCTCTGGTAAAAGCTGACCTTAATGCACAGCTTGGTTGTTCCTGCTCACATCCAGACCCAGCAGAGGCAGCCACAAACTGTGGATAGCTTTGTAGCTCCAAATAGGTTGCCAGGGCCAATTATAGGTAGTGTTAGACATTGGTCTGCACCAGAGTGCCTCCCAAAAGGCCCCAGAACCAACACACCCAATGGCCAGCTTCAGACAGCATCAGAACATCAGAACAGGATTCAATTAGCTTCACAAGCAGTATATCCAAAGGGAGGTCATGGCAGGCATCAGACCCTGAAGAAGTGAACTCTGCTTTGTGTGGTCAGCACCTGCACAACAGCTCATGCTCTGTGGTCAGGGTTGATTCTCACAGTCAGCCAGGCTGAGGGTCCACCCCATGAATGACCAGGCTAATAACAATCAAGACTCAATTACAACAGGTGGGCCCACATTGCCCAAACATGGGACATTCCTGGAGCACCCAGCTTAGGTGATCAAGGAGAGATTGCACCATTGGGTCTCACAGGACATCTGTTACATAAGACTGCCTTACCAAGACTGGGGATCATAGCAGATGTACTTAATACATACAAACAAACACACAGAGGCAGCCAAAATGGGGAGACGAGGAAACATTCTCCAAATAAAAGAACAGGAAAATCTCCAGAAAGAGAACTAAATGAAATAAGGCCAGTAATTTATCAGATATACAGTTCAAAAAATGTTTACAAGGATGCTTGAGGAACTTAGTGAGAACTACAACAGCATGAAAAAAAAACATAGAAACTACAAAACCAGTCAGAAATAAAGAATATGATATTAAAATGAAGAATACACTAGAAGGAATAAACAGTAAGTTGGATGAAGCAGAGGAGGAGATCAGCGATTTGGAAGACAAGGCAGCAGAAAACATCCAATTAGAGCAGCAAGAAGGAAAAACAATTTTTAAAAATGAGGATAGTTTAAGGGACCTTCGGGACAACATGAAGCATAACAACACTCACATCTTAGGGATGCTGGAAGGAGAGGAGAGAGAGCAAGGGATAGAGAACTTATTTGAAGAAATAATGATTAAAAAAAACTTCCTTAACTTGGTGAAGGAAAAAGATACACAAGTTCAGGAAATTAAAGAGTCCCAAACAAAATAAACTCAAAGAGGCTAACATCAAGGCACATCATAATTAAAATGGCAAAGGACCTGAAGAGACACTTCTCCAAAGAGGACAGAAAGATGCCCAATAGACATAGGAAAAAATGCTCTTTCCCAAACTATGATACAAATTCATCAGAGAAGTGCAAATAAAGACCACAATGATATCACCTCATGCCTGTCAGAATGGCTATCATCAGTAAATCAACAAACAACACGTGCTGGAGAAAGTGTGGAGAAAAGATTGAAAATTGTCAAAGAGCCCAGTTCTGCCTTATAAAATAATATTTTATCTTGGTCTATGTATTATTTCATTATTGAGAAATACACTCTATCACTTTCAATGTTAATGCTCATGACGTTTTTCTAAATCACTGCTGGCTTCCTCTTGTGATAAGAATGACAGCATATAGAATTTTTCCATGAGTCTTTTATTTGTCTCTTGTATGGTGCTTTCCTTCATTTAAAAAAAAAACTTGCCACTTTGAGGGCAAGTTTTAAAATCAAAGAGGGAGAGAAAGCAAAATATTAGAAGAAAGTCACATAATGTTGCAGTGACATTTAGGTTCAGAGTGATTTACAGACTGCTTTGGGAAATTTTGGAAAGTCTTATATATTATGGATTTGACTCCATAAGGAGATTAGAACCAATCCCTTAGAGATGGATCTGGCAGCACCCAAAGAGCAAAAATTATGGAATTTGGGGCATCTTCTCTTGTTTAAGGGAGCTCCCACAGTGGAAATTTGGGATTAAGTCCACCAGGCACTGTGAGCCCTGGACTCTTGATGGGCCTGCTGTGGCCCAGCAGGTGTCCCCCAGACATGCTGTCCACAGGACAGCTTATCTCTGGGTGAGGATAAAAATAGAAAGGAAAAGGACATGTTTCTGTTGTGGCTGTTTACAGAACCCAACATTTTGGTCTTCAAAGGTCTTAGCCTCATAGAGCTGTAGGTTGTTGTTTTTCATTTATTCCCCCAAAAGAATGTGGAGGAGGAAATATTACAAACACTTTCCTGTTTCAGCATTGTTTGATTTCTTTAAAAAAAAATTAATAAAAACAGTTCCTAGCAGCTGGTCAAAACAATTATACTCTTCACAAAAGCCTTTGCAGATGACACTAAATGTTAAGAAAATAATTCTTTCAATTAGTGTGTGGCCAGTGCACCTGTGAACTGAAACCATCCAAGGAAACATATCCTTCAATGTCCATAAGAACAATTGAGAAATTCATCCACTTTGCCTTTTTCTACTGCCACATTCACACAGATGTTAATCCTGGGGTGTAAATGTTGAAAGGGCCACTCTGTATAATCCCAAGAGCATGAGAAACATGAGTTCAGATCAGGAGAACTATTAATTGCCACTGTCTGCCATTAGTATCATTTCTCTTTGCTTTTAGGGCTGCTTCTTTTTATGCTCTTTCCCAAACTATGGCATATAATTCACTGATGCTTGCATAGAGTTGGCTGTCAGGCACACTGACAATTTCCCAAGCCTTTATTTCTCAAAACCCTTGAAGGAGTACTCTATGTGCATAGCATAATGCTTGTTGTTAGGATATAAACTTCAGGGATATAAGCAGGACTCTTAATTTTAGCAATTAAGCTAACTTAGCTGTGATGCAGTTCCCAACTGTCTTTGTGGTGCTGGGCAAAAGACTTGTCCATTCTGGCCACAGTTCCCTTACTGGAAAATTAAGACACTTAGATAAATGAAACTATAAGACACTGAAGAAAGAATTGAAGAAGATACAAATAGGTGGAAGCGCGTGCTGTGTTCATGGATAGAAAGAATTAACATTAAAATGTCCAGAGTACCCAAAGCAATCTATAGATTCAATGCAATTCCTATCAAGATTCCAATGATGTATTTCAGAGAACTAGAACAAATATTTCAAAAATTTATATGGAACCACGAAAGGTCCCACAGAGCTACAGAGATCCTTAGAAAGAGGAACAAAGTTGGAAGAATCACACTACCTAATATCAAAATATATTACAAGACCATAGTAATCAAAACAGCCTGGTACAGGCATAAAAACAGACACAGATCAATGGAACAGAATAGAGGGCCCAGAAATAAATCCATACCTTTATAGTCATGTAATATTCAACAGAGGAAGCAAACATATACAATAGACTAAGGATAGTTTATTCAATAAATGGTGTTGGGAAAACTGGACAGCTATGTGCAGAAAAATGAAACTAGGCCACCTTCTTACACCACACACAAGAATAAATTCAAAATGGATCAAAGACTTAAATGTTAGACCCAAACCATAAAAATCCTGGAAGAAAAAATAGGCAGCACCTTTTGCGTCTCGGCCACCAACATGCCGTCCAGACTGAGGAAGACCCGCAAACTTCGGGGCCACGTGAGCCACGGCCACGGCCACGGCCGCATCGGCAAGCACAGGAAGCACCCGGGAGGCCGAGGTAATGCTGGTGGCTTGCATCATCACAGGATCAACTTCGACAAATATCACCCAGGTTACTTTGGGAAAGTTGGTATGAGGCACTACCACTTAAAGAGGAACCAGAGCTTCTGCCCCACTGTCAACCTGGATAAACCGTGGACCTTGGTCAGTGAGCAGACGCGAGTCAATGCTGCCAAAAACAAGACCGGAGCCGCTCCCATCACTGATGTGGTGCGATCGGGCTACTACAAAGTTCTGGGGAAGGGAAAGCTCCCAAAGCAGCCTGTCATCGTGAAGGCCAAATTCTTCAGCAGAAGAGCTGAGGAGAAGATTAAGAGTGTCGGTGGGGCTTGTGTGCTGGTAGCTTGAAGCCACATGGAGGGGAAATCATTAAATGTTCACAAGTGCTTTTGTCAAAAAAAAATAGGCAGCAAAATATCGGATATTGCTTGTAGCAATATTTTATCAGATATATCTCCCAAGGCAAGGGTAAAACAACTATGGGACATTTATTCAATGGAATACTACTCAGTTGTAAAAAAAAAAGAAGAAGAAGAAAATTTTACCCTTTGTGACTGTATGGATGGACCTAGAGAACGTTATGCTACATGAAGTAAGCAAGTCAGAGAAAGACAAATATATGATTTCACTCATATGTGGAATCTAATGAACAAACCGAACTAACAAGGAAAATGGGGACAGACTCCTAGATGGAGTGCAAGATGACAGCTAGGAGGGAGTGGAGGTTAAGGGGTGGAGAGACTGAGCAAAAATGGAAAAGGACTCATGGATGTGGACAATAGTGTGGTGATGGCTGGGAGGAGGGAGGTATAAGAGGCCTAATGGTAATGGAGGGAAAAATACAATAAAAATGAAATAAAAAAAATCAATGAAATTATTATTATTATAAAAGTAATGTATCCATCACTTACTGTGTACTGAGTTAAGTTACCCAACACTTTCAGGCACTAAACCATTCACCACATAATGTACTGCAACCACGGGCCAGCAGCTTTTCATGGAAATGGTCTGCAGAAGGTCCTCTGCTCCTAGGGAGCTGTCATCGTAAGGGGGGTGGGGAAGTGTCTGATAGGAAATAACTAAGAAAATGTAAAACAGTATGAATACAAACACAACCTTTGTATTTGCTATCATGGCCCAGAAAGTTACCTGTCACATCCCGACATCTTACTGAGTTTACATTAGTGGACTAAATTAGGGAATATGACAATGATCTGAGGGTTACTTTTATGTGAGGAGGTTGGAAAGGCCACTAGAAAGTGACATTTAGACTTACTTTTAAATGACAGCATATAAAGTACAGAGAGTAGTTCGGGAAAATGAAGCAGCTGAGATACAGACCCCATGGGTATTTGACAAACTGAAAGAAAGCGAATGTGAGACAGAGTGGGCAAGGAGTCAAAGGGTGACCAGAAGAGGCTGGCGTGAAGACCAGGGGCCAGACCATAGAAGGCTTTGTAAGCCAGGGGAAGGCATCTGGATTTTATTCTGGTAAAATGGAAGTCATCATAAGTTTTTAAGCATGGTATGATTTTATGTACGGGTATTAAATGTACTAATCTGTCTATGTATAACACATACATTACAGGAGTCAAGAACTGAAGCAAGGAGATCAGTTTCGGGCTATTGCAGTAGTTTAAGTGAGGGATGGTGATGGTTTGTACCAGGGTGGTTGCAACCAAAAGATGCAGAGAAGTGAGTATTTTTTAGTGTTGTTTTGGTGGTAGAGTAGAAAGAACCTGGGAATGCTGCATTAAATGTGAGAGTACAGGAAAGAGAGGAAGCAAGGATGATCTTTAGATTTAGAGTGTTAAGCAATTGGACAGAGGTGGTTTTATTTCCTCAGGGAACTGGGGAAAAAATTCTGCTTTGGCTACAGTAAGGGTTTGTGGCATTTGGCATGTTCCAAAGCGGCCACCATGCTCTTTGACAACGTGATCTTGCTGTTTGCTCTTCAAGAAGTGCAGTGTAATTCCCTTTCTATTAATCTGGGTGAGTCTTAGAGACTCCTGATAATCAGAAGGTTGTGGAAGTGATGCATGACTTGGAAGGCTAGGTCGGGGAAGCTTTGCAGAGTAACGCAGACCGCCCAGAGCAGGATCCAGCTTCCCTAGCTTCTAGGAGCAGAGACTTGACTGAGGCTGCAGCCGACCTTTTCCTACCTGGGAATGACAGGAACAGGTAATCAGAGCAGCTTTCCCCCAGTGGAACCCTGGAGCTGGTTAGCTCCATTCAAGCCTGTCTCCCTTGCTGTGGTCCTCATACCCGTACCCTTCCTCCTTCATTGGTGTGTTGCACAATCTCCAGTCAAACTGCTACAGGCACCCACCTCTTGCCACATTCACACTCAGCTCCCACTCAGCCCCTCAATTTCCTTAGCCAGTCCTGCCTCTGTCAATAGCTCTGGCTCTGGGTCCTTAGTTCTTAGAACTTCTTCCATTTACGTATTCTACACACTTTTTGCCTTAATCATGAGCTGATTTTCCCTCTTGACATAATTTGCCTCCATCTCAAGCACAAGATGTACATTCTTGAGCACCCAGAACTTTGAGCTAAACGTAGGGGTCCAAAAGAATCCAGCTTTTCCTGCTAGACCCTTACCCTAGCCAACCTCCCTTTGTCTTCTACTCAGCCTGCACGCGGGGCCAAGCCATCTCCTCCTGTCCTTGGCACTGTGTCTCATGACTGTCAGACCACCCCCATATTTCTGTAGGATTTCTCTCACAGTTTCTTCTGCCCCCTAACTCTTTCCCTCTTCCTAAGCAATTTCACTGAAAATTTCTTTATGTCAGCATTACTTTTTGAGTGCTGTGAGAAGCAGAAACATGGCAGTGAATAAAACTGCAGCATTTTTGACCTTGTGGAGCTTATAGTCAACTTTGGGGCCAACATTCATATTGATTTTCACCCAAACAACTTGCCCAGAGCTATTTGACAGGAGATAAAGTGTTTGGTTATAAGAGCTATCAATCTTTCCTGCTCAGTTTTTGCAATTATTCCAATACACATATTTGGAACATGTGTGTACTTACATAGAGACCGTATACTCCCTGGTCCAGGCTTCTGTGGCCCGTTGGTCATTCTACTACTTTTGGTGTTTTTCTTGTTATGCCAATATATCAAGTACACATCTCCTCCTGTAGAACACCTCAGGGAATGAACCATGTGTAGCTCACCTCCTCCCCCTTTCCCATCTTTACTAGTGATAATAGTTGCTCAGTTCATTTAGGATGGCTGATATCCCTTGCTGATCAGTGTAAGAATTCATCTTATGGATTCTTAATGACAAAATTATACATTTACAAATGAAAAACATGGCTATTGTAATGTCATGCTTTTTTTTTTTTTGTAATAAGAAGTCCTCTAATTAATTGTCTTGCAACTGGAGCACTTTCTTTCTTCCTCTCTTGTGTACAAAAGCAGATAATCCTGGAGTAAGTAGCTAAGGGTTGTTTCCAATGCTCTAGAAAGTTAGAATTAGGTACAAATAATGCTAGCTGCTAATGCCTAATATTTGAGTAGTGGGAAATATAATAGACATAAAAACTTTGGGCAAATTCGTGTTTTAAAGACATGGCATATTTACTGACTTTATGGTGTTTTTTTGTCTATTTATTTATTTATTCACACTGAAGAAGGATGTACTTAAATTGTACTGAAGAGTCTCATGGGCCAATCAAGGTCTTCAAGTGGGAAGCTCCTTTCTGAGCTCCTTCTTAGAATCAGGGCTAAAATCTGCCCTTCCTGTCTAGGAAAGCAGCCCACAGGCATTGAACAGAAAGGAAGACATTAGGGGTGGGGCCTCCCTTTGGAGAAAGCATATTTTGCACATGCCTTGTCCATGTTAGAGAGGAACAGAGGCATGCAGGAGTGTGTTTGCTGCCTGTCATACCTCACAGTGAAGGACCTTTCTTACACCTGTCTCTACTTACCTGAGTGTCAGAGCTGGGGCTTATTCCAGGGTATTCCACTGGCTTCACGACGGGGCTGACCAGGGGGCCAAAGACCAGTGTACTGAGAAAATCATTTGGTGTGTCTCAGTGTTTACATATGTTTCTGTGTGTTGAATATGAGTGCGCTGTATCATTGCCAGAGCATCCAGCAAAACACAAACATCTCCATGGAAAACTGTATCTCATCTTTGAAGTTTAATTCATTGTCCACAAATCCTATGTGGGAGCTCACTAATTCTTCACATCTGAAGTTTGGGCAGTGTCCTGGGGTCTTCTCATTACTAATTCCACACTGGAAATGTCATTATTAACTGAAGACAGATTATACCACCCGAACACTGCCATGTGTCTCTCATTTAGCCTCTTGCCATAGCATCAAGATTAGAATAAATGGCCCGGTTCCTTGAAGTGTCCATGGAGAGTGCCAAACCTTGCCCCGCTGGGTGGGAGAGGATCATCCTTGCCTTTGGAACAGAGCATGAAATGAATGACAAGCAGTTTTCAACAGGAGTAAAAATCACCTCTTTCAGACTAAATCACAAAGCTCCAATCAAGGACCTTGATGACAAGTGAAATTAAATAAAACATGAGTGATGAAACACTGTAATATGTTTACGGTGAGCTAGTCCAGACAGCTGATAATTAACTGTTGCCCAAACAGCAACTTGGCAGTAAATGGCTGTAACCAGGACGTGAAGCAGTAGTTAATTGAAAGTACTAGTAAAGATCTTTCCCTCTTTTGAAGAAGCACGTGTTCTTCAGCGGGGGGAAATGAGACAGGGAAATCATGGACCCTTCAAGCACATAGGCTGCCTGTGGGTCTGGATTCTGAATCCTTGCTGGTTTTTAGCTTGCACATTCCTATCCGCCATGGTAATGCTGTTTACACTGTGCGGTCCCAGAGCAAATGTCTCTGTGTGTTTTTTCCTGGGCTACCACCCACAGAACCTACAAAGTCTGAAAACAAATAAATGCAGATGCGCACAATTTAAATAAGTTAAAAAACATGTTTTTAGTATCAGCCTAAATTTTTACACTTAAAATACTTTTGGTTTGAATCCTCCTTAGCCCCTTCTTTTGCCGAATGTGAAGCAACCCTGTAGAGAGGAAAGACAGTATTTAGAAAAGGAAACAAATTCCTCGTATGAACTTAAAATTCACATGTGAAATTTCAGATATGACAAGGAGGCCTTGAAGATTCCCTGAATGCTTATAGTCTGTTTTCTTATCTGTGAAATGCAGGTTGGAACAGATGAGCTTGTGGCCCCCCTGCTCTCCTGCTTTGTGAACTATTATTGGAAGAGTATTCAAAGGAGGCGTGGAAACTAAGTTCAAACACATGTGATTGAATGTGATTCAGAAGTAGGAGAAATGATCATACAATATAACCGTTAATGCAGATTTCTCCCCTGGTTCCCGTGGTTCCAGTGATGCCCATGGAGTGCACACAGTGGTGGCAGAGCAGACGGGGGAGGCCAGGATTCAGTTCAGACTTTTTAGTTGCTGACACACTAATCAGTGTTGGGTTGTGTATGCCGTCCTCTTATATTATTTTCTTTCTCCCATATGCCTCCCATCTCATAAGCACCTATTCTTGTGTATGTCCTTGCAATCTAAGTTCCATTTATTTCTGTAAAATATGTATCCTCAAAAATATATAGTGTGTTCTCAAAATTTTACATAAGGAATGGCTGCTACAAATCTCATTCTGTTTTACTTCTTTCACTTAATATATATATATTATATTATATAATATATAATAATATATTATTCCTGCTTTCAGGAAGGCTGTGCTATGTATGAATCTCAGTTGTGACTGTTGTGTAATCAGATTAGTGGTTTTCAGTCTTCCTAAGAAGCCACACGTAGGATCTGGGGTGGGCATTAATAAAAATATTATTTACAATGCTCTATCTTGTACTCTTCAGAGACAGTATCTTTGTACTACTACAAATTAAGATATTAGGAGTAAGCATGCGAGTGGTCACATGCAAGAAACTGTCCAGTATATCACCCTAGTGGGTATGCAGACTGACAGGTGTCTAAACACGTTTCACTATATTAAGAATTATAGTTTTATCTGCTTCTGAGAGGAGGGAATGACAGTCTTTCCTTTAAAATAACACAGTCCATTTTATTTATTTTGTTGGATACACTTCATAATCATTATCCACCACTGGGCGCATTTCTTTGCTCTCGCTATTTAGGATGCAACACCTCATCCTCGCTTGCCCTGTAGTGCACAGCTGCCAATTACTGTTTTGTTCCTGTAGCATTTGCATTGTCTTCAGTCCCAAGTTGGGCATCAACAGAAGTACTGGAATGAATTACTAGTACATTTTTAAAAATATTTAAAAATATATGAGTATAATTTTAGTCCTTTCCAAGAGAAATTCCACCCTACCCTCATACCCATATTAAGATGAGAGTTAAAAAAAATGAGTCAAATTCTTAAACTTGAGGGTTTTTTTTTCAATTCCTCAAATGTTTACACTATGAGATGAATTCAGTTATTTACATGGTAGTCTCCAAAGTTGGGTTTAACATGCCAGTGGGTTAAACAAACAATCCATTGGGGTACAGAAAAAATGTTAGAACTCTTACTAATATATTTTTAGTGTAAAAATGAAGTATTTAGTTGATATGAACATGGATCCTTGCTCTTTCTGCCTCCGGAGTAGGGCTCCTGAGGGAACCCTACTTTATTATAAAGTTTGAACCAAACTAATTCTTACAAAACCTACAAGTGGCTTTAAATGACTCTCTTTAAGATATGTGATAAGATGGAGAGAACACTAATAATGCGAGTATTAGCAGCAATGACCCTGACCCCATGCTTAGCACCCACCTCCACTCTTTCACCAGTCCTCTCACAAAGACCTGATTAATCAGATCAGACAGAAAGGTGGCAAAATTTAAAATCACTGAAAATATTATTTGAAAGGTGAATTTGTAGGCATTCACATTAATGATGATCCCCACCATGAACATATACTGTACCTTGAAATATTAGCTTATAGTGTGAAGCCATCACAATTAACAAGATATTTTAATATCTTGTTATTTTCTTTATTATATATTAACCCTCATTATATCACTCTCTCTCATAAACACATGCATATATATACTATAAACACACAAGTAAATATTTATATTTGAAGCTTGTGCTCAGAAATTGTTTAAGGATGCCTGATTAAAAATGTTAAGAGGTCACTTGGCTGGAGGATAATGTGAGAGGGAACCAGCTTTGGTTATGCTTCTCACGGCACACAGGTTATCCTTCTCCCCCCAAACTTTTTGTTTTCATGACTCCTATCTATTGATGATGAGCTAGTCTTACCCAGAGTTTAATATTTAACTCCTCTATAACATTCCTACAGAGTGTTTCTGACTAAAGCAGGTGCAGCTTCCTTTTAAAAGGACTTAACATTGTTTTTGTTTATTTGCTTTACTCTATGCTGACTTTATCCTCTAGGAAATAGTACTATCCTTTGGAGCCTAAATGTTTAAGATCCAGCACTATCTGACCAGGTAGAAGAAGGCAAATTGCCCCTGTACTGGTGAGTAGAGGTGACTGAAAACTGTGGAAGGGGCTTTGGCCACATGACCCTAGTCACGAGTTCACTTTGTTGATCACGAAGAAGGAAGACCAGAGCCAGATGTCCCAAACAAGAACAATGGCCAAGATCAGCCTTGCTCCAGCAAAAACAACAGGAGGTCCTTGATTAAAACCCAGAGTGGGATACATGCATTGGGATGAATCCCTAGTGTTCTATCAGACATTTCCTAGGTCACCCCAGGATGTGGTGTCCACAGGGTAACTATGGTAGACTGCGTAAAGTTGGAAGAAAGAAGTGAGAGTAGTGTAAACCAGAGGCCAGCAGCCAAGAGGCTGGAGCTTAAGAAGAGAACAATAAGAAGGTTCTAGGCTCTTATAATTTTTCTAGTAACACAAATTCTTTGTATTGTTACCAACAGAGGCCTCTTTTTTTTCAGTTAGGCTTGATCTTTTTTCCCCCTCACTGGAGGACATGCTTATTGGTTTCAGAGAAGGGGGAGGGAGGGAGAGAGAGAGGGATAGAAACATCAATGTGAGAGAGAAACATTGATCAGTTGCCTGTCATATGCAGCCAACATACAACCGAGGCATGCGCCTTGACTGGAAATTGAACTCACAATTTTTCAGTTCATGTTCCAACTGAGTCACACCCTCCAGGGCTGTGCCTTGGTCTTAATTGGCCACTGAGTAGCAAGAATCTGACACTTGTGGAAGTCCTTGGTAGCTGACTTCTTGTCTGAACCCTGACCCTTGCTTGCCTTTGCCTTTGACATCTATCCACTGTCCCACCTGCCCAGCCAGGCATCTGGGCTGTACTGTGTGAAACCTACAGACCACTTGGCAATAAGCTGGTACTTAAACTATAGAAAAGAATACCTAAGGCTTTCGTTCTATTACTTACAGAAAACCAGTAAGGCTTTCCCCCAAGATTTCTGGGAATATTTAAGAGACTTGTTTTTGTGTTCACTCATGACTGAGCTCCTGGTTCTACTGAATCTATTCAGTTCAAGCATTTTTTCTATTCTATTATGCACTAGTTTCCTCAAATATGGAAACCAAACCCCTTTTTATTTTCTTTTTCACATCACATACATCCCCTTTATACGTCTTTGTGTGCATACAGGAAGTCTGGACCAATGGAAGGACCTATATTATAGCAACACAAGCCCACTTAATATTGAGTAATGTTTCTTGTTCCCCAAACCCTTTAGCCTTCCCACCACGGGGACTTTCCCACTGACTGTGCTACCTCCCTGAGCACCTCAGTGTCCTTTCTAGCTCCTCTGTCTTTGATTTCTCTTGGAAATAACCAAGTTTCTCCTAATTTTGATGGATATTAATTTGGCTTTCATTAGCATTTAAATCCCACATCCAAATTTAGTTACTTTTAAATATCCAAACTTTGTGAAAAATTTTAAAAACTGCATATAAGGATCCTGTTGAAAATCTTAAATCAAAGAGCCATCTTCAATTCTGTCTGTTATCTTCTAACCTATCTGTCACTTAGGTGTGAAGATAGGTTAAGATTTCTCCAGTTTTAATGATACACAAACATTCTGTACTTTGATTTGGTGAAATTATATATATATACTTAGTAAGCTGAGCCTATTTCTGCACAAGGGGACTGGGGGTGGGAGTGTCAATGAATCACTGCTACATTCCTCCAACTAGAAAAGCAACTCGAAGTGCATAATGAATGGCAACATCATTTCAAACATCATTTGGCACAAGACCTTATTCAAAGGGTAGCATGTCTTTAGAGGAAAAATGCAGATTTATGCAAACACACTCAAAGTATTTGCAATAGGGAAAATTTACTCATACCCAAATGTTGTATTTCACTAATTTTGAGATGCAAACTTTTTACCTTTTAAATTGGGATACGTCTTCTTACCCCACTTAATCAAGTAGTAGTTGTGAAATAATTGCTCAGCCTATGCATGATCAAACTTGATCATAGCTGTTTATGTCATTGTCATTTCCTGGATTTGTGTATACAGCTGATGTTAAAAAAGGTTGACCTTCATTGCTTTTTCAGGTGTCTGAATAAAGATTACCCATGGGTTGGCACTGAAATTTTTTATGAACATAGAAAGATACAAAAACAGAAAACAAAGATGTAATAAAATCTATATCGAAAATGAGTCTCAAAGTATTTCTCAGAAATATATAAATATTAAGTGATAAGAAAACACTGTGTCAGTTTAATTGGTGGTAGTTTTTCTCCTTAAGGGGACAGAAAATGATGATTTAACTTACATTTAATGAAATATAGTAGTAATCCTTCATATGTTTTTTCACTCACCTTTTAGGTAAAATAAGTGAGGTGACAAAAATTTATACCAATTTTTTAGAGAAATTGGTTAGAAGTCCTAACAAACTTTGATGAAAAATGACATTCTATTATTGTTTCTTTCAGATTAAAGTATTATATTCTATAATATCTTATAAAAATACTCTTTTTTCCCAGATAGCAGTTTAACTCTTCCCTCCTCCAGAACCCCCTCGTGGTGTGTCAAGACAGTCTTAGGGATGTAAGAGGTGTGATAAGAAAGTGTGCATTTGGAAAAATGAGAGCTGACAGCTGGTATGCCACCCACTTCCCACTGAATAATGATGGTTATTTCCTAAAGCCCTGGGGATTAAGTCCCTGCATAAACTTTTATATCAACTTTAATAAACATGACCTATAAATCACAAGCAGACTTCAAACAAATGATTATGATGCCCTTGAGAATTGTAAACATTGCCTAATCCCAAGTGTAAGTTCATCAAAAAGCAAGAAAAAGCTCTGTGCTAGTGATACATCATAACCTGTCCCCCTCCAGATCATCACCCCTTCCTTCTGGATTAAGAGTGTTCGATTTCTAAATGGCTGAGCATAAGTAAGAACATCAGGTGTAGTGGAGTGATTAGTGGTATAATAAAGAGCTGGATACCAGTTAGGTTGAGGAATTAAAATGTGACTGCTCTTCTAGCATCCCCCAAATAAGAAATTCCAGATGGAGGCCAAGGCTGGACAGCTTCATGGATTTTCATCTATTAAGTGTTTCCTATTTGAAGTTTCTATTGTGAAGTAGCATGACGAACACACTGACTGTTACGCACACTATATAGAGACTATATCTACGTGCCCTCATTTCACTTCAATGTTCTTTTCTATTCCTGAGAGCAGAAAAGAGCACCAATTTTGAGATTGTGTCTAATTTTTCATCCCCTGCATTTGCATAACTTTTGCCTTCCATGAGTCTTTAATGAAATGGTGGGACACATTTACTTTCTCTGTTCAAACTTGTCTCATTTTTCTCCTGGAACAAGTTTCCCCATAAGCCAGATCGCTTCCTCACCAGTCTCAGTTCTGAAAGGAGTTCTGTGTACAACAGATAAACCCTATCCACTGAATTTCTTAGGCTTTTATTGATAGAACTCACTTGGTAAGATCACACAGTGATATGTTTGAATGGCAAATATGTCTTTTCTCCTTGGCTAAAATTAGGAGGAAACTAAAACAGTAAGAACCCTGTTATGAAGTATGTCAGAATAATTTATTTATATGCTAATTTAGCATTTTTGTCCCTATATTTCCCCTCTCACTGCCACTTGCCCAATGAACGTTTTGTTGCTGAGAGCAAATTTGTTTACAGTCATTGTCTCTTCCTGTCTTCTGCAAACTCACAGAAGGAATTACACTGAATGTTTCTAAAGAGAAGGAAAGGGAAAGGAAAGGAAAGGATGCCCAAGGTAGAAAGTTGCTTGGGAAAGACAGAGAGGCTTGCAGTTACTTCAACAACTCAGGAATTTTGACCCAGATATATCTCAGGGGAAATGGCAGAACCTTGGGGAGAAATGTGGATCCCAGGCATGGAGGGACAGTCTTGGGAAACATTCCTGTGCCCTGTACATGGGCCATCAACGGATTGTCCCTGGACCTTAGGGGAACACACAGTCCTGGACAGCTGAGGATAGCCATGATGGAAATGGACTGAGACTAGACACCCTTCACCATCTTCTGAGTATCAGTTAGACCTCCAGATTCTCATGAGATTGTTAAGAAAGGGGAAGGAGAGCCAGGAATGACCAAGTCCTATATTCCCACCAGCTTGGCCAAATGGAAACTTCATATTACTTAATTAAAGAAAAACTAAAGAAATACAATGTTTCTTAGTAATATTTGAGTTGTATAATAATATACTTCCTGGTATATATGAATTTTTGTATTCAGTTAAATTCCTAATGCTGAGCTTTAAATCATGGAAATATTACCTGTGTAGTATACCTATTAGAAAGTCTTTATTTTTAAAGGACTCAGGACTAATTTCTTAATCTCTTGCCCAAATAAATAATTGTATGACATATCCAACAATTAGCTTGATCAATATTCCCCAAAAAAGACTTTTTCTAATTCATTTGGATGGCAAAATTGTGTGTGCATCATTAAATTTGTAGATGATGTAATTTTAGAACGTAGCATCTGGCAAAAAATGTAACACTAAAATACAGTATAAACTGGAAAAGGGATGGGAAGACTTCAAAATTAACTGCGTGTGAAAGAGAATCAGTATGAAGAGAAAGGGAGAGAGTGATGGAAAGCAAGAATCTTTCACAGTGCAGGCTGCGTAAATAGGAAATGGGCAACACTTGATTCCAGTACAGTTAGGGTAGAAAACAACCTGTCACGACAATGACTTCCCAATGAGTAACTATTGCTATTGAAGCAAGTATAGTACTCCAAACAATTTATCCTAGGTAGTCCTGTTCATGCCTTCATTTATTTATTCACTCAGAGACAGATTAGAAAGAGGGTGGTCAAGAATACAGACCATGGCCCTGGCTGGTGTAGCTCAGTGGATTGAGCGCAGGCCTGTGAACCAAAGGATTGAGGTTCAATTCCCAGTCAGTGCACATGCCTGGGTTGCAGGCCAGTTCCCTGCAGGGGACACATGAGAATCAACCACACATTGATATTTCTCTCCCTCTCTCCTTCCCTTCATCTCTAAAGATAAATAAATAAAATTTTCTTTAAAAAAAAGAATACAGACCGCTCTTGGAGTCACACTGCCAGGATTTGAATCCTCACTCAGTTATTTATTACCTATGTGACCATTGGCTGGTTTCTTAACCTGTCTTTTTTCATTCATGAAATGGGAATAAATATAACACTTATGCTACTGGGTTGTTATAAGTTTCCATGGAATTAATATTTGTAAAACCCACAGAACAGCTTCCTATTGTGTGAGCACTATGTAAGTATGTGTTAAATTAAATACATTTACTCAAAATTTATTTCTATTAGGTTTAAATCACACCTTTGGGTACCATAACGATGCCAAAATGTGTAGAACATGACCCTTGTCCTCACGTAGTTCATGGCTTCACAGAGGAAAAACTGCAACTGTACACAAATTGGAAAAAAAACTACTTTAAAAGAGCTTGGAAAGTTGTTCAACAGAGACAAAAAGGCATTGATGGATAAGGGTTGAGCCATAGGTCCTCCAGGGTGACAATGTAGACGGCGGGTTTCTGGTTTAGTCTGGAATGTAGGAAATAGAAATTTTTCTTCATGACTGGTGATTCTCCATTGAAATGGAAGTTGGAAATAAAAGAAAGTAGACTCAGCTTATTTCATGAGGATTTTAAGCTGGTGAAGAAGAGTTTCCTGGCAGGGGGAATGCCACTTGTAAGAGCGTGTGACATCCAGGGGAAGGCCTTGAGCATGAAGAGGCTGCGGCCCAGAGTCCTGCTCAGGCAGCACTGGAACGACAGAGAACGCATGGCACTCCCGTTTTCAAATCGTTACTGGTGAGCTTAATGTCATCCGTGCATTTGTGGGTCTCAGACAATCGTATCAATTACAAGATTTGGAGCAGAGTACAAGTTTTTATATTTTTAACTTTAGATGCATTTTTTGGCTATCAGGTAGTATTTTAATGTCATTTTTATGCTTTTGTTTTTTTACTGTGAACATTTAAGTAATATGTTCTTGGGAAACATCGCCTCCATTTTCTCTCTGGATGGACTGAGACCGTATGAGCTGAGCTGAGGTGAACCCGAAGTAATCATTACTGGAGGATTACAGCTGCCTCCAACTTGGTGAAACAACCTCCTTGCCACTCTTCACAGAAGAACAGAGAGGTTTACTTCCTGCCTCTGTATAATACACTTATTTTTTTAAAGTAGCAGAAGAAAGTTGCTAGGATAAAACACTTATGCTGCATTTATACTGTTCAATTCTATGCAGAGCAGCAAGGAGGGAAGAAGTCTTAGAAGCAGAGAGAGAATTTAGACCAGAAGACAAATGAAAAATACCACCACTGTAAGTGATCTCCACTGGAGTAAAGATAAAGATAGATAAATAACTAAACAGAAGTGTAACAATAGCCAAATGAATTATAATATGGAAGTGTTTTAAAACAAGCAAAAAGGATGATAAAATAAATAAGAAAAAATTTTAGCATCAAAAATATTTATAAGGTGTTTTGTAATAAAAATGAAAATTGCCAAAATACCTTCCTTTTCAGAAATATTAATAATCACTGAGAGATGATTACAAGGAAGGGAAGCAATGCAGAAATGTCTAGAATTTACTTGGTGCTGGACTCAATTCTCTAATGCAGAAATAGATTGCCGGTCCTATTTTCATGAGCAACCTCAACACCATGGGTTTGTTCTCCTGGGAAGCCAGTGGCTTATTGCATCAGCCACTAAGTTGGACTTTCCACTGCCTTGTGGCAAATTACCCTGCTTGTGCCCTCCGTAGACACACTGGGATTTTATTACTGGGGCCACCTGGGACAAGGTAAGTCCTTATGGTTTATCTCCCAACAAAGCAGGGACCAGCCAG
The DNA here is from genome assembly GCA_028533065.1 of Trachops cirrhosus. Lineage (NCBI taxonomy): Eukaryota > Metazoa > Chordata > Mammalia > Chiroptera > Phyllostomidae > Trachops > Trachops cirrhosus. The sequence goes on along the minus strand of CM052541.1, from coordinate 133,453,765 downwards.
CCTAGTGAGGCAGGCTTTTGTCACCACCCACAGAACCTGGGCATTCCAGCTTCTGTGCAGCGCCACCCAGCTGCACCCCTCCTTGTCAAACAAGAAGCCTCCTAAATTCACATTCTGAAATCTCCAGGAAATCCAGAATATCATGGGTGGGAGATTTTTCAGAGCTGAGAAGGTAGGATTTGGAAGTGGGAGTTAGCGTGACCTGACCTAGCACGCTGAATTACTGGAAGCTAAGACTGGGAGTTGAAAGTTGTGATGAAATTGTGTCGAACCATCTATCTCTGGGAGCAGATTTCTTGGACCTTATTTTGTAATGCCCAGTGCATATCTCCACATCTTTTTGGAGCCTGTTATGGACTGACTGTTTGTGTCCCTCTCAGGTGCATAAGTGGAAGCCCTAATCCCTAAGGTGACTCCATTTGGACCTAGAGCCGCTAGGAGGTAATTAAGGTTAAATGAGATCTTAGGGTGGGTTCCCAATCTAATGAGACTGATAGCCTTAAAAGAGGAAGTGAGAGATCTCTCTGCCATCTGAGAACCTGAGTGAAGGGTACCGTCTATAGCCAGGAAGACAACCTTTGTCAGAACATGACACCCTAAGCTTGGACCCACAGCCTCCAAACAGCAAGAGAATAAATTTCTACTGCTTAAACCATCCAGCCTGTGGTATTTGGTTATGGTAATCTGGTCAGACAAAGACAGAGCCAGACCTACGTAGCTCCAATTTTAGCCCTGAAACAGGCTAGCTGTGTAACACTAGGCAACTTGCTTCCCCTCTCTGACTCTGTTTTTACTTCTGCAAAGTGAGAGTAATAGTGATTCTTTATAAAAATGTTGTGAGAGATGATTAAACAAACTGATTCACTCACAGTGACTGACACATCGTAAGCAATCAGTAGTCAATAGTTATGTCACTTAGTATCTGAAAATGCTACAAAAGTCTTTTTCCCCTCCAAAAATATGAAACCATAAATTAATTTCTTTAATTGTAATAGAATCCTGCTTTGGCAAATAAAATTAAATCCTCTAATTTTAATACAATCTTGTTCTGGTGAGCAGCAAAAGGCCAGAAAAAGGAAAAAGACTGGATGTGCATTAAAGAGACTATATTTACTGACTTGCTGACTGATTCACTGGATAAACATTTAGTAAATCCTGCTAGAGGTTTGGGGAGAAGAAAAAGGATTATGGTAATCTTGCAGTCTCTGACTTATACCCAGGAGACTTCTGAAGTTATATATAGTAGTGCAAATTTAAATGCCAACAGGAAAGGTACTGAAACATCATTGAAGCCCAGTGGAGGGGGAGTTCTGGGAGATGCCTCTGGACTGGGGTGAGGCAGGATCTGGAAGTTGGGGGTGGGCAGGAGGAGCACCGGAGTCAGGGAGCCCTGTCCCAGGAGCACCAGCCTGCTTGGGCCTGGTGTGGGATGTATAGCAGGGGCATGGTGTGGCTGAGGTGTTTTAAGAATACACATCTGGTTCTTAGTTCACGATGAACTAGAGAAGTTGAGGAGAAATAAAAAAAAAGAAAAAGGTGTGTGCTATTTACTAGTGACTGCACTAAGGGCTCATTCTCCCCATCTGTAGGTAGAATAAGAAATTGACTTTCAGGTGACCATGGAAGCAATGGGAAGCAGGAGGCTATTCCTGGCATGAAGGGAAAAGTGGTGACAAGTGTGTGCCAGGAGAGCCTCTAGGCCAAAGCACAGAGCTTGCTCCCCTTGATGTCAGAAGTAGAAGCGGCAAAAGGTGAGTGACTTGTTTCCAACCTGGGATACTGGGAAAGGCAGTACACTGGAAAAGAATAGACAAGTGAAAAACAAAACAAAACTGATTTTAGAAGGAAAGTTGATGAATTCAGTTTGGTTCTGTAGAATCTACATTTTTGGAAAGAATAAAAAATCCTTTGAGCTAATAAGTAATTGATGTACTGATTTCAAAAGGCAATTCCTCGAACTCCCTTTTGAGATTTCTTTCTGCCTTGATTTTTTTGTCTTCTTTTTTCCTAAAAGTGTCATGACCTTGATTTTATAATTTATAAACTTATAAAAACAAGTGAACCTATTTATATTGTTTTCTTAACACACTTCTCTTTCCATATTTAAGTTGTTAGGAGCAGAATTCATTATGGTTTTCTAAGACAGGGGTACCCAACCTCCGAGGCTCCCTAGGTGAGCTCCCCTGAGCTCTGCCCCTGCCAGACCTTATCCCCCAGTCTCCCAGGAAACTGGTCCCTGGTGCCAAAAATTTTGGAGGGTTAGGAATCCCTGTTCTAAGACACAAAACCATTTCTCAAGAAAAAGATTTAAACTTCATTGTTAAGTGAATATGGATATTTTCCTCTCCAGTCACTGTTTTACGAAACGTTCCTATTGGGGAGGGGGTGATGGATAGAAGTGGAGGAGAGCATAAGGGGGATAAATGATGATGGCCAGACACTTGACTTGGGGTGGTGAGCACACAATGCAGTGTACCGATGATGTGTTGTGGAACTGTGCACCTGCAACCTGTATAATTTTGTTAACCAGTGTCACCCCAATAAATTCAATAAAAGTGTTTCTGTCATAAATAGACTTAGAGTTATTTTTTAAGTAGGTGAACACTGTGTTTGTCAAACATGTCATCCTCCAGTTAATTTTTACGTGATCTATGTCACCTTTCCTTGTATGTATTATTGTACCTTGTATTAAAATCACTGCTAATCTGGACACCATGCTCTGCTAAATTCTTCATTGTTCAGTGAGATAAACACTCAGACCAGGTCAGCAAATCTGAATTATTTTAGAAATCTCATACTATTAATTACAGATAGATGGGAGGTGAAAATGGAGAAGCAATTAAATGTACTGATTTAGAATTTGGCATTAGAAGAAGGTGTGGAATTGAGAAGCACATTTGTTAAGAAAGAATAATATGAGTTAAATGTGGCACTGTAATCTCATACCATTCTTTTAGGAGAAAACCAGCCTGTTTAGTTTCCAATCTATGATTTAAAAATAGTGGCCACAGTCATGTCTAAAGAGAGAAGAAATAGTTCCCTCACATGGTCATTTATTTTTGCATTTCAGGTCAGTTCTGTTCTTTTTGGGTTGTGTCATTTCATTTATGATCTTTCCCATTTGTGTGTTTCTGTAAATTTGTCCCAATCGTCCCCCATCATTCATATATTTTATTCCTGTTCCCCAGCTGTATGTAACAGCACCCTTCCTTCATGTAGCAACGCTCTTCCTTCATGCCACCTGATCCCACTGATTCATCTAGTGCTCAGTATCCTCCTCAGTGTCCCCTCTCTTCAGTGTGAGTCAGCCTCTCTAACTCTGGATTACTGTCTGATTTGATATGGTCAGTTCTGAAGATATTAGGTAATATTAGACCCATCTCTGGCCCCATGGAATTGCATTTAATATCTCTCCCTTGTTTTTTTACCATGCCAAAAATCAATGTATAATAAAGACAAATAAATCATTTTTCCAACTGTAATAAGATCATTGTATTTTAATTATCGAGCCAGAAGAATCTTTCCTCAGAACAGATGTTGAACCCAGGTCATTTGGGAAAACACCAGGCAAACTCACCAATATAGGATGACTGAAAAACAGGCTGTGAGAAAAGAGCCTTTCGCGGGATTTTAAGCAGAGATCTAATAGTAATTAAAAGGTAACAGTACTATTATTTGTATATTTAATTATTTATTCATTAGTATTTAAAGTTGATATATAATTTTCACATCGATGAGAATTATCTAAATTATTTCTAATGTAAGTTCTTTTTGTGCTATGATTGTCCTCAGAAATCATCAAGACTTCATTCTTAGATGTATGCAGTTATACATGGGCTCATTTCCAACTCTGAATTACTCAGCCAAGGCTACGGCCATACTGCCCTGAACTCGCTGATCTTGTCTGAATTTCTCAGCCATAGAGCTGGGTAAGTAACTGTGATTATGAAATAAAGGGAGCCTTTTTGCCTAATAGTGTAGATAAGATAATTTTTTATAAATATTTAAGGCTACGAATATCCAAAGCAACTTTTATTATTGTACTCAAATTAATAAAGCAAAGTGCTAATAGTACATATTAGCCCAACTCATTCAAGTCTATAGCCCAGAAAAATTATTTTTTAGACATCTACATTTTTCTTGTATATAATTTAGTAAGTATCTTTACCCTGATGCTACTGTGGTAATTTTATGGTTGTTTCATATATAATTGATACACATTTTAGTGATGTTCAAAACATAACCTTAACATGTGTTTATTATGCTTGAAATATGTCCAAATGAAACTCAGAAAGCAACCCCATTTTTCCTTAACTATTTGTACAATGGCTCTGGAATAAGTTTTAGAATGTTTCAGGAAAATTGAAACATTTCACACATACAGGACTGATTCAGGATACTTTTATATGGGAAACACATGTACATGATCCATGTGACTTGTATTTATTAAATGGGCATTAGAAAAGAAACTTTCTGATTTCCATCCCCAGGGGTGGAAGCAAACAAAGCATTTCTCCTTCTATGAACACATTCTTCGATGTCTCCCACAATCTTTTCCGCCTTTTCTCTGCCCCCACACCAAGTAATTCTAAGTGCATGCACGCACACACACATCCTTCACGGCTGTGTTGAAAGGGCAATAAAACAAAGGGGTCATGTTGAAATAGGACAAAAATGGAGGAGATAAAAAATAAAAACAGGGATGAAAATGGTTTGATGGAAACAGCATTGAAGAAGGAAAAGATACAAATAGAGACAAGATGCAACATGATGTGGGGGGGGAGAAGCAGAGGTTATGGAAAGAAATTTTTAAAAATATAATGAGAAAGGGCAAGTCAAGGAACATGAATAGAGGACGCATGGGCATGGACAATGGGGAATTTACTGTGGGGGGGAAGAGGGCAGAGAGAGCAATGGGGAAAAAGATGAGATGACGGTAACTGAACAACAATAATTTAAAAACATAATCTTGAAAAAGTAAAATAATGAGAAAATGAAACATAAGAAAACATTGAGGAAAGAAAAAGATAAAAAATACAAATAAATTATAGAAGTTGATGGGAGAGAGAAAATGGGAATCAGAGGAAATAAAGATCAAATACAAGGGAAAAATTAGAAAATCAAAAGACTGAAAACACTAAACATATTAGGAGGTGGAGAAAAATGTTGAAGAAAAAAGATATCTGAAGAAAGGGGGCTTAGAGATACAAAACACAGAAATACAAATTTTCTTTTAAAACTTAAACATACCATGTCTTGTAACAGGGGTAAAAAGGCTCCCTGGGGTTGTCTTAAAACATAAGAAGTAGAAATTAGCAAAACATTAGACCTTTGACTTTACCTCTGACAAGAATAAGTTCTGTGGCCACAAGCAGGATGCTGCTTGGTGGCTTGGTTTCTTCCCTTATAAAGTAGAGGAAGTCATCAACTTTTTAAGATCCTTCAAAACCAAAATTCAAAGAAACAGACCAAAGCAATGAGGCAGAAAAAACTTTTTTTAAAGATAAAGTTAATGTTTAGGGTTCAGTGTGTTTATTTTTTATTGAACTTTAGAGGATATTTGGAAAGCATTTCAAGAATGCCATTTGCACACTACAAAGCTCATGTGGTGATATAGGCGGACATGTGGATGCACTCGTACATATGATTTGATTTCCCCGGCACTGCCCTCTCATTCTATTGTGTGTCCTCCATTCTCTAGGGTCACTTTCTCCCATTGGTTGCAGGGGAGCAACACAATCAACTTTGGGCCATTTCTAAGTTCAGAGCTGAGGGAGGGGAGCCTAACCTATGGAAGTGTGTGGTGTCTTAACTGGAAAGAAAACAATGGCAAACTGGAGGTAGGTGAAGGATTGATAAAGAGCCAGGAAGAACAAGAGAGAGAGCCACGGTGAAGCAGTTCTGACTGCTCCTGGGTGCATATTTGTACGCCTCCCAAGAACTTGACTAGCTCCCAAAATAATGGGCCTCTTTTTCAATTTACAAAAGTTAGTTAGCTTTATCTTTTTTCTTTATCATTATTGATAAAACTTGCTCTCAAAATATGATTTAATCTTGACTTGGCAGGAAGAATCCATAGGATTACCCAAACCATTATATTCCCGATTAGTAAAACTGGAAGAGATGAAGTTCACTTTGTATTTCTTTAGCAGTGCAAACTCAGTGTCTATTTGTCATCAGGGGAAGGCATTTCAGTTTCAACCTCTAAGAGGGATAATCTGGAAGAACACAAATTTTTAAGAAACTCATACGAGGGAGCCTTTCTAATAACATTTACAGGGTTCCCTGGGAGCTGGAAAAGGATCCTTTACATCATCTCACTCGGCTAAAATTTCCTCTTGTTTCATTACATTTTCTTTTAAGACACATATTTTATTGTGGTCCCTGAAAGGAAACTCAGACTCCTTTGTGTTTTAAGTCTTCATTCAGCGTCCTGGTCCTGTGACAGAGAACAGGATCAGCCTCAAACGCTGGACAGGGTCTCCTTGGCTGTCTTTCAAGTTGGCAATGCCTTCAAGCCTTTAAGAGTGTATATAGTGTGGGCTTTCTTCATCTTTTCCCCAAGTTTCTGACATACCAGCGGAGCCACAAAAACCTCACTGGTTTTATATCATAGTCTGAGTTTGGACCCGGGAAATGGAGACTTCGAACAACAGGCACAGGGCGCTGTTCTGTGCTGGAGGGTGGAATGTGCAGAGATCACAATTCTGTGTCCGTGGAAGCTGGAGTGAGTCTGCCAGCACCCGGCCAGATCAAAGTAGGTTTGTCAGAGTTCTAACTCACTTGCTTTTATTTAGTATGGACAGAGGCTTTTATAGGAAATTAGAATCTAAGCCCAAACACATAATTCAAACTGAAAAAATGTGTGTTGTATAGACACACATATTGGGCCTCCTGGGTCCTTCTAAGACCTGAGCATGTGTGATATTTTAGATCAATGATGTGTCTCCACTCGTCAACACCAGAGTGTGAATCGAGCCATTCAATCACTTCGACCAAAATTTGACCTATATAAAATGTAGCCAAGTTAGCATTTCAAAATAGTATGTGCTCATCTCAATAGAATAAAGACAATATTGTTTACTGACTTTGAGGCATTTGCCAATTGTCTGGAAAAATCAAAGCCCAGTGGTTCATAAGCCAAATATATGGTGGCGAAATATGATTTGACTTTGGGTGGTGGGCACACAATGCGGCATACGGGTCGTGTATCAGAGAAATGTATGTCTGAAACCTATACAATCACACGAACCGATGTCACCCCAATAAATATAATAAAACACACCTGGACCTGAAAGGAAAAGGAATTTCCCAGTGTATGTTAGGATGGGAGAAGGGGCAGAAGGAGACAGCAGAGGATTATGGTGGTTTCTGAAGAAACTCACTCTTTAGTTTAAGTAAAACCTTTTTATAAGGAATCCCAGGAGATCTTTTAATCATTTTTTCAATGCATTTTAATTCATATATTGAACAGCTACCTGATGGCCCTATCTCATGCTCTACCTCCAACGAGTACTTGACCCCATAGAGCATGTGGTTTCTGACTGTGGGGAGCTTACAATCCTGTATAAGGAGAAAGCCAACAAAGGACCAAGATGTTTGTGGTGTGACTTCAGGATAACTTGTTAATCTGTAAAGTAGAAAACTGGCATCACTGTCTACTTCATGGAGTGGAGGCATGATAGTTAAAATGAAATCATGTATGAAGTAAAGAACATAGCACCATGTCAGGCACATTATAAGTATTGTATTTTAAAATATTACATGTGGCAATATTAGTATTATAATTATTATACTATATGATGGGTCTTTTCTTGGCAACATCAGCCTGAGACTAAAACAGAAATGAGGGAAATATTTCTCTAGCCTGATATGAAGAATTTTGGAGCCTTCCTAGACCCAGGAAGTCCCCCCTTTCCCATTCAAGCATCTAGCCTTATATTTATCTAACCACTGTTGCCACACAAACTTTTCAGTTTTTCCTTCTAGAAGGTGAGTCAATCCGCTTAGAGCCACAGCTCCTAGCCACTTGGTGTCCCATCGTTTACCCTGGAAAGCTCTGATTCCTTCAAAGTTAAATGCAAAGTGTGTTTGCGGATGGAAAAGACGATCAGCATTCACTTGTAGCTATATTTCATCATGTTTATACTAAATATTAAATTAGTTTCTTGCCTAATCTATGCAGATTTCCTAGTGAAAATATTCTACTAAATGAGCTTTGAATTTAATCAGACTATTTCTGGAATAAAAGCCCTTAAAAGAAAGAAAGCCAAGAGGATTCATGAAGAAACAAATGCAAAAGGTAGTATCAAGGCACTGTGGGGACCCATCCTGGAGAACCACACTCAGGGTCTCCGGTGGGGCTCCAAGCCTTCACGTGTGTGTTTACCAAGTGTCCCAGGTGATCCTTCTCAGGGGACTTAGGGACACATTGGAAGAGAACTGTCAAGACAGAGGAGGAGACAGAGAATTGGTCCAGGACTTTGAAGACAAGAGTTGGGAATTTTAATTTGCTGTGATGGGCAATGGGGAAACACTTAATTATAACCAGAAGGATCCTGAAATCCATTCACTGTCATACTTTCTGCTTGTTAACTCACATGGTGGGCCAGAGGAGGCTGTTTTCAAATATTTTGTAAAAATACAAATGCAAACAATGAGGTACAATCATTTGCATGTTAAATTTTCAAAGTTTGAAAAGTTATAGTACTTAAGGCTGGCAAAAATAACTCTCTACATTACAGTTACACTATAAATTAGTACAACACTTTTGGAAAGCAGTTTATTAATACATAGAACCATTAAAATCTCACGTTCTTCAACCCAGGAATGCCACTTCCAGCAATCTAATCCAAAATGTAAAACAAGCCATACACTTGAAGAGTCATCATAACACTGTTTATAATAATAAAAATGTTACCCAATTTTTAATGTGTTAAATATGTTGACATAGAAAAACACTTTATATATAAAACACTAAGTAAAAAGAAGCAAGGTCTAAACTTGTATATTTACAACCATTTACAAGCATCTTTATGAAACAAAAAGGCCAGGAAAAATATAAAAATTACAACCATTGCATTTGGAGGGGAGTTTGATCTTCTTTACTTTCTCTTTCTTTAAACTTTAGGTTATAGAATTACCTTGCTTTCTTGATTAAAAGCAAAATTATAAAATTAATTTGCTTTATAATTAACTTATAACTCATTTACTATCTGTAAATTTAATTTGCATTCTAAAACTTCTATAAGCCAGTGCCATGCTTTTCATGGTTTCCAAGAAATGGAAATAAAATTAACAAAATGTGAAAACTTTAGTTACTTTGTTATATTGAGAAATTAGTGTCCATAAATCAGCTCTATTTTAGTTCTATCTGGATCTAAACTTTCTCAAAAAATAATTCAATAGCAATAGTTGAAATGAAGACATTAATTAAGTACTTGGGGTAGGGGTATGCAATTCAGCTACATATGTAAACTTTCTTTCCTGGATCTGGAGCTTATTACATTCTTGGTGCTTTGGTGTTTTACTTTTCTTCCTTCATAATTTTTTACTAACATTTTATTAAAAAAACTTAAAAACACATAGAAATATTGAAGAATTTTCCAGTGAATCTCATACATGACATAGGTCCAAAATTAATTTTAACTTATCATTACTTCAACTGATTAATTTTATTAGAAAAAATATATATAAACTATATATATTTCTTTTTCATCTATAACAATATTTTTTTCACCATGAATATGTTAGAATTTGAGTGCTGTAGTAGCCTCAATACTAGCACTAAAGATGTTCAAATATTTATCAAGTGAAATAAAATAGAGATTTGTCTGAGCCACCATCTTGGAAGCAAATTTTCCTTTGGGAGTTTCTCCAACCAAGATGCATTTTCCCTTCCTTCCCTCAAGGTGCTCACCTCTATTTATGGAGTCTAGTGTTGTCTTAGTATGGTATTTGCATTATGGAATTCTTGCTTAATATTATATTTCCTTCAATACATGATTTCTTTGCAACTAAATACTATGTTTAAAATGTATTTCCTAGATACTTCTCCAAAGAGGACATACAAATGGCCAATGGACATATGAAAAGATGCCCAACCAACATCACTAATCATCAGAGAAATACAAACTGAAAGTACAACAAGATATCACCTCACACCTGTTGGAATGACTATTATCAATATATCAACAAAAAACAAGTGTTGACAAGGATATGTAGAAAAGGGAACCCATGTACACTATTGTTGGGAATGCAAATTGTTGAAGCTCCTATGGAAGACAGTAAGGAGGGCCCTCAAAAATTAAAAATAGAACTCTTTCACGATCCAGTGATTCCACTTCTGGGTATATATCAGAAGAAACCCAAAACACTAGCTTGAAAGAATATATGCTCCCTTATGTTCATTGCAGCACTGTCTATAATAGCCAAGATATGGAAGCAACCCAAGTACCCATCAATAAATGATTGGATAAAAAAGTGGCAGTACATATGTACAGTGAAATATTGCTCAGCCATAAAAATGAATGAAATCTACCAGTTGTAACAGAATGAATGGACCTAGAGAGTATTATGCCAAGTGAAATGTGTGAGTTAGTGAGTCAGAGAAAGACAAATACCATGTGATTTCACTTATATGTGGAATTTACAGAAAAAAATAAACTAACAAAATAGAAACAGGCTTATAGATACAGAGAATAACTGATGGTTGCCAGAAGGGAAGGGGGTTGGGGGACTGGGTGAAAAAGGTGAAGGGATTAAGAAGTACAAGTTGGCCCTAACTAGTGTGGCTCAGTGGGTGGGGTGTTGTGCCACAAACCAAAAGGTCCCCAGTTCAGTTCCCCGTCAGGGCACATGCCTGGGTTGTGGGCCAGGTCCCCAGCCTGGGTGTGCAGGAAGCAACCGATTAATGTTTCTCTCTCACATAGATGTTTTTTTCCCTCTCTTTCTCCCTCTCTTCCCATCTCACTAAAAAATAAATAAATCTTTAAAAAATATTTTTTAAAAAAAAGAAGTACAAATTGGTAGTTACAAAATACTCATGGGAATGTAAAGGACATCATAGGGAACATAATCAGTAATATTGTAATAACTCTATATGATACCAGGTGGACACTGGAACTAGTGGGGGGGCACATTGTAAAGTATGTAACTGTCTAACCACTACATGAAACTAGCACAAAGTTATATTGAATGTAAACTGTAAATAAACATAAAATTAAAAAATAAAATGTTCAGAAGGAAAAAATTTCATGTAACTTGCACAAGGATGGGGAAGGGGACAATGGCAATTTTGAAAGGTAAATATAGAAAATAGTAAAGTAAAATGTATTTTCTTCTCATGGAGGGAACATCTCTTAAATTACACTATAAACAAGGAGGACGACAACTCAGTTTGTAAAATTGGATTCCTGTCACTGTTTTCAAAAATACATCTTGAATTTTAAGAATCTTTTAAAGTGTTATTTGCCAGAAAACATGAATAGCTTGGTGAAACAGTCTTTAATAACAGAAAAAGGATAAACTTTAGTGTCCAGCTGATCTGAGTTCAAAGTCGGCTTCAGCCACTTCCAAATTTTGTGAGCCTGGAAAAGTTACCTCACTTCTCTGGACCTTCCTTACATTGAATTAATAGAAGCTACATTGCAATCTTTTTGTGCATGGTAAATGCTTTGTACAATGTCTTGCACATAAAAGATATTTTTAAAAGACCATCTTTTATTATTGTTTTATTGCTATATTATTGCTTGACAATTATTGTTATAGTATAAGCTTATATTATATAAGCCTCTAAAGGCTTTCTCTCCTCATTCATATAATGGAAGCAGTCACATCTATTAATAAAAGTATTGTGAACATGAATTGAGGCATTATGTGTAAATGTTCTTTTAAATTTGTAGACAGCTACATCATCAATTTAAGATTATTATTTCTATTATTATAATGTAATGACTACCATCTTATCAACTGGAAGTGATTCTCTCAAGTTCCCCAATATTATTATTGCTAAATCCAAGGTTACTTTGCAGTCATGACCTATTGAGCCCTCTTAGCCCCTTGAAACATGTGCTTCCTTTTGCTTCTAAGGTCTGGACTCTGCTTATGTTCCTCATGCCCCTCTCAAGGTGATCCTTCTCAGTGTGTCTGTGATGTCACTTCCACCGGAACTCTGCCAAACAGTGGAGTTCCTCAGGATGTTGTCTTCTCTTCTGATTCTCCTTGCTCTGCTTAGGTGAGCTCACTTGCATCTTTGGCTTCCACTTCCTCCTTGGTGCTTAATGAGCCCTGTACCTTCTTGTTAGCCCATAAGACTCCTGAGCTTCAAAGCCAAATATCCCACCACCCACTGGCCATCTCTACCTGGACATCCCACAGACACCTTGACCCCAATGTGCTCAATGTGCATTACCATCTCCCTCCAAAGTCCCATTCCATTTGGACTTTGAGGAAGACATCACCATTCACAGACTTGCCCAGGGTAGAAATCTCAGAACTGTTCTTGAATTCTCCCTTTCCTTCACTTCCCATGTCTAATTAGTTATTAAGACTTGTCAGTTCTTTTTCTGAAATTGCTCTCAAAGTCCACGTTTATATCTAAATATATGTTTATAAATATGAATAAAACTTAGAAATATAAGGCTTTTATGCTATTAACAGAAACTTGTTTTTCCTTAAAATGGAAATGTTGGTAGTATTAAAAATCAGAAGCGAGCACTCACTATAAAAGATCCTGGTTACCGGGGTGGCGGGGAGAGAAAAGGGAAGGCATTGGTCAAAGAATGGCAAGTTTCAGTTATAGAAGATGACCAAGGTCCTAGAGGTCTACTGTATAGCATGGAACCTATAGTTAACAACACTGTACTATATTGTAAAATTTTGCTTTTAAATGGGTGGACCTTATGTTAAGTATTCTTATTACAAACAATAATAACTGATAGAAAGGGCATGCATATGTTTATAGCAAAGGTTGTGGTGATGTTTCACGGGAGTATACTTACCTCCAAACACATCAGGGTGCATACATTAAATATTTACAGCCTTTTGTGTGTCAATCATATGTCAATAAACTGGTGTAAAATATGAAAAGAAAAGATCCTGATGGGTTAGTAAGTGTGCATTAAATAAGTTTTAAAATGCAATGATCAAATACTGTCATTTATATCTCTAGGGATACAAAAACCTCCATTGTGCGGCAGGCTATAATGTGTGAATTGGATGTGGTAGTGCCATATAAATAAAATGGCAGAGATCTAATCTGGAAAAAATAGGTGTGAATCAAAAGGGCTACAGAATCCAAATGGGAAACGCAGCAAATGCATTTTACTGTCACTTTAGAACAGCCCTGGATTAACACACGTTTCTCTTATTCCACTTGGCTGTCACCCACTAAATGAGAATAACATACATTTTACATCAGAAGGGAAGTGCCAAAATATTGAGAACTTCTTTTATTACATCAACCCTCAGCTCATGGTCTCCATTATTCAGCCTTTTATTGTTCCTTGCAAAGAGATTTTATCCAGAGTATACTACCTATAAATGCAGAGGGCATGCAGCCTTCAGCTTGGAAAAGTTATGCACAGTGTCCTAATTGACTTGGGTCCTTGAGACTGTCCACATTAATGGTTAATTAACTTTAAAAAAAGAAGAAGAAGAAAAGAAAACTACCTTTGGCTTAAAAAAACCTGAATCTACACTTTATGTTCAGTCTAAAAATCAAGAACGCACTTTTAACCTTTCACCTTCTGACTCCGCTGTGTAAGGGCCAGGTCAGCCTCCAAACAGGAACTCTTCCAAGTGACTGGTATTTTTTATTGGTTTTCAGTATACGACGCTGAAGCACTTTATTGTCCAAAAGTAATTATATTTATTTAAGACTGTTACTAGAGAAGGGAAAAATAAATATCCAGTGGGCCTTTATAAAGTTTTAATATAACTTTCTGTAAAATATTAAAAAGCATACTTATCTCCACTTTTCATACTCTTTTTAGCTTGCCAATCTTATAAGAAATATTTGTCTTTTCTATTTATGTGCACTAAAAATCCTTATGGTGCTAAAACAACAATAAGAATCCATCAGTTTTGCTTTAAATAACACTATTTTCAAAGAGTTTTAAGAAAAAGCTTTCTCTTTCTTTAATCATCCATTACTCTTTCTTGCTCTCCTGAGAGTGTATCAGGCATGGATGCAGCCAGATCAGACTTTTAGATTTAGTTGCTTTAGTAAAAACGAAAAAGTGCTTTAATAAGAATAAAAAAAAAATGTATCCTATTTTCTTAGAGCTTATATGGTATTGATCATCTTACATAGTAATTGCTCTGTGCTCAGTTTCCTCATCTATAAAGTAAGAACAATAGTAGTGCCTATGCTACAGGGATTCAGGGGACCAAATGTGCTAATGTGTAAAGACTTAGAGCCCTGCCTAGCACATGATAAGCACTCTGTATGGGCTGTTACTGTTATTTTTCCAAAGGAAACATTTGTCTTGTATTTTGTTGCCCAGCAGTACTGAGCTTATAAGTCCCTGTAGGTACCACACTGCTTGATGGCTTCATTAGTGCTCTTTCCTCCGCCTGAAATTACCTCCTTTACTTTGTGTGTCTATCCGTCTGACTCATCTTGAGAAACCCTGTTCAGCTTAAATATCACCACCTTTGGGAAGGCGTCCTTGATACCTTTTTCCCATCTCATGTGGATATTCTGGATCTCTTCCCACTGGGTTCTTTCTTTGAGTCTACAGTTTATTTCTGTCTACTTTCTTAGAGTTAGGGACTATGCCTTACTCATTTCTACATCCCTTTCACCCAGAACCAGGACTGCCTGATTTCTAGTAGGTTTTCATTTCATGCCTGTGGAATAGAAGTATTACTCAAGTACTATAGTGGTCGTATGAGGGAAAGAGAAGCAAATTAGATGCCAGATATTTTACAAAAAAAAATAGAATTTTAGAATGCCTAAAATTACTAATCGGGACAAGGATAGCCAGAGATATGCAAAACATTTTACTCATCTTTAAAATCAACTAATTCATTTCGCACTATTGACCCCCTCCTCTGTGCTTGTCTTGCTCTAGATCTTTGGAGTGCAGAAACAGGACGGAAAAATAAAAAGCAATCCCTAATCTCATGGAGCTTATGTTCTAGAAGGAGGGAATCAGACAATAAACAGTAAGTGCAAATAAAAAGCAAATTACATAACAAATTAGAAGATGATAAATGTTATAGGAAAGAGGAGAAGGTAGAGAAAACAGTCAGGAGGAGCAGGGGTGCTGGTCTTGGGGAATGGCTGTGAAGCAGAGGAGGAGCAGTTTGCAAGGTTAAGGGATGTGATCAACAGTGACCTCCTTGGGAAAGGTAAAATTTGAGCAAACATTAGAAAGAAGTGAGAGAGTTAGTAAGTCCATGTCTGTGGGAAGAGAGTTGCCGGCAGCAGAAACAGTCAGAG
Source organism: Trachops cirrhosus (assembly GCA_028533065.1). Classification (NCBI taxonomy): domain Eukaryota; kingdom Metazoa; phylum Chordata; class Mammalia; order Chiroptera; family Phyllostomidae; genus Trachops; species Trachops cirrhosus. The sequence continues at coordinate 133,438,317 of CM052541.1, read as the reverse complement.
CAAAGGCCCTGAGGTGGCCGCACGCTTGGCATGTTCAAGGAGGCCTGTGTGGTTGGAGTGGAGCAAGAGGCGGAGCAAGTGGGGGACAAGGTGTGTGTGTGTGGGGGGTGGTGACAGACATCTCAGAGGAAGGTCAGGACCTTTTAACTTTCCATAAAGCTGGGTTTAAAAAGGCTCAACTGTTGTTTTGAAGAATAAAACACCTTCTGCAAACATTCCGTTGCATTAAAGAAGTCACCTAGAATAGCCAGGATTCCCAGAGAAGTCTGAAGATAGAGAAACAGGCTCGAGTCTAAGGAAAAAAAGTAGGGAAAGGACAAATTTAATATGCTTTGCTTATGTTATCTTTTTATTAGACCTGCAGGAAACTTTTGTTCATAGGGAACCTGTGTAGTTGCCTGCTGCTATATTTTTTGTCCTTGAGGCCTAATGGCTTGAAAAACAAGGGAAAAAGTCAAATATAAATTGGAAACTCTCACAGTCATACTTCAGAATTAGCCAGACCTGGGAAAATGTCTACGAGCCTAGAGATATTTCTGATTTTCATCACAGGCCTGTCAGCGGTTCATACAATGCCAGCATTCGGATAAGGATAACGAGCAAAAAATGAGGAATCCCTCTCTAACTTTGAGATCTATTTATATTGTGGAGACTTGGACAACTCTAGTAATATCTTATAATAAATGATTTATTCATGTATTCAACAATATTTGTTAGATGCCTACTATGTGCCAGGCACTGTTAGAAACACAAAGGAGATGGCAGTGAAAAAAATAGTCAAAAGTTCCCTGTCCTTACAGAGTCAATCAAAGAATGTTCACAATATATATGTCAGATGGTGGCAAGGGCTCTGGAGAAAAATAAAGCAGGGTTAGGGCAAGTGCCAAAAGCAGTGGAGTTGGGAAGATTGCTATTTTATACAAAGCAGTCAAAGAAGGCCTCTCTGATTAAGTGACATTTGGCAGACACTTGAAGAAAGTAAGGGAACAACCATTAGGATATCTGGGTGAAGAGTATTCCAGGCAAAGGAAAGCCAGTGCAGAGGGCTGAGGCAGGAGAGTCTGTGAATGAATAATGCTCCACAGTTTACTGATCACTTTCACATCTTTCTCTTATGTCATCCTCACCAGATCCTTGGAACACAGAAAAGACAAGTATTATTTTCTTCCTTTTACCAATGAAGTGGAGGGAACAACAGTGGTTTGGTCAAGAAATGCTAATAAGTGTTGCCCCAGGACCAAAACCCCGAGCCATATCTAGGTTAATGTGTGTCTACCTACTGCCCGCACGTTGGTGAAGCTGCCCATTCTCTGTCAAACCCTCAGAAATAAAGACGTTGCAGTGACCTAACGCACTTATGCTCGTGGGGCAAGGGTCTGGCATTGCACACCCATCAGAGTCACAGAATGTTTGTAATTGCATCTAATCCCGCAGAAACGACCCAAACAGACACAGTGGCACATCTCTGTCTTCAAGGGAAACCCCATATGAGGCTCTTTTTAGAGTCCCTTATTTCCTGGCCCAGGATACCGGGAGTACAATGGCCCTCCCTTCGGGGGAAATCTGACCCCTCACCCACAGGAGTGTGGTCTCCCTCTCTGACCCCACCAGGGCAAATGCGTTCGGATCGCAATATTCCAACGGCAGTACTATTCTCGGGCCCTTGGGGATTCAGCCTTAAATAACACCACATGTTGGACATTACCAGACAGCCGGGCTTCAGCTTTGCCCAGCCGGGCTCGATTCTCTTTTTATAGTAGTTTTTCCTGCTTGAAGTAAAGGTTATGCCTGCACAGCCCTCCTGCAGCTTTATCAGTCTCAGTTCCCCAGCTCCTGTCAGCAGCTGCTCAAACAGGAACACACACACACACCTCCACAAGAAAAAGCAACAATACATAGGCTCTGTCACAACCCCACATGACACTGTTAATTTCATGTAACATCCCTATGAGCTCTAATGGTAGTTTCTCGTATATATGCGTATGTATATATGCACAGATATACAAATGCATACACATGCATATGTGCAAATGAGTGCCCCAGCACATCTTATTTACTTAGTTTTAATGATTTAATATTTATTATGTTCTCATGATTGACATGGCAAGTTACTGATCTGTGTGACGGACTGTTTCAGATTACAAAAGAGAAGCCACTCTTAAAAGGAATTCTTAGACCACTCACATTTTAACTAGGGAATAAGGTTGTGAAAAATAGCAAAAACTCCCTATAATGGACATTAGCCGCCTGACTTCCCACCCTCCTCTTGCTCTGGGGCGTTGGACTTCTTAGATTGATTTATAAATCAGTTTTGCAACAGTGATTCCTACAATTCCCCTGGTGAGGCTTTGGCTGCTGCTTCTTCATGTCTTTTAAACTTATTTATACATAAATAAAAGTTTTGTATATAAATTAAACACTCTGTTTTCAGAGGACAAGTCCTGCAACATGATAATCAGAGCATCATGATGTGCTCAGAGCTCAGTTTCTGTCAGTAGATCAGAATATTTTTCTTTGTTCTCTTCCTGTGCTTCGCTTCTGTTTTTACTGATAGATGCTGAATTTGGCCCAAATAATTTCAAAGAGCACAAAGATGGCTTGTACTTGTAGGACTACTCAGTTGTTTAGGTGAATATGATGGGCAAGATGGTGGATGAGGATGCCAAGTCTTCAAGTGGACATTCAGCATTAACCCAACCCCTCCTGATTTTCCTCCTCAGATTAACTGGATTCTTATCAAATATCCAATCTAAACTAGGCACAGCTGTAAAACTGAGTTGTAGACACTGAAATCTACCACCAGAGCTTTCACATACTATAACAATGTGAGACCTAATGAGTTTAAAATTGTCCCAATTTTACTATTTGTCCATCATGAATGAAACATACTGATCATTTAACTTTAGTTTTTTGGGCTTCCTTAATTAGTATTCAGGAAGGCATTTATTTTATATAGAGCATTAAAAAAGTGACAATTCTAATTCTTTCCCTACCCCTTGGAACCTCATCCTGAAATTTAGACCCCTTCCTTTTGTGTGCTATGTAATTATTTTTTTCTGGGCTTTTAGGAGATAAGAGGTGTCTTGGTGGGTGTGCATATCACAAGACATTAATTACTAAGTAGTAATGCCTTTACAATACTAGTCGTGCTAGACTGTTTTAGCCTCAAGTCTTTGGTTATGGGTATTGAATGAAGAAATCTCAATGTGATTAGATATGATTTAAAAGTGTTGGGTGGAAGGTGGTTCAAGGAAAGACCTAGAAAAGACAGAACAGGGGCACTGAATGTTTCTTAAGTGCAACGTTTAGTGGGCAACTGTTTATCAGCTGGCAAAGGGAGGCCCTTGTTCAATACCACTGTTTTATCCTATGGAAGAAGAAAGAAAAGACTAAAAGATCAAGGATACAAATGAAAAACAAACACGGAAAGCTGCAAAGTTAAGAACACTGAGAGGTGGAAGCCACAAGGGAACTGGATTATATTTCAGAGTTAAGAAAATAATAATAATAATTTACAATCTGTCTTGTAAATTAAGTCCACACTTAATTTTTGAAATTCCTTCTTATTTTTCCACACTTGAGCCAATGGGGAGACGAAATGTTATAGGGAAGTGGCAGCCAGGCATATAGTGGTAAACTAGTTTACTTTCACAGTTTCCTTTCATATGTAGATTTAGTCCTGCCTTTTCCTTTGTCATTGCTTACAAAGATCTAAGCTTCCTTCCTAAGGCATCATCTTTTATTAATCAGCTTATCCACAGCAGAGTCCAAGAGACTGGAACTGGGTTCAGACAGATGTTGATAAATGTCTTAAGTTTCTTATAAACTAAATCAAGGCCAGACATGTTGTATTAATCAGTTAGCCTTTCTACATACTTTGTCCTCTGTGTATTGTATCACACTTTATATGCCATCCTGTTTATATTGCTCATCCTGATTTGACTCAAGACCGTTAGCCTCTGCTTGGAAAGACAGGTGGTCCTTTATGTCTTTATGCACACTTAATGACTAATATAAACAGTACTTTACAGATGCTTATTTAGCAAAACATTAGGTGTTAGTGAAGAAAATGGCCATTATGTGTTTTTGAACTATGTTTATTTACCTGCTGACCAAGGTAAGAATATAAAAATGGTCAAAAACCTGCTGCTGGAAATACCTATGAAATTACCTTTCAGTATCCAAATACTTCTGTTCACAAAGCCAAGAACATACTCAACAAACATATCACTAGTAATGAAACCTCACATGGTTCAGTTTTGTCCTACATCTTTTAAGGAGTTCTTTCCAGGGGCTCCAAACAGTAAATGCAATGTCTATCAAAGTAGGTCATTTTCCTGACAGTAGCTATAGCTATTTTAATGGCTTAAGACATATTATAAAAGTAAGACACTGATTAAACAAGAAGAATAAAATTCCTGCTACAGAATAAATCATGTAGAAAAAAATAATTTTCAGGTGCAAACGATGGTTAACACCTGGTGTTAACAACCAATTTCTTCATTAAAACCTGGGGTAAACATGATTTCACTCATATGTGGGATATAAACCAGAAAGAAACAAATGAATAAATAAACAAAAAATACTCATAGACACCACAGAAGGGTGATTGCCAGAGGGAAGGGACATGGGGAGGATGAAGAGGGTAGTGGGGTCAAAGATATGGTGATGGAGGAAGACTAGATATTGGGTGGTGAACACACAATGCAATAATGAATGATGTATTACAGAATTTTACACTTGAAGCTCATATAGTGTTATTAATTAATGCCACCCTAATAAATTAAAAAAAAACCCCTAGGGTAAAGTTCTTAACTAGAAGCAAATTTCCTACCTGCCTTAATTTATATATTTGCATTCTTCAATTACTCCCACTTTGGGTCTTCTAGATGCATTTCCCTCATGTGTTTCCCCACTATGGTGCATTCTATGATCCATCTGGTAGCAGAATTGTTTCTGATTATACGAGTTTCTTAGGCTGCGTTTGCTTCATGTTCAGGGTTTACAAAATTGACCTTCAATAACAAATACCAGGATTTTCTGATCTACATAGTTTTTTCTTTTTCCTTTTTCTTTTTCCTTCCTTTCTACCTTCCTCCCTTCCTTCCTTTTTTTTTTTTTTTTTGTACCCAGTTTCTATCTCTGAGTACAGGCAACGCAGACAGTGTGAGCATTGTGAGAGCCCCTCTCCATTCTCCCCTGTGCTCTGTTATGTGATCTTTCATCTGCACTGTGCTGAGGCATTTTCTGTAACCTCTTTCATTTTGGATTGAATTAAAACACATTTTGGATTAATAAGTGCCTGAAAAACTGTCCCATTACTTCAGTGCCTGTTTCTCTTTGGCTGTTTCTCCTGTTTTCTTGCAACAAAAAATGCCCATTACAAAGAAACTCTCTGCCCCAGATTAACATTGGACATGTCATGCAGGGACCAGTATTTTGCTTGAGCGCATGCTCAGGCTTTGCAATTTTACGTGAGCAATACCTTCAACGTAAAAATATGTAATTCTCATAACATAAAAATATCTCCTGAGTAAGCAAGCTGATACAAAGACTAAACACTAAAAAATTAATCATTTCTGTTTGGCTGGGGTTGGGGGTAGTGGTGGGGAAAAAATGCAGACAACCATAACTGAACAGCAATAAAGAATTTAAAAAATTAATCATTTCTATTTTTTGTATTTATAATATCAATGGGTAGTGAGATTTATAGAATACTATATAAAATAAATGGTATTCTTCTTCCTACTAGATTTTAGGCATAAGATTGTAGGTAAAAAAAATTTCTGCCCTGGCTGGTGTGGCTCAGTGGATTGAGTGCCAGCCTGTGAGCTGAAAGGTCTCTGGTTAGATTCCCACTCAGTTCATGTGCCTGGGTTGCAGGCCAGGTCCCCAGTTGGGGACACTTGAGAGGCAACCAATTGATGTATCTCTTGCAAACATCAATCTTTCTCTCCCTGTCTTTTTCCTTCCTTCTCCTCATTCTAAAAATAAATAAATAATATCTTTTAAAAAAGAATTTCAGCAAATAACATTTTAGAATTTTAGAAAATAGGCATTTATATACTATATCTTTAAAATCATAACCTCCTTTAATCCTATGTGTATCTTAACTTGAGATAAATATTTTCAGAATGGTTGAAAATTGATGACTTTTTATGGGCATGAATTTTTGAGACTTGGGCACAATTTACCTACAATAAAATGTATGGCATTTGTTTCCATTTTGAAGACAACCGGACAATTGTATCCACCTGAGTAACCACCACCCAAAACAAGTTACAGAACATTTCCAGTACCCTGTGAAATCCCCTGTGGCGGCTTCCCCTCAGTTTGCACCTCAGGCAACCACTTTCTGGTTGCCGTCGCCTCAGATGAGTCTGGCTTGGGTTCAGTGGAGTCGCACAGTGTACATTCTCTTTGGCTGCTTTCACCAGACACTGTTTGTGAGCTTCAGCCGTGTTTTAGTTGGTAAGTCTGATTGCTTTTTGTATTCAAAAATGTTATGAGGAATGTGCTGGAACACAGAATACTGAGAAATTGGAAAGTATAAAATAATAACTTTTCTAGAGTTAAAAATTACCTTGAGCATTCCTCCGGCTCACAGCCCAGCATGTAAGTCTTCCGTGTGTGCTCCTGCTACCTGGACTCTGACCTTCGTGGGGACACCTCCAGTACAGAAACCTGTCATTCCCTCAGGCAAAAGTTGTAGGGACACTATTTAAGTTTTCCTGATGTAAGAAATGATCTTTCATCGTTTTATTGTGTGGAAAGGGCTATAGTGAAGAAGAGTGGGAATTTCTTCAACCACATATTTTACTCAAGGTTACTTTCATTTCTGAGTTGAAACTTCTGCAGTCCTACAGGAGGTACTCTTTCAAATTGCTTTCCTTCTGTAAATTATTTTCAAATCTCAATTATACTTCTTCAAGAACAGATTTCTGTATTTTTAAGAAAGTGTACATAAAAATTCATCAATTTTACATGCTTTCTGTTTTTTCCTATTTTACAAAATTGCAGAAATTACTTTCCAGCCTGATCGATGTCCAAGCCAACCTTTGGGATGTGCCTAATCTCTCACATGACCAATAAGATGCTTTATTCTTTGTTCCCTTGAGTAGGGCCTGTTGAGAAAATTTCTCAGGGCCAAGAGACTGAAGAAAGAAGCCTGCAATTCCAGAATTATATCAAGAACTTATTAAAGGAACTTATGGATAGAAGCAGCATCTTGGCAGCAGCAAGATGTAGACCACTGTACCCAAAAAGGAATGGGACTTGTTATACATAGCCAAGCTGCACGTGCTCACAGAGGTGGCTTGTAGCCATGTGGCACATGCTTGTTAAGAGCTGGGCCCACTTATCTGTGCAGGAATATTCCTATTAAGAGGTAGACCCTCACCCCTCCTGGGTGGTCAGCTTGCTTCACAGGATGGTGTCAGTCACATTAACTACCTTATCATAGGTATGTATATACAGGAAAAAAATTAGAGTGTGTGTATATATATATGTGTATATATACACATACACATACAGTTTGGTGCTATCTGCAGTTCAGGCATCCACTGGGGGTCTTAGAACACACTCCCATGCATAAGGGGGGACTACTGCACTAATGTATGTCATTTATAAAAGAAAAATGGCATAAAGTCAACTTTATGAAAGTAGGGGATACCTGTACCACCCCTTCCCACCAGGTAGAGTTGGCCCCTCTTTCATTTCTGCCCATTTTATAAATCCTTACAGGTTTATAGATTGGCAGACATAGCACTTTAATGCTTCTATCTGTTTACCAATTGTGGAGGGTCTAGATTCTAAGACTCTGGAAAAGAGTGGTCTCATCTTAGCTGTCTACTCTAGTAGGTGCTATGCTCAATAAATACTTGTAGAGGTGAAATAAACTTGTGAGATAACTCAAGGGGAGAAATATTCATCTGGCCTCATTTCTTGTTTGGTTTCTAGAAGAGTGTGAGGTTTTTCAGATGCGCCAAGCCTCCAAATGCTGTGGCGCCTCTCCAGCTGCTGATTCCTCTGCCAGGAATGCTTTTGTCTCCCTTCTCTCCAAGTCCAACTCCCCATTTTCCTTTAGACTCATCCCAGAAGTCCTTCCCTGGAAAGCCTAAATTGACCGTCACAGATTGGATAAACAAGGCCCATTGTGGGCTTCCACAGAAGGCCTTATTCACCACAATTAAAGCATACTCCATTAATTGTAAACGTGTGTTCACTTACACCCAACCCTACACTGTGAGTGATCAAGAAAACAGAATATATGTTTTTTGTTTTTGTCTTTGTGTTCTTGGAGCCCGTCATAGTCCTGGCATGCCATGGCACTCAGTGAACGGCTCTTAGGAAATCTCAACTCTCTTAGGTTAAATGAGCATGGAATGAGACTTTGAATTAGATAGAATTAAGTATCTGATACGCTGGAAACTGAAACCAGTCCTTTCCTCACAGCGAGTATCAGACAGGTAGGCTACATGTTTTGCAACAAGAAGGTTGAAGTCCACCCTAAGTCATCTGAGTTTTCATTTCACACTGGGGTCTAAACTGAAAAAGAAAGAGAGACAGTCACTGTGGCAGAGGCAAAATACAACATGACAAACTATAGTCTGACTCTTGAAACTTCTGCTGAGAAGAGACATGACATTTCCATGACATTTCCATGACATTTTCATGACAGCTTTAACTGGTGCTAAGCTCAATGAGAGGAATCCAGAGTCCTCTCAGAAAGAGTGGCACCAAATATAGGTAAATAATAGTAAGATGTACTCTACAATGATTGCTCATTCTTAGTATGAACTGATTTTTAGGTCAGGTTTATTATTTTTAAAAATATATTTATATATTTCTCTTCTGATCAATATAGAGTAACAGGGACAAGATTTCCCTTTCTTTGTAAAACAATTAAAGAACCAGATGAAATATATTAAACAGTTTTCAAGATGTTAGAACGTGGGCAGGAAGGAGAATGATCCCTTTGATACAGGAAACAAATTAGACGAGCCCTATGATTGTTCCAGCTCACTGGATTGAGGGAGTTTTCATGTTGAGGAAATGAACCTGGGAATCTAAAAAGACTAGAGGGCTACAGTACACAGGGCAGAGTACTGGAGAAGAAAGAGGATTTCAGAGATCTTCTGAGGGTTGCCCTTGATGGTTAAGCAAAGTACATGTATGAGAGAAAACTACCCAAAGATCAAGGAAAGAATTGCCCTAAAGACTTAGAAGGAACAGTGCCTACAGCTCAGTCAGAACCAGGAATAGTGCCTGCTCCCATGTGTCAGACTGGAAAAACTAGCAGTTTATGTGACATTAGGTAGAGTACTCAGAAAGTTACTGCCTCAATAGTGCAGAATAATATGCTCTACAATAAATGTTGCTGTGGCCTCACAAAGCTCAAAAGACCTGAGAGAACCAAACTTTCCAAGTCACTTAATTACGTGCCAGAATAAGGCTTAAGAATACTTATAGAAATTCAAAAATATTCAGCACTCAACAAGATTAAGTTCATATCTTACATTCAATAAAAATGTGCAGGCATGAAAAGAAACAGAACAATATAATGATATTAGATAATAAGAAAGATCTCAAAACAGCAACCTGGTTTCCAATTCAGAAAACTAGAAAAAGAAGAAGAAATTAAACTCAAAGTAAGCAGAAAAAATAAAATAATAAAGATCAGAGGATAAGTCAATGAAATAGAAAACAGAAAGAGAAAATCATTGAAACCAAAAGTTGGCTTTATTTGGTAGAAAACATGATGGCTGCCAAAAAAAAAACTGGTTTTATAAAAAGATCAGTAAAATTAATAAGCCTGTCTAGGCAGACCTATCTTGAAAAGAAAGAGAACAAAAATTATCTATATAGGCATGAAAGAGTTGTCAACTATATTGGTATAAAGTTGTTCATAATATTTTATTCTAATCTTTTTACTATCCAGAGAGTCTGTAGTACTGACTACAGATCTTTTATTCTAAAAGATTAGAATAAAATATTATGAACAACTTTATACCAATATAGTTGACAAGTTATTTAAAGTGGCCAAATTCTTTGAAAAACAAAAATTATGAAAGCTAACTAAAAAAAAATTAGCCTGAATAGCTTTATATAGATTAATGAAACTGACAGTGTGGTTAAATACATTTTTACAAGGAAAACTCTAAGCCCAGATGACTTGACTTCTGAATTCTGTAAACATTTAATCAAGAAACAAATCAGTCAGTCTTTCTGATGCTCAAAAAGTAACTCAGAAAGTTACTGCCTCAATAGTGCAGATCTCCCTAAACTATTAGTAATAACAATGTCTGTCTCATAAAAATGTTGTAAAGAGTGAAGGAAATGTGCATGGAGAGCGCTCAGCAAAGCTTAATACATAGAAAGTACTCAATAGATACTATCTCTGACCTGACCTCCCCCAAATAAGTATACAATCCAGTCCCATTTACCTGGTAATCAGACTTCCAGCAGCCTCAGTTGTAGGTACCAACCTGTGAATCCGAAGGCAATTTAAGGAACAGTGTGAAGGAACTTTTGAGTTACCAAGGAAAAGTGTTATCAAGCACCTGCCTTTTATTTGCTGATGGAGTATAGCACCTTCCATAAAGCCTTATAAGGCCCATTGGCTGAAAAGGGTATCTAAAATATTTAATGTATAGACAAATAACATTATAGTGAAATAAAGTAACAGATATTCAGAATTAGAGATTTAAATGAGGAAATTTTAAAAATCATCTTCTCTTATACTTTTATTTACAGATTTTTTTAAAAATTAAGGACCAGAATGATAAACAATCTTCCAGGTCACCGCTACTTTCTGTGAACTGAGACCGGACCTCCGGTAGTCCTGAGACCGCTTCTACACACACCTCTGCCTTCGAATATCATGATAATTCTGGGTTGGAATGTTTAAGAAGCCCAGGATCCAAGTGACTCAATTTAAATAATTCTCCAGTAAAGAGATCAAAATTAAAGAAAAATCTGTTCATGTTGAGAGGCTTGCATTACCTGGGGAACTGACTTCTCTGGAACAATCTGTTCCCTGATGCTGATGAATAAATGAGGCATCATTGCTCAATAGTTTATTTACAAATGAATCTATAGAAGCATCCAATTTAAAATTGTTCTCTATTAGTTTTTCTTTCATGTTTACTCACTCAAGTTTTAAATCTTCCACAATCATGAATTTCCTTTGGGAACAAATCTTCTGGTTTTGATACTTCCCACCATTGAAAAGTTTTTAGTGATATTTGACCTATTTTTTTTCTTTCCTTACTTTTATCCCATTTATCCTACTTATCCTGTTTAGATCAGGTCACATCATTTCCCCAAGTGCTTATGCTTTTCATATGTGTTATGACTCATCCAAATTATCATCTAGTCAGGCTTTCCACGTGCACGCTTGAGTATTTTTATGGACCTTATTCTCTTTTCTAGGATAAATCTCTTGTAATGAGATACAGTGCTCCAGGCATAATAATATTACCATACTTGCAGAGAAAGGGGCTAATGGCTCTTATGTTTTTGTTATTAAGTGTCAGATGTGGAGCAACCCTAAAAAAACAACAAACAAACAAACAAAAAGCAAAATCCAACTCACAAAAACCTTGAGTTTTCCTTTCACATTATATAGAACACTTCTGTCAATGTTTAGCATGATAATTTCTATATTTTTTCCTGTTTATTAGATACCAGCTATCAATAGATTTTATTTTTCAGATTCTATTAAACCAAATAAATGAGTTGATGTATTTGTCAACATTCCTGTTTAATGGCTTTTGTTACTCTTAATTTACTCATCTGTTACTTGGAAATAATTACTGGGTTTGTATGATTTTGTGTTCATAGTAAACAACACATGAAAGAGCCCAGCACAATACTTTGCATAAATTAATTATCAGCTTTTCCCCTGCCCCCCAGCATCTTTCTCATTTTTATTTCCCACCAGTGCCTTTTCCTGTCTTAAACATGCTGCGTGGCACCTAGGCTGTGCCTTTATTCTTTAAGGCTTATTGTCGATCGATGCTGTAGCTCTTTCTCTGGCATCTTCCCTTGATCATGTCATGATTTACTTTTGTTTATGGACTTTCAGCCTTGTTTTTCACCTAGTGCAGTTTCCCTGATCTTACTAGATTTAAATTCATTTTGTTAGTAAAACTCTCAGGAGACCATATCATGTCCATTACTAAAATTCCAATATAACATCTGCTGAATCGTACAGCAAAAGCCAAAAAGAAGCTATTACATTTCTATAGTTTGATTTGATTTTTGTAATCTTTGGTTCCATACTGTTAATAACTTGGTGTTCTCTTGAAAAATCAAGAGAAGTATAAAAAAATGAAAGGAAAAAATGCCCACAGTCATATTGCATAGCTAAAGATCTTGACATTTTGGTGTATTTTGATCACATATATTTTATCCAAGCTGAATATATGAATTTATGCATACATCCCTTTTCTTATGAAACAATACAGTAAATCTTAATGAGTACTATTTTGTGTTTTCATTTTTTACCTTTCCTCAACTTTCCATAATTACATTTTTCCATATAGTCAACAAATACTTGACCTCCTAAATGCAGCATAAATTTAAATCATAATTCAATAGCCAACGTAAGCACATACTGTAGCTCAGGGGACTTCAAAAGAATCAAGACATCATTATGGATTTTAAACAAATATGATTTGGGGTTTTTATTTTCAAAAATTTCTGCTTTTAATTAGGTACTGTCTTTGAAACTCATCATTACACCCTAATGATTCTCAATCTCTTCAATGCCTTTCTCTAGTTATAAATCTCCAAATGGTAATAAATAATAGAAAATCCAAAATTAGATGACATAAGGGACAGTTTTGTTTTCACTGTCTGTCCATGAATAACTTGCACTAATTGTCTTTACTTCTAATACCAAAGACCATTTTAATCTTGCAGCAACAACCCATCCATATTTTGGTTTGGCTTTAATCTTTACCTTGCTTCTTTACTCCCATCCCCCCAATGTTTTTGTTAATGAACTTTTGTTATGCTGAGCATGATTTTTCATCATTGATAGAAAGTTTTTCTAATGTTTTATGCTTTCAGTAAAGTCTAACTAGGTTGACTGAATACAGATGCTGACTCTCTTTTATGACTCACCAAATTGGCCGATGTATAAATCTGAAACATTCTTGAGTGGCTATATTTTAGCTCTGGAATGATTAGCAGCCCAAAGAGAGATGGTTAGTTCTAATCTGCTGGGACAGTGTACATTATCGCAGATTTCATACGTCTACTTGCAGGGGAAGAAGGCATTCCACTTTTCCTTGACTTTAGTTCCTCAGGCAGATGCCTGTTGGGACACATCCTTGAGCACTTCACTGCTGTGACCCTTCCTATCATACAGTGTTGTACCTACACTTCTTGATGTTCCTGTTCCACCTAGGAGTATCCTACCAGACTTTCAGATTCACCAGCACAGTGATTGGCTTTTTTTTTTTCTGTATCCCCAGTATCTGCCCCAATGCTGGGCACCTAAATGACACTTGAGTTGAAATGAACAATAAAGTATGGTAAACTCATTTTGTACTCATCTCCTTCATTCCTTTCAAATCACTTCAGTTGACTAACTTAGACATAGCTACAAAACAGTACAGCATAGTGAACAAACTAGTGAACTTGAGAGGTAGTCTGCCTAAATTAGTTTTCTAGTTCCACTACTTAATAGTTTTGTGAAATTAGGTAGGTGACTCAAGACCCTCAAATTTTTCATCTACAAAATGGGGTATCAACATGGTTAAAATGTCAACATTACCCAAAGCACAGATTTAATGCAATCCATCGAAATCCCAATGTCATTTTATTGAAAAATAAAACTAAAAAGTCATCAGATTTATATAAAACCACGAAAGACCCTAAACAGTCAAAGCAATCCTAAGAAAAAAGAACAAAGCCAGAACTAACACTCACTAATTTCAAATTATACTACGAAGTGACAATAATCAAAACAGCATGGTATTGGCAGAAAAACAGGCACACGGACCAATGGAACAGAATTGAGAACCTAGAAGCCACATGTATATGGTCAAAGAATTTTCAATACAAGAGCAGAAAACGTACAATGGAGAAAAGAAAGCATATTCAAAAAGTGGTGCTGGAAAATTGGAAAGCCATATGGAAAAGAATGAAACTACACTACAGTTTGTCCCATATACAAAAATAAACTCAAAATATATCAAAAACCTAGCTATAAGGCCTGAAACAATAAAAGTACACAATTACATAAAAGTAGGCATAGGTACTAAATTTATGGACCTTGGTCTTAGACAAGATTTTATGAATTTGACCCCAAAAGCAAGGGAAGTAAAAGCAAAAATAAATGATTGGGACTATATCAAAATAAAAAAAACTTCTGCACAGCAAAAGAAACTGCCAGGTAAACAAAAAGGTAACCAACTGAATTAGAAAGGTATTTGCAAACCACAGCTCTGACAAGTGGTTAATGTCCATATATATATAAAGAACTCTTACAACTCAATAGCCAATAAACAAACTAATTAAAAAATGGTCAGAAGATTTAAAAAGACATTTCTCCCAAGAAGAGATACAAATGGCCAACAGATATATGAGAAGATGCTTAACTTCACCAGCTACTAGGAAAATGCAAATCAAACCTACAATGAAATTCTACCTCATACTTGCTACAGTGGCTCTTATCAACAAGACAAGTAATAACAAACATTGGAGAGGTTGTGGAGAGAAAGGGACCCTCATTCACTGCTGGTGGAAATGTAAACTGGTACAACCACATGAAACACAGTATGGAGGCTTCTCAAAAATTTAAAAATGAGTTACCATACGGCACAGTGATCCCTCTTCTGTGTATCTGCCCCTGAAAATTTGAAAACACTTATTCACAAAGATATATGTTCCCTATGTTCATTGCAGCATTATTCATGGTGGCCAAGACAGAAACAACCAAAGTGTCTTGCTAGATGATTGGATAAAGAAGATGTAATGCATATATAAAATGGAATATTACTCAGCCATAAGAAAGGATAAAATAATTCCTTTTGTGACAGGGATAGATCTTGAGGATGTCATGCTAAGTGAAATAAGTCAGACAGGAAAAGTTAAGAAACATGTATGATTTTACTCATATGTGAGTTATAAAACTGAAAGCAATAAATGAACACACAAGAAAAACAAGCAAACAAAAACTCATGGACACAGACAGTGGTATGGTGGTTACCAGAGGGAAGCGGTTCAGGGAGTAGTATAGGGTGTTCTGGATGGGAAAAGATTTGACTTTCAGTGGCGGGCACACAATGAAATATATAGATGATGTATCGCAGAATTGTACACTTGAAACCTATAAAATCTTACTAACCATTCTCACCCCAATAAATTTCACTTTAGAAAATGGGAATGATCCTAATACCTAAATGAGAGGATTGCAATTTAGTCACACATTTTTTGCATGCAGTACATGCAAAGTGACTAATGGCAATTATTAGTATGAAAGGTCTACAATGTAGCACTCATTTACACTGGACTATATGAATGTAAAACAATACAGTCTCAATGCGATGAGAAAGGGAAAAAGAACACAAACATCTCAAGAGCTTTTTAGGGCATTTTAATTTTGACCTGAGAGGAAACAGATCTTTCTGGATAAGAAAGAACAGAGAGATCACACACAATAAAACTCAAGTCCACTTGCACTTGTTTGATTAGATTCTGCCTCTGGATACTTCTTCACTGTATCTTCCCAACAAGAGTCAGTATAAAGACTCCTTAGGTGTTAAGTTTGAGTCATAAACCGGATGATGCACAGAGTGGTTGGGTTAATAAAGAAAGAATAAATAGATTTGGATTACTCCTATAATTATGTTAGATTATTTCTATACCTCACTACCATGTCCATTTGACAAATAAAAACTTGATTATAAAGATAGCCCTAATGTTTTCTTTCAACCTTGAATTAATTCACTGACCATACTTAACCACCAGAAATGCATCAGGATTCCATATGTAAAGACTATTCTTCCCCTTTGGTTTTAGCCTGGAAGGCTGCATTCCCCGAAATGAGGGAGAGGGTTGCAGGAAACACCGATGCGGCAGATAGAAGCCACCACCAGGGTGTGACAGATTTCTTTATCCCTAGGTGAGGTTGAACAACTATCGGGCTTGTGACACAGCTGGAGGAAGTTTGCACAGAGTAGGCAACAGGCTAGTGAAGTGGTTGGACAGAGAAAAACACCCTCCTACCTGCTTCTGGATCACGTGGCAGGAGAAGGGGCAGAGATCTGACATGCGTTGGGCTGACATGTGTGATTCACAGTGGCTGGCAAGCTGGATGCACCCATGGCACACCAGATTTTGAGACAGAATATTTAAACAGAGGGCATGCAGAAACTCTTTCTTTCCTCCTCCTCACTAGCCTGAACGCAGGGAGGTCAGGGACCCGAGCATTCCTGCTCCAGCAGGCCCTGGAGATGAGTGACCAGGTGACAAGTCCTGAGCCCCTCCCCACAGGAGAAGCGGTGGCAGTGGTGGCAACTGTCACTGCGTTGGGAGGCCCTGCCTGGCCAGGCACTCACAGACTCAAGAGAGATGCCTGAAGCCAGACTGTGACAGGGAACCAGCTAAGCCACCGGGATAATCATGCTACAGTCCCCTGCATATCCCAGAGCATGGTAATTTTAAATGGGAGAATTCCAGGTGCATCCTTGAACTGATCTAGCAAAGGGTAGATGGGTTACTTTCCTTTGGGTATTATAAAGAGAATGGGCTTTGAGGCGGAAGCCCATTATTCTTCCAAAAGAGTACAAATAAATAAAAGATTTATGTTTATCCTTTTCTTTTTCACCAAACCTCTGCCTCCAGAATTTATGGGCAATGGGCAGCAGAACCCCATATGGCTGTGTGGTAACAGTAGTGGCTCCCAACACATGGCTGTAGCTGCCCATGGCAGGTGGACCCCCCAAGAATGGGACTGTGAGGTGTCCCAGTCTCCAGAAATTTCTCTGAATGCCCACTTGAGGTGTTAGTTTCTTAAATACACCTGGCAGGTGGAAGGGAAATGGGTCTGAGAAGGGGATGGACTCTAAGAAGGGGTGAAGATCACCCAGGTTTTGGGGCTGTGAACCAGGGTCCATTGAGGACTGGTCAAATTCTAGAGGTTCCATTGGTTGGGGGTCACTGTTTGTGAGATCGGTTGGCAGAAAACTTGCTGCTGTCACTTGTTTGGAACAACTGAATTGTGGATTCAAGTGTTTCCTATGTATTTCCAGTTTTTTTTTTGATTTTTCTGATCATAGCATTGGGCCTGCTGTATGTCTGGGCTGAGAGGGGCTGTTCTGTGTTAGCTCCTGGAGGGAGTCTACTGGGTCGAATTTTAGTGCACTGAACTATGTACAGTCATTATCCAATGTCTAAGGATGTATTTTAGTACTGAGTGGTCTATGTATAAGGTCTGTCCTGAAAAAGTCCAGCCATTGTTGATCTAACAAGAACAGTTTGCATGACAATGATGTAATCTGGCAGCCAAGGAGAGTGGAGTGGAATGCACATGTGTGAACAATGATGATTTTGCTGTACTACTCAGTGGGGGTGGGAGATGCTGTTGAGTGAGCATGTGCACTGTGTGGCTGTTGCATTCCAAATGACTGAATAGTTAGAGCAGTGAGTCTATATCAAATTTTGTGTTAAGCTTGAACATTCCTCAACAGAAACTATTCAGATGACTCAAAAAGCTTTGGGGGATGATGCAATGAGTGCAGCACAAATAAAAGTGTGGCAAAATGCTTCAAAGATGGTCAAGAATCTGTTGAAAGTGATCCACGTTCTGGAAGGCCTGCAGCAAGCAGAACACTTGAGAAAGTTGATGTGTACAGTCTGCAATTAACAAGTATCAGCAACTGACAGTGTGAGCACTAGAAGCTGATCTGGGGATTCCAAAACCTACTGTGTCCAAGATTTTGACACAGGCTCTTGGCATGAAATGTGTCATGGCAAAATTTGTTCTGCGGCTTCTACCATCAGAACAAGAGGAACATCGTGTTACAGTTGCTAATGACTTGATTCAAACCACTACCAATGAACCAGATTCCCTCAAGAAGGTCATAACTTCGAAAAGAACTGAGGCATCATTGTTCTGTGTACAATGTTTGTTGTATCTTGTATCTTCTTCAGTGAGTGTATCTATTGTTCATAGTGCATGGCTGGATACTTTCTGAACAGAACTTGGCTATTTTAGACTGCAGGGGAAAATGGCCCCTAAATGGTTCCCTGAATCACTGTACCATCATGCAATTGGAACAGCGTTGCCAATGGTTAGACAAATGGGATGAAATCCATTATGTCAAGGCATTTATGTTGTTACATAATAAGGTTTTACTCCAGACAGAGAACCGGTTGATGGTGCAGAGAAGGGAAGTGGCCTCAAAACCCCTCCCCAACAGTAAGTTGCAGGAAGAAAAGGATGAGGAATTAAGTCTTGTTAATGTCCTGAACCCAGGGGACACAGGGTTAGCAGCAGAAAGACCTTTCCCATTACCACCCCCTTTGCTAACTACCATTGAATTAGGGTTTAGAGAGTCAACAGACCCACTCCTGTATGAAGAGGGATGGGTCTCCCTCTCAAAGACCCATCTGGAGACTCAATTTGGCCAGGGAGCATCCCAATCTAGTTCCCTTTGAGGCAATATCCTGTAGGTGGAATAAATCAGGAAGGCCAGCTTGCTGGCTACTATTGGGCCCATATTCCATTTTCTGCTACCAACTCTTCATATAGGGAGGATCCTCATAAAGCAGCAGACCTTATCACCTCCATTTTTGCCATTCATCATCCAAACTGTGCAGGTGTGCAGGCTCTCCTTTACATCCTGCAAACAGTAGATGAAGAGAGACTGGTTATAAATAAGGATAATTAAAATGCTCAACATTTCCACCAAGAGAATTCCAATGGGTCCCTCAACCCAGCTGAGTCAATTCCCTTGACAGAGCCTGACTATGACCCAAAGAGTGGGGACCTAGCCTTCCTGGAACATTACAGAGGGCATATTTTGGAGGGGCTTAAGAAAGGGGTACCCAAGCAAAAAAGCCTGAATATGATATTGGCTATTCAACAAAAAACAGATAAGGATTCTTATGAATTTTTAGAGAAGATCTATCAGGCCTATAGAAAGCACATGGATGCTGACCCAGAGGCACCAGAAAATGGGCAGATGGTGGATATGATTTTTATTGATCAAAGTACCCCAGATATCAGAAAGAAACTCCAGCATTTAAGTGGGGCTTTGGGAATGAACCACTTCAAATTGGTAGACATAGCCTTTAAAGTTTACAATGCCTGGGAAGCAAGGAAGTTAGAACAGGCCATTGTTGTGACCCACCCTGCCTGGTTTCAGAAGCTGTAACCCCCGCCAAGGCTAAGGCTGAGGAAGTGACCTTGGACTGTAAGCCACCAAGGAGACAAAAGCTTAGCTCCCTGGCAGGAGTGCTGCTTCTGCTCCTCTTTCCACAACTGACCCCCAATGCTTGGTCGGTTAACCAATGATGGGTAAGATTCCCCAAGGGGGGAACAACCTAAGACAGGCACGATCATGTGGGAGGCCCCCAAGGAAGGACAGCAAAAGGGGGCAAAGGACCCTTGCCCCTCAGCTTTGACAAAGCCTGAGTCCTCATTCTGTCTGGGAGAAGTCTCCTAATCTCTTGGCTGCCTCACTTCTCTTGTTCCACCTAAGCCTGAAAAAATGACTGCCTTACTTCCCTTGCTCCACCTAATCTTGAAACAATGACAGAGGGTGGTGCAGCCCTGTGCTGGGAAGGGTGGATTCCCCGGGCAATCAGGCCTAAGAAAGAATATGTAAAATCCTGTGAAACCTGCTTTGTTTAGAATGCTCTCAATTAAATGTTAAGGGTCCAAGCAAGAAGTGAGTTTGTTCCTCAAAGCTTTACAGCTCTTTAACTATCTGACCCTGACTCAAAATAGGCCCTCAGAGTTCTTTGTTATCTATTGTTTGATCCTTATTGTCTGACAATGATTGATGAACTTTATCTGTAATCCTGTGCAAATGAACCCAATAGAAGCCCATTGAGGAGCAAGCTCCTGGCCCTTCTCCTTTGAGAGATTAGCCACCTTTCCTTCCCAAGCAGATCATGTCTTGGTAGACTTATTCTCATCCGTGGTAGCCAGGGGGGCCCTGTGGGTGGAGCCCACCCTCCACAGGCCATGGTGTTCTTAGAAAGTGTGGGGAAACCAGAAGGAGAGATAGAACCTGAGGGGAAGAAGGAAAGACCCACTTGGCATCAATCAAAGTGCCTAGTGCAAGGAGGAGGGCCATTGGAGAAGGGAGTGCCTGAAGCTCAACAGGGAAAATAAAGAGGATGAAAATCTTCACCAAGAAATGTTAGAAAGGACAGGAGAACCTGGTGATGGATGAAGAGCCCCATGGGCTCCCCTAGACATCTTCCAACTGATTACTATTTCCCCAAAGGAGCCCCAGGTATAATTTTTGGTGGGAAACAAGCTAATTGATTTCCTTGTAGATATAGGAGCTATGTACTCAGTGGTAAATACAAAATTAACCAAGAAAAGTTTAGATGCAGTAATAGGTACTGGAGTGATGACGGTTATAAAAACAGGTGTTCCTTCAACTTCTGGAATGCCAACTTGAGGATTGAAAGCTTATGCATAGTTTTCTTTACATGCCAGACTGACCCATTCCATTGCTGGGCTGAGATTTTCTTTGTAAACTGCATGCACAAGCAACTTTTTCTCCTGAGAAGCAGTGACTATATGTAGAAGTTCAGCTGGAACAAACCATCCAGGTCCAGGCACTTCCAACTTGCCTGAAAGGATTCAAAGATAAATTTTCCCCACCTGAGATCAATGGTAGGTCAATCAAGCCATTTAGGTGAGCAGAATCCCAGGTGGAGGAACAGTTAACATCCAACCCATCTGGGATACTCATCCTACGGTGCCCAACACTGCCATTCTGTTAGACAACCCAAATGCAGCCATGCAGACTACCACAACTCCAGACCAGGGCACCCTGATCCTGGGTACACAGGGAGACTCAGCCCTCCAGCATGATTGCTTAGACCAGCCACTGACAGCACCGGACTGGTAGGCACATAAAGACAGGAGCAGCTTCATGAAAAATGTCCAACAAGAGCTAGGTTTGAACTTCGTCACAGCATTCACAGTGACAATGGGCCATCATTCACTTTAGAGATATCTCAGAATACTGGATAGGCACTTACAGATTCAATGGAAACTACAGGCATCTTGGAGACCTCAACCGATGGGAAAGACAAAGAAAATGAAGGAGACGCTGGAAAAAATATTCCAGGAAACGTATTTCAAATGGGACCAGGCACTCTGTATCACCTTGCTCCAAATTAGGGTAGCACCTAGAAATGGACTTAAATTTAGCCTTTTTGACACAGTGTGTGAGACAGCCTTCCAAATCTCTGTTTTAGGAGGACCTTCTTAGATTTGGAGCATGAGTCAAAAATTAAGCAAGATGTGCAACATTTAGGACAAACACTAACCATTTTGCACAAGTTTGCTCATTGCAGATCCATCTATCCGTCTGATGAGTCCTCACACCCATTTTGGGCAGGAGATCAATTCTTACGAAAGACCTGGAAGACACGGATAAAGTGGGTACCAACTGAGGAGGACTCAAACCCTTCTACTGATATTGATACTGGAAGGGAAAGCTGAGCCTGCACTCCTGAAGGAGATTTAGAGTTCCTCTTCTGGAAAGGGATAGCAGCCCCCAAAACAAAGTCCTGTCTTTCCTTTTTGCATTTCCCAGATGGTGCCTTCCTCAGGAAATTTATTCTGCTGTGGTGGAAGGGAGGGGCCAACCCAAACCCTATTCCACAACAAAGATTTAGCAAGAAATAGGACTGAAGAGCCTGTGTTTCAAGAAGTTATAGAATGTGTTTGCAAATACAAGGACTTTGGTTCACAGGTGGTGTTCAATCCACTTAGCCATAGCAACCAGACCTGCAAATATAAGGACTTTTAGCTGCCTGATAGAGAGTTAGAGTATGGTCCTTCTCATTGTTGGAAAGGACAAGGATTGAAAGTGAGTTAGGTTAAATTGGTTGTTTCTGAATGACTATAAAAGGTATATAGAAGGTTGTGAAAATTTTAACCTGAGAAGAAAGAACCTTAGTTGTTGGTCACAGTTATTCTTTGCTTGTTTTCTGAATTCGTGGGGACTTGATTTGATCTTTGCTGTTTCGGGTACACTGGCAATCCTCTGTTTCCATCATTTGGGGCTTCATGCCTTGATGTCAAGTGGCATATTGCCTGGGGTGAGAGATCATGTCTCTGCTGTGAGACTAATTGGCATACTGGTAGGTGAGAAAATGTCTCCATATTGGGGTTTCAGGCTATTTGAACCTAGGAAAGGTCATCTGTGTGACCAGTTGGTGTGAGACAAGATTCTAAGGCTAGATCTAGTCCCCATACCCCATTTTTAAAACTCTGTATTTGCTTTAGATTTTGGTTTCTGTCTCAAAAGGAAATTGAGGTTTCTGAGAGTTAAAACTTCACATTAAGTTGGAAATTAAATAATGGAAGGTATAAGGCATAAAGATGCAATTCTGGTGGATATTGGGAGGACAAGGACTTTCATTTTTGCTTTGTATTTTTCTTCCTACCTAGTCCCTCTAGAATTTGACATTCTTAAGGAGTGAGTGATGGCATAGTGTTTCTTTGCCTAAAACCAGTGAAACCAGTTGCCAAATATGGTTTTGTTAACCAAGACTTTGACTAGAATATCATGCCTGAAGGAGGCACGCCTGAACTCTGGTTGTTACCAGAAAGTCTTGAGGTACTGATATTAATTTTCAAAGCTAATGAAAGCCCACTGGAGAAATGACCTGGTACCTTGTTTAGTCATGTGGCTCATGGCAGGCTTTTCAGGTAAGGGATGAAGGTTGCTTTCCTGAAAGAGGGCAAGGAGAAACCTTAAGACACATTGGGAACCTCAAGGACTTGAGGAATATAGGTACTTCAGGCAAAGGATGATGGCAGGTGTGGGGCTTGGCTTCTGCGCCCTGAAGGGCTGACTAAAGCTCAATCTGAAGGTTCCTTGTGTAAGTTTAAGCAAAACAGATTTAAAGAGCCTATGTGATTCATTGCCGTTCTTGTGTTTATGCAAATAATTGGGCAATAATTGAAAACTGACAGTCCCTTTGATGAAAATGAGGGTTAGCTTAAGGAGAAAAATCATGCTTCAAGGAAAATCACAATGCCAAGTTGTGGATATTGGACTCTAGTGCAGCTGTTTTCAAAGTTTTGTTTTCACTTGGAAGCTGAACTGGTTTCTGTATACAGATTTTACCTCAGCATCTGATTATATCACCAGAGATCTTCAATTTACAGGCAAGAAGAATTTGTCAGCTTGTCACTGTTTAGTATCATTCTAGCAAAAGCTCTGTAACTGGACATCTTGTCAAAGGATTGTCTCAAAAGGATAGTCTTGTGGTCTCAGAGACAGGTTTATGATTTGTTGCATAAACTACCCAGCGTGTTCTTCCTTCTGTTTTCATAGGTTGTATGCCTATGACCTCATTACTTGGGTGTTTACACAGTATAGGCCTCATTTAAGAAACCCATCTGCATTGCCACCTCCTGAGATTCAATGGTTTGGCTGAACTAAATGGTTGAGTAGGTGAAGTATGGGGTGGTCTGTTGGCTTTGCTTAAAACTGCTTTCCCTTTCTGCCCTAATGCTTTAGACAGAAAAGGTCCAGAAGTGTTAAAGGTGGAATCCTGGAATATTCCACTCAGCACAACTTAGGTATGATGGACAAAAGGGCTTGGGCACGTGTGACACACCTTGCGCACCTCCCCCCAAGGAAGGCACTTCTTTCTTAATCTGGGACATTGGAGATTAGTCCTTACCTTTGTCACTTACTGGTTATGGTTCTGACTATGACTTTTAACCCTCTTGCCAATTTGTCACCTCCAGAATAAGACAATGATCCCAACTTGTCTAGCAGTGCCATCCTTTGCACAAGGCACATGCTGCTTCTCAGAGACAGCCAACTGACCTGTACTTTGCCAGATCCTTTTCCCTCACACAAAGACCTCCCTACACTCCAGACCCTTTTTTGTTAGGAACTTCTGGACCAGGATATTTGTAGGACTATGATCCTGGCCAGCAGGAAGTAGCTACTGAAGAATGAGGCTTTTGCCCATTTATCTTTGTAAGATTACAAAGTCCAGAGGCGTTAAACATGGGAACTGTAACAGAGAGTTCTGGCCATATCACTGAGCAGAGTGATGAGATCCCCAAGCCAGTGTGAAAGGCTGCACTCCATACAGTGAGTGAGGCATTGCCGGAAGCCCCAAAGTGGCAGATTGTAGTCGCCACCAGGGTGTGACCCTGGGTTAGTGTTAACAACTAATGTGGCTCATGACACAGCTGGGGGAAGTTTGCACAGAGTATGAACCAGCCTAGTGAAATGTTTGGACAGAGGAAAGGACCCTTCTATTCACTTCTGGATCATGGTGGCAGGAAGAGGGGCAGAGATGCTATGTGGTCTGACACATGTGATGGACAAAGGCCTAGATTGGCTGGCAATCTGGATGCTCCCACAGTCCACCAGATTTGGGGGCAGAATATTTCAACAGATGGCATACAGAAACTCCTTTCTCCCCATCACTAGCCTGGTCAGGGATCAGGGGTCCGAGCATTCCTGGACCAGCAAGCCCTGGAGCCCCCTCCCTGTATGAGAAGCAGTGGCAGTGCTGGTGACTTATGCTGCACTGCATGGCCCTGCCTGGCCAGGCACTCACAGACTCAAGAGAGATGCTTGAAGCTGAACTGTAACCATGGACCAGGTAAGCCACCTGGATAATCATGCTACAGAATATCCCAGAGGATGGTTATTTTAAATGGCAGAAGAGTTCCAGGTACACCCCTGAACTGATCTGGCAAAGGGTGGAGGGGTTATTTTTCTTTGGGTATTTTCAAGGGAATGGGCTTTGAGATAGAAGCCCATTTTTCATCCAGAATTGTGTAGCTTTTAAGTAAAAGACTCCTTTCTTTTTACACTAGACCTATGCTTCTGGAATTTATGGACAGCAGGTAGCAGAACACCATGTGGCTCTACAGTAACACTAACACATGGATGTTTAACCCAGTGGAGGCCGTGGTCAAAAAAACAAAACACATGTTATAACCAAACTAAGAGCTTAAATGTTATGGCTTAACATTAGTCAAACACAAATGTGCAGCTAGTCATGACCTGGAACCTATTCACCCAATATATGTAATAATATTTAAGAAAAAAGTTTGTTTGAATCTGTCAGATCAGCCATGATCAGCCATGACCCCTGCAAGGTTAAACTTAGGTGCCCCCAGGATGTTGTCCTAGGCTCCCTGATGTCTGAGGCCAGCGAGTACCTCCTCGAGTGAATGTGCTTGGCTCAAAACATGTTTTCCTAGTTTAAGGAGGCCATTGTTTTCTGAAATTCAATTGTTCCTATAAAAGTGGGCACTAAGACAATAATTTTTAGACAAACATCTGATTTGATGGTACTGTGTGAGAGATGTCATTAAAAGCTTGGTGAAGCAGTAGTTCTGATTTCATTGAGAATGGTAAGATAAAATGTAGTAGAGGAGATGGGCTTTGGATATAACAAATAAAATTTAAACTGCAAAGTTTAAAGCAGATTGCTAAGGTTGCCCGGGTAGCCTCTCCTCTGGATAGCTTTAGTGGGCTCAGCAAGGGGCTCAGCAAAGAATAAATGGCTTTTGAAAGGATTTTCCTTTGATTCAACAAAGATGTTTGGTTGTTTTGGATGATAATTTGTTTCCCATCCCTTTTCCCCCTTTGTGTATTATCAAATAAAGTCATCCTTTTTTAATAGTTGGAATTCAGGAGGCATCTTATGAATTAAAGTCTTTTGTGGTCACTGCCCCTGTTACCTGCCGTAAAGGCAGCCTGAAGTCACTTCTGATGTATAAATATCCTTTGCTAGTCTGGGACTTGTCCTCTTTCTGCTCATCACAGATTCCCCATGAATCCATGCTTTCCTTAGCATTTATTAAAGGGAGCCACTTTTCTCCTCGAAGAAATCAGAGTAATGTTTTTATTTAATGAGAAATAATCATCCAGATGGAAGGGACACTGATGTTAGAGACTAAGGGAGCTGCCAGGAAAAGGTATGGCCTTCGCTCCAGAGAAACTAAAGATCCAGGCTTGGAGCCACTTACATAGAGCCCAGTCACTATGCAGGGCAGGGCAGGCAGAGCCTTCCTGAGACTTAGTTTCCAAGCCTCAGGACCTCGGAGATCACTCTAGAGATGAGGAACCCGGGGACCACAAATGTTCCTCAGTCATAGAGTGGACTTCATTTATAATTTTACAAAGCTTTGTACTAGTAAGCTCAAGAATATTGGGTGAGGTTATCTCAAAACTGAGTCAAACAAATTTACACCATTGGATAAAGGTGCCAAAACATCCAGCTATCCTTACTTTGTTCAAGCCCCTACCCCAGGCTCCCTAATGTGGATCGGTGGCTTTTCCATTAGTACACATTCTCTAAAATCAAACCCCGATAATTATAAGCTCTGCCTAAATACATGCAAGTTGGGCTTTTTAAAAATTTTTACAGCTATAATATTTACATAATAAATTTTTAGAAAAAGCAAAATACTTTCACTTATTCACTTTTGTTTCTCAGTTTTCAGAAAGCACACACTTCTTTCCCCACTCTGTCTAAGTTTGGATTATGTTAACCGGTCATTACCAGAGTAAAGGATCAGGCAGATGTTTTCTTCAGGGGCCAACTGTGTAGGAGAAAATCTCTTTGATTCTTTTCTCTTTTTTTCTTATTTTTCTCGGTTTCCTTCATGCTCTCTCCAATTTCTTTTTATCACTTATCTTCATAGCACTTGGGAAATGAGGATTCAGCAGTCACCCTTTAATGTAGTCATTATAGAACCTGAACAAGATAAGCCAGGCCCTACAGAGGGGAGAAGAATGAGCTGGATAAAACATGAAGAAATTGAATACACACCATAAACACCAGGTGAAACTTTGTTTCTCCCAAGACTGGCCCCCCTGAGCTGTGGGTGGTAAGTCTTGCTTCCTGGAAGATGAGTACTGTAAAGTGGATATAAACACTCCAGTGAAACAGAGATAATCAAATTATCTTTTGACCCTAATTCTATTATTTTAATCTTAAAAAACAGCCATTTATTATTAAATTAGAAAACATTCTATCATCATTCACATTTTATTCTTTTTCTCTTTCTGTGAGGCCAAACAACAATAATTAAGAACAAAAAATGCCAACCAAATAGGGCTGTGAAAGAGTAAGGAATCCATTCTGCAGATCCGGCAAGCTATACTTCACTTCCATAAGGATGCTCTCTTTATTCTTCAGTTTGGTTAAATATACCAGTTTAGAACATATTACCCTTGATGTTTATTTTGCAGCTCTATGATAGCAGAATTAAATGTACTCTGTTGGGTAATTTATTATTAGTGTTATTATTTGAAGGTTTGGTTCTTTAGAAACAAGATTTGCCTATTAAAGGTGCTTTTCCAAAGACCTTGACTTTGATGAAGGAGTAATGAAGATTGCCAACCATCTTGTCTCTCTGTTTTTCAGATAGGCTCAATTAGGACTATGCAGAAATGATGCGTTCTACTTACTTTGTTTCTCTAATAATAATTCAGTTGTAATATAAGGCTTGTAAAATAGTGAATATTAGTACATATTTCTCCTATATTTGCTTATAGGTATGAAAAATGTCTAAATAATCATTTAAGGGATTAAGTTTGATTCTCCCATTTGGGTTTAAGCCCCTTGAAACAAAAGATGAGCTATTTTTTGTTTCAGATGGAATTGCACGTAAAATTGGTAAGCCTTTTCCTTTTATCACTTACAGTTGTCTTTTTTTCTGTTTTAAATTTATGAGGTCTTTATATCTGCTGTTTTCTTTTCTTTTTTCCTTATAGTTCCTCTTCCAACAGTGTTTGCTTTTTACCGGTCACTGAAGAACTTCTGTTGTCGTCATGTAACATTTGAATGGTAACAATATTTTACAAAATGCTTTGCAATTGCCTTTTACAAGTTATTTTCATGCCTTCATAGTCCAGCATAGGCTTTTGCTATTATTTGTAAACATATAAGCATTCTTCTTGATTCTGTCTTTTTCAGTAGATCTTGAAATCTCTCACTGGAAGTTGTTTAGTTTTAAGCTGCACAGACTTTGAATACATTAATTGTAGGAGACTTAAAACTTTCTTGTGGTTTTTTGTTCTTATATAGGAAATGCCATTTTAGATCAAAAGGAAAGTACTTTATTTTCCCTCTTAAGACTTTCTGAAACATACAAGAATATGGAGTAATTTGATGCACACAATATTGAACCTGGAAAATTTTCAAATAGTAGATGAGATAAAAACTACAGTAGTTCTAAGAAATGTGAGTTATTGGAATACATATTTAAAACTTCAGACCTATTTCTGTAAGGGCTTTTAAAATAGCATATATTTTTAAAAGATTCTTTGAGTCTCCACAGTTAACAGAGATTCTGATATGTATCACCACTCAGTTCAGGAATTTCATATGAATGTTGATTTATTGATGTACGTTATTTTAAGAGTATATACATGCTTCTTCCCTTCCTGTTCCCAGATAGTCCCCAGAAGAATGAAGCTTTGAAGCTATTTTCCCAAGTACCAAAACTCCCTCAAGTTGTGTAAGATTTGGTCACTAACTCTAACTTCAGACAATCTATATGTGGTCTACAAAGAAACCACAACTAATGCCTGTATAGTTTTCCACCATTAGCATGTTTGGAGCTCCTCTAGAGAAACCTGGAGAAGATCAGTGTTAGAATGTTTGCCTTTTGGAATATCTTTATACTCTAATATCTAAGGAGACAACATGTTTCCTCTCATAGCTTCTGTAAATCTCATTAATAAGAAACCACTTGAGCTAAGATCAATAGTGTTTGCTCCTTGATAATATTCTTGACTTTTGGGTTATGTTGGGCTCATTTTTCAATTGCTTCACTTCATTCATTTCCCCAGGACAGTGCTTCCCAAAATTATTTATATCAAGTCATATTAAAAAAGTGATTGCTTTTGTACAATACATGAGAGGATTTTGGAGGTTTCTGTATGGAGCTTGGTGAAAAAAATATTATATTTTCTTTACCTTATATTCACATGTTAATAAAAGCAAAACACAAATGTTAGAAAAGATATTGCATGTTGAATTTATATACAACTTCCAAATAAATAGTTTCATATTTTAAATGAAAAACTGGAGCTTACTTTTAGTGTACCTAATGTGTTATTATATAGTTTTGTGACTTAATTGGCTGAGTATATATACAAATCAAGATTTCTTTGATGGTGATCTCTTCATATTCTTTTTTTCCTGAAATAATGGGTTCACATTTTTTTCAAATTTTGGATGAACATTTTAATTTAAATGGTTGGGAGATTAATATGACTTTTGTGTTTGATTATCTGGCAAGGAGAGGGGGAAATGAAGAAAAGTAGGGAAATTGAGGTAGTCAAAAAAACTCATAATACATAGCATGATAAATTCTATTTATCTACAATCATTTTCATTACATGTGGCAGAGGCAAAATTATTTCTGTACAAAATTAGTGTCAAGATCAGAGAAATCCTGATAGCTTAAGGTTCTAAATTAGCTCTCTGCATACTGAAAAGGAGAGGAAATCATCAGTCTTTCAGTAAATTTCTATTGAGTTGAGATGACCTCTTCGTATTCTTGATAAAAATTATCTGTAACTTTGTTCACATGAGAAGGAGGTAGCAAATAGAAAAATGTATCACTTTTTCTCCATTTGACAAACCCCTTTGTATCCACTGAGCTGAATTCAAATAATTAAACATAAATTGTATATTAATGTTTTATCTTTTAAGAAAATATTCTTATTGAATTTATTAGGGTGACATTGGTTAATAAGATTACATAGGTTTCAAGTGTACAATTCCATAATACATCATCTATGTGCTGTATTGTGTGTTCACCTGTATTGTGAAGAAGGTCAAGCCTCCTTCCATCACCTTTGATCCTCCTACTTGCCCCACCTCCCTTTCCTCGGACAGTCACCATCCTGTTGTCTGTGTCTATGAGGTTTTTTTTTCTTAATCCCTCCACCTATTTCACCCAGCCCCAACAACCATCCCTTCTGACAGCTGTTAGTCTATTCTCTGTATCTATGAGTCTGTTTCTACTTTGTTTATCTTCTTCATTAGACTCCACATATATGTGAAATCATATGGCATTTGCATTACTATTACTGGCTTACTTCACTTATCATAATACCCTCTAGGATCATCCATGATGTCTCAGAAGGTAAGATTTCTTTCTTCTTCACAGTTGAGTAGTGTCCCATCGTATAAATGTACTACAGCTTTTTAATCCACTCACTTACTGATGGGCAGTTGGGCTGCTTCCATATCTTGGCTATTGTAGACAGTGCCACAGTGAACACAGGAGTACATGTATTCTTTCAAATTAGTGTTTCAGGTTTCTTCTAATATATTCTTAGAAGTGAAATCACTGGATCATAATGTTTTAAATCTAACAACTGTTTCCTTGTATTCAGTGATAAATACATTTGAATTTCTTTTTCATACAACAAATTTCAAATCCAATTGACATTTTAAAATTATCTTTTTCAATTAAATTTATTGGGGTGACATTGGTTAATAAAGTTACATAGGTTCAAGTGTACAAATCTATAGTACATTATCAGTAAATTGCATTGTGTGATTACCACCCAAATTTAAATCTCCTTCCATCACCCAAATTGATATATTTTTTAATCAAATATTTCAAAATACTGATGATGATTTTCTTTAACAATACATGGATATTACTTGGTCTTAGTAAGTTTTTATTAAGATCCAAATGATTGTAGCAATGACATATCACTAGCAAGTTACTTTAGCCCCCAATTTTCTAAAGTTGAAATTTTTGTTTTGTCATTACATGTTAATATATATTTCCCATAATCTTTGCAAATTTCCATTAAGTAAGCCATTTTGAAGCCAAAAACTATATTTCAACAAATCTGCAAAGTGAAAAACATCCAAGTGTTTTCAATATTCCTTGTAGTTTATAAACTGTCGACAAAACTCTTCCTTTGGACAGATAGTGCAGTTAAACATGAGACAATGAAAAGTGGTATTCTGATGGCATTTTTTGCAAAAATCTGAAAATAGATGGGATTATGAAGCTAAGATTTTATTAGATTGCACTTTGATAATATGCAATTCAAATCTAATGATTGACATTTCTATCTAAGGGAATCTTTGTGAATAAAACAATATATTGATTAATCTCTATTTTCAGAGGGAATTTTTGATGTAATCTTTTTGTAGTGACAACATAATATATTACTTATTTCTAATGATCATTTCAACTCCAGTGGTTTGTTAGGGTACTTTCTACAGAGTAAACATGGTTCTCCCAACATGGTACTTTTCCTCAGAGTTCCAACAAGCCCTATTACTATTAGTATTACTCAATAATGATGACTTTTTTGACATTTTCTTCTGGGTCAATATTGTCTCTAAATCACCTGATGTATTATCAATGAATCTACAAATATTATTATTCAAAAATAGACCCTTTGAGCTTTCTTTGTCTTATTATCTGTACACAACATGGATATGTTTTATGCAGTGTGGTACTTGGAACAATTTTGTCATTGTCTGAGAAAATTTGACTGTAGTTGGTAATTATGCCCCCTCATAAGTAGGTTTGAGTTCTACTTGTTGCTGTTCTTATAAATTTTAAAATCATCTTTCTTATTCTACACCTTAAAATTTTTAAATCTTTTTCTGAATCAGGATGAATCTTCTATAGTGAGGTGTTTGTGTTTTGTTTTATTGGCAACACTGCTTTATTTGATGATTTTTTATGTAAATAAGATGTTTAGCAAGAAAAGAATTTTCAAACTACATGAATCTATCTCTGAAACAATTATTCTATTGTTGAGTTAGCAACTTAAACTTTTTATTTGGACTACTGGTTTTGTCTTGTGTATATCATGATGTATTTAATTAGTTGTGCATTTGGTATGAAAATGAATAGTTATAAAAGTAAACTTATCTTAATATAAAGTTCTTGAGTGTAGACCTTTGTAATTTATGTTTGATTTTTTTTCCAAATACATCTTCAGGTTGTCTACATATTTTTAAGAAATTTTTAAAAATATCACCTGAAAAATAAAGTAAAATTTCAAGTAGTAACACATTAATTTCTATGTAATAATTAAAATTCTAAAAAATTTAAAAAATACAAATATCACTCTAATATATGACAAAATACTACTGAAAAAAAGATTGATTTTCTGAAGCTATAAATTCTAAAGTCCCCTTAAAAGATTGATTTTATAGAATTATTTTAACAATTATTATTTTTAAGCAATTAACATTTTTTCAATTTCTAAAAGCAAAAAATTATTAATTGTGAAGTTCATTTAAAAAAGTAGGTGTTGGCCAATTATTAGTACTAAAAACTAATAAAATTTTTTAAAAATAATTGAGAAAATTAACAAAATTATTTATCTTTTCCTTGACGTTTTGTTCAAGTTACCCCTAGGCTATAGAGAATTTTGTTGATTCTATTTTTCATGGATAGAAAATTCCAAAAACCCTTTCAGGAATGATTATGGTATTAAATAATTTAGAGTTGTTACTTATATAATTGAAATTAGAGATTTTGCTCCTTATTTGTCTCTTTGAAGCACTCATCCCCCTTAGCTCTTCCAATCACCATTACCCAGGTCAAGTGCTCAGACTCCCCATTGTTTCTGAACCGCAAGGACACTCCCTGGGCCCAATCATCCTATGCATGGCTGCCAGTTTGGCGTTAAAACTGATCACAGGGCAACTCTGCCCCAAGGTTCAATAGCTTCTCATTGTCCACAGAGTCAGCTCCACACTTAGCCTGTCATTCAAGACCTAACTTACCATTTTAGTCTGGGTTCTTTTTCCTCTACTTCTCTACTCCACCTAGACAAGCTCAGTGGTTCTTGAAACAATCCTTTAAAGACGAGTGCAACCAATAGCAAGCAATATGAGAAGGAAGTTCTAAGTGGAGGTAGTAGTATCAGGAGAACCTGGGCAAAATTCAGTGTTTCTAACATGTCTTTATCTAGACAGCCTTGAGACACTTGGGACGTTTTGTCCCCATAGCAGTTGCTGAAGGAACCTACTAACAGTTAATTTCAAATGAGTCCTTCCAGGATGTCCTACATGATCAACCATTCAGGTATCATACTTCTTTCTTTGATTCTGAGAGCATTGTATTTTGGCATTTATTGAATTCTACTTGTACTATAGCTGTTTTGATTTCCTTGATTTATCTTCAACTATATATATTTTTTCTGACCCAAAGTAGAGCCCCTAATGTATTAGTTTTTGTATGTCACAGAGCTCTGAAATGTCTTTTTCATAATAGGAACCTTACTACACACTTATTTAATCAAATCACATTTGTTTGTAAAACCTATTTAAATTGTCACATATTTTCTTAAAACAACCCAACACATTCTGTGCAGTTTCTCTGTCAATAAAATGGTATTTAAAGCAACTGGGGTTTCTTAGCAACTGTAAGAGAGTAAAGTCACCTCTTTTTGTAGAGAAAATGTCTGATAATCCATAAATTTAATAACAATAATGACAATATTTTATAATTTTTTAAATTTGTTGAATGTTATAGAGGAAGGGAAAGAGAGGGAGAGGGAGAAACATTTTTTTCCACTTATTTATGGACGCATTGGTTGATTCTTGTCTGTGCTCTGACCAGGGATCAAACCTGCAGCCTTGGTGTATCAGGATGATGCTTTAGCCACCTGAGCTACCTGGCCAGGGCCTGATAATATTTTGAGAAAAGCAGCAACTTCTTTATTCTCAAAATAAAAATGTGAATATATTTTATGAAAATACAACCTTTACTGCAAAATTCAAAAAGAGTTCAGAGTTTGCATACCAACCGGATTGAGTACAGGCAAGCATCTGTGGAGTTGTCACTCATCATAGGTACATTGTGAATCAATGAAGATGCTTGGCAATCTTCTATAAAGGAGGTAAAAAATACACTCTGGATTTTATCAGAAATTGATGATTGTTTTATTTCTGACATTTAATACTGATCTTGAGTATGTATAAAAATGATTGCAAATAACACATTTGACTTGCAGAAACACATCTGATCAGTTGCTTATTGTAGGAATCAGGAAAGCCAAATACATGGGGTAAGTCTGCATTATTTCAGTAATGACACTGTATTTACAATTTTAATTTCTATTTGACCTAATGATGTCTATAAATGAGTTTACTGCTTACTACTTCATAATATGATGAGCTCTTTCAAAAAATAAAATAAAATAAATAAACATGTACTTACCTTTGGAGAAACTCTGTGTTTCTTACTGAGCAGGAGGCAGTCAAAAGTACTAGCACATAAGCTTCCTGAAGTAGTCTTCAAGAATATTTTTGTGCTCAGATTTATTGACAAGTTTTGTAGAAAATTAGATTGTCATCATTTGATATGACTTTCTTTTTTAGAAAAAGAAAGCTTTGTGTTACTAAAGAAGGATAATAAAACTAAATTTGAAAGATAGTTTTGAGAACAGATTTGGATTTGCAGACCACTGATGCTGGGAAGGACACAGCTAACACAACTTTATTTTTTTTCAGAGAAGGAAATGGAAGCATGCTGAGGTTTCATTAAATGACTAGTTTAATGACAAGGCTTGTGAATAAGAGAGATGTAAGAATACAGGTGTCCTGACTCCTGGGATAATATTCTTGCTACCATCTTTATTTTAATCTTGCTAGTGACATTCTAGTTTTATTTGTAATTCTTGGGAACATGAATATGCCACACTGTTTTACACAAAACTAATGAAACTTCAGCCATGTGATCAGCTCTTCATAGTTAGCTGCTCTTAAAGCTTTAATAAGAAGGGGAAAGCAGCTTGGGAAGAAGGGGCCGTGATAATTGTAAGTGAACCATTTGGAAAGGAGGCTACGTGAGGATTTCAGAGGATCCTCATTGCAAGTCAGGGTACAGAGTAAAAGATACAGCTCCCTGTGTTGGACCATCTAGGCAATCTGCTCCAAACTCTCACCAGGAGGAGTTGTTTGCCTAATGAGTTGGAAGAGGGGTCAAGTTGGTGACAAGGTCAGAGTAGAGGTTTAGAATCATTTGACATAGAGTCTAGTTCAGAAAAGAGAATTCCTTCAGCAAAGGCTCGTGTTTCTATCACCACTGGGCTCTGTTTACTTACACAAGCACAACTCAGGTTATTTTTCCACAGTTCCTTCATCAAAAACCTCAGAAACTATCCGTGTATGGGAAACAAACAAAACCATTTTGTTCATGGAAGAAATGTCCCTCTAAACTATAAATTAAACCTGAAGAAAACTTCCCCCTTTCCTAGGAATGCTTATAAAGAAAAAAATCATTTTTCATGACTGAGAAAAGCTTTACTGTTGACTGTTTGATAAAGGACTTTGGCCTCAAAGGTCTGATTCAACCTAAAGAAAAACTGTCACACTGGAATAGTCTGGGAAAATGTTTCTATTTCCAGAATAAGAATGGGTGAGAACAAACTTTCTTCTTCTAGAAGAAATAATTCCTGTGAGTTAATCATATCCTTATGTTTTAAGTTACAGTTAGGAGCCAAACTGGCACATGAAACACGGCACGACTAAGTTTTAAAATCCACAATCTACTTTATTTGTTCTTAGAATTATTTAAAACAACTTCCCTCAGATATTCAACATGTTCCTATGTCCTCCCTAAACTTATCCTACTTTTAATAATCAAAGAACATTGTATCTGGTGTGATATGGCATATTGGTTGAAAAATTATATTATGTGTGGCAAAGACAATAACAGAAAGCTTTTGGTTATTTACTGTGTGTGATCATCTCCACTATTTCTTCTGATAATTAAGGTAGTCAAGAATGATGTGTGGTTGAAGTCCTTAATCAAAGCTTATTAAAGGCTTGGAGTTTTTGATTGCCTTAACCCTTAAATTCTCATCAGATAAGTCTCACAGGAAGAACATGAAGCAAAACTTTTCCTGATTCCATTTCTTCAGACATAATGATTCAGAAATGATTCCATTTCTTCAGAACATTTTAGGAAAAGGTCTCTTAACTTTATCAGTAAACACTGATAAAACTTTGTGCAAATATATATGTTTAAAATATTTTACACCTACTAACTGTAATTTAAAATTTTAAACTATTTGTCGCCTTGAGGAAACAAGTACAAATACAACATTTTAGAAAGAAATTCCAAAAGATGGTTTAAAATTAAATTAACATTACCTTAAAAATTATTAAATACTCTTTCTTGCTGAAGTTTCAGTGAAAAGAAAATGACATTATCATAAACCCCTGCTTGAAAGGAATATTTTTTGAAATTCCAGAAGAATTGCTAAGCAATACATAGCAATACATTGATACCGTAGTCTAAGAAAACCCTCTTAAATATATTCAGATAACTTCAGCCTCCCTTGAAACTCTCCCTTGTGTCATTATTTTGTGAGTAAAATCTCTTTGAATAGCAAAATAGTATGTTATTTTTCAACTTAAAAAGAACTAAAGTTTAAAAAGTAAACTGTATTCCCGCTACCTAGAGAATTATTGTTACACTGGTTACATATTAATGTATCTGTTCTCATTTTTTCTGTGTCTTCTTTCTAAAAAGTGAAATGCATTCCATATAATCTTTTGTAATGCACTTTATACATTAGTGTACAGGATATATTTCCATATCACTAAATATTATTGTACAAGTTAACTTTAAACTTTGATTATTATAACCAAATCTCTGTTGTTGGATCTTTATGTCATTTCCAAGTTTTTGTTATTTTAAACAGTGCTGTAATCTTTCTTATCTTTAAACCTAATCCATAATTATTCCCTTAAGAAAATGTCCTAGAAATGGAATTTCTGGGTCAAAGATTATAGCATGTTTTAAGACTTTCAATACATATTACCAAAGTGCCTTCCAAAATTGTTACATCAATTTCCCCTTCCATTACCTGTGGAAAAATTTTCTCATTTTTGCCAATCTTTTGCAACCTCAAGTGTTATAATTTTTAATTATTCTTGACAATTAGGTTAGTGAAAGTTGCATTCCTTTATGGTTTTAATTTTCATTGCTTTAATTATCCATAATACTCAACATTTTGTCATATGGTAACTGGCCAGTTGTGCCTCTTCTGTCAGTTATATGCCTGTGGTCTTTTGCTCATTTTTTTGTAATTGGTCTGTTTGTCTAACCTTACCAATTGGTAATTGCTCTTAAACTATTAAGTCTTAATTAAAGATATGGCACATCTTTTTCCCAGTTTACATTTGCCTTTAATTTTATTTATGTTTTTTCTAAACAAAATATAAAAATAAATTATGAAGTCAAAACCAGTAATCATTTCAGAGGAAAAAGACTATTCAAGTTGAGGGGAAAAAGAGGAATACAAATATCAGCCAGGAATGAGACCAATTCCTGCACAGTTACTTTCAGTCACTCCTGTGCTCTCTCCCCAGCACAGTTCTGCCCTTCCAAAATACCGAGCTGAGCCCACTGCTATAGAGTATGCATATTACTACACAATTTGGCCTGAATCAACATACTGTCTTGTATTTCTCCAGGGGTAATTCCTGTAATTGTTCATGAATTTTCAACCAGATTGTAAGCAATTTAAGAACAGGAACACTTTTTAATATTTTTTTCTATTTTTCACAGTTCTAGCACCATGCTCAGCAGGTAATAAGCCTTGAACAATTACTTGTTCATTGATTACAGATGTGTTCCCTCTCTGGCATTCCGTGGCCACATCACTGTTTCTCCTTTTTCACAGGTTTTATTGAGGCTACATCTATGTGTGAAAATCACTAACCCATTTTAAATAAAGTGATTTCTGTTCTGACAAATTACTGGTCAAACCTGTATTCAGAGGAAGTGATTGCACAAGTGATGGGTAAATTCAGTCAAAAGAGTTGATCTGAGCCTCTGAGTTGACGTCACTTGTTTTCAGTCAGTAAAAACACACAGTAACACAGAGAAAGCACGGCTTCCCTGTGATGCCAGCCACTGCTCACCCAGTGGATTGTGGGGGAGAGGGCTGGTGCCCTCTCCTAGAATGGTACTGAAAAGATCAAAGCAGCTGTGCAAGAATACATCTAAAAATACTTCTAGATCTTGTAAAAATACACATCATACAATTTTGATAGACTATATGCCTCTTTCGAATTTATTTACAATTATGTGACCTACCACATTTTTATAATTTTAATGAAAACAACAGTCTATGAATTCTACACAAAAGTCAGTATGTTCAAAGTGAACACTATAGGTACAATTACATTTTTTCAGAGATTCTGATCCAACCCGCCAATTGAAACCGATGGTAAAACGTGTGCGTGTATCAAGACATGTGCTCAATATGTACTTGCTTTGCCGCACAAAATTCGTGTACCAGGTTGCCCCTCAAGGAAAATAAGCTGTCACCACTTTTAGAATGTGACAGATATGGCCTGAAAAGTGAATATTAATGTGCAAATATGCTATTTTGGGGGCAAGGGCTTATTTTCTGGTATGCCTTTGATGACCAATGAATATGTTTAAAGGTAAGTGGATATTAGACTTGAAAATAAAAAATTTTCTAAGTTTTAACAGGAGACTAAACTTTCCTAATCTGGAATTTGAAACTGACTTAAGGTAGGAGTTAGAGCATAAGTAGTAGTAGGCCTTTGAAGCTTAAAGTTTAATCCTTTTTAGATCATCAAGAACTTGAGTATGTTCATGTCTGTTTCTCATAAATGCACATTATAAACACTATCTGTCATCATCCTGTGCAGTGTGGTATAGTCGATAGTTTTAGTGAGCAAGAAATCACCTTGGGGTAAAAGTCACTCTTTAAGACTAGTAACAGAGTCTGCTAAAAGGAGGTGCAATGGAGAAGTTTGCTCTCTACATAGGGCCTGTGAATTCCACAAACACTAGGCTGCATTCTTTGACACCACCTATTACTAACTTACTATTTGGAGTGCCTTTAAAAAAAAAAAAGGTAGTTCCTACTACCACCCAGTAAAAAACGTACTCTGCAATCTTTTCTTGTTTTGCATATGATTGGTAGCATACCTTTTAACTGCTGTAAGTAATAAAAATATATATGTGCAAGTTGGCTATAAGAAATGCCAAAGTTTCACCTAATAAAATTTTGGTATGCCTCAGTTTTCAAAGTAAATTTGATTTATTTGAGCCACCAGCCGTCCGATGACAGCCCTGTGTTTTTTATATGAGTCATGTCCCAAGGGGTCTAGAATATGCCAATGGTGTACCTTGGATTGGATCCAGTGTCCGCAAACAGGTTTTCATTAGACTTTGATGCCAGTCGCATTTGAGAGCAGAGAGGCTGCTGAAAACCAGCTTTAGTTTGGGATCACTTCTTTCTTTTAGAAAAAACAACAAAGATCTTTTTTAGCAAAGCTTTGCGCCTCCACATTGTAGGTGTATGGTAATATTTTAGAGAGCAGTAATCTGTTATTGCAGGTGGTCGGGCTTCAAGCACTTCCGTATTTTGAGAATAGATCAGACAAAGTGCAACAACTTTTATTGAAAAATTGCCGAATTTGAAAATTAGAAACACATTTTCTGTGGCTAAGATTAAGTTAGCATGTATTACAGTCACTTGGACTTTTCTGTAGCACTAAGGGGAATATAATTACATAGGTTATTCCACATGTCATGAGTTTGGAACCTTAATCACAGTTAGAAACCTTTGTCATGCTGACGTAGACCCTAGTACTTTATTCTCTTTACTAATTGAAGGACTTTTCTATTTTTTTATAAGAATAAGGAGTAGGCAAGTCAATGAGATACAAAACCAACCCACCTTTTATTTTTATGCATTAAAAGTGTTTTATTCCTAATTTTTAAAAAATATCATATTCTTTTATGCTCTCAGAGAAGGTTATATGTGAGAATGGAGTCCAAAATTATCTTTTGAAATCTATTCTTAGACACACATATGAGTGTGAGTGTGTGTTGTATACATTTATATGGAACGTGATTTAAGAGTGAGTTTTGGAGTCTTATTCTTTAAATCAAAGAAAAAATGTAGATGTATATTGTTTACCTGGTCAATAAAGTCCAGTAGTTTTATCCACTGAAGATTTGTTACCATTGAAAATAACCACATCAAAAGAAGAATGAAGGGACAAAAAAAGGAAAGCACAAGAGAATCCTTGGAGACCCAAGTCAACAGAAATATTACCAAAGAGCCAAAGAGCCAGAGCATAAACATGACATTAGTTGTTATTCACAAATTTAATGACATTGTCTTTCTACTGGGAAGATCTATGTTGTGTCATTCAAAATGAGGAAGAAGCACTTCACTCTCTTCCTCCCTGTGATAGAAAAAAAATGAGTTTTAAACACTAGTTTTGATCAAAGTTAGAATATAATAACTACTTCAATGAATCAAATAAGTACAAAATTGATTAGAATTTATCTGTTATAAAATATAATAATACTAAAACATTACAGAGTAGATTATTATGCAATTAATGGTCCAGGATATGGCATAGGTTATTGGTTTTCAATCATTTTGCTTGGGTAATCCCTCAATTATTTTAATAACTGTGAGCCTCCTCTGCTATTTTTAGGTTAATATCTAAAAAGATTTATCATAATTTCACATGGACTCATAGAATGTAATTTCCAAAGCATTGTAAATATCAGTTTTAATGTTTCAAATGTATCCAATGAAATCGAATAGAAGGACTTTTTTATTTTTTTAAGGTTTTTTATTAAGAATATGGAGTAGGCAAGTCAATGAGATATAAAACAAACCTACCTTGTACTTTTATGCAGTAAAACAAGTTTATCCAACACCCATCATCATCTATTTTAAAAATATGCAAACAAATTGACTGCAAGTGGGCTCACGGGTGCTTCTGTGATGATAGATGTGGACTGAAGTAGGATACTGGGATGTTGCACACCTGTATAAATTTACTAAAAGTGTGCAACTGCACTGATACAGTGGGTGCATTTTATGGTATGTGAATTACATTTCAAAAAGCTGTTAAAATACACAAACAGGTTGGCAATTTTATATTGTTTTCTTCCTATTTTGACCTATATTTTTATCTTATTTTCCCCCTAGGATCCCATCATACTGAAGTATGTCTTCAGGATTAAAAGTCTTTCGTTCTGCCCTGGCTGGCGTAGCTCAGTGGGTCGAGCACAGGCTGTGAACCAAAGCATCAGAGGTTCAATTCCCAGTCAGGGCACATGCCTGGGTTGCACACCAGGTCCCCAGTGGGGACCACATGAGAGGCAACCACACGTTGATGTTTCTCTCTCTCTTCTTCTCCCTCCCTTCCCCTCTCTAAAAAAAAAAAAAAGTCTTTCGTTGATGATCCCATACTTTTTTGCAACAAAAATGAGTATATAAATTTAAATATTTTATATTCCAGGACATAAGGTTCTAAATATTAAAACACTTTTTATTGGATTATTATTATAATTATCACACAAATGATTAAAAGTAGTATTTATATACACTAATTTTTTAAAAATATTTAAACACAAAAACTAACATTTATTAGATATATGCATCATTTAATGAAATGAAGGGAACTGTTTTATCATTTAGTTGTTTCCTTTCCAATTACTCATTGCCAAATTAAGACAAAACCTAGCATTAATTTTATTCCAATTGTTTTTATAGATTTAAGCACCAAAAAATCTTTTTGTATAAATCATATGATGGAGATATCAGAAACTTATATAAACAATATGGTCCAAGTTTTTAAATTCCTCCAGCTATACTCTACAGTGATCTATTATTAAAATGTTTTAATAACCTAAACTCAACTAGGTCCTCTCTCAATTTTATTGAAAGCAAAAAATTGAAAACCATCTGACTTGTAAAATAAGTCATTTTTTAAACATTTACATCAATATTTTGAATTTTTTTATTTGCTTGGCATTGTTAAGGCTTTTATAATTTTTTAAGATTTTGGTTGGGCGTGCCTTTCTTTTGTAAGCTAGGAGAAGGCTGATTGCTAGTGAAAACACCTTTAACCTGATGAAAAAAATAAAACTGGAGGCATAGATACATGGAACAGACTGACGGATCTCAGAGGGGAGGGGTTGAGGGCGACTGGATGAGATTAGCCAAAGAACACATATGCATATATGCATAGCCCATGGACACAGACAACAATGCGGTGAGGATGGGGTGACTGGGTGGGGGTGGAAATGGAGCACATCAGCAATAGTGTTAACAATAAAAAAGAAAGAAAGAAAACACCTTTATCCACTGAGAGTTCTCACGCAGTTTAGTGCTACAAAGGAGTGAATATGAAAGCTGAGGATCTGAACATTGGTTTTCTTAAAGCTATCCTCAACTGTGTATCCATTGAAAAGTTTTTGTCCATCTTCAGTGGTGTCTGCACCCCAATTTGAAGATTGGTACTGCCACCAAGAAGTCAGAGACAAAAGAAAGCATATTTGGTTGCCACTAGGAGGAACAAAGGCAGATGCACCAAAACCATCAGAACTGACCCAGGCCTGCAAGGATGGGTAGGTAGACACTCAGAAAAAGGCAAAGAGAGCATCCCAGATGAGGCACTCACTTGAGCAAAAGCACAGAGACAGAATTAACATGACTTATTATATGCAGAAGAGAAAAAGACTGCCTGAAACGTGTGTGCTAGTTGGAGTCAAATAAAAATCTAATTGTAAATGCAAATATGGTGAAGAGGACCCTCAAGAATTATTCTGTTCTAATTGATTCAAAATGACAATGGACCATTTTGGTTATGGTTATATGGTTAGGAAGATATTTTTTAGATAAAATCATCACTTGAATTTAATGTCCAGGAAGGAACTTTAGAAAAGTCACCTTACCTTCTGTGTAAAAAATGACATGGGTTCCTAGAATCAATTCATCCATGCAACACATTTATTAGCTGCAGCTATGTCAGGTGCTAGACCTCGAGTGGCCTTATGGACATCTTTTTAGTCTATACTCCAAACTTTAGACTACTCACTATACTGGATTACCCAGAACTGTCCTGCTGAAGTGATGCAATATATAGAATGCTAAAAATATGTCCTGGTGTAAGAGGCACCCACAAAGTCCCTTTGGTACTGTGTTCTGTTTGTGGAGCCTGGTCTACACTCCCTGTGTACATTTTCTACATGTTACCTAAAATATCTAGATGGAATAAGAGATTATCTTCCTCATCTGACTGGTAAGCGTAGTTGGTGTCAGTGGTGTAAAACAAATTAAGCATAAACATATATATGTACTAACGCAACAGACAAGGATGTCTGTTTCCAAGTTTATTCACCTCCAGTTGGTGAAATAACCCATATCCAAAAGTTTGGCTTTCTGGAAGACTTTCTTTTCAAATTCATTTCTGTCAGAAATCGTCCCCAAGTGGTCTGTGGTTATTGATCTTATTTTCAGGATGAACAATACTTAAGTCAGCCCCAAAGATTTTCAGTCTCTTTAGAAGGATAACAAAAATGCGAGGGAAAGCTTATACCAAAACGTCCCCCCAACTTCTAGGATTTTAATCTACTTTTTCTCTTTCCACCCCTGCAAGCCCAAGTCTCTCCTTCTTTGACTTCCCTTTTTGACCTGGCACCTTCATACACAGTCTCTCCACACTGCAGATGATCCCCTTACCGATGCCTCTGAACCCCTTCCAGAAACCAGCCCTGGTGCCACCCCATTTTCCTGATGGACTCAGTAGGCTGCACTTCCTGCTTTGCTGTGCCCTCATTGACCCATGTGTACTGAATGATTGAAGAACGTGCTTATTTCTCCACATTACATTGATATGGTTGCCTTACTTTGTTATTCATCTTTGGATCCTAAGCACTTAGCCAGGTTCTTACCACATGAACATTGCTCAACACATGTTTGTTGAATGAATGAACAACTAATAAGGCCCATGTATGCACTATGTAAATAAAGAAGGAAAAATAGCCTAACAGCAACTATGGCTTACATTTTTGTGCAGATGTATTCTTTACGATTTATGAATCATAGTGGGCCTGTGATTTTAAAGTGAAGAGGGGTTTTTTTTTGGTTTGTTTTTGCCTGTTTGTTTGTTTGCTTTGCTTTGCTTTGTTTGCTTGCTTTGCTTTGCAGCAAATGTGTGTATGTATTAATATGTGTATGTAGTACCTGTGCTTGTTGTGTGGTCCATATGGCAGCATAGCCTTCATATCACCTAGAAGTTCTAGAGTTAGATCTTACTCTTTCTACCTTTATTTTACCCTCTCACAATTTTTATGCTCTTAACATAATATACTTGCACACACATCCTACCTCTAAGGTCAAGTGGGATGATAAAATACAGAAATATGAAATGGGAAATAAAATACAGAAATATGAAAACATCAGGGTCTCTCCTCACTTTTCAGTAACTCATCTTGCAAACTCAAAGTGAGATTTGCCATTTTAATTGCCTCACCAATAAGACTCTCTTGGTTTCCTTGATCTTTTGGGGGTAGTTTGTGGGTTTGGGGTGTTGGACATAAAAGTAGCGATGTTGGAGG
Organism: Trachops cirrhosus; assembly: GCA_028533065.1. Lineage (NCBI taxonomy): Eukaryota > Metazoa > Chordata > Mammalia > Chiroptera > Phyllostomidae > Trachops > Trachops cirrhosus. The sequence continues at coordinate 133,393,685 of CM052541.1, read as the reverse complement.
TAGAGACTAAGCTGCATAAACATGAAGGACCCTCAGGGTCCTTGGGCATGTGGAGACCCTCTGGTGGAAAATGATCTGGCATGTCTAAGATTCCTGCTGATGTGGGGCAGGGGCTAAGTAATGACCCAGCTTGTGAAATCAGCCCTCTGGGGCTGGCATAGAGTCATAAACTAAGCCAATTAAATTCGTAGAGGAAAATATAATTGTGTAAACTTCAAATGTTGAGTTGAACTATTCAACACTGAGCTGTTCTTTTAACTGCCAAGAGTGCTTGAGCCCACCTCTTTCTGTCATGCCAGAGCTAACGGCAGTGCTGAGCTTGCGTAGCTGGGTTCTGGGAGTAACCAAGTCTTTTGCCCAGCATTTTAGTAGCACAAAAGGCAAAACCGAAATGATAAAGATAATGCAAGTGAGATTTCAGACTTAGAGTTGATATTGATGTGGGTTAAGACTTTTGGGCTGCTGGAATGGGGTGAATATATTTGCACAAGAGAACTATATGATTTTTGATGAACCAGAGGGTGGAGTGTTCTGAGCTGAATTATATTCCTCCAAATTTCATATGTTGAAATCCTAAACCCTAGCACCACAGAATGTGACTGTACTTGGATATTGGGCCTTTACAAAGGTAATTAAGGTAAAATGTGGTTATTAGGATGGGTCCTAATCCAATAGGACTGGAGTCATTATAGGAAAGGATATTAGGACCCAGATCTGTGCAAACACGGAGGAAAGGTCACATGAGGACACTGTGAGAATGTGTCCACCTGCAAGTCAAGGAGAGAGGCCTTAAGCCTTGGGAGAAACCAATCCTGCCTGCACCTTGATCTTGGACTTCCTGTCACCAGAACTGTGAGAAATAAATTTCTGCTGTTTCAGCCATTCAGTCTGTGGTATTTTGTTTTGATAGCCCTAGCAAACAAATATAGTCATCTAGTCTGGGAAATATTATTTTCTAAGTCAATGAACTTTGTAAGTAATATGCAGTATGAAAAAGAAAATTCAGGTTTTGAGAGGCATGAGGCTTTTACAGTTTTGGAGATCCCTCCTCAAGAAACACAAATTAGGTAAGAAAGTGAATATTTATAGAACAAGAAAAAACTCAAAGCAAATTTAAGAGATTTTAAAGACCTGACAAATTTAAAAACATGTGATCATGTGGCTCAGGGCACTTCCTGAGGGCTGTGCCGGTTGGGGCCTTGAGACGCACACTAGGTTAGCTGTGTGGGAAACTACCCATTTGCAATGATGGGAAGAGACCAGATACCACCGTGGTTTGGTGTCTTCCCATTCTCTCGTTAACTCCACTGCAGCACGTTTATAGACGTTTCTTTCTCATGAGCCTCCATCAGGCCCTTAATTTATGTTTTCTGATTATTAGCTAAATAATCTTTTTGCACAAATAGGTACCTTCTGGAAGAATCCTGGCAAATACCCTGCCCTGCGTAGTAATTAGTCATGGTCAGTTCCCCTTTTCAGCAGCATTATGTAGATCCCTGGCACTGGGCTCTCTCAGCCCTGTCAGAGCTGCAGGTGATAAAGCAGAGTCGGGTTGGCATGCTTGGTGCCAAATAACTTCTTTGCAGTTCCACAGAAAGCTGAGAATTTGGGGGAAAATTTTCAGCTTCAGAATTCACTGGCTGTCCCATTAGGTTGTCATTGCTGAGGACATTTGCACGACCCTTTTTCCATTTTCACAGGCAAAGTTACCCTCTTGCTTAAGACAAAAACTCATAAAATGAACCAGAGAAATATGATTTTTTTTCACACTTCACAAAGCTGTCAAAAAGCCTAGGTTTGCCAGTTTTGCTTTTAACGTGAAAAACCTTTCCCAAGGCTGCAGGTGCTACCCAGGTTTTGGTGACCAACCAGCGGACTTTCCTTCCAAGGGAAACAGGAGAAGCCTTCTTGGAGAAGAGGATGGCGCTGACTTCAGTTGTGGCTGGCAGGGATGTTCATATCCGGAAGAGCATTGCACTTCCTTCTACAGCGACTCTATTTATTTTACAAGTAGGTTTAAGAGCATGTAGGTGCTCTTATGATGTGTGTGTGTGTGTTTACTCACGTGCAGTAATTTCACCTTTATCAAATATTCTTTGACCTTCTTACATATGATTCTCAGTCCTAACTGCCTTCCCTTTTCATGCTTTTTTTTGGACTTTTCTATGCCCACTCGCAAGATATTTGATTAATATAATCCATTATATTTGGCCATGTACTTTCTCCAACCTTTCTTCTCTTTTCTACACCAGTAATTCTCAAAGTTTGGTCCCTGGACAAGAGTATCAGCATCACCTGTGAACTTGTTAGAAATGCAGAATCTCAGACCTCACCCCATACTGACAGCATATTAAATGGAGCTCATTAATCTGTATTTGAACAACGCCCCCCCCAGGAACTTCTGACACTCACCAAAGTTTGAGAACCACTATTTTATATCCCTTACATCTATTCTGGGAGATAGATATTATACTCTTCCAATGCTTATTCAAAGTTGGCAATGGCCAGAGGAAAGTGAACCAATGACATTAGTTGTGCTAAATATTTTGTACACATTAGGATGCTGAGCATTCACAGTGAGTCGTTGAGGTAGGTGGTGTTATCCAGTTTCTATAATAGACTGAGACTCAGGGAGGCTGTATAGCCTATGCACTGCTAAGATGGAATGGCTTGGAGGAACATAAATCACCCCTGTCTCCATTGGGCCCTCCTTGTGCTTGCTATGCAACGTGAGACAAACTCCCAGACACCTTTGCTCCCTACACATGAGCCCTTTATGATAAAAATTCTGGAGACAGTACCTCCAAGGGCACACAGCTGGTAAGAGATGGAGCCAAGATTCAAAGTGTGCCCAGATTTATCCCTGTGCTTTCATCTATATCTTGCTGCTTTCTCAGAACTTACTGTTCATAAGGTACGATACCGAGCTCAGTGAAGGATACAAAGCTGACTAATAGAGAATTTTGACCCTTAAGAAGTTTACGTACTAGATGGGAACTTTGGTCTGTCACTCTCCCCATTTATGGAAGGGAAGATCCAGGTGGCCCAGAATGATGTTTTGGAAACAACTGAGGCCTTGAGTCAACAGCTCTAGATTTGGGTCCTGAGGCCACTAAAGCACAAGCTGTGACCATGGCCAAGTGACTTGAATTAACTTCCTTCAGCTTCAATTTCAAAATTAGTTACAGTGAAGACAATAATGCAGGGACTCATTGTGAGGGTATATTGCAATTACATATTTAAAAGTTTTTAGTACAGTGTCTGGTAAAAATGTAATAAATTTTTATCAACATTCTTGTTACTATCTTTACCTACCTAATGGGGCTGTTGAAAGAAGGAGAAATAATAAAGGTAAAATTCCAGGTACATCATGGGCACTGAAGAAATGGTAGTTACTCTCATTTTTTGTTAGTAAATACAATTACACTCAGGAGTACTGGCTGTGACACCATGTCCTCGTGTAAGTCTGATAGGTTATGGGCTGGGAGGGAGGATTGTGGGACATCAGATTCCACATTCAATTGCACTAAAAGCAGTTCAGTGAGAACTGAGATGTGTTGTGAGTTTGATCACTTGAATGTTACCTCCTCAATGTCCTCTGAAATACTGAATGTCAGAAAATAGTTGGTCACAAGATATGGTAAACAGGAGCCTTTCCAGAGGCCAAGGGTTCTTGCATATTTTGCTAAAAGGTATACAACAAAAAATAAAATAAATGAGGTCCAAACTGAATTTATGGCCTCAGCTCTGCTTTAATCACAACAGGCATTTTGGTTAGCTGTGGGCTCCTCAGCACAGAGCCCAGCACAGGCCGTCCGAGCAGGCTTCAGCAATACACCGCCTGCCGCGTGGGCTGCAGGTGCAGACTCCCTGCCCAGAGAGGGTGTCCCTGTGCTTCTTCAGTTTAGGTAAGCTACTACTAAAGTCAAATTCAAGGCTTATGGGTTAAATGCAGGAATTCGCTTTGGGTTTACAAATCTTAATAGAAATAGAACCTGTTTAATGGTGAGTTAATTTGTTTCTCAGCCAATTTTCTTTGAAAGAAATGAATATAATAAACTTGGAATATTTTAAGTTCTGGATTTTTTTTTAGAAAAAAATGGAACCCTATAACCCTATAAACCCTACAGAGATGAGGTAGGAAATACCAGCCTGAAGCTTACAAAAATGATAATAACCAAATTTCTCAAGAAAGTAATCATATAACACTTTATGGTCATCAGTTCATTCTACACATGAGTAAACAGTGATAAGATGAGGTGGTGTATAAACAAATTTATAACCAGCTGTGCCCTTTATATTATATAGATGCTCTCATTCTCAATAGAACAGTTCATTTTTATAGTTGAGGACAATTGCCATATTTATTCATGTAATTTTTTAAGGAAACAATTCTGTGTTAACTAAAGAGTTAACATGTATACTGTTTATTTTTTTATTTTTGTATATTATGATGTTTTGACATCTGAAAAACCTTCTGACTGGGAAGAGACTGTTCCTCTCCGGGCTAACCAATTCTTAGAAACAGCACAGGTCCCAGCTGAGAGCACGCCTTTCTCACACCAAACAACCAGCCCAGACCCATGCCGGCTTTATCTGGGCCATGCACCCCTAGAGGCATTGTTTTTCTGTCTTAATTATCCCAAGGTTGGTGCCTGGTATTTAGGGACAACCCCTATAAACAGCCTGCCAAAATTATTCAAATTAGCTAATCCCAAACTTTTTACCCTGCCTTGCCTTGCCTGTCCAGCAGAAATCCCAATACAGCAGTGGCCTAGACTCTCCCTCTGTCCTGTCACTTCTGCCTCCTGACCAGTGCTAGTGCCTCCCCACGTGGTCCTCTGTGGCATGCCTGTCCCTAAAACCTGTGAGTATAGCAAAGCTTGATTTCCTGAGCCTCTCGCATGTCTCCTCCTGGGGCCATACCAGAATGGCCCTTCTCTAGAAGAACACAGAATTACATGTGACAATATTACTTTTATCAGTTGTCTGCTACTGGGTGCCACACTATTCTTTTTAGAATCTGGCAGAAACACAACAGTGGAGACAGGCCATTGAAATTCAGAATACATCTGAACAGAGCTGAACACAGCTTTGTCGGGGTTACATCCATATGCTTCTGAGTTTCCTTCTCTTTTCTAGAACCTTAGGCCTTAATTTCAGATTGACAATTCGGGTACATTCCCTGCTCAGATCTGGCTGCTCATCTGATGACACATGGTTCTTGACCTTGAAGCTCCTTTGCTTAATTGTGGGGGTAATACTGCCCAGTTCCTCTTCAGTCTCTCAGATGCCCCTCACCTTACAGATGGCCTCAGACCCCGGCTCATTACATCTCACCTCACTGAACACCCTGTCCCCTAACACTCACTCAGGCATGAGGATGCGATGTTTGCCACAGCCACCTACGATAGGCAGCCAGGCTTTGTTCAAACATTACATAATGGACATTTAATTACCAACTGTGTCAGTACTTTTTCCTGTTTTAAGATATTTAGGAGTTATCTACAATATATTCAATATCAAATTACACATGTACATCAGTATAATGTCTTTATGTGCTATGAGAATATAATTGCTATCTCACTAATTAACAAATAAGAGAAAAAAGTTGTAAAAAACTGTAAAAAAGTTTTAAACAATTTCTCCTTATGGATTGCTAAGAGATGTTTACTACAATCCCTATTTTAATTTAAAAAAATTATTGATTTGTTTCCATATAATTGCAGTGCTAAAACAAAGCAAATCAGTCACACTGTGTTCTTTTAAAGCTAAACAAGCCCCTGAAATCTTTCTTCACACTGTTAAATTGTCTGCTGAATTTTTACTTATACATGGTACAAAGATAAACCTGGGTTAAATAGGTACAAATAGTATTAATAAGTAATTTTTGCAATATACATTTTTATACACAAATATGTAAATAGCATTTGAAAAGTTTACTTGGGTTACATTCACTACCACCACTATTCACCCTCCAAAGGGCTCACTTCCTCCTACCACTAGTTGAGTAACAATAGTAGTGATGTCTCATGTCTTGGAGACCTTACTGTGCTCCAGACACTGTCCCAGGTGTGGCATATGTGTTAGTTAATCCTCCAACTACACACAGTAGATACTATTGTTACCTCCCTTTTAACATATGCCAATACAGACATAACACCCAAATTACACCCCTTATAAGTAAGCAGTCAGGGAATAGTCAAACCCAGACTTCCTCTCCAGCCTGTGAGCCAACATTTCCCACCTGCACCCTGAACTAGAGTTCAGACTCTTCCCGTGAGCCTAGCTTTAGAGGTCACAGAAAAGAAAGCAAGAGATGTCTGGGCAAAGACATAACTGAGCAACCCTAACTTCATTCCCTCCCTCAACCCTAAGTAAAAACAACAGAAAGGAGATATATTTTAAAGAAAAATTCAGAAACCAGGGAAATTGGAGATGAAATGGCAGCAACAAAATTTGGGAAGCTGGAAAGCCCAAGGATGAGAAGTGGCTAAGTAGCTCATCCGAAGTAAGCTGAGCCGTAAGCTAGCAGCAGAGAACACAGTTGCACTAGTTACCAACCCAGAATTCACCAAAGACGTGGGAACTGGTGACACCAGTCATTTCTGGACTGGGAAGTGAGGAGGGAGGAATGGGCGAAGTCTGAAAAGAAACTGATCTCAGATCCCCACCCACCATGAAGGTTGTTATTTCATCCTTTATTTTCCTAAACATTTAAGAGTTCCTTGTATGTTTACCAGTGAAACCATCTGAACCCAGAGTTTTAAAAACTTCAATTACAATTTCAATTTCTGTAATATAGATGCAATGTCATGCTCATGACTGACAAAACCAGATATTGGTGGGGACATTGAATGACCACAACTCTCATATGTAGAACTATAATATATAATAAAATCACCACTCTGGGGAGCCACTGAGAAGTTCAGTGTACATCCTACCCTATCACCTACCAATTCCACTGCTAGGTGTGCATCCAAGAAAGATGGAGGTTCATGTCCACAAAATGATTTATACAGGAATGTGTATAACAACCTTATTTAGATTTGCCAAACATTGGGAGTGCCCTGCACTTGTATTAACAGAGAATGAAAGAACCCTGCCATAGGGCCATATAGTGGAACACCACTCAGCAATAAGAAGGAGCAAACAACCAGCACACTCAACAACACGGGTGAACCTCAAAACATTATGTGGAGCTACATATGCTAGACACAAAAGAGCACATTCTGTGTATGATTCTCTTTATGTGAAGTCTAAGGACAAGCGAAGCTGTGTGTGATTATATAAGAGCCAGACAGTGATTGCCTCTGGGAGAGGAGAAGGGGATTGGCTAGAGAGGAGCACCAGGGAACATCTGGCCCCTTTCTGGTCAATGGATGGTGGAAATGTTCTGTGTCTGGTTTGAGGTGGTGGCTACATAGGTGGATACAAGTATTCAAACTCATCAAAGTGAATATATGCTCTACACATTTTGCTTAATGTCAGGTGTACACCAATAACTTTAAAATATTAATAAATAGCAATACAAAGCAAAAATTGTACCATTTATAAAGTTGATTTAAAGTAGCAACAAAACTCTATGTCTCAGGCATTTAACGTATGTACAGGTATACATATACGAGTTCTGTCTGGAAACAGTCTAGGCATTATTAATATAACAATAATGGTTTGCAAGACATCAATGTAACCTGGCAGCCAGAGAGAGTGGACTGGAATGCACAATCGTGAATAATGAAGACTTCACTGTACTAGTTGGTGGGGGTGATAGTTGCCATTGAGTGAGCATGTGTGCTGTGTGGCTGTCACATTCAAAATGACTGAACAAGTAGAGCAACAAATCTGCAACAAATTTTGCATTAAGCTTGAACATTCCTCTGTGGAAACTATTTGGATGATTCAGAAGGCCACAGCTATGGGCAACTGGTAATTGACAACTTCATCACGACAATGCGCTTGCTCATGCATCACGTTTCATGCAGAGTTTTTTTTTGCAAAACATCAAGTCACCCAGGTGACTCAGCCCCACGACAGCCCAGATTTGGTGCCCTGTGATTTCTGGCTTTTCCCAACACTAAAATCACATTTGAAAGGGAAAATATTTCAGACCATTAGTGAGATTCAGGAAGATACGACAGGCAGCTGATGGTGACTGGGAGAACTGTGTGAGGTCCCAAGGTGCCTACTTTGAAGGGAACTGAGGCATCATTGTCCTATGTACAATGTTTCTTGTATCTTGTATCTTCTTCAATAAATGTCTCTATTTTTCATATTACATGGCTGGATATCTTATGGACAAATCTCATATATAAAGAGAAAGCAAGAAAGAATAAGAATTAAGGATGGATGATAAGAATTTGAGGAGAGATAGAAGATTGTAAATAAGGGAAAAAATTCTTTTAAATGTCATTTACTAAAATGCAAAATGGAAATGTCATGTTTGAACATCTAGTTCATGGTCTGAGGCTGTTAGAAATTTGAAATTCATGAGTTTTCAAAACTGAAAAGTTGAACGAAGTTCTCATCTGACACAATAAATTTCTAGGCTGGAAATTTCTTCCCTGGTTTAGAGAAGAAAGTTAGAGACCCATAGATATTAAAAACAAGACTTTATACAGAAAGTATTTTACAAAGAAAATATTTCTTGTCTAAAAACAATAAATCCTTAAATGAAGAGGAGTTATCACAAAATAGTTATTAGCAACTCTCTGATATATCTAATATGAGATTTTTTCTGTAATTCAGTTTATGATAAATATGAGTGTTTCACAAAATGATACTTAACTAAATACAAGTAGAGTGCCATATAATATATATAATAAACATTATTATGTATTTATTATAGTGAATAATAATATAAAAGTCTATGTTATAAGGGACAATACAAAAACCTGACTTTATATTTTATCTTATTTTTTTAAATGGTGGAGTAACTGGACCAGACAGATTGAGCACTTCAAATTAAAACAATGCTATAGAAATAATTTTTAAATCTCAGCTTTTGATCTCTCTTTGAGTTGTTTAAAACTATTGCATCATGTTATTTCTGGCTGAAGATTTTTGAAATTATGAGTATGCAGGATTAGTCCTGGACAATAGCAAATACAATCAAGGAACAAAGAATTAGGATGGGAAGAAAGAGGGGGTGGGTGTTCGTTAGCCAAGGTCAATACTGGAGAGTCATGAGGACATATAAAGAGCTAAACTAGAAAAGTGGAGCCCGCAAGCACTGCAAGCAGTTTCCTGAGCAATCCAAGTGTCTTTAAACAGGTTCAAAATGTGTGTGTATCTGCTTTTGCCACACAGTATCTAAAATATTCTTCTGTCTTACTTGCCCCAAGTGTTGAGATGTTCAATTCTCTGAAATTTGCCAGTATCATTTATGTTGAAAAAGTAAATGATCATGTTCTGCACTCATTTTTAATTAGAAAACTGGAAATGGACTAGAAATACCAATATGATGAAAAGTATCTGTACTGAAACTGCAGCCGATGCCATGCTCACTGGTGAAGCACTAGCAGCGCACCCAAGAGCCAACAGCGTCCTGCTCACCGTCACTGTCGGTGACGTTTGTCTTGAAGAAATGGCTAACAGAGTGAGATGATGCTGAGACATACAAAGCATGCCTAAAGAGAAGAGAAAAATTATGGGCATGTGAAGTGTTTTTAGTCTTAGAACTAAAGACACACCATTAAAAATTCTTAAAATAAGGAAGACAATTTAGCCTAGTAGTGAAGTACAAGATAAATATCCAAAATGATGTTTCTTTATGTGAGCAACAAGTTAGAAAATTCCATTTACAATAGTAATGTAAAATATGAAACAACTAGAAAAAAAGTGACTTTTATGAAGTCAACCAGAAAAGTAATTCAAAATATATAAAAGAATAGTGCATGTCACATTTCTGAATGAGACTAAATATGGAAGATAAATTACTTGTTTACCAATAAAAATTTATAAAATTTTCTGCCTTATCAAAAACATCCTAACATTGAACTAGGTCATAAAAATGGAGATATGAAAATGGCTTATGAAATCTTGAACAAAGGAAATATTAAAGTCAGACTCACACTACCATGTCATAAAATGTAATATAGGGTCTGTGATTCAAACCACATGATATTGGCAAGGAATTGACAGATCAATGAAACAAAATGGATAACTCTAAAACAGACTCTAGTCTATAGAAGAACACAGTATATAATAAAGGAAATGTCACAAACCAATGGGGAAGGCTTTTTCATCTACACAGTAAGATTGAGAACACAAAGGAACTTTAGAAAAAAGCAAGATCCTCAGAGAAGAAGAAACATAGATGGTGGATAAACATAAAATGATGCTCAATCTAGTTATTAATTCAGGAGATGTAAGTAGGGTCACGTTGATTTACTTTTCAGTGGTCCCTGGATTAGCAAATAATACTGAATATTGGAGGAAATGTAGATCAAGGCAAAATCTTATATCTTGCTGGTGAGGAAACTCAGTCACATTGAAACTCTTAACGCATAAGTTTCACATCCTTACAACCTAGGAATTTCAATCCTAGATACACACTCCACAGGAATTTTTGCATATGTGCACCAGTAAATTTGTATAAAAAAGTTCATAGAAGTACTCTTCATATTAGCAATAAAATTAAACAAACAAAATATTCATTGACGATAGAATAAAAATATAGTGGGACATATTCACAGAATGAAATAGTATACACTGGTGAAAATAAATGGGCAAATTATGAATGAATACCAGAAACAAACTGTTAAGGAAAAAAATCGAGTCGCAGAATACTACATACAACATGGTAATATTTTTCTAAAACCCCAAAATGACATATCGTTTAGGACATCACATGTGTGACAAAACTATTGTTTTAAGCACAGTTATGACGAATCCAGCATGCAGACGACAACAGGGTTTCTCACCCTCAGCACTGTTGATGCCAGGACCAACAACCACTGGTTGCAGGAGGTGGTCCTAGGCATTATTGGACCTTTAGCAGCACCCTGACCCCCACCTAGATGCCAGTTGCAACCCCCATCCAGTTGTGACCACCCAAACTGTGTCCAGAAACAGTGGAATGTCCCAAAGGAGATAAAATGACCCCCAAATGAAAACCCCTGGTGTAGAGATTACCCCTAGAATTGGGACCAGGGAGCAGAACAGACAGATGGTAGGGGAGAGACCCAGACAGAGGTGCAAGTTACTGGTAACTCCTTAGTTCCTGGTTTGGGTTGTAGGTTTAGGAGTGTCATTTATTATCATGTTTACGGCTAATATGTTTTTTCTATATATCAGATAGCATGTGATTTTAACATTAACTATTTATGATAATATAGAGTAAAACACTAGAATAAAGTACCCCCAAATTAGTAGTAGACTTTCTTAGAGGCAAAGATTATTGTTTCTAGTTTTTTTCTCTACCTTGTCTGTTTCCAAAAGGTAAAAAGGATATGCATTAGTTGTATTAAAATGTGTTTTAAAACCCTCACAAATGAGATGATTATGACACAGCTTGGTTACCAGGGGAATGTATGACAAAAGTAGAATTATTTCAGAATTCATGAAAAAGTTTGTTCCTTATTTTGTCACTTATATGTATCATACATTAATTTTAAGAAACACTGTTTGATCTGGCATGCTATGTGTTCTCCTCTTGGTTGCTCTATGTCTCAGACAGTACTTAGTAATCTAGTATTTATTCACTAGTGCAGATACCTAGTGTGTATTATCCAAGGACAATAAAAAAGGATTTGAAATTACTTCAGGGTTTGCTATATTTGAAATTGCTGGCTTGGGTAGTCCCAGACCTGCGATAAACCCTGGCGTTTGTTTAATCTGTTCTCTACCAGCAGCTGACGCACAGCATGCTCTGTTCTTTGTATTTCTAATTTTTGTGAACCCTTTGATCAAAAATCTGATGATGTAAAAAACAAAACAATAGGATCAGTGGCAGTGGCAGCTAAATGAATTCAAGATCTTGTTTAAAGCATTGTTGCAGTTGAGAAAATGATTCCTTTCCTTCGAACTAGATCCAAATTCTGGAAGTTAAAAGGGAGAGAATTAAATATTATTTTATTTGTTCCCAGTGAGAACGTGCTGCTATAGCCCAACTGATAAGTATTAGATATGAACTCCACGGAGCCCACAGTCCAACAGTCATCTTAGTCAACATGTGTTGGAATTTCCTCCTCTGTCAAAGGGAAGGAGATATTTACCTTTCTCTGTTCGGGGGATACATAACTAGATATTTTTATAGCGTATGCTACCTGTCACTATTTAACCTTCACTTCCAAAGGAAGGCAGAGCAGCCCTGGCTGGTGTGGCCCAGTGGATTGAGCACCGGCCTGTGAACCAAAAGGCTGCCAGTTCCATTGCCAGTGGGTGCACATGCCTGGGTTGAGTCAGGTCCCCAGTGTGGGGCGTGTTGGAGGCGACCAATAAATGTTTCTCTCTCACATCACTGTTTCTCTCTTTCTTCCTCTCTCCCCCCTCTCTCTAATAGATAAATAAAATTCTAAGAAATCTAAACAAGGCAGAACAATAGAAACCCTGAATTTGGTACAAATTCTTCTTGTATAATCTTGAAGAAATCTCCTACAACACTCTGAAACTTAGTTTCCTCAGCCAAGAATTGAGAGTACCTGGAACACCTTCCCATCCATACAGCTAGTTGAGAAATTTGCTTAAGGTTATATCTAAGAAAGTGTTTTGGAAGCTATTTATATCTGTCTCTCTATACCTGTATCTGTATACCTGTAGCTCTATAGAAATGTACTGCGTAACAATTAAATTGATAGGCTTATTATCACCAGAATGTTTCTACTCTGGGGCAAATCATGCAAGTTCATGGAGGTCACAAAGAATAAGTGAAGCAGTTTGTGGATTGTCTGCTTGCTCATTTTGCAAGTGGCCCCATCCCATAAAGCTCACAGCTCCTCTCTCTTTTTCCCACAGTCAAGCATTCCGGTCACCACTCCTGCAGCTTGGAATACTTTTGCTAAAGTGAAAGGCCAGTGCCTGGACACTCATCTCAAAGACTCCACCAATTTGGCCAGTTCAGTGGTTCTCAACCAGGGCCAATTTTGCTCCCCTTTTCCCAGGGACATATGACAATGTCTGGAGATAGTTTGGTTGTCACAACTAGGATGGGTATACTACTGTCATCTAGTGGTAAAGGCCAGGGATGCTGCTAAACATCCTACTATACACAAAACCCAGTCTAAGTCAATATTGTGCAATTGTGAAACGGTCCAGTTGCTCTGAAGCTTATTCTCTATCCCACTTGTGCATCCAGAGTGACTGATGAATTTGAAAGAAATTCAAATGGTCCTACTTGCTTTGGCTCATTTATACAATTGTATCAAGAGGTTTGAAGAAGGATATACCACTATCTCTATTTTTAAAAAATATTTTATTTATTTATTTTTAGACAGAGGAGAAGGGAGGAAGAAAGAGAGGGAGAGAAACATCAATGTGTGGTTGCTTCTCTTGCATCCCCGACTAGGGACCTGGCCTGCAACCCAGGCATGTGCCCTGACTGGGAATTGAACCAGTGACCCTTTGGTTCACAGACCCATGCTCAATCCACTGAGCTACACCAGATAGGGCCCAGTCTCTCTATTCACAGTCTATTAGACAGACTCCAGGGAACTGAGCCAATTGAATATTTTGATATTGGATTTAACTGAAGTCAAATAGAATTCTTTTTTTAGATTTATTTTACTTTATTGTTGTTTAAGTACAATTGTCTGCCTTTCCCCCTCAACAATTACCCCCGACCCCAGCCTTCCCCAACTCCCTCCCCTGATTCTACCACCCCATTGGTTTTGTCCATGTGTCCTTTATAGTCAATTAGAATTCTTGTTGGTCCAATAAATATTTCTGATTTTCTCTACACTAGGTCTCTACAATTGGTCCCTCATCTTTGGGTCTGATTTTAGGTGATTTGTTCTGAGTTTAGATAGAAAAGCTCTTATTTAGAGTTGAATCACTCTATTTCATCTTAAAGACATTCAACAAGAGAGGTCCTTCCTTATGTTGGAAGGAATTCTAATCAGCCAGAAAATGGGCTGGGGAAGCAAAAAGTAAGGGATCTCAGATGGTTTTCCAGGAAAATGGGGAAGCAGCTACCACGCTGAATTGGCAAGAGCAAACAGTCAGGAGTCTGAGACATCAACATCAATTTAACACCCTAGAAAAAAACCCTGGAGAATATCACTTTCCAGCATATTCAGATGGAAATGTCTTCTTACCATCATCGATATATAATAAAGAACAATACAGTAATTAAATGGGTTAAAATTATTGACCCATTTACAACCAATAAGATATAACCCACAGTATTCTTCATTGTATTCTTATGTACCATTACATAGTAATATTTTTATTAGGCTGGTAATATGGCACCACAAGTTGAGCTAATGGGGATGCCTTTATATATTATAAAATAGTTCTCTTAAATTCCACTAGATTTTAGGAAACAATTTTGAAGAACTGCATCCAAAGATAAATCATGACTGAGTCTCATCTGAAGATAGTATGTTTTTTCCCTTTTTCTTTTATATGTCCTCAAAATTGACAGTGTGACTAATGTACTTGGTGGTATGAGAAATCTGCAAGGCAATGACATCACGATATGTAATTTTTCCCTTGTGTACCCAGGAAAGTCAAAGTGCTCTTGTACTCTTAAAGAATCAAAAGGCCTAACTTGAAATGGGAGTAGTTTCCAAAATAAACAAATTATTTTCTTTTTCCTCCTCAACCCAGTTTTTTCCCCTGTAGTTTTAAAGTTTGGGATTAGGTTGTCATAATAGTCTGACTTTCATTTTTAATTAGTCAATGATTCAAAAAAGGAAGAATGAAAGAAGAACCTTGCTGTGCATTAAAATCAGTGATGTGTAGTTTTCTCTGGGTTCTGGTGTTTCATGAAGTGCCTTACACTGATTTTTTGTTACCAGCAACTAAAATACCTACTCGTGCTCTCTGGCTCTAAAAGAATTGCACAGCATTGGCTACATATGTTTACCATTATCCACAGAACTGTCAGACTCTTTATTCCAGTGGAGGCATGCGTGGAAATAGGCCAGAACGCGCTGAAACACAGTTCCGGTAGTGAAATTAGCAACTGGACAACATTCCCAGGGAAGTGGCTGAGTTCAGTTCTGGCAGAAATCCCATTGCTGCTGGTACAAAGAAAAAAGAATAACATTTATCTGAGGAAACCAAAAACAGGTTAATACATTATGATTTGCACAGCTTATCAAAAAATAGTCCTGATCATTCTTTTCATTTATGCTAAAATTTTGCTTATTGAGGGACTTCTGATTTTGAAATGGCAAATGCTTTTCTGAACCTGGATTAGGTATGAAGGTTTAACACTTAAGACTGGCAACCTTTGACCTTTGAAGAGAATTTTAAGAGTTTATTCCATTTTTATGGTCACAGGATTTAAAAACCATCATTATGATTAAACTAAATTGTAGACATTATTTTTACTTCCCCCAAACTTCAATTCACCAAACCAAATATGGTGAAATTGGAAAGAAAAAACAATTTTTAATGTAATCTGTCAAATTTTGGTAGGAGCAGCTTAAAACATAGATGGTAACTAGGATATATGTAACTAATTTATGGGTTTTTTAATGTTTAATTAATTTGCTAGGTAATGTGGATGTCTTGTAAAATATTGATGATAATTCAAAGTACCAGTGAGGGCATTTTGACATCACAAATCTTGCTGGGGACTAAGCAGAATCCACAGTCATACAAATCTGTATAACCATAAAACAAAACAATACTCTGTGTTAATCATTATATAGTTATAATTCTATTTAGGCTTAATAACCACTGCTAAAATAGGTTTTATTATTCCTTAAAAGGTAAGAAAATTGAGGCATGGAGGCTCCCCTGTGAATGTGAACCCACATGGGGCCTCACTAAACCCATTGCCTTTCCTGCCCGGGCTTACAACTAGACTGTATCTCCAGCCTCCCGTGTAGTTACATATGGCTGTCTGACCAAGTTACATGTATTGGGATGTAAAAAGAAGTGATGTTTACCATGTCAGAACTGGTCCACAAAATCCTCCATGCAGAACTCTCATTTTCCCCTTTCACTGGTTTGAAGCAAATACACACGGACACCTAGGATATGTTGAATATGACAGAGGCACAGGAAGAAAGCTTCTGGGTTCTTATACTGCCCCTTGAGAAAGGTACCATTTGCCAATCAGATACATCTATTCTAGAATTTACGTGAATAAGATATAAGTTTCTGCCGTATTTTAACCACTATCCATTATACAGCAGGTAGCATTGCTTTGCCTGTATATCATACTGCAAAGACCTAGAGAAGTTTATACAAAAGGGCAAGGTAGCTCTATATACTGGCTAACTGGTAAATACCTCTTAAATAGGAGTCTAGAGATAAGATATTTGAACAAATGAGGAGACACGTGATCAACTTTTTTTTAAAAGAAACTCATTCAGAAAAGACATCTTTTATTTTCCTAAGTTGTCAACAAACATCTCAAGAACTTTGTTTAGAGTCATAAAAATATAAAATCCACAAATGGATGTCATCTGAAAATGGATATATTGTGTATCAGCTGGTACTGGGTATACAGAGACATTCAATAATTATTTTATTTGAAAAAGAAGTCAGGGGGAAAGAAAAGCAAGAAGAATCAGTATACCTCAATGGGATAATTCAATTCAGAGCAACAAGAGTCACTTGTAATTATGTAAAATTTTCAAACTCTTAAGGATATTAAACTTCACTTCTGTAAATTCTAGTGATTAGGAATGAAATTGGACTCCTTTAAACATAAACATTAATGTGATGAGGTTTCAGGGTAGTTGTTTGTATGAAAACATATCCTTAAAAACCTACATTTTTTGTGCATCTGTCTTTTCTCATATGAGAAACAAAATATCGAAAGAAGGCTTTGGGATGATGTGAAAGTTTTGTAGAACTGTCATAAAAATATTATATAACTAAAACTAAATCTTCATGTCTACAAGAAAATAGGCTGTTCGGGCAGAGCTGGGACAGTGGAGCAAAGTCTGCTTCTCACCAGTTGTTCAAATCCAGGTCCAGTCTGATCTGGTACTACCATCTGAAGGTCCCATGTGGCAGCATTTCTGGAAGAGGAGATCTTTAAGAATGGTGGGTGAATGCGTCAAAGTTCTAGAGAAGGGGTGGTGAAATGAGGTGAGCAGGTCATAAATTCTGGAATTAGAGACATCTGCCTCTCCTACTTTTTTAGCTGTTTAGGTTTTGCTAAGACATTCTGAGTTGTGGTTTATCTGCAAAAGGGGACAATGCCATCTACTTTGAACAATTTTGGTGAGAATTACCAATAATATAAAAGAAGCTCCTGGCAGAAATAGATAATAAGTGGAGGTAGTTGCTGTCATTGTTGGAGCATAGTCCAATCACAGAGCAGAGTTCAGTCCAGGGGAAGGAAGTTGACAACACTTGGTTGGAAGGCTCCAATCTATGGTCTAAGGGTCACAGTAGAATTCTGGTTCAAGTGGTGAGCATGTTGGTATACAAACACATAGAAAACAGATACTCAGTCATAAGGAGAGAAAGGAGATTTCAAGTCGTGTGTAGAGCCACTCCAGGATCACAAGATAACAGGCATATGACAGCATTACTGTCTCCATACCTCAGTCACTGACAGAATGGAGCTCCTAATATATGAATAAGCATGGTCAAAATTATCTCAAAAACTGGGTGAAGCTGAGCCTTCACCTTAGTATCTGTATCTATAGGAGTTTGAGGCAGGCCGGGAATGAAAATTATTATGGAAAGTGAGCTATTTTGCATAATTTCTGTTGCTTTTATATCACATGCAACTATAAACCCTTTTCAAACTCTTATTTGCAATGGTTAGAAAGAATTTTTCAAATGTATAGCCTTATATCATGAGATTGGGACCTCACTATGTTCTCGAGCGTGCGCCAATTCTTCTTAAGGGGAGCATGGGACTCCTCTAGCTTCTACCACCTGACTTTGCTTCCCTATATTTGTATCCAATAACACTTTGCAAGAAACAATCCTTATTGCACAGGTCAGGGCTCTATGTGGATGAGGCATTCCCCAAGATGGTATGAACAAGAACAAGTAGAACTTGTATCTTCTAATTTTTAAATTATTTGTGATCCTCATTGTATTTCTCCTCAAAAGATCTTTATTTGTGTGTTTAACTTCATTCCACTGAAACTCAGTTTCATTAGGGCCACAGATGTAAAGTGATGGTACTCTATATGATGAGGGCTATAAGAGGAGGTGCAGGGATGTGTACTAAAGCCCATGAGAAGAGAACAGAACAGTTCTAAGTATTCCTAACGACAGGAAGACTGATGTAGGAACTGCTTTTGAATGAGTATTCCTGGTCTGTCAGAATGAGAAGCAGGAAAACTGCTAAGATGCTGGCCAACCATGACGAGCTTCCTGGTACTTCCCTAATCCCCATGCTCAATCAATGGGCTCTGCCAGCAGGATGCAGGGGCAGCCCCTTGCAACAATTGATCTCAAGATTCCCTTGCTCCAGTGAGAGGGAGGGAGGACACAGGGATGAGCGTCCCTAACTGAAGGAATCCCTATTCCAGAAGTCAGCTTTCACTGCAGGCCTCCTAAGGTTGGATATGGATATGATTAGGGTCTGCAATAAGTGACATCTGTTTGCTCTGACCTTTTGGTAATGTGGCGTTTCTTTCTCTGGGGCAGATGCTAGAAAGGTGTTTATTGTGAGTTGACAGGGGTCTTGGTGGGTGGTGAGGTGTGAGTCAAAATTCGACTATGCATTTTGGCATTTTGTCTACAGATGTTTCTCAGATGTTTGTGGGCGGGCATGTCTTTAAATAAAGAAATACTAAATGTATGTTTCTTTTATGGAGGAAAGGAAAAAACTCACATGTAAAAGCTTGGTCCTTTTATGCCTTCATTGGCACTCTTGTTTCAAGGCCAGTTTAGAATTAGCTGTTGCACGTATTTTCTGAAGAGAAAATTTGCTCATTTAAAGAAAACCATCTATAAGTTTGAAATTAACATGCTGATGAAGAACTTGAATATGACAGTGGGGAAAGAATGTAAAACTCCATGAAGTGCCAGGTGCTAGTTTTATGCGTCTAGTTTTCCTTTCATCCTCCCAATGTACCCTTTTCCTGGCCCAGGCCAAGACACTAGTTTTGGTAAGGCTTGTTCCTAACTCCAAATGTTCACTGCAGTTAAAGTGGGGTGGGGAGGTCTTCAGAATTCATAATGTATACCGATTTAATGTAGCATGGAGGTCATACCTTTTATTCAGGATGCTGACTTCATTATAAATATATACAGAGAGAGGGAGAGAAAGATCTTGAAAAATAGTCAGCTTTCAATTCTTTCAGAATTATGTTGAAATACAAAAAATGATTTGCAAAGGAAAGAGGAAAATCAAACCATACTTTTGAAATTATCTTCTACTTTTCTACTTTAACAAAAGTAAACTCTCAAAAAAGTTCCATTTTGTCTTTGATTTTCAGAACTTTCCTGAAGTTTCCAAAGAAATCCTCTAACTTTAATTTACTTTAAGAAAATCTACTTGAAAAACTCCACAAATGCGTGGAAAAAAATCTTTGCAGAGCTGATTAATCTGATTAGTAAAAAATGGAAAAATTGTGATGATGAAATGAGCCTAGAAACCAAGAGCTTAAACATTATGTAGAGTTTTCCTGCTTTCTATCAGAACCGCTTAAAATAATGTTTTTGACAGATGCTCACTTTGACCTGTACTTGTTAGCAGTTAAGTGGAATTTACCCCCAAAAGTTTATTTTCAAAATAAGATTTTTTTGTGTATGGTTAAAGACACAAACTTTTTAAATTTGGCTCACTTAAAATTCTAAACCTTAATGACTATCTTAACAGAAAGTAAATATTTTATCTAATGTTGCTGTTTTTAAAAAAGATAGCTGGTGAATGAGTATAAGGATAGTTGAAAATAAAATGATAAGACTTGCTGCTACATTTGTTGGTGAATATGTTCTAGTATAACTATAAAAAATGCTTTTCAACTGAGCTACTATATAGACCTATCTCCAGGTCATCTACAGCAATACAGCAGAAGCATGTGAAAACCCACATAAAGTTTGCTTACAGCCTTGGTTTCCTTCTCCCAAATTAGCAAACCTAGAGAACAGAACCACCTTAAAATATTTATGGTACACTATTTCTTCATTTCAACCTGAAGGTACCCAAATGACTGATTTTGGATATCAGCCTCTTGTGGAAGTGGGCCTGTCTTTACTAATATTTGAGGACCTCACAGGGTCCAGTTGCAGCTGCTCTTTGTTACTCATTCAGAAAACCACATGCTCTTTCTTATTTTCTTTATCGTCTCAGTTCTTATACCACTTCTTCCATCCTTTTCCCCACTCCTCACCTACTTGGAAGAAAAAATACTCATAAATATAGTTCCATTGTTGTCTTACCCAAAAATTACTCAGCAAATCGTTCTGGGAACAGATAACCTGGCATTCGTTGCCATGGTAGCAGGATGGCAATCGGTGTTTATTACGCTCAGTATTATGTGTTGCTTTACTATATTCAAGGCAATCATGTCCATTAGCATAGGCTAGAGTTTACTGTGGAAACAAACAACCCAGAAGCTGAAAATAACAAAGATTTACATCTTGCTCACACTATATGCCCAAAGCAGACTGGTGAGAAGTTCCACTCCCCAGCCCCAGGTTCGCAGGTGCTCCCTGTCAAGGAGCTCTCTCTCCCTTCTCATCTAGAGCTTTAGAGCTGGTTGCAACAGGAAAAGAGAACTGAAAACTGAAGTCATTGTCCTACAAGAGACATGTCACTCCCCCTCCATCCCATTGGTCAAAAAACTCGACATAGTCATGTTTATCTTCAAGGCGACAGGGATTATGCCCTTCTGCCATGTGAGGACACTGCAAGAAGTGAGCAGTCTGGAACCTGGAATAAGGCTCTCACCAGAACCAGACCACACTGGCACCCTGATCTTGGACTTCCAGCCCCAGGACAAGGCAAGTGCTGGCATGAAAAACCTTCCTGTGCCTTGCAAGAAAATTTAATGTGCGTGGTTAAAACACGTGGTTATATCCTTTCAAATATTTTGATTCACTGGTGGGCATTTTACTAAATGCAACAATTTTTGGTGACGTGGCCACTGAAAGTAAATTATTACTGAGCATTTTCCCTTCTTATATTAACTGAATAATAAACTTAACACTGGTAAAATGGTGATTAACTCTTGAAGCTTAGAAAAATTATAGTGACCAAATTTCTTACCTACAACAATGCCATAGGAAAAAAATAGAAAGCAGATGTTAATGGCAACATTAGGCCCAACGTGAGGCCTGTGGCCAGCGTGAAGCCCCTGAAGGTCATCATCTAGAAGATGAGACAAGGAGGCTGCAGACAAGACCTAAAATAATAAATGAACCCTTTACTCAACAGTAATTTTTTCATGATTAATTATTCATACTATTATAAGTTCAAAAGGATTCTTTCTGTTATAAAATAAAAAATAATAAAGACCTGTTATATATTTACTGACAAAAAAGACAACAGGGATTAAAATTCACTATATCCCCACGAATTAGGAGAAATAGCAATATGACCACAGCAAGTCTGGCAGATTTTTTGGTTGTGTTTTTTAAGTTAACCCTCTTAGACATGGGCACAAGTTAAAGTGATATGAAATAAAATATTACTGCCTTGCATGTAATAAGCATTCAACAAATATTTATGAATAGCAGTTTATTAATAGTTTTCTATTACTGCTAACAAATCACCACAAATGTGGCAGCTTAAAATAACACCCGTTTATTATGTCACAGTTCTGCAATTCAGAAGTTCAGCAAGGTGTGACTGGATTCTCTATTCATAGGATCACAAGGCTAAAATAATGTTGGCCGGCCTGAGTTCTCTTCTAGAGACTCTGGGAAAGAATTTGCTTTCAAGCTCATTTAGGCTATTGGCTGAATTCAACTCCTCGCAGTTGTAAGACAGGTTCCCATTTGCTTGCTGGCTGTCAGCAGGGTCTGCTCTCAGTTCCTAGAGGCTGCTAGGACTCCTCACCATGGAGGCTTCTCCATCTGCAAAGCCAGCAGCAGAAAATGTCTTCCCTGTCAAATCCTTTTTATGCTTCAACTCTCTCTGACTTCCTCCATCATTGACCTCTAGACCCATATTTTAAGTGCTTACATGATTAGGTCAGGCTCACCCTGATCTCCAGGTCAACTGATTTGGAACCTTAAATACAACTACAAAATTGCTTTTGCATATAGCACAGGAGTGGTATTTCAACATATTTACATATCAACACTCCAGGAGGGATTATACATAGGTGAGGGTTATTAGGGTCTACCATGAGCAGCCTGGACAAAGTGGGAAAAGCGTTCCTGAATTGAGCCACATCACTTGGGTTCAAGGCACAGCTCTGCTGTGAAGCCCTTTTTTTCTCAGTCTCAGTTTTCACAATTATAAAATGGGAATATTATTCTCTGCCCTGCTCTAATCCCGTAGAGTAGTTGTGAGGATCAAAAGAGTTGATGTGAAAACACTTTGTAAACTGTTAAGATCAATACAAGCACAAGTTATTATTACTGAGTTTGAATTTACTTTTACTTCTGAGGACCTGTGAGACCAGATCCTCTAAAAAAAATGTTGGAAAAGGAGGCAGGCACAGGGGCTAAGGAAAGGTCTTGAAAGACACAGGCTTTTTGGCTTTCTGTCCCCACAGATCCAAATTTGATGAGCTAATCATAACATAAGTGAAAGCATATGCTACACATTTCTTTTTTAATGCATGAAATAGGTTTAAAATTTCAGAGGATCACTTTAGCAAGAGGTTTTTGGCCTCTGCTCTATATAATGATAATAATACATTACCATATATTTATGTGGTGTTTTCCGAAGGAACTAAAACACTTCACACAGACAGTACTGTTCTTTTTCTGAATATGCCAGTGAGGTAGTAGCAGACGTGAAGCATTTATCTGTGTATAGTGTTGGCATGTAGACAACGCCATTCCAGAACATAGGACCCCAATGCCACACAAAAGTATTTTCTGTATTTTTCCTTGATTTATGATATCTTTCACAGTTAATGAAGGTTCAGTACTTCTATGAACCCCAAGCCCACCCTATTAACACATGTTTACTTTGTATTTCTTTTATATTAGGGGTCGGGCATGAGAGTAATTGCATATTTCCAATTAGGCATTCTCATTGTGTTACTGATATTAAACACATAAAAGTTCACATTGATCAAATAAATGGATTCCGTGAAGGTATCACTTACTGCACAGCCTTTGAAGTTGCTGGGTTATACACAAGTACACAAAGTGATTGTAGGATACCCAGCCTTGTCCTGAGACATAGGATTAAATCTTGTGATCTAAATTTATGGTCTTTGGTATAAATTCATTATCAAGGACACTACCAAGAATGTTTTGCATAAGTTAACTGTTTATGGAAATATACTCTCAACATCATTTAAACTTTGTTTTCTCTTCATTACTCTCTCCTATGATGGTTGGAATCTAGCTGATTTTATTTCCATGAAAACAATGCAAGAGAAAGTGGTTTTCACATGCACTACAAAAAATAAATAAGATATGAAGAAGAACTTTCTGACAGTATCAGCTTGCTCAATATTATTACAGGGAACAACTGAAGGAGTTTTTGTGACTTGCTCTTCAGGAGGATTTAAATAAGAAAGAAGTCTATGGCATTAGTTCTGGTGTGATCCTAGAGGTGAATTTGGTATCAAGTTCTTAGACTTCTTTCTGTCATTCTTTTACTCTTATTTCTTTAACTATGAAATTTTTAGGCTAAACTTAGAATGGCCACACACCTTTTCTGAGTTTTTATTCATAAAATCCTTTTACAAATATTCAGTTAGTTGTTTTAAAATCTGATCTTCCCCTCCCTGAGCCATGCATTCTAGGTTTGTGATTCCTAGTAATGCTCCTTCACCCAGTGGATTTGTTCTTCCCTCAGTTATGACCTTCTAGCACCAGAAAACCAAGCTTGCATTAGATTTTGCAGGATTATCATAAGAAGAAAAAATACTCAGGGGGCACAGGCTGAAAACCTACCTATTCTTGGTTGTCATTTGGATTCACATTTACTGCAGCCAAAAATAGGTGTCCTCTATAACTCATTAAGGAAATAAAACTGTCAATACTAATGACACACATTCTCTAACATAGAAATAGTAATACTTTTCTTATTGACTAAGACAATATATATCAGCAGTTAGACCTGCCCAAAATTTTAAATCATTTAATTTCTGAAGCTTTGACAAATTTCATGTCATTCATCTTATACCTCATAGTCATCAAAAATTTCACATATCATTTATATGCTTAACAGTAAGACAGAAGATAAATTTAAAGCTCTTTTTTTAAATAGCAAATTCTTGTCTTATACATTTATATCAATTGTTTAGAAGTGATAATAGAACATATAAATTTAGGTATGGGTAAAGTTTGATGACTAATGATGACATGATGTCAGATAGTAGGTTGGTAGTTTTTTTTTTCTTTTCCATATGCTAAGGCTAGATATATAGCAAGATTTTTAAAAGTAAATTTATAGCCAATTAACTGTGGAAAAGAAAATACAATAAAAAGACCACCCAGTTGATAGCAGCCCTTAAATAATCTGTTAAAAAATACTTGTATTCCAAAGTGAGACCCAGGTAGAGTTCTGATTTTTTTTTTGGATTGCTCATGATTTCTTGGTTCCAAAAAAAAAATTAACAGCCGATAACAGTGACTTCCCAAATTACTCACAAAGTTGTACAATATTTGGTGATCTAAAGATACTGTACATAGAGCACAGATCATGTTCTCTAGATTGTAATTCCAAGGTAACATGGCAAAGCATAATTGTGCATAGAATATGGAGAGCTAAAGCATTGAATAGGATACAAAGCAATGAAAGATTAATTCGCTTTCAAATTTTACTCTTTATTAAATGAAATATACCCAATACACACATGTATACACTAGTTCCTGGCGCATGCAGGCTCAGCCTCCCAACCAATGAAGATACCAAGGGAGAAACTGAGAAGGCTGGCGTGTCCTCAAAACCTGAGGTGTCCAGCTCTGAAATCTTTCTTGCCCTCCCAGATCTGATGTGTAAGGTTCTTCCCACTTCAAGAAGATGAATAGTGAGTCAGATTTGACCATACTGATGGCTTCCAAGATACTCTGTACATATTATTTTTAAATCTCTTTGGTGCCTCCATGTTAGTCCCAAACAGATTTAAGAATCTTCTGGTTCCTCGATGTTTCTATATTTTATGAACATGCTTGCAACTGATCTAAAGTATCGTTGCTTTATTGCAATTCCTTTAGCCAAGACTGGGTGAAGCAGGGCAGCAGGATGAATTTTGAATCTGTATTGCCAGCAGGGGCAAGGCCTCTGAGACAAATACGCTAGCTGTTCTCAAATGAGAGGTGCTTAGATAGCAGCATAACTGATGGGCTCTGATTGTTGAAGTATCGCCCACTTCACAAGCAGGACGTGCTTGCAAGGTGCCTGGACTCTGCAGAGTCTGTTTCCATATTTAATTTAATAAAGAACTATATGTGGTGAATTATTATTCCCTTTTTACAGAAATAGAAACTGAAATTCAAACAAAATAAGAAACTTTCCCACAGTAAGCTGTGATTCAAATGTCAGTCTGATTAGAGAACCCATATCCTTCATTTTTCTCTTTCCTTCAATCTACCTGAAGAACTAATGAAAAATTTTTCCTTTTATTACTCAGTATTATTTGAATGCCTGGCTATACATCCAACAGGACGTCTTTCTATATGCTTCACTAGGAAGTCTTCATGGCAGGAACTAGAAAACTCTGGGGCGATAGACTGCCAAATGAAAAGCTAAGTGTACTAGCTATAACAACTTAACTGTCTCTATCAAAACCCTGTCTAAGCCTTGATAAACTAAGGAGGATAACTCACAGGAATGGGAGGCTCTGGTCAACTTAAGGGAGAGCTGCTAGGAGTGAAGAAGCAGATCTGCTTAGTACACACCGTTTGTTGAAGGATCTGAATTCTGACTCACATGAACTAAGTGACTGAAATGGCCCCTTCTAAAAAAAACCTGGAAGGAATGCTGCCCTCTTGGACTCCACTGTTCTGTGACACCGACATGGGGTTATGATCCTAATGTGCTGATAACCACAAACATGACATCAGAATGGACAGTCTTCAGCACACAGACTTCATAGTGGTTTTGGCACAGTCTTTCTATTGAATCTTGTGTGTTTATAGGAAATATTAATAATCATATGATTGGTGACTGGGGATAACAGATGGAGAGCTGGGGAATAAAAAGGGGTTGGGTCAGAGAGATTTTCTTGATGACAGAAGATAAGGGGCTACAGGCTATGGAAAGCTTTAATGATATAGAGCAGTCTCTATGTAGAGATTGTAGGTTGAATGTGTAGGCATGAAGCAATTAGGCCTGCAGACAAGGTGAATAAAACAAATATTTCCAAGAAATTTTAAAGGTGTGAAGAATTTGAAAAGAAAGATGGGAGAGGAGAGAGGTCAAGCTGACCCGACAAATTTGCTGGCAGACTACCTGAAATTTCTTGATCAGGAGAAGTACTAAATGAATAGAGTCATGCAGATCAATAAAGAGAGCGCTGCAGAAATGCCGCAGAACTCCAGAGACACTGAAATCAGCGCTTGTTTTATGTGGAAAGGCAGGAGGCTATAGGGAAAAAAAGCCAGATGGCTTCATAACAGCTCTTACCCTGACTGAGGGAGGGACAGAGATATTCCAGTTACTTCACACCTCCACCAGCAACATTGGACCCAAAGCTTTTGTGTTGAGCTGTTGAGTGATGTAATCAACTAAGCACCCTCTGATTTACAATTGAGGCCAAAATGTGGAAGAATGATGTGCTATTATATCAAGGTGGATTCAGAGCACACACATGGGGAAAAACAAGAAACAACTCTTCATTTCATTTATGAACTTTGCAAAAGTGTCTCAGTAAACCCTGAGTGTGGACCCTGGAATTATGAGGCAACTTTGGTTGTATGATATCTCACTGTTTATCAACAATGAATCAGTTTTACTCTTAGTGGACAAACACTTGTGAGAAGAGTCTAAATTGGCTGGAGGAGCAGGACTAAGAGGTAGCAAGAGGCCACACTGCTAAACATTGGAGAAAACATGAAACTTTAAGGCCTCTGAAGTGCAGGCAGCAACACCAAACAGGATTAGGGCAGGATATCAGATCTTAAGCAGGGGTGTTGTATGACTCTTTTTTTTTCTTTTGAGGAGCCTCAGAATACAGCACAGATGATCAGAAATGAACTTGCCAGAGGAAGTGACAGAAGATGCCAGTTATAAAAGTAAGGCATTAAGACCATGATTCTGATCTGGCACTCAGGCACAGGGAGTCATCGGAAGGGGGAGATTCTGAAGATGGGTGAGCTCTGACTCAAGGCTAAACAGAGAAGGATATCATGAGGAAAGAGGGCCCACTCTCAGACTCAGAGCCCCACACTAGGCCCTGACCTCTGCTTCACAGGAATGCACAACACTACGCCCCACATAGCTACTGGAAGTGGTGCTGTGAGGGAAGGATGATTAGAGCAAGGGAGGTTCTGGCTCAGACAGGATGGACTGGAGACCAGTAAGAGTGACTGAGGCCAAAGGATGCCCAGAGCTGGTCATGAAGTTCTCTGGTTTAGTATATCCCAATTAGTCATGTCCAGTTCCAGTATGATCAGCACCAAAGAAATCAATAATGATTATATAATGGATTCTTTAATTATTCCACTCTAATTCTTACATTTCTTGCCTTGATTATTGTAAGAGCTTCCTAATTAATTTTTATTAATTGTGGCTCACAGATTTTAAGGTGACTTTTATGCCCCACAACTCTTGGTTTTCACGTCTTTGTGCAGTCTCTTCCCATTGAGTGTAGGTGGGGCCTGTGTCTTGCTCCCATCTAAGGCATTTGGCAAGGTAATGGGAAATCACATCCATGATCACATTACATTATATTAGATTCTATGTTAACAGACTTGCTCTAGTTTTCTCTCTCTTTTTTTCACACACCTTTCCTCTCTGTCTCTATGGTTGGCTTTGAATAAGACAGCTACATGAATCCTACATCTGTCAAAAAATGAATTCTGTCAACAACCTCAGGGAGATTGAAAGTGGACTCTTCCCCAGCCAAGTCTTCAGATGAGAACTCAGCCCTGCATGATCTCTTCCCACACTCCTGATTCACAGAAACTGTGAAATAATAAATCTGTATTATTTTAAGCTACTGACTTTGTGGTAATTTGTTACACAGCATAGAAAACTAATACACTGGTATTACTAACTACTCTAAATAATATGTATTCTCAACAAAGCAACCAGAGAATCATGTTAACATGTAAATAGTAGTTAAGTTTTAGGGGAGTCAAAAGTTATACATGGATTTCAAGCATTCAGCACCCCAGCCTCCAAGTTGTTCAAAGGTCAACTGTACTTTTGTTTATTTAAAACTTTCCAGTGGCTTCTTCAACATAGAGCAAAAGCCAGAATTTGTTACCATGGTTCACAAGGCCATAGACACCCAATGCCTTTCTCACCTGATCTACTGTGCTCTCACTGATCACTTTATCCAACCTGACCATCCTGCCAGCTCTCCGACGTGCCAGGTGTGCTCTCTCATGTTCCCTCAGTCTGGAACATCCTTCCCCTCGGTGGCCACATGGCTCACTCCTTCAGTTTTTGCACATCTCTGCTTACATACCACTCTGAATAAGGACTTCTTTTATCACACTATTAAAAACATGCAGTACTCTTTGCACTCTTTCATGTCTCACCAATTTTTTCTATTTTTCTTTTCTCTGTAGTATTTACTGTCACCTGAGATACTATATGTTTTAGTTATTTATTTTCTACTTGCTAAAAGAGGACATAAGCTCTATGAGCACAAGAACTTTTTTAAAAAGATTTTTATTTATTTAATTTTTTTAGAGGGGGAAGGGAGGGAGAAAGAGAGGGATAGAAACATCAATACATGGTTGCCTCTCACATGCCCCTTACTGGGGGCATAGACTGCAACCCAGGCATGTGCCCTGACTGGGAATTGAACTGGTGACCCCTTGATTCTCGGCCAGCGCTCAATCCACTGAGCCACCCTAGCCAGGGCAGCACAAGAACTTTTATCAGCTTTATTCATTACTTTATCTCCAGCACCCAGCACAGGTTTGACACTTAGTGCATGTTCAATAAATATTTTTCAAATAAATTTTCCAAAACTGCATCATGCAATCTGCTTTTAGGTTACATTTCCAAACTCAAAGTAAAATCTTCTATTTAAGCATGATGTAAGCACGATGAAAAAATTTCAAGCCTATTATCTTGATTATCTGCTTTATGATAACAGGCATGGGCTATTTCAGGAAAAGCAATTTGTGCTGTGGAAGATCAAGATCAACCCAACTCAGTGAACCCTCCTCATATTTAAATTCCCTTTGGCTTTACAGACCCAGAAACCCAACTTGGCTACCATAAGGGCAGACTGCCCAATAGGTAACTGATAGAAAACTAAAGCATCAAAATCATGATGCTTTCCATCTGACATAGTTATTCTCAAGTGAAAGTTCTAGCAACTAACTTTTTCTATAGCTATGAAATGAGAAAACTTGTTTCTTTAATTTAATAATATATTTTGCCAACACCTACTTATCACTAAGTGGCAGAACCAGATCCCTCAAACCTTGGATCTGAGTCTTTGCTGATTCTGCTGAACAGCAAGCGTCCAGGCTTGGTCCTGTGGCCCAGCCACTGTGCTGAACAGGATGTGTGGGGCAGGGAAGAGGCAGGATACTTCCCTCCTTTTGTGTTGCTAACAGAAGTGCAAATATACAGAGAATAAAGTATAATTTCTTGAAAAGAGAGAGCCTTGGTGTTGTGGAAAGGAAATAGACTTTGGAGGCAGAAAGAACTGTTTAGTTTAAATCCCAACTCTGCTCCCGACTCCTTGACATTGTGGAAATGACCACTTCTCAATTTTATTTTTTTATCTATAAAATTGGGGATATAGTTCCTGCCTCATGGAGTTGTTGTAATGATTAAATGTTATATGTGTAAATCCTTGGAATGGTGGCTGGCATATGGTAGGAGCTTGGTTAAATAGTAGCTATTATTAATAATATAGACATGTTAAAAAACAACTTCAAGCAATGCTTTATGGTGTGGAATAAAAGAAAACACTCAAGAACAGTTTTGAGCAGTGCATTATTGGTGTGGCAATAGAAGCAGAATGGCTAGGTTTGAATAAAAAGGCTCCTATCCCCAGGTGAGAGCACAGAGGTGAAAACCGAAGAACTGCCTTCACATGTGTGCACAGAGGCATTTACTCACATATTTATTTGCCCTTTTGTGACCCAAGTGGATGATGACTGAATAGCAAGATTTTCTAAGTATATGTAAACAGTTTAGTTTGATGATTCATGTTTTTATGCAACTTGTTGTTATGTGTTGGTGAATTGGCTCTGACTCCTGGCAGCTCTGTGAATGAGTGATGTCCACCATGTCCTGTCCTCAACAGGCCCGCTCAGCTCCTATAGACTCAAGCCTATGGCTTCTTTTATGGAGTCAGTTCATCTCTTATTTGGCCTTCCTCTTTTCCTGCTTCCTTCTATTTTCCCAGCATTATTGACTTTTCCAAAGTATCCTGACTTCTCATGATGCGCCTGAAGTAGGACAGCCTCAGTTTTGCTACTTTGCCTTCAGCAATCTTTCGTGCTTAATTTGCTCTAGGACCCACTTGTTCATCTTGCTGGCAGTCCGTGGTATCTGTAGAGCTCTCCTCCAACACCATATTTTTAATGTTTCAAATGAATCAATCCATGCAACTGGGTTTTAGTTCACTGATTTGTATTTAGCATAGATGTGCTTCTCTATACGGGCAGGATGGAATAGGTGGCTTCCAAATTTCCCTCCAGGCCAATATTTAGGAAAAGCTTTAGCAAGAAAAGCTTTATTCTGTAAACTTCTGGAATACTTTCCCTTTTCTACTCACACCATCATGCCTGGCAGGAATATATTGCTTCCATATTAGGCCAGAGTCTTAGCGGCATGAGACACCCAGCTTCCCAGAGTCTGTGTTCTATTGCTACCATCAGAGAGAGCAGAGGAGTCCCACAGGGACCTTATGTGCTGATCCAAATAACAACCAGACTTTCCAGCCGGGGCAAGGGCTCTTAGTTGGGTGTGGTTTCTGGAAACAGCTTCCTGGACTGTGGCCATATTTTCTCAGCATATGGTACTTCAGGAAGGGTGCTTGCTTATGGTGAGGGTGGTGTTCTCTGCCATGAGGGTGTTGATAGCACCATTATAATAACACCCCACCATGGTGTCATTAAAGCCTTGAAACCTCTCCTCAGCCTTTTTGTTCCTGTGGTTAATGACTTAGTGAAAGCGTCTGTGGTCATATCGGAATTCCACCTGACTTTTCAGTCCTTTACTGGGCTGAGCAACCCCTCAGGAAATGCAGTGATCCAGGAGGGGTTTCTGAAGCCCACCCACACAATTCGCTTCCATCAGGCCTAAGCACAACACCATATCAGATATGGTGAACAAAGAGGAGAACCCGGCATCTCCCAGACTTTGGGATTTCAAGATAAGTTATTCCAGCTAAGATCGTTAGCAAAAAGCAACTGCCATCCACTATCAGAAAACAATAAAGCTTTGGCTTTGAGCATCAAGCTATCCAGTTTATATCCCAATTCTGCCATTTGACAGTTGTGGGACCTTGAGGAAGAGGTTTTACCATTCTGTGCCTCAGCTTTACTCTCTTTATAATGGGCGTGATTGCTGTACTTACCTCACAGGCTGCTCATAAGAATAACAGATAAATTACCCACTACATGTGTACAAAGCACTTAGCACAGTGCCTGGAACATTTTATTATTATCCTTATTATTGTAATTTCATTAAAAAATACTATTTTACCATCCCCCCAAAAGTAGAAAGTATCTCAGAATAAATGACAATTCTTTCCAAGTAAACACAGCTGGCAAAATACATACAAATTTACATATATATGCAAAAAATAATCCAGGTTTCATTGCATAAATGCTAAAATACAATGGTTTTCTTGAGCCCTGTCGCCCAGATTGCAGATATATTCAACAGTATTATTTGAAGTTAAAGTCAAATTCAGCTCAGTCATGTGCTTTGCTGTTTAAATGGACAGTATTGAAAGTACAGTTTCTCTTAGACTTATTTTGAAAAAGTAGAAGTAACACCATTCTAATACACCCAATTCAAAATCAAGAGAAGTCAAACATGAATAGCCCCGAAGGAATCAAGGTGGTGATTGGCTGGATTTGAGTGTCAAGAAGGAGTCAGGGAGGGGGCAACTGGGCAATCCCAGCTTAATGGTGCAATGCCAGGGCCCAGTGCATAGAGAGGCTGCCATGTCTGTCTGCCATAGACCTGTGACTGCTCCCAGAAGACCTGGTGGGGACTTCTGGCTTTAGAGAGCTTTGAGTTATTTGACCTTATGAATTACCTTATCCTTGTCTATTACTCTATTTCTGTCCAGCACTTGGAAGAAGGGTGACTCAAGAATGGATACATTGCTCTATGTGCTAAGTAATTTTTATACTGTTGGAAAATTTATATTTGGGCTAATATTACCATATTGTAATTCTTCCTACATGAAGAGGATGAAGGATACAGCACTGTAGATTCCTGTTTGTCCTTGAAACATGTTCACACCTTGAGACAATAAAATAAATCAGTCCACTTCTCAAGTTTTCTCTTAGCCTCAATTACCAAATACCAATTGTCACAGTATTATCTGACAGAGTTTATATTGGAAAGATACAAGAGTAGGACAATAAATAGTACATTATAAAACAGAAATTCAGTGGCCTAGACCTGAACAACGTTTTGAAGTAGTTGCTAATTATAAAAGTGACACAGTAATCACCATGGTCACCCTTATCCTCAAAGGCAATGTTTTAGTCGGGGTATTAGCTGAGACCCAATTCACTTGGAAGGTTTAAATGAAGACACTTTTTATTGAGGGGTGGGGCATAAGCAAAGCCTCTGAAGGCATTCAGAGACTAGCAAGAGTGGGAAGTCTGAGAGTACAAGCGAAGGAAACGGTGTTGCTGGAGCCTCCGGGCAGGGGCTCCCTGTTGAGAGCCTTGGCTGGGGAGAGATCCAGCTGCTGACAGAAAAGCAGTGCTTAAATAACAAGGGAGAGGGGAAGATGCATCTCAAGCCTGCTCCTTCCTCTGGCCCTGCCTTCTCTGGCCAATGCCTCCCACTGGGGGAACCCTGGGGGCCAGCAGCAAGAGGGGCCCGGTGAGGCCATCTGTAGGGGCCAGTCTCACAAGCCCAGGGAAGAGTAGGATGGAAAATGAACCTGCAGGCCAAACAGAGTAAGGATAACATGGCAGGCCCTGGACTGGGTGCTTTATTTGGATTAGTTTATGTAATCGTGACAAAGCTTCTCTGAGGTAGGTACTAGTTTTATCCTCATTTTATACACATGGAAACTGAAGCTTACAGAGGTTAAGTAATATGCTCAGGGGAGCACACTGGCTGCAAACAGTGCAGCCAGATGGTTTGTTCCCACCAGACAGAAAAGATAAAACAAAATCTGAGATATTACACTAGATTAGGGTGTTAGCAAACCATGGCCTTTGGGACAAATCCACTTATTTTTGTAAATACAATGTTATTAGAACACAGCCACGTTCATCCCATTGCATTTTGTTCCTGACTGTTTTCACACTAAGGCAGAATTGAACAGTTGCAACTGAGACCACATATCCCACAAAGCCTAAAATATTTACTAGCTGGCCTTTTACAGAAAAAGTTCAGTGATCTTTTCCCTAGCTAGAAGAAAAGATTTTACTTGGAGCCACTTCCTGACTTCTTTGCTTCCTAAAAGGCCACCCCTGATACCCCCATAAAACACCCAGAATGCACTCCCTCCAATTCAGATGCAGCCCTTGCCTGCCAGTGCGAGGAAGACACGGGTGTCAGCCTGACACAGAACTACAGATGGAAGCTGCTGATTGAAAATACATTACTAATGTTAAGTAGTACTAAAATAGTTAATGCAGATTGAACAGAGTTTTGGAAATATAAGTGTGAAGATGATAATATTTACACAACTATATTTTAGTTATTCACAGACACATAATATTTTTACTTTTCACGAAAATGAGTTTACAGCATATATGCTGCTAGGTAACCTACCAATTTAACTGACTTCTAACCCAAATGTTCTATGACATTATATACTTTTTTCAAGGATATTTTGGTGACTATCGAAAGAATAGTTTAAACTTGAATAATAATTGTTTATTTGAACCAAGTTAGTGTTACCCCAAATTTATTGAACTGCTTTCATATACCAGAAACTTCACTGGGTGCTGAGGATAAAACAATGAACAAAAGGCATTGTATCTGCCTTCAGAGAGCTTATATTCTAGAAAAGAAGACACAGAACCAGTGAACAGGAAAATAAATAAAACAATTGTAAATTGTGATCTGTGTTATAAGAGAAAGAAGGAAAGAAATAATAGAGAAAAGTTAGGCTTATATTGCCTGGTCAGACAACAGCAAGAGGCTTTTCTTTAGATGATGATGATGATGATGATGATGATGATGGTGGTGGTGGCAGTGGTGGTGGTGGATGGTCGGTTTTAGTGGAGATTCAGGGACGTGGGTATTTGAGTTTATCTTGCTCATTTCTGGATAAGCTAATAACTTGTATCAGATAAAAATGTTATTTTCCTTTTTTCTGACAGTTCTGCTTCTAAGGATTTATTCAATCCATAATATAACCATGGAGGTGCTCAAATGTTGATTTATAAAAATATTTCTTATTCCAGAAAATTTAAAGAGCTTAAATTAAAATATATTCTGCTCAAATTCATATCAAGAGCCTTAACAGAATAGGCTCATTTACATAAAGAATTTTATTTGAAACCTGAATTCTTGAATTTTTTTCTCCTATACCTGGTTTAACATTGTGCAAACAATTTAAGCATTTTTACCCCCAAGCCATCCATCCACAAAATATTGGGAAATTTTTCTGAGATCACTTTGAAACTATTGAATTTTTATATCAAGGGTTACACAGGAACAACCATAATCATTATTAAAAATTAGTGAGTTTTTAGGTTTTCTCTAACCATATATTTAGTTGTAAAAAGAATGAAAATAAGACATGATACAATTCAATTAAGAAAGTATGTATAGAAATTAAATTTTTAAAATGGAAGACTTATATGCCGATAAATGCCTAGCCCTGGAACAGTTTTGCTGCTACAAACTGAAGTTCAACAAATGCAGCTGAGCAGAAATGAGTGAGAATACTAAGACTGGTGAGGAACTTCATCACTGCTTATTTCTCAGAAAGGAAAACTGGGTGAAAGCTCTCTCACTCTGAGCTTCAGGTGTGATTTCAGGACCTGGATGACAGGCAAGGATCCTCCTGTCGGTGCAGGCTGGCTTTCTGTAGTACTGCAGTAATGCTGATAGCAAGAAAATGTCTCTAGTTTTCACTGTGAACATAGATTTATTTGCTGTATTTAATACAAGGACACTCTCATGCAATGCCCTTGCCATTAGACGATTTATATTCTCTTTGAGAGGAGATAATGAAAAAACAAGTGCCCAATTCAGTTAAAATAGTCTGAACAATGCTTGTCATGTTCTGTATGAGTTATATCAATGTATTGGTCAAACCAGTGCTTTTTTCAAGTAAAAAATAAAATAAAAACTAAAAATATCAAATGGAATAATGTTAAGGGTTCTTTCGTGAAAATTTTGTATAAACTGTGTGTTTATGTATAGCTGTGTATTAAATGTATTTTTGGTTTTTTATTATGGGTTGTGTCCCCAAAAGGTTGAAAACCACTGAATTAGCAGACCAGAGAAGATATGTTATAAAAACTAAAGTACTGAAAATGGAGAGCTGCAGCCTAGCTTGGGTGGGCAAGTCATTTATACAAATGTCATGAGCTCCCAGCAGCTGTACAGCAGTTGTACTAGCTGCATCCAAATGTAAGGATGCATGAGAATTCATCCTTGAGGATGCATGAGCCCCATCCTCATGACAGCAGCAGCAGGTTGCTCTCTTGAGAAATCTCCCTGACCATTCAGGTAGAACAGCTCAAGCCCCCACTTCACAGTGAGAGCAAGTGACATAGTTTAGGAACAGAGTGTGTTAAAACTTTGAGAGACTTAGGAGACCATGGAGTCACCCCCTGGCTTTTCTATCCTAGCCAAGAAGGGAGTGTGAAAACCTACTGGTGTCCAGGGATGGCTGGAGAGCTTCTCTCCCTTTCCCCTTCCTCCACTCCTCCACTAGATAATCCTGCCTGACATGTGAGATTTGATAGGATAGAAGTATGCTGGCACCCTCAAAATTGGGACCTCTCCATTTTACATAAAGCTAATCAACATAAGGTCTTTCCCAAGCTGAAACTTGCCCATGATTACCAAATGATGTACGGTTGTTTGCAATATAGATAACGTTCCAATAGGGACCTCACTAAATATCCTCTAAAAACTCCTATTATACAAGACCTCTGGCTGAACTTCAACCCTCTGCTAAGGAGTGAAAAAGAGTGGTGCTGTATCTGCTAACCCCCCTCTCTAGCTCTACTGCAAATGCTGAAATCATTAGGCAAATTATTCTATTTACCTTGCAAAAATTTGGACAAAATGAGACATCAACTCATAGAAGAGTATAATTAATTAAAGATAATTGTGTTGATTGAATTTAATATTCAGTTCTGGAGTTCCTATGAAAAGAACAAGGTGACCATCTATTATTAAATTCTTAGTAGCTTTTGGCTTTCTTTGTAACAGATGTTTTCCTGTGTTGGTCAGTAGTTTCCTATGGGTTATAAAATAAAGAAGTCTGAACAATTGATTGGCAAATTTCCCAAACTTAGGTCAGCCTCAAGTATATGAGAAATAGTGCTATGTTGCGGGCAAACACCACCCCCTCTGAAATCAATTTGATTTCACAAAATCTATTTTAGTTTGGCTGGATGCTGCCTGAACTCCCACTGCAGAGAATGGCAAGTTGTCAGTGTAGTGTTCCAGAACTCAATATGAAAAATGTGTTTGGGTGATAGTGCTACACAGTCCGTTTAGGTTTGCTGTGTGGGTTTCTGCTAATCTAAAAGAGTGCTGTGTTTGTCACTGGTATTTCCCTTAGACTTCAGTGTAACAGGAACACACTCCAATTGCAAAACTGTTTTTGAAAATCCACTCTGACCAATGTTTGCCAAATATTAAGTGTGATTACAAAAGTACTGAGACTTTCTCAAAACCAGACATGCCAGGACTTACACATCTCAATGAAGCCCAATGAAACATCTCATTTGGAAGGTTGCAAAAATCATCTAACAACTTTCCTTGATAAGAACATAATTGGAATTTGTTCTTTGACTACTTAGACTTGTATTATATTGAGCAAGTATTTTAAACTCTCAGAGCCACAGTGTCCTCATCAATGAAGTAGGGATTTCCCCCCATCTACTAGTAGAATACAAAAGCAGCATAGTTACAAAAACTGTGTTTGAGGATTAACTAAAATAACGTGTTCCAAGTTTCATACATAGCAACTAGACCATAGTAGGTCTTTAATACATGGGAAATGCCATTATGCTTTATTTATATATGGCTTCTTTTACAAGACACAAATCTCATTCTTCTGAAGTAATATTCTCAGAAGCAAAACAAAAAAATGAAAGTGCAGAGGTCATCATTCTGACCACCCATCATCACTGCTCCCTTTTGTCCATTCTCTACACTATAAACAGCTTTGTTTGGAGAGAAAAGTCTACCTAGTATCTCTGCTTAAAGACCTCTTCAATGTATTACACATTTGGAATTCTTGACCATCTAGCCTCTGCCTACTTCTTAGCCTAGCCTGCATGCTGAGAATCTCATCACTGGTGCACCATCTCATGTGTTTTGGGGTATAAAAACAATTCCCCTCTCCTTCAAAGTCTGTCATTGATTCTCCAGCCAGCAATCCGTATTTGATAGCATATCTTTATTCCACTTCTGCAGTGCACAGTTATTCTCTCTTTCTGCTGTGCTCCACATGTGCATCCTTGATGCATTCAAATTCCTTGCTTGCACATCTTCCGCCTCCAATAGAGTGCATAGTAGTCTCCCAGAGTGAGATATTATTGTGTACCTGTTAATAGCACACTCTAGAGTAGAACAAACCTGGACTCTGTCCTTAACCAGTTTGGGTAGGTAACTTAACCACTCTAAACCTCAGCTTGCTCATCTGGAAATCAAGGACCCTACTATTACCTTCTATACAGGGTTAGTGTGAGGGTTAAAGAAAATGATGGGCATTCAGTTCTTCACACCATTTCATCACATCCAATATCAGTTAGCTGCTTTGGTTTATTTATTTGTTTGTTTATTTTTAATTATTTATTCTTTAAGGCTATACAGTATTCAGGGCTTAGGACATACAAAGTGTTTAATAAAAGTTGAATAAATGAGAGAATAGTGACTCAAAAAAATCTCAGAGATCTTTTTATGCTTAAGAAATTTTTTACAAAAGGAATTCACTTGAATAACATTGAAGTGGCTTACAATTCATGTAATGAGTGATGTGATGGAAGAGATATAATAATCTTTGGAAAAAAGGATGATTTATTTAAAACATATTCTGGTTGGAATTGTTATATTGTTATGATTTAGGGATGAGTCAACAAATGTGCTACTGAAAAGTTGCTCCTATGTGAATTATAAATTAAAAGAATTGTTCATGCTGATTCCACAGAAAGATGCCTTCCCATGGAAAAATGTGATTGCAAAAATATATGAAAGGAAGCAACTATCCCACCTATGGTCTTGGAGCTCTAAGAACTATCTTCAAACTAATTGGTCTTTTTGTAGTCACAGGGTCCCCAGTATTTGAAAGGTTTTGGGTGCTGTTGAGTGCCATAATGAGAACAGATACCTACTAATGAGTCCCTAACATGGGATACCTAAGAACCTTGGTCCAAGGTTTGCCTTGATCCTCCCACAGTGCCCAAGAGTGATAGGAGGATAGATAAGGATAGAGACCCTTCCTCCAGGAATTCCACTAGAAATAGAATATGGATCAATTCCCATTTTATGGTTTGCTGTTTTTACAATGAGATTTGATTTAATGGTGTTTGTTTTATTTTTAAAAATATGTTTATTGATTTTAGAGAGAGAGGAAGGGGGGAGAGAGAGTGAAACATTGACTGGTTGCCTCCTATACATGCCCCAACCAGAGATTGAACCCACAACCTAGCTATGTGCCCTGACTGGGAATCCTACCTGCAACTTTCTGATACAGGATGACGCCTCATCTAACTGAGCCACACCAGCCAGGGTTTAATGGTGTTTGTTTGTATTATTATTATTTTTTAAAAAACAAAACATCCCCTTGTAAGTTTATTTTTATTTTTAATTCTATACGTTTTTATTATTGTTCCAATTATTTCTACATTTTTGTTACAATTTCTCTTTCGAGCCACAAATTATTTAGAATTCTGCTTTTAAAATTCCAACATATGTAAACCTCTTATCATTTTGATATTGACTTCTTAATTACATTGTGTTCAAAGCATGTGATGTGTGTGATATTTTTTTTAAATTTGTTGAGATGTGCTTTTTGACCTAGCATCTGATTAATTTTTATGACTTTTCCATATGTGCTCAAGAGAAATGGATATTCTCTAATAGTTTCATTCAGGGTTTTACATATGTTCATTAGATAAAATTTGTTAATCAAATTATCCAAATATATTTATTGATTTTTTCCTGCTGCTTGACTTAACAAAGATTGAGATAGCAATGTTGGGCTCACCCTGGAAATGTAATACATTATAAGTTTAACTTCATTTTAAATTATTTTCCAGTTTCATTAATAAATGTTCACATATGCCATTCTGTAAGTGTACAGTGTATAGTGTGATAGTTTGACTTACATATATTGAGAAATGATGACTACAGTAGATTCTGCTAACATCCATTCTCTCATATAGATACAGTAAAAAGAGAAAGAAGGAAGGGAAAAAAATCTCTTAGCAATGAGAACCTTTAGAATTTATTCTCCTGACAACTATCCTACATAGCATACATCGGTATTAGCTATATTAATCATGTTGTACTTAATACATTACATCCCTAGTACTACTTACAACTGGAATTTTGTACCTTTTGAGTACCTTTCTCCAGCTTTCTCCAATTCCCTTTCTCCCATCCTCTGCCTCTGGTAACCACAAGTCTGATCTCTTTTTCTATGAGTTCAATTTTTTTTCTTTTTCACTTTTTTAATTTCTCATATAAGTGAGACCACATAGTTTTGTCCTTCTCTATTTCACTTAGCATAATGACTTCAAAGTCCATTCATCTTGCCAATGGTAGGATTTTATTGAGCTTGGATTATTTATATTTATATGTACACATATATGTATATATAGTGTACATATATGTATATATAAATATATGTATATATGCCTGTATACATACATATATTTATATATGTAATACATATATCTATATATATCTATATATATACTTAAATTTCTCTTCAGATCATATATGTATATATATGATTTAAACTTCTTTATCCATTTATCCATGTCTTGGTTACTGTAAATAATGCTGCTAAGAACATGGCATTGCAGATATTTTTCAGAATTAGTGTTTTATTTCCTCAGAAGTGGAATTTCTTGATTATATGATAGTTCTGGTTCTAATTTTTTGAGAAACCTCCATACTGCTTTTCACAGTAACTGTACCAATTTAAAATCCCACCAACAGTGCACAATGGTTCCCTTTTCTCCACATCCAATGCCAACATTTTTTGTTTGTTTGTTTGTTACCCTTGTCCTTTTTATGATGGCCATTCTAACAAGTATGAGGTAATATCACACTGAGGTTTTAATTTGGATTTCCCTAATGACTAGTGATGGTAAACATCTTTTGGCCTTTGGATACAGATCTGTTCAGGTCTTTTGCCCATTTCTTAAACAGATTATTTGCTTTTTTTTGCTATTCAGTTGCATGAGTCCTTCATATATATTTTGGATATTAACCAAAATATTATAAGATATATGATTTGAAAATATTTTTCCTATTTTGTAGGTTGTATTTTCACTTTGTTGACAGTTTCTTTTGCTGTGTAGAAGTTTTTTAGCTCAATGTGGTCCCACTTTATTTTTTACTTTGGTTTTTTTTTTTAAAGATTTTATTTATTTATCTTTAGAGGAGAAGGGAAAGAGAGAGGGAGAGAAATATCAACGTATGGTTGCTTCCTGGGCATTCCCTGCTGGGAACTGGCCTGCAACCCAGGCATGTGCCCTGACTGGGAATCAAACCGCGATCTCTTGTTTCACAGGCCCGCGCTTAATCCACTAAGCTATGCCAGCCAGGGATATTTTTTACTTTGTTGTTTGTGCTTTAGGTATCATATCCAAAAAATTATTACCAAGACTCAGGTCAATGAGCTTTATTTTTTATTTTTCTCTGGGAGTTTCATGATGTCAGATATCACATTTAAGTCTTTAATACATGTTGAGCTAATATTTGTGAAGGGTGTAAAATTGGAGTCCCATTCCATTCTTTTACATGTGGATCCCAATTAACCCAGTACCATATATTAAAGAATCTTTTATCCACTGAATATTCCTGGCTCTGTAACCAAATATTGGTTTACTATAGTGCTTGAGTTAATTTCTGGGATCTTGATTCTGTTCCATTGGTCTGTTTGTCTGTTTTTATGCCAGTACCATAATGTTTTGAATACTATAGATTCATAGTATAGTTTGAAATCAAGACATGTGATGCCTCTTGTTCTTTCTTAGGATTTCTTTGGCTTTGAGGGGGTCTTTTGTAGTTCCATGTAAATCTTAGGAGTGTTTTCTTCTTCTGTAAACAATGACATTGGAATCTTGATAAGCATTTTATTAAATATATAGATGGCTTTCAGTAGTATTAAAATTTTGACATTATTGATTCTTCTAATTTTTGAACACAAGATACCTTTCCATTTGTTTTTATTTTCTTTCATCAATGTCTTGTAGTTTTCAGAGTAGAGATCTTTCACTTTCTTAGTTAAATTTGTTTCTAAGTATTTATTTTTTAGTATGTTCTATTGGTTATGTTATTACAGTTGTCCCACTTTTCTTCCCTGACCCCCCTCCACCCAGTACCCCCTTCCCTCTAGCAATCTCTCCCCCTTAGTTTACGTCTATGGGTCATACATATAAGTTCTTTGGCTTCTCAATTGCTTATTCTTAACCTCCCCCTGTCTATTTTGTACCTACCAGTTATTCATCTTAATCCCTGCACATTTTTCCCCATTCTCCCTCTTCCCCTTCCAACGGAGAACCCTCTAAATGATCTGTTCCTGTTCTGGTTGTTTGCTTAGGTTTGATTTTATTTTATTTTTTTAGATTCAGTTGTTGATAGTTGTGAATTTCTTGCTTTTTTAATGTTCATAGTTTTGACCTTCTCTTTCTTAAATAAGTCCCTTTAACATTTCTTATAATAATGGCTTGGTAATGATGAATCCCTTTAGCTTTACATTGTCTGGGAAGCACCTTATCTGTCTTTCCATTCTAAATGATAGCTTTTCTGGATAGATAAGTATTTATTGTTTTTGATGCTATTAAAATTGGGATCAGTTTCTTTTTTTCTTTTTCAGAAAATTCATTGTTAGGGTATGAAAATGCTACTGATTTTTGTATGTTAATTTTGTATCCTGCCACTTCATTGAATTCACTGATTAGATCTAACAGGTTTTTGGTAAAGTGTTTCTGATTTTCTCTATATAAAATCAAGTCATCTGCAAATAGAAAGGACTTTACTTTTTCTTTTCTAATTCTGATACACTTTATTTATTTTTCTTGTCTAATAGCTTTACCTATGATTTCCAGTGCTATGGTGAAAGTGAGCACTCTTGCCTTATTCCCAATATGGGTGGAAAAGCTTTCAACCATTTGTCACTGAGAAAGATATTAGCTGTGAGCTTGTCATATAGGATTTTTATTATGTTGAGATATCTTCTTTCTATGCCTAATTCATTAACAGTTTTTATCAGGAATGGATGCTGAATTTTTTCAAATGATTTTTCTGCATCTATTGAGATGACATATAATTCTTTTCTTTTATTCTATTAATGTTCTTTTGCTAACTTTGGGCTCAAT
Organism: Trachops cirrhosus; assembly: GCA_028533065.1. Taxonomy (NCBI): domain Eukaryota; kingdom Metazoa; phylum Chordata; class Mammalia; order Chiroptera; family Phyllostomidae; genus Trachops; species Trachops cirrhosus. The sequence goes on along the minus strand of CM052541.1, from coordinate 133,350,419 downwards.
TTATTCTTTTTTCCCTCGTTCCTTAAGGCATAGAGTTAGATTATTTATTTAGGATCTTTCTTATTTTTTTAAAAGATTTTATTTATTTATTTTTAGACAGAGGGGAAGGGAGGGAAAAAGAGGGAGAGAAACATCAATGTGTGGTTGTCTCTCACACTCCCTCTATTGGGGACCTGGTCCACAGCCCAGTCATGTCCCCTAACAGGGAATCAAACTGATGACCCTTTGGTTTGCAGGCTGGTGCTCAATCCACTGAGCAACACTGGCCAGGCCTATTTCTTGCTTCTTAACGTGGGTGTTTATTGCTATGAACCTTCCTTTTAGAAGTAGTTTTGCAGCATCCTATTAAATTCTGGTATTTCGTGTTTTCATTATTATTCTATTATTATTATAATTTTTTAAACAAAACTTCCCCCTGTAAATTTAAATGTATTGTATCATTGACTTTGTTTTAAATTGTTTTACATTTTTAGAGAAGTTTTAAGTTCACAGCAAAATTAAGAAGAAGGTACAGAGATTTTCCTTTTAACCTTTGCCTCGTCACGTGCATAGTTTCCCCCATGATCAACATCCTCCATTAGAATGGTACATTTGTTGGAAATGATGAATCTATATTGACACATCATAATAACTCAAAGTCCAGAGCTTACAATAGGAATTGCTCTTGGCATTGTGCATTCTATGAGTTTGGACAAACGTACAAGTATGATGACGTGTATCCATCATTGTAGTGTCATACAGAGCATTTTCACTGACATAAAAATCCTCTGTGTCCAATTTATTCATCCCTTCCCCTGCCAATCCCTTCTTTTAACATTTTTATTCTATCCTTGCAGCTCCTTCTATTCTACTGTCTCTGAAGTGTGCATACTTGATTTTTCACTGGCAGAGAATAGATGGTGTAACCTTTGTTTTATATATGTAGAAGGCAAAGTTTTCATTATATTTAAGATTTGTATTCTGTACCTTTCCCCAGCAATACATTTCAGGGGGAAATCTGCATTCCTTATGAGTCTGACCCTAAAGCTTCATAGATTTCAATTATCCTCAGAGTCTGGTTATGCATCAAAAGATCTCTCTCTTTTTTTTTTTCAAAATATGGTGCCTAAAATGAAAAGCTGCTATGTTGTTCATACACGGTGCTTTGAGGAACAGCTTTTCACAGATGGAAGAGCATAAAAATGATGGGCTGTTATCTTGTAGTTTGAAACTCCACTCTCTGAACACATGAAATATTGATATTAAATCAAGTTGTACCTGATTTCCCCCATATGAATCTTTCCAAGTTCTTGACCTCTGTTCTGTTGCTGTTTCATTTTAGGCAGAATTCCAGTGGCAGGGTGGGGATAGGGGGATATGTGGCCTCAGTGAAAAACAAATTGAAATTGAACTAGTTTGTTTGTGTATTTTAGTAAATTCAGAGATGGCAGAAAACAATAAAATTGAGTGTAATGACTATATTGTCAGGCATTTATTTAATGTGAACTGTTTCATTTGCAATGACATCATTGAAAGCTGACAGATAGCACTTGTAATATTCATAAATAAATTATGAAAGAAAGCAAATTCTATGCAAGATTCTAATTACATAGAATATTAATTAAGGTAATTCTTGCTACTGTTAAAAAAATAAATCCAAAGCTTATAATGGCTCACACACTTATTTTTCACTCACATACAGTCGAAATGAATGTTCCTGATTCTTTTTTAATGTTCCTAATTAATTTGGGGTCACCTTAGAGTCCTGAGCTCCTTCCATCTTGTAGCTTCACTAGCTTTAAAGCACAGTTTCCACGGTTACCATATTCCCATACATCAATTTGTGTGAAGGAAAAGAACACAGAGAATCTATCACGGGAGTTTTGTATGCACCAGGTTCAGGAATATTACACATCACTCCATTAACTAGAGCTCAGTCACCTGGCTATACGTAAGTATAAGACAGTCTGGGAAATGTCATCTGGCCATATGCCCTAATAGAAGAAGAAAAGCTTTTGTTGATCATCTAGACAGTTTTTTTTTTCCCATAGCTAGCACATTCTCAATAAAAATATCTTTAAATTTTTTCTTCATAGATAATTTGACAAGATCATGAAACAAGTAGGTTATTGGTATAAAGAATCTTTTCCATAAAAAAGAAAAAAAGTCTCATATTTTTAATATATCCTGAAAATGTGCTCTGCCCTTTTGGTTCCTATCTTACCATCCTGTCTAAAAGCAATATAGTGAAAGGAAGTTATACACACCTGAATTTTCTAACTTCAAATAAATAGGAAGGTAAAACCAGCAATCAAACCCAGATATGATAGCCTTCAAAGCTTAAAGCATCAGACTCTACAGGATTTTGCCTCTCATCGATTACACTAGATCTAGTCCAAACCTTAATATCTAACAGAACAGCTATACAGTCAAAAAGATATGGAAAGATGTGAAATGAAATTAAGAAGAAAGAAGCGAGATTTCTGAATATTAGTCATAAAAACTTTCTGTTTGTAAGATAACTACTGTTCTTTCCAGTGACTCCTGTATAAGTAACGATGATTCCACATTCTGTTTAATGACACTCATCCAATTGCAGAGTAGTTACATTCATCCCAGGAATAAATTGTACATGTTTAGAGGTTAAATATTTCAGGACCTGACACAAAATTTTGATTAAGAATTCACTAACTGGACCCCCAGGGAACCCAACCACCAATAGGAAAACTACTTTATTTTTCAAGGTCAGTTTTGCAACCAAACTCTTTTATATAAGTTTTATTTCTAGATTTCAAATCTTGAATTTCAAAATAGATTTTGTACATATTCTTTGAGGTATGTTCACAAAACAGAAAAGTGATATTTTTATGCTGAAATTCACTGAAAGTCTACCATCTATCTCCTGACATTGGTTGTTCTGCAGAAGCCTGTCCCTCTTTTATGCTGTACTATGTTAGTTTATCCGTTTTTAAAATCATTTGAAAAATCAGAAATTTTTTCCAACATCATTTACATATAATTAGTATTTTTTTCTAAACACAGGGCTTCTGTGACTCAAGAATTGGGGGTAATTTTCTTGAAGAAAAAATATATGTGATGAATTAAATACGTACCTTTAGCTTTCCACAAGTTTGTAAGCAAAATTTTTGGAGTATCCATTAGGTCAATATATTCTAAGATATTGAGCATAGAAATAAAAAGGACATGCTTTGTTCCCTTTGAGACAAAGGTGAAGAGGTAATGTATTTGTACAATATGAACCAAGAATATCTACTAAGCAATAAATAACAGAAATAAATCCTCCCATAAAAAGTAATAAATCAGCAAATGCCAAATTCTCTCATAGGATAGCAGCCTAAAGAAGCATTTGCTTTTTGGTTAGATAGTGAGTCTCTAGAAGTGAATTATTTAACTGAAATTTATATGCCTTTGATATGTTACTAAATAAAATAGTTTTAAAAGCTAAAGAGTGATCTAAAGTTGGCTTTAATATTTAGGATTCATAAGAATGAATAAATAAAATAATAAAACAATATAAGAATTAATTCTATAAATATCTAGGTTAAAAAAGAAAAAAGTACATTAATGAGAACCATTCCTTTTCTGAGTATTGACCCTTAAAAATGTTTTTAAAATCTCTTTTGATTTAGCAAAAATGAAAGAAAAACTCCTGGAAGACTTCAATTTTTGTATGTTTATGACTCCTGAGTGAAAAGAGAAGAGCTAGCCCTGATCCTACTGCTCTTGTATAATCCTTCAGAGAAGAGAATGTTTTAAAGAAATGATCCACAAAGGAAGACCAAGGGAAGTGTGCACCAATCAAAGAAAAGCAAAATCTGAATGAAAATATTTTAGCAGGAAACTTCAAGCAGTGATACTACAGCATAGTGTTAATATCATTAGCCAGTGTTGGTAAGCATTCCAATTATATATTTAAACCAATATGGAAAATATCGATTGCACTTCAGGTAAAAAAAATTATTTCATCAAACTGATGGGGAAACCTAGGCCTAAGTCATATGGGCAATCAAGTTATGCCTGAAAGAAGAAGAGTTGGAAAGCAGCTGTACTCTTGGTCTAAAATCCCTTTCAAAAAATAATAGCACCAAATTGACAGAAAATCAGTTTGTTTGGATTTCAGTGGTCATGATTACCTAGGTTGCAGGTTCGATCCCCAGTGTGGGCATGTGCCAGAGGAAACTGACTGATGTTTTTCTCTCTTTTTCCCTTCCTCTCTCTATAAAATCAATAAACATATCTTCGGGTGAGAGTTAAAAATAAAATAAAATAATTTGCACTCTAAATTTAAAATGATTGAAAGTAATTTGATGAAGATGTTATGCTCCTGGACCCTGAGTCCACTTGAACCATCTATTTCCCCAGCTGTGACCCTGGACAGACCGTTTAACTCTCTGTGTCTTTCCCCTGACCCTATATGTACTGGAGGACTCTGCATCCCTCCCGATGCATCCCACTGTGGATCATTCTGCTCTCAAGGTTCTGACAGACTAACAACCCAACACTGCAAGCTGACTGTGGTAGGGTGAGTTTGGAAGATGGGTGGTCACACAAGAGCACTCTGGAGGGAAAACCATGCTAGATGAGGTTTTTGAAAGTCTTCAGAAAGGACAGCTCATGCATTTCCAGAGTCATAAATTGTCACACAAAGCCAATGATCTCATTTTAGTGATATTTGTTATTGAAAGAAATATGGATAACAACTTGTCTTAAAATCATTTCATGATGTTGTGGTAAATAATATTGAACCAGCCCAGAGCATTTGCATTTTACAAACAAAAAAGAGACCTCTTGATCCTCCTTAAACAAAAAGAGGTCACAATGCAAAATCATCATATTTATTTGAAAATAAGAAATATATCACCATTTTTGTCATAAAGTTCAATGTCGTGTTTGCAAGATTATTTTTATTTTGCATGTACCCTATACTGCTCAACATTTTAATTGCCACTTCCTCAATAAAATTATTGGAAATCTTCCATCTTGCCATTAGCACTTGCAAAATAACTGTTAACAATATGTTATCCAGACACAGAAACTTTATAATTAATGTTGGAAGAGTCTTCAAAGTCTAGTGACTAAAATATATCCTATAAAAATTACTGGACCTCATTCAATGCTGTTCTGCTGTTTTAAAGTTCAATAAATATGTTGAGGGGGAGATATTTGGCAACCTATGCTGGGCAGTCTGGCGGTGAGAGCTGAGATGCTGGAGGGTTTGATTTCTGCTGTGTGGTAAGTGTACCAAAGGCCTTCAGAGTTTCGGTGCAACCCCTGAAAGGCTGAAGGAGGTCTGACCAAATGCAACTCCCGGTGGGAATCTGCCTAACAGTCATTCAGGGCTATATTCCCACCTCGTCAGTTGATGAGGCTCTGGGACAGGTTCCATTTAAGCAATAAAACACAACAGGCCATGTATATATCTGGGTGATTATAGCATAACTCAGATTGTGTTATAAGTTAGGAGGCTGAAGGCCAAGTGTCTTAACTCCATGAGAAGTGCAACATTGGCCCTGAAACACACTGCCTGAAGTATCTTATTGCTGTCAAGAAATGGAATTTCTACAGTACATTAAGAAAAGGAAAACACTTAGCACAGTGGATTTAAAATAGCCATGGCTATGACATCACTGACAGCTAATCAAAACTCTAATTGCAACCAGAATTTTGAGACTATTGTATAAAAGGTCTTAAAAGACACAGCCATGGATACAAGGAAGAGCAATGCTTGTGCCATGAGAAGAACTTCAGTAGCACAAAACCCTTTTGAAGCTAGAATGTGGTGGGGTGCAGATTTTGGACAATCTCCTTAGCAGTGATTGGGTAACTTTGCAGTTAACTCACCTTTGAGCCAGTATGCCAAGAAAAAGCAGTCCAAACACTCCCTGAATATTATTTTTCCTTAAGTTGTTACCTTTCCATGCAGTTAAATATTTATTTAAATGGCCATTTAAAGAGATGAGATGCATAAATGGGAAAAAATTACCCAGCTCAGATGCTCTAGGAGAGATGAAAGACTATAATGAACTGAGATGAGTTTGGGGATCATATGTTGCTCATGATCCATGCAAGGAATTTCCAGTGATGTTACATTGAAGGGTCCAAAAGAACTGAAGTCAGTATGTGGTCATAAGAACCCACAAAATGGAATGTACATTTCAAGGTCCAGTTAACAGCCTCAATAAATTCAGTGTGCCAAAGCACGCACTGATAAGTATGTTCAGAAGGTGCCGCAGGAAGGCATATAACATCATTAATGAGTGTGAAAAGAGGGCTTGTCTCAGGAGGCAGGGGATTTAGGCCTAATGATTTTCTGGGTCACCATGGATAAGTCTTTTATTTTTGTGGGCTTTAGTTCCCTCACCCCACATTCCCCCACAATCTCTTCTGGTCTCTGGTTATTGGCATTGTTTCCTTAGTCAAAATGTAGCTACTTTCCCATTTCCTGAAAGTTCACCAACAAAGTCATAAAGAAGTACAATCTAATTAAGAAATGCTGTCTTTGACATGTCATTGGACATACAGGTATATTTGGAAATAAAAGTACATAAGAACTTTACCATCAGTTTCAGCAAAGATAGACTTAGAGATAAGCAATTACTAATGCACTCTTTTTAATGGTACTTACTGGAGCAACAAAATCTTCGTGTGCTCATGGGAAAAAACAAATAGGTGTTTGTCCCATGAAAATTCAAGTTCTGGAACAAAGTCCCCACAAAAACATATTTCTGTCTTATTTCTCAGTTTATTGAAAATGTGTACATAGATCTGTCAGCTGTGATTATGTTAATTTACAGATATTAATTGTACCCTACCTATAACAAAATATTTATAATAGTTTCATACACATACATTTCTAATAATTTATATATATCAGCACGGGTTCTTATGGAACAATAAAAATTTTAAATTAATAACCAAATGACTAAAATTAGACATAAGTGAAATTATGATTCCTTATAAGTATTACACTCTTATGAAATAAAGAAAGCAATTGTTTTATTATGTCAAAGTTGTATATATATCAAGATTTTAAAATTTAGCTTTTTTTGGCCAATCCATTAAAGATGGTTAAAAGGTCTGCTGGTTTTAATGTATCTGAAGTTTAATATATAATTTGATTTAAGTTGAAATAAACCACATTTCCAAATTCTGTTTTAACTAATGATCCTCTAATAGACCTTTGTTAAATTAGATACTTCATAATTATAATAACCTTTGTCTTTGATAAGAAAAAGAACTAGAGTTCAATTTATATTCAATAATGACTTAGGATCTAAAATATTGCCATAACCCCAAAGCTAGTCACTGAATAGTTTAATAAGAAATTTTCCATTAACACCACTGTTAAGAGTGTTGTATCTTATACAAATGTAATATTATACAGAGATACAAGCACCAGACTTTAATGACTAGCTAGTAACACATTAATCAGAGACACTATAAAATGATATTCTTTTTTTTGTACATCATTGCAGTGAATAATACAAAGCTGCTTTGAAAATACATATTTCATACTTCCCATAACAGTGTAATAGTTTCACCTTTGAAATGACCTGCCTAGAATATACCATGGGCTTCCACAATGTGACCAATTCCCCATTATTTGAATTAATAAATGGCCTGAATAAGTTAAGCCTTAAACCTAGTTCTCTTATTTTAGACCAGAGATTTTTAAACTTTTTCATCTCATGGTACACATAAACTAATTACTAAAATAATGCAGCACAACAAAAAGTGTATGTTTGCCAATCTGACAAAAATATCAATATAATTTCGATTGATTTACAAAAGAAATAGTAGTAGTAATTACCTACCCTTTTTGCTCCAAAGTAACTTTTTAAAAAAGTCAGGTGCCTACATTTGTATATAAGGATTTCTGGTACCAAGAACTAACAACCAATCAGGTGCAACCTGATTATGCAACATGACCAATAAGATGCAATTCTGTTGAGACATGGCTCACCTCTTTGCACAACCACAACAAAATTACAACAAAAGTATAGCACAACCATTATTCAAACCATCAGAAATCCAGTTGAATGAAAGTTTGACAACTACAGAATTTAAAAAACCACATCCACCCAGACTGGCAGGAGGGACACAGATGTGGAATGGCCTGGTCCCTCACCCAAGTGTGGTGGATAAAAATTTGGGAGGGATATCTCCAGAGCAAGGAACCCCAGGCCCACACCAGGACCCTCAGCTCAGGGATCCTGTGCCAGGAAGATAAGTCCCCACAACTTCTGGCTGCAAAAATCAGCCAGGATTGGGTTGGTGGAAGAAACTTCTGGAGGCCCAAGAAGTTCCTCCTAAAGAACCCACATATGGACTCACCTACTTGGACTCACTCCATCTGAGCTCCAGCACCGGGGTAGCAGCTTGAAAGGCATCAGTGTCATACTGGGAGAAACTGAAGTGTCTGGCATCAAGACGAACAGAAGCCATTGTCCCTTTTCTAAACCCTCCCCTCAAAAGAGCTGGCAAACTGATGCCATATCTGAGACTCCATCAACCTGGCTAACACTGTTTGAACTGTCTTGAAGATCCCCAGAGACTTGGCCCCACCGAACTAACTAGCCCACCCAAGCTGCTTTTCCATATGAATGACTGCTCTTGGCTCATGCTTCACAACTTCCTAAATCCTCTCAAACAAGCAGCAGCTGGTCTCAGGGAGCAACAGGGCCAGCACTAGCAGCAGCTAGCCTAGATTAATAGCTTGGCTTCACCTGGGAATCTCCAAGCCCAGGACAAGTATCGGCTATCTCAGATTGCTTTATAGCTTAGGTAGGGTGGCAAAACACAGGTGGGGGCTGAACTTTGTCTGCACCACCCAAAAAACTCCAAGGCCAATGCACCCAGTGGACAGCTACAGACCATGTAAGAGCACCACCACCCTGCCCCTGCACAGGTGATCCTCACAAAGGGAGGAGGTTGGTGGTCAGTGGTCATAGCCAATCCTCACAGCTGACTGACCTGGGTAAATCACTCCCATTGATCTGCCAACAGCAACCTAGGCTCAACTACAAGAGGAGGGTGTACTTAGCCCACACAAAGGGCACACCTTGAGTACCCAGCTTGGGACATAGTGGAGGCTGTGTTGCTGGACCCTACAAGACACCTACTATATTAGGCCATACTACCAAGCGCAGAGTCAGACCAGCTCTATATAATATATAGAAATAAACACAGTGAGGCTGCCAAAACAAGGAGACAAAGAAACATGCCCCAGATGAAGGAACAGATCAAAACTCCAGAAAAAGAACTAAACAAAATGGAGATAGGCAATCTATCAGATGCAGAGTTCAAAACACTGGTTACAAGGATGCTCAAGAAACTTAGTGAGGATCTCAAGAGTATAAAAAAGATCCAGTCAGAAATGGAGGATACACTAATTGACATAAAGAACAATTTATAGGGAATCAACAGTAGAGTGGATAAAGCTGAGAATCAAATCAATGATTTGGAATATAAGGAAGCAAAAAAACAACCAATCAGAACAATAAGAAGAAAAAAGAATCAAAAAAAAATGAGGATAGTATAAGCAGCCTTTGGGACAACTCCAATAATTCCAACTTTCACATCATAGGGATGCCAGAAGGAAGAGAGAAAGAGCAAGAAATTGGAAATCTATTTGAAAAAATAATGAAAGAAAACTTCCCTAGTTTGGTGAAGGAAATAGACATCCAAGACCAGGAAGCACAGAGAGTCCCAAACAAGATGGATGCAAAGAGGCTCACTCCAGGACACATCATAGTTAAAATGCCAAAGGTTAAGGATAAAGAGAGAATCTTAAAAGTGTCAAGAGAAAAGAAGTTAGTTATCTACAGGGGAGTTCCCATAAGACTGTCAGCTGCTTTCTCAAAAGAAACTTTGCAGTCTAGGAGGGACTGGCAAAAACTATTCAGTCATGAAAAGCAAGGACCTACAGCCAAGATTGCCATACCCAGCAAAGCTATCATTTAGAATCCAAAGTCAGATAAAAAACTTCCCAGACAAGAAAAAACTAAAGGAGTTCATCACCACTGAGCCATTATTACATAAAATGTTACAGAGACTTACTGAAGAAAAATAAGATCCAAACTATAAAAAATAAAATGGCAAAAAAATACATATATTTCAACAATTGAATCTAAAAAGCAAACTAAGCAAATAAGAACAGAGACAGAATCATGGATACTAATAACATTTTGATAGTTGCCAGATAGGAGGTAGGTGTGGAGGAATGGGTTAGGAGGGGAGGGGTTTAAGAAGTACAAATAGGTAGTTAAAGAATAGCCATGGGATACAAAAATGCCTTTGATTTCTGGATATTGACTTTGTATTTCGCTGTTTTGCCAAATTCACTTATTAGGTCAAGCAGTTTTTTGGCCGAGTCTCTAGGACTTTTTTTTTTTTTTTTTAAGAATTAATTTCTCTGTTCTTTTTTTTTAAAGATTTTATTTATTTATT
>CM052541.1:133297808-133339470 GCA_028533065.1 Trachops cirrhosus | reverse complement strand
AATTTTCTCAGAAAACTAAAAATGGGTCTACCTTTTGACTCAGCAATTCCACTGCTGGGATTATATCCTAAGAACCCTGAAACATCAGTCCAAAAGAACCTATGAACCCCAATGTTCATAGCAGCACAATTTACAATAGCTAAGTGTTGGAAGCAACCTAGGTGCCCATCAGTAAATGAATGGACCAAAAAACTATGGTACATTTATACAATGGAATTCTATGCAACAGAGAGAAAGAAGGAGCTCCTACCCTTTGCAATGGCATAGATGGAACTGGAAAGCATTATGCTAAGTGAAATAAGCCAGGTGGTAAAAGACAAATACCATATGATCTCACCTTTAAGAGGAACCTAAACAACAAAACAAAGAAACAAGCAAAATATAACCAAAAACACTGAAATAGAGACAGGCTGACAGTGACCAGAGGGGAGAGGGTGGGGAATTTCAGGGGGAAAGGGGAAGGGTTTACAGGAACAAGTATAAAAGACACATGGACAAAAACTAGGGGGGAGTGGAAATGGGAGGGAGATGGGGAGGTGGGGGGGGTGGGCTGGGATGGGAGTAAAAGACAGAAAACTGTACCTGAACAACAATTAAAATTTTAAAAAAGTTAAAAAAAAAAGAATAGCCATGGGGATGTAAAGTACAGTATAGGAAATGGAGTAGCCAAAGAACTTGTACCCATGACACATGGGCATGAACAATGGTGTGGGGATTATCTGAGGGAGTGGGGGATGCTGGGTGGAGGGAGGCAAAGGGCAAAAAGCAGGAGAACTATAATAGCACAATCAATAAACGTATAATTAAAAAAGATACAACTCTATTATATGACCTATATATTTATGAATCAAGGCAGGGCATTTACATCAAATACCTATTTTTGTGTTGGCTGTTGCCATTTTTTATTTGACAATCTAAGGGAAAAGATATCAGTGTCTCTGATTAAGTAGTCAGGTATTGCATGTTTTAAAAACTGTGGCACACCAGTTGAAAATTCCTATTTTAGACATTGCTTATAACATACTCTTAGAAGTGTTGCTGGGATGTTGAAGGTATTTGACTAAAGGATTCAAAACATGAATATTCTACTCCAATAATCACCCCTCTTCAGAAGTTCCTCAGAGGGAACACACACACACAAGGGAAGCATTGTGCAAAGGGCTGAGGTTTTTGTTCATTTGTTTCTTATTGACTTAGCCCTACCCAATCACCTTCAGTGCAAAATGAAGGTAAGCCTGGCTTAGCCTGAGTATTCAGTTATCCCCAACCTCTAACGCATAGTAAGCTCTTATCATCTTCTGTCCAGTCTTATGGTACAGAAATCAAAGCAATTACTGATAAGCACTGGCACGTTTTTGGGGGCGGGCAGCCAGACAGAAACTGGCCTTCTTGCTGCACAAGTAGCATGATGTCTGATCACCGAACAGACCCATTAGCGTACAAGCATGGACACAGTAACCTTGATCATCAGACCACCAAACAATCATCCCCATCCCTAAACAATCAGCGTGGTAATTCTTCTTTTTTGGGGAAGGGTTAGGAAAAGGCAGAGTAGAGAGAGTTGAAAAGGTAAAAGATGCTGTCTTTCCTTCCATGTTTCCTCTCTGTTCAACAATCCATCATCAGTTCTACATGTTTAATTATTGTAAACATACAAATGCAGGGGAAATGGGAACGAATTGTGAAATTTTTTTAAGTGATACATGAAGTGAGTCAAACAGATGTCTATTTGCCAAGGGATTCCTCTGGGGAGGGGATCCAGGGAAGAAAACAAGAGGAAGGAAGAAGTGGTTAGTGGGCAATGAGAATTAGGAATTACCTGGCAGGACATCTCATTGAGGTCTATAGACCATTAAAAACTCTGGGAAGAAGCCTGCCAATGGCTCAGAATTCATTGCAATTTCCTTCCACCAACCCATATCTTCCATATAGCAAAGGGACAGTGAAAATATGAGTCTACACACCATGAATAGGGGTGAGGGGATGAGACAAAGCACTTGCCCCCACAAACAGAGCCTGTCATCTGTGTAATCACCAAAATGATGTAACTTAAATCTTTCTCCTATGGATGAGCAAATCGAATTTTTTAAAAAAAAAGAAAGAAAAACTGACAAAAAGATAGGAATCAAGTACCAAAATAATAAAGAAAGCCTAAAAAAGCCACAAAGAGATGAACCAACCTTTCAGTAGTTAGGGCAACAGACACTATAATGGGTTGAATAGTGTCCCCCTCCCACCCCCTGGCAAAATTCGTGTTTATCTAGAACCTGTGAATGTGACCTTAGTTGGAAGTAGAGTCTTTGCAAATGTAATCAAGTTAAGATGAGGTCATATTATATCCTAGAGTGGGCCTTATGTCCAATATGATTGATATTTTTATAGAAAGGACACAGACACAGAGGGAAGACAGCCATGTGAAGATGAAGGCAGAGATTAGAGTTGAAGCTGACACAAACCAAGGAAACCAAAAACTTCCAGCAACCATCAGGAGCTAGGAAGAGGCAAGGAAGGATCCTCTCCTAGAGCCATCAGGGACCCTGCTGATATCTTGATTTTGAACTTCTAGACTCTAAAACTGTGAGAATAAATGTCTGTTGTTTTAAACTGCCTGGGCTGTGATAATTTGTTATGGCTCTCCCAGGAATCTAATACAGACACCAATGGTACATCATTAAAACTTGTATGTTTATTATGTTGTTATTTCTTTACATTATATTTATTTTATTCACATACATAACAAGTAGCCTTTCACACAGGAAAATAATATTATATACCCACTTCCAGAAAACGTGGACTTGAAGTCTTCCTCTGCTTGTTGGAATTGATACACACAAAACCCTCACTTTCTCTCCACTGCTCTTGTAATTAATCATTATGCATTTGCAAATTTTTCAGCCATGGAGTAGAACATTTCTCAATGCTGAGGCTTACATGGAGATAAAATCTACAACCTAGTTTTATTAGGACTATTATCTCCTAAATGACCAAATAAAGTAACTGATCCAGATCATCCATAGTGAGACCACGAGAATGATCACACAGATAATGTGAACAAATTGCAGCATTTATTTTAGATATTGCTTTCTTTTCACTGTAATAAATTACACATTCAGGAATTATATAACATTTTTAATGAAATAAACCTTGCTTCTCTAAGTTGTAGTATGCCTTTTTTTATGTACTTAAAAAGTTTTTCCCTCTACCTCATGCTACTGATTAAGAATTTCTTCTCTAAATTACTTTAATTTGCACCAGGGGATACATAAACAGGAACAGCACTAACCTTTTGCCTTATAAATGCACTCAGAAATCATGATGATCAGTACTATTCTGTGAGTCATATCAGTCATAGAAATATCAGCATAGGTGGATTTATCGTGTAATGGGCCTAATGGGACCCAACTTTTGATTTTACTTACATGCTGCCAAGTATCCTTACTTGCATGGAGGTTTTGGTCAAAAGCCCAGCTCTCAGCCTTCTTATCTCAGTCCCAATGTCTGGGTCCTGAATAAAAATAACAGTAACAGAATAATAATGATAACTGTAACAATAATGACAGCTAACATTCATTGAACACTTACTATATTTTAGGCACTTAGCTAAGAATTTCACCTACATTACCTCATTTAACAATCACAAAAATTCTATGATAAAAGTGCTATTATTATCCCTGTTTTACAAATGAGGAAACCTGTTTTGAGGTGGAAAACACTTGTATCAGTCAAGATGCACCCCAGCAGGAAACAGATGACACCCTCAAAACAGGTAAAAAAAGAAAACTTAATGAAGGGACTGTTTACAAAGTTGTGGGCAAGATTAAGGGAAACCCAATGGTGAGGGGCTAATCCCATCAGGAAGTTCTTACTATCCCAGGCTGGAACACAGCAAGACCAGCCAACAGCTTTTGATAGAAGGACAAAATCACTGCCAAACTGTGACCTGGCAGGTAAGTGGCTAGGAGAATAAATACCCTGACCTCTCTCTTCCTTCCCTCTGATCTTCTGAAGCGTCTCCTATTTGCTGACCAAACCGGAAATTAGAGGGCAAGCGAAGTTGGTGGTGTAGTCCCTAGAACCCAGACGCCAGGATACAGAACAGGGTAGAAAAGAGTGAGAGATGGATTTGGAGGGGCAAATGAATTCCATGCAGCAAATTAACTTATCTCAGACATGCAACTACTCATTGTTGGGCAGAGTTCAAACATTTAACCATTATACTATCTACTGAAAAGGAAGAAAATTCTGATAAAGAAACCCATGGGCATTGTAAGGGAGGATTTTTCTCTCTCTTGCCCTTCTTGAAATTTTTGTACAGCTTCCCTGCTGCAGCTGAATTTCTAGTCTTTCCAGAGTGCTCCTCTGATGCAGACAGAGTGGGTTTCTGCAGAAGGGTGCACACGGCTTCTCCCTTTAGACTGTAAGTTCTATTAGCACAGAGATTTTGATCAGCTTGTTCACTGCTATATTTCTATATAATCAGTTACTATCTTTTGGACCAAGAGATCCTGAGATTCTCATCTTCAGAAACAAGCCTCCTAGCAACAGAATGTAATCAATGAAATATTCTGACCACTCTGCTTATCTTTCTTGTTTCCCCTCCCTGTTTCTTTCACTCTTTAGTTGTGAATGGTTCTTTAGTTAACTGTTGAACATTTGTTATAATGGTGATCTAATGAGTACAATGTATAATATTCTATGCTAAGAGCTTTATGTGGATTATTTTACTTGATTCTCATCATCACATTCCTCTGAGACCCATACTATTATTTTAATCTTACTAGTAAGTAAACTGAGATGCAGACTCACGTATATCTGATTCCAAAGGCCAAATTTAAACCACTTACCCCATATTGCCTTCCTAATTCTGATCACATCACTGTTTAAAAGTAACAACTCGGGCCCTGACTGGTGTGGCTCAGTTGGTTGAGCATCATGTTGCAAAGCAAATGGTCACTAGTCTGATTCCCAGTCAGGGCCCATGCCTAGGTTGCGAGTGTGTGTACAAGAGGCAGCTGATTGATGTTTCTCTCCCTCTCTCTCTCCCTTCCTTTCCCTCTCTCTAAAAATAAATAAATGAAATCTTTTTTTAAAGGGACAACTCAGTTGTTGAGGCCCAGAGCTGGGTGATAACAGGCTCTCATGCCCACCTGTGATGCCTCATCAACCACCACTGGTTTCTGCTGCAGCTCGTGACCTGGCCCCAGCTCTGCTGGGTAAGTCAGGACTCCTGCAGTCCTGTGACATTGCCAACCCTCAGTTCCTTCTTTCTTATGCCTCCCACTTGAGCCACTTCAAACCCACACAGCTAATGTTTCCTCAAGCTCTCAGTGCCCTAATCCTCCAACCATCTCCTTGATGAGTGTTGGAAAATTTGTTTTATGGTGCACACTTGCCTAGGCATCAATGAAAACGCACAGTTCAAATTTACTACTTCTAGGAGAATAAATGCCCCTCCTCCCACTGCTGCTCTACTAGACTGTTTTACACCAGAGCAACACTCCCACAGGCTGCTCCCAGACAATGGCTGAGCATGGCAGGATGCTCATGCAGGCTCAATCTGACAGAATGTGAGGAATCTCCAATATGTGATGCTGTGTGAGGACTACCCATTAGCCTGGGTGAAACTTTCTTGCAATCACACTGCAGTCTAAGACTCCTCCTTCCCCAGCCACTTTCTTTCTCTCTCACATTTCATATCTACACTATATCAGGCCTGCATGTGGTTTGAAACCTCTCCCCACCTTCTCCAGCTACTTCTCCCAGTAAATCTCTTATATATCTAATTCCATCATGACTTCTGCTTCTTAGTAGGCATGAACTAATGCAAGTGGTACTGAGGGTGGTCTGAGAAAACAGGTGGGAGATTAGAACATGAAACTGACTTACTCATCACCTTAAGGCAAAGAGAATGCCATTCAAAATGGTAAGTGGGGCATAGATGGTCCCTGGCACAAGTTAGCAACTCAATTGCCAGAGATTTCACTAGAGGCTACCTGGGAAAATGTCTGAGTAGAAATAAACACCCTTGCAGATAAAACAATTTAGGGATTTGAAATTAGGATGTGAAGTAACCATATCTACAAGTATAACTACAACTTCTAAGTTGTTTTGATCCCCTACAGAAGGATGATGAGAAACTGTGAGACATTAACCAGCAGTTAAGCAAAGTGCGAGACCCAGAGCACATCTTTGGTCGCTTACAAAGAAGCTCTTACCTCCTAAAGTAGAAGAGCAAATATAGTGAGAGTACTGGAGATCTGGTAGGTGAGTGACAGAGCTCCGGCGATGCTTGGTTGCTCACCCAAGGTGAGTCTGCTCTGCTAAGGAACCTGCTTGGGAAAAACCGAGACCCTGAAACAGAGGATGGGTCCATCAGAATGGATTTCTCTGCAGATGTTAGCTCTGCAGAGCCCCTTGAGACTTTTAGAACTATGTGTATTCCCATTTGGGGGACAGGTAAAAATTTCTTCACTTGATAGGACAGTCTTGTTAGGAGGAAATAGGGAGGAGTGGTATGGTTGCATGGAGTTCTCATGTGTGTACAGGTGAGTATACATGCTATACAGTTTCCAGTGGTGACCCCCTTGCCTGGGCCTGGGGACCACCTCACTGCAGCTTTCATGTTGTCAACACTGGTACACTCCAGGACCTGCACTGGAAATGGCACCCCAACTCCTTCTCCATGCCTGTTTACCAACCTCCGTTCACCTAAACTCCAGAGCTATTTTGGCTGCCTGACAATGGCAGACTGACTCTGACCCAAGAATCCCAGCAAATATCTTGGCTCTTAGTTGCAACCACACATAACTCAGTGAGGTCTGAAGCCTACCCTTGAGGAGGGAGCCTCCTTTCCAAGCTCTTCTTTCTGTGGGTATGCTTCCTCAGCTCTAGGGTTCATGTTAGGATCCTTTTTACATCCTTATAGTTACTCCCCTATATATTTTAATAATTCTTTATATTAAAAATCCTCTGTTCAATTACACTGTCATGTAGGCCAGAAGATTATCTTCCTATAGTAAAGCCTAGAGAACATATCACTCACTAAGGCCATTAAAAAAGAAATGGTTGCGGGGGGGGGGGGTGGCATGAGCATCACTAAGAATTCATGGTGGCTCTCGGTAGGCTGGGGCTGACTGTAGGGTGGCAATCACAGAAATGAACTCATTAATATTTATGGGAGATTATGGGGCTCTGCAGTATTAAAAGCTGGGGGGTGGAATATTCAGCCACCAGAAGCCAAGATGCTGCAATTACCATTGATAACATGCAAAACTGGAGAGGTAGGCAAGGGGTCTTGACCCAGACAGAGTTGTGGAGATTAATACAACATGTCACCTGTAGGGGCAAAATGAACCAAAAAGTGTGCTACTTAATTAACTTCTGCAATCATAAAAAAGGTTACCACCCACCTTGGCTGGCATAGTTCAGTGGATTGAGCATGGGCTTGGGAACCAAAGGTTCGATTCCCAGTCTAGTGCACAACCACACATTGTGAGAGGCAACCACACATTGATGGTTCTCTCCCTCTCTTTCTCCTTCCCTTCTCCTCTCTCTAAAAATAAATAAATAAAATCTTTAAAAACAATGTTACCATCCTTGCTCAGTTTTCAGATCCAGAATTCCTTGACTTGAAAGGGTCTCTAGAGGAAAGAACACTGTAACAATATGATTAATACATATTGTAATGATTTCCCCAGTTGTTCCCCAGTGGGACCTATGGCTATATACTTGGGTGACTGGGTACACTGGAGAAAAGGAATACCTAGAAATATCAAGGATACTGGATTCAGAGTCTGAAGTGACATTGAATCCCAGAGATGCGAAGGATCATCACGGTCCCCCAGTTAGAATGAAGACGTACAGATGCCGGGTAATAAATTCAGTTTATTTAGTTATGGCTAAAATCTGACTTACAAGTTCCATGGACCTACCCAGTGGTCACTTCCTCAATTCCCTACCTTATAATTGGAATTAACATGTTATGCAGTTCAAGTAACTCCCACATTGGGTCCTCAGCATATGGGGTGGGGAAAACTAAGTGGAAATATTTTAAACTGCTTGTCTCATGGACTAAGATAGTAATAAATCAAAAACAATTCATTACCAGAAGAGAGACAGAGGATATTAGTGCCGCCATTAAAAGTTAAAAGATGCAGGGATGGTGGTCCCAGTTGCCTATCTGTTTAATTAGGTAACCGGGTCCCTGCAGAAACCAGATGGATCCTACCAAGCCTTAGGCATCTTTATCCAGAAATAGAGCACAAATTATTTTATTGTAATGATTACTAGGAACTCAAACTTCATTATTTGAACTCTGATTTGTTGCTCAAGTTGTGGATACCTGTAGATCACACTAAATTAGAACTTAAGAGAGAACAATATGACTGTGATTTTAGACAAAGAAGATTACCTCTGTACATGTTATAATCATCTTTACTGTGTTCCATCAACAATAAATACCATGATGTTCTCAAAAAAGACACATTACCAGTTGGCGATTTATGACTTCACTGCTCTACAGGGACTATTATTCTCCCTATATTTTTCTGGTTATCCATTTTAAGTCTCAACACAAGAGCCACTTTTGCCAGGAAGTCTCCCTGAACCCCATTTATACAGCAGGCTGGCTTAGAGTTCTTTTCTATGTATTCCAATTATACCTTCTGAAATTTTATACTTGCTAAATTAACATGTTAGGCAGTTCCCATCTTGTTTTATAATCCCATCTTGGTTTATAATTGCCCAAAAATACATGTGTCTCATGATTAGACCATGAGTCCCTTGAGGGTTCATTCATCTTTGAGCCTCAGAGGTTGAGAATAGTGCCTGGCACATGATAGGCAGCCTGTAAATACTTGTTGAATGAAAACATAAATGATTAGATAAATTTACATATTCTTTGTTGATGTTTGGATTTTGTACCACATCATCAGAAAGCAGTACACCATGAGTGGTTTCTTCCACAACACACTGGGCTGTTTCACGAATGTGTACGTAGGCAGATATCCAATTTATTCTTTTGAACTGGAATAATACCCTGCTCCAGACCAGTCAGCAAGGACCAGTCCATGTGGTCACTACTGTGTAACCAGAATGAAACATGGGCCTTCAGTCTACTCTGAGTAGAATTCTTGGCACACATCATCTCCATAGAAGGTCAGAAGAGTTATCAACAGCAGAATTATTGTCCAACTTGTAGGACCTAGTGTGCTCTTTGAGGGCACGGGGTACTATCAGAGACCAACACCTGGCTCACTTGTCCCAGACGTGCCTAGTCTGCCAAACGCCAGTTCAGGTGGTGTAGGTCTTTACTCCCAGTTTAACGCATCCCTTTATCCACAGAACTCTATCTACTAAATGCCAGATATAACATAGAGGGCTCTAACATAGCAGTATGGTTAGTTGTAGCCCGACTTGGCCAAAAACTATCTTAGGTCAGATCTTGTATTACGTCTCAAGCCACACAGTCTAATATCACCATCTGGAAGAAGGAACTTCGGCAACCAAAGCTACAACCAGGATCTGCATGCACCACTAATACAAAGCCAAGCACTACAGCACAATTAACATAATTGGATGAACCTTTAAACATCTGTGCACAGCAACTAATAAGTCAGTTACTCTTTTGTGCCTGCTTCCACTGTGATTTACTTTCCCCATGCTTAGAATGCAAAAAATATGGGACATTAAAGAAATACAGATGTATGTTTAACCAGTGCAGAAAGGATCCAACTACACATTAAGAGTCAACAATATCACCATCACATGGTTTGACCCTTTATCATTGTTCAGGGGTGTGAGGGAAGTGGAAATATCATGAGCTTTTGAATACTAACCTGGATTTTCATCCAGGCTCCACCTCTTAACAGCAGCATGACTTTGGACAAATTACTGTCATTTTATTAGTCCTCAGTTTCATTGACAGTAAAATGGGATAATCTGTTTAATTTGTGAGATTCCAGCTTCTTCCTTCATATCATGCTGTATCTCATTTTAAGATGTGACTTTGCCTTTGGATGTATGGATCTAAAAGGGAAAAAGTACAGAAAGACAAATAATTAAAATATAATCTAAACTCCTTCCAGTTGCTCACGAAAGTCTTGGCCCAGGTTTCTAAGAAAACATCACAGGTGTAAGAATTAGAAACAGCAAAAGCCAATCCAGTGTCTGGTACAGAATAGTCATATGGACTAACAATATCATGACCACTTCAGGTCCTTTGGATCAAAGCTACCCATTTAGTAACCTTCTGGCCCCAGGTGAGTGTTCATATGAGACAGGCTCCTCCTTGTAATATGTTGTTTTATATGCAAATAAAGCCCATCAAGCCAATTCCATAGGCTACCTTCCAGACATCTCAGCATAACTGATGTTAAATGGAATTTTAACTCTTCTACTTACTAGCTACTGGACCTCAGCTTCTCATCTATAAAACTGCGTTAATAATACATATCTCACCAGGTCAGTGTGAGGATCAAATGTGATAACATATTCATTCAAAAGTATCCCACAAATAATTCTCAAGCTCTTATTTGTCTCTTCAGCACTATGGTTACAGTGATAAATGAGAAATAGTAATCATTCTTAAGAAGCCTTAAGTGAATGTTCACAGCAGACTGCCAGCCTCATTATTCTGGTCTGTTGATACAATTAGAATTCTGATAATCAGAAGGATGTTTACCTGTATGTAATCACAAGGGAGACACAATTCCTTGCTATCTTGTGAACCTCTTGTCTAAAACAAGATTCTGTGCCTATAGTCCCCAGTCTTTATTACTCAGTGTTGCTGGCATGGATATATACTCCAAAGATTATTGCAAAGTATTTAGTTCTAGAGGACTCAAGGATAATTTATACCAACCCACACTGAAAAGCTCCCAATGATATACATTTTTAATGCTGCCTATGTTTATATCACTTCTTTAAAGTTAATAAAAGGAATAGTTTTTATTTCCAAAACTTATTTCCCCAAGTGAGATGAGACTACTCATTGCATATGCACAGTTTTAAGTATGTCAGCCTAAGCTGCACTTTATAGTATTTCTTCTGGCTGAGTTTCTGTTTTTCTCATTTCACCATAGAGTAAGTTATCAGATCTAATTTTGAAATATGGAATCTATTATCCAAAATGCACCAATATTTCCAGGTGCATTTTATGGAAGTGTAGAACTACTTCTCAGAAGCATAAAACTGTTGTTGAAAAATGCTTTTAAGTGCCAACAAGTCAGAAGTCTTATGAGTGGAGCAGGGTCGAGCTCAGGGGAGCAGAACCTGAGGCCTGTTGCCCTAGTCTCACAGTCATAATGGGCCTTGCATTTAGAGCTTTGACAGCCTATGGTAAAAAAAGGGACTATAATATATTTTATTTTGAGGGTTAAACGTTTTATTTATTCCATGTAAACATTTAAAGTGTACCACATTATTTCAACTTCATTTGATATTTCTTCATTGTTTGATATGCTACAAGCCTCAAAAATGGCCTAGGCTTTTTCAAATTTAAAGAAAACCTGGAGGAGAAGAAACATCTTCAGGCAGCCTACAGGTTCTAGTACATTTGACTGGGCAAACATCAGTGATCAAACAACTTCTCTAGTGATCAGACTGTTGGAAAGCTCACATGACTGAGTCCTGAGACTGATTTATGACAAAATCCCAACTTAATGATTTATTACTAGAAGTACAGTATACAGCTTATGCCCAGGTGATCAATGCATTTACATAAAGAACAGGGAAAATGTTAGGAACACCTCCTTAGGGAATCCCATCATTAGCAGAAAGCAGTTTGCTGATTTTACATCTTTTGCTTCTTTAACCAGCACTTATTAAATAGCAAAAATGTTCTGAGTTATATACATCAGGTGCTGTTCAGAAAAAGTAAAAGAAAATATAACAATTGCTTCAATTTATGGAGCATTTACATTATGTCAAATATTTTGCAAAAACAATCTCATTTAATTATTACAAAAATATCAAAGATTATAAGGCCCACTGAAACAAATGAGAATATTGAGGATCAGAAAAATAAAATTACTTGCATATATATACAGTAGTAAATAGTAGAACTAGGCACCAAATACTGATCTATTTTTCTCTAAAACTCTAGTTCTTCCCATCATATCACACTAATTTTAATTCAATGCAGGGGTCAGCAAAACTAAGATGTTCAAAATCCATACTATATCCTTCCTTTTAAACAAAGTTTTATTGGAACACAACCATGTTTACTCATTTATGTATTGTCCATGACTGTTTTCTTATTATATAGCAGCAGAGCTGCGCAGAGGCAGCAGAGACTGTACGAATAGGTCTACAAAACCAGAAGATATGTATCATCTGGCCCTTTCATAGAATCAGTTCACTGAACACTGATTTAAGATATGATCTTTGCTCTTGGAAATAACCATCTAAAATGGAAAAGAGACAGAAAAACAAATAATTAAAAATACAATTTAAAAGCCTTCCCTTTATACATGGCTATCTCAATCTGGCTCCCAGGAAAACAGAACATGGGGAAGTTTATATGTTAATGTTTTATTAGGAAGTCCAATTCTAGGCAAGCAAGAGTGAGAGGAAAAGCAAAATAAGGCAGGGAAAAAGAGGAAGCAAATGCAAAGTACTAGTGCCTTACCAAGGTTGGCCACAATTTCTCAGTAAAACACAGCTAGTTATCAGTCGTGTGGGATGTTTGCAGAGAGGCCGTTTGGAACAACTGCCTCTCATAACAGTCCTCATCCCTCAAGGGAAGCTGAGACAATCAGAATTATTAAATGATGAAGTGAAGCAGCAGCAGCCAGGGCTTTACAACTGCAGAAATGGTGTGAACCATCACCATGGCTGCTCAGACTGGGAAGCAAGGCAACACCTGAGATCCAGGGGATAGAAAATGTAAAGTAAGCAGGGACTGGTGCGTAAACTGATTTAGTATAGACTATCCCTTGGACCCCTTAGATCTGCTCTTACGTTTTTACAATAACCAGATCACGTTTTTACAATAACCAGATCTCGTGTAAGAATAAGATATCCTCACTTCCTTCCTGAGAGAATAAGTGCAAGTTTCAGCCTTGAAAATAATGGCCAGTTGAAATCTCTTAAAAGGATTTCAATAGGATTATCAATCTAAGATATAATCACTGATGCTGCAGCAGTAGCTCTTGGAGCCATAGTTATCATCAATAGTTATCATCTCCCTCCTCTACTTCATTCTAGACTTCCCTCACCCTTGGCCAGTATTATACTGACTTAGAATTAGGCAGGTATCATTCCCAAGGGCTCTGCATCCTAAATTGTATTGTCTAGGTTCAAGGAATTGCCCAGTTGTACTTATCACCAGCCAAAGAAGCACCAATAGACAATGAAGTGACTTCCTTAGGTATCAGACATCATTATTTTATACACTCAATTTTGTAGTTTCAACCTAGGCTCCTCATGGTAATTGGGGCTAGTTAACCCAGGTTTTGTTGGTTCACTGTTAATGCTTAACACAAAATGGTCAAGTGGTAATCACAAATTCTCTGTCTTCTGGATGAATTGCCCCACCACCTATGACCAAGGAACTCTAAATCAACAAAGCCTAAGTTTGCAACAAGGGGAACTAGAAATTCCATAAATGGATGACTGGAAGTGATGACAAATAGGATCAATCTTATTTCCAATTTATGTTAGTTTGGATCATCCAAGAAATATCCCCCTCCAAAATGGGATTACTTGTACATTATTTATTTAGAAAATGTCTGTGATGAATAGAGGGAAAAGAAACAGGAACAGGCAGTGAGATGGTGCAATGCAGGTCTGATATCTACGAAAGGAAATAGGGAAGGCATAATGCTATCCTTGCTACATAACAAAAATTGCTCTGATTTGTTTTACTGCAGGGTCAAAGGAAATAATTGCCCAAATTAATAGCTACATACCAAGTGTCAGAGTCATATTGATGCCATGGCAGCTGAGAGTGAAGCTACTTATGCCCCCAGTACCATCACCACCATACATGCACCTTAAATTTATAGTAAGCCATGTTTATCAACCATGATCCAACTGTTTTTTGCATAAGTCTGCTAGGTAAATTGAACAGAGATATGATGGAGACCACATTGCTTCTTTTAAGTGTTTGATAGTGATGCTAATATCTTCAGTACCTCTTAGGATATTGTATTTTTGCTGATATGCTTATCCTGGACCAGGAGAAGAGGGCGGGGGTTAGTTATGGGGCTTTCAAATGGCCCTTCTTATGAGAATTATATCAGTTTCTAAGTATATATTTGCAGTATAACTACAGGTTGCATCCGTGAACCACAGATCTCAGGATAAAAAAACTTGGTCTAAAAGTCTTATATTATCTGATTTTCATAAATCCCCCACTCTAACCAGAGGACCAGCATGGTATTTCAGATCTCTTAGTATCAGTATCAGCTCAGCACTGATATATCACAACACTCAAAAAGTCTAGGTATTCCCCAGCTGGCGTAGCTCAGTGGATTGAGCACGGGCTGAGAACCAAAGCATCGCAGGTTTGATTCCCAGTCAGGGCACATCCCTGGGTTGTGGGCCAGGTCCCCAGTGCGGACCACGTGAGAGGCAACCACACATTGATGTTTCCCTCTCTCTCCTTCTCCCTCCCTTCTCCTCTCTAAAAAGAAATAAATAAAATCTTAAAAAAAATGTCTAGGTATTCTATGGAGCATGATTACTTTAAACACAGGGCCATTAAGGGAAGGAACTGTATATATTTATCACATATACTTCAAGTGGCATTTCAGGTTCTTTTGAAGAGGACTGGCTTCTTTTTCAATAGACTCTAGTTTTGTGAACTCTCCTCTCCCTGGAAACAGAGTTAATTACCAGGATTTGTCTATTGTTGAAATTGATAGCTGCCTTCCGCTTGCTGAGTACCCATTGTTTTCATTATACACGTCAAGCAACACCCAAGGCTACTTTTCCTCTCTCTTGGCCCTAAGAAATATCTAATCTATTAGCCATCACCATAGGTCTGTGTATCAAGACTCACTGGTTGACACTCTTGTCTTGCTGTCCATTAAAATAAGTATGTCCCCCTTACTTGAATGATACCAACACCAACCTCTTCTATGCAATTCCACTATCCCCACTGATACTGGGGATCCAAGTTCCATGGTATAATCTCTCATTATCCACTATGGCCTTCCAAGGACAGCCACAGCCAAGCCTTTCAAAGATATTTGGGTCATTTACACCAGTGCTTTCCTTACTGATTTAGCAAAGGGATTTTTCTCTGTTGCTTCTCAGGGGACGTAGTCAGGAGTCCCAAATAACAAATCCACTCTAAGATTTTCATCACACTGAGTCTTCTGAAAATTTCTCCAATCTTCTGCCAAGAAAGTTCCAGCATTTTTACTTCATTTACTATAGGCCATTGCCATGCCCAAG
Source organism: Trachops cirrhosus (assembly GCA_028533065.1). Lineage (NCBI taxonomy): Eukaryota > Metazoa > Chordata > Mammalia > Chiroptera > Phyllostomidae > Trachops > Trachops cirrhosus. Next base: position 133,324,068 of record CM052541.1, on the reverse strand, counting down.
CTTTATGGAGCCATTTCAGTGAGTTATTAAGACCAGCTATAGACATATTTGCCAGCACACTGCATCCTGAGTCATGTGTGAGTGCCACACCATGATGATGAATTTTCTCTTACCCACTTATGTACGGCACCTTTCCCTAGTTAGCCCCCTCAGTATCCTGATACATTCCTGGGTTCTTGTTGGTATGTATGTATGTTGGCTCTACAATTCTTTTGGCAGTTAGCTGCCACTTCCTGGAGCAGTCTCGTACTTCCCTGCTCCAGCTGTACTGAGACCTGACTCAAGTTATTGTCTGAAGGCAGTAAAATACAGTGGGAAGCAGACCTTGATGATAAGCATTGTCTTTTGAGGTACCTCCTTAAGGTGAAGTCATTGCATACTCTCCAGGCAGAGGGGGCTCCAGGCCTCTGGAAAGGAGTAAAAACTTGCTTCTGATAGTCAGGGGATTCAGGGAAATTGGGGGGTTAATGGTTTTTAAGCTCATTCACACAAATGTTCTTATCCCACTTCTGAGGATCCCAACTCTTTCCCTATCAGATATCTGATTTAGACACAGAAGAATTATTGAGGCTGCACATTTAGTTTACTTTGCAGACTTGCCACCCTTGTACTTAGATCAAAGGCCTGAATTTTAGCCTAGTCAGTCCTGCAGCTGCAGGAGATGAAAGTTTCTCTAAAGTTGCCATAAGGTCCTCTGGCTCTCACAGCATGACAGAGGTTAAAAGTTGTCTTTAGCTTATAATTTTTTTTGCAAGGCTTCTCATGATGTCAAAAGCAGCCACCCAACCCCACAATCCTTATAATTACCATAGTTCCCATAATGTTAAAGCTCAGGAGACACAATGTTCTAATGCTATGTCATTCATCCACCTGCACCTCAGCCCAATTAACAGGAGGTGAAAGCTTTAATAATTGTAACACCACAGCATCCCAGAGGTTGTTACCACAACACTTCTCATACCAGTTGTTTTATCCTGTGTTTTCTACAGTTTTGTGACTCAAAATCTGGTCCACAGACCAGCAGCATTGGTATCACTCAGGACCTTGTTAGAAATGCCGCATCTGAGGTCCCCCGACATAAGAATATTGAATCAGAATTTGCATTTAATTGAATTCCTCAGGTAATTCTTATGAATATTAACATGTGAGGAGCTTTGTTGCTCTAGATGAAAACAGATCCTGAAGCAAAGCTAACATGCTACTACTCTTTGGAGCATACAATCTCAATGAAACAACACAAAGTGGCAAAGAGAACAGGTTCACGAGAGCAAATACAAGAAGGTGCACTGCCAATTCATCACAACTTCAGAAACGCCATAGGCACTAATCTCTTTCTTTACAATTAAAAAAAAGGCACAGATGTACCCCTTCCAGTGGTATGAGCTGTTACATGGTGACCAAACTGAGCTCTGAGACCGGTTTCTGCCCCCAAAACAAAGTTAGAAGGCATATTAAATCTTTCCTTCAAATCCTATTTTTAGGCTCTAGGTTGGTCTGCTAATTTACCTGGCTTTTCAACCTTGAAAGGCCCAGGGTTTGGGTTTTAGCATTCTGAGCCCTAACCCCTTTGTTCTGAACGCTTGTGCGGAATGCCTGTTAATCCTTTCCTCCTCTGCCTGGATAACTGACCTGCTGCCCCAACTGACCAAACGCAACTGCGGGTCCTTAATGAAGGACTGATTCTGATTGTTCCACCCTTGTCAGGAATCCCTCCAACCATCACTGACTCATTACAAAGCGGTTGATTCTTCTTTCATCAAATAATAGCTTTTAAAGTATAAAAGAAGTAATGAAGATAGATGACAAAATTCTAACACGCAAAGCAAAGGGTAAAATTTACTATCATTAAAACAATTTTCTGTTATTGATTTCTAGTTTAATTCTCTATGGTCTGCGAGCATACTTTGTCTAATTTCAATTTTGTTAAATTTGTTGAAGGTTTGATTTATGGTCCAGAATACAGTAAATCTTGGTGAATATTCTCAGTGTTCTTGACTAAATGTATTTTGCTGATGTTGAGGGAGCATTTTATCAAACAAAAAGTCAAATGGGTCAAGCTAGTCTTTGGTGTTGTTCAAATCTTCTATATTCTTACTAATTTTCTATCTACTTGTTATATAATTACTCAAAGAGAAGCATTAAGTCTTCCACTATAATTGTAAATTTATTGACTTTTTTTTCCATTTAAACAGTTTTTGCTTTATGAATTTTAAAACTGTTATTATGTGCATAAACATTTATTATTATTATGTCCTCTTAATGAATTGACCCCTTTAAGAATTATTTCTTTTTATCACTAATATTACTTGTTCTTAAATCTACTTTGACGTTAATATAGCTATTCCAGCTTTCTTTTGATTAGAATCTATGTGATGTATCATTTTTTATTCTTTCAGTTTGCACCTACTTATGTTTTTCATTTAAGGTAGGTTTTTTATAAATTGCATTGAATTAGTTTTGTTTTTTATTTAATCTGAGAATTCTTGTCTTTTAATTGTGATGATTACATGATTTATAGTTAGTATAATCTTTGATGTGGTTGGATTAAAATCTGCCATTTTACTAGCTAGCTTTTATTTGCTCCATTTGTTTTTATTTTCTTTTTCCCCTACTCTTTTATATTGAGTGTTTTTATTATTCCTTTTTCTGTCAACTATTGACTTATTACTTATATCTCTGTTTAAAATGCTTTAATGGTTTCCACAGGGCTTAAAATTCAGATCATTAGCTAAAGAGAATCCACCGTGAACTAGTATTAAGCTTTACATGCACTCCTATACTTTGTGTTCTTCTTGTCATACTTTTTACTTTTACATAATTTTTTATATAATACATTTTACACAGTAAATTGCCACTGCTGTTGTTTTAGATCATCATTTATCTCTTACAGAAAATGAATTATACTTTTCTTCATTTATTTAATTTCTAACACTCTTCTTTATTTACGTCCGAATTTTTTTCTAGTGTCACCTTCCTTCTGCCTGAACAGCATTCTCTAGGATTTATCACAGCACAGATATTCTGACAATAAATTTTCTTATTTTTTTCTTTTCTGAGAAAGTCATTATTTTCCTTTCTTATTTGAAAAATATTTTTGTGTATATAGAATTCTGATAGGGTTTTTTCCCCCAGCTTATTAAATATGTGTCTCTTTTTGCCTTCTAGTTGGCATTGTGTTTGATAAAAAATCAGCTGTTATTCTTAAATTTGTTCCCCTGTAGATAATTTGTCTTCTATTTCTCTGGCTGCCTGAAAGATTTCCTCTTTGTCCAGTAGTTTGAGTGTAATAAATTTACATTTGAATATTTTGTGTATTTGTTTTTCTCCTGCTTTATATTCTCTGAGCTTCTCTTCTTAGATCTGTCAATTGAAATCTGATTAATTTTAGAAAAATTTTGGCCTTTATTTCTTAAATATTTCTTCTGCCCCATACACTCTCTTCTCTTCTGGGATTCCAATTACACACATATTAGACTTTTGATATTGTCCCATATGTCTTGTAAGTTCTGTTCTGTTTCCCCCTCCCCTCTTCTTTTTCCTCCTTTTTCAGTTTGGGTTGTTAAATTACAGAAGTAATATCAAATCAAAAAGTATAAACGTGGTTTTCATATTTGCCAAATTTCTTACCAAAATATACTAATGAACAATGTCACAAACAAAATATTAGTGAACTGGCTTTACTGAAACTTCATCAATATTGATTATCATCCATTTTAATGCATGTATTTAACAGATGTAAACAGTTAAATCAGTATTAAATTTGTGTTTTATTATTATTGAGCCAAATTCTTTTTGTTTTATTTGCTTCTCCTTCTTGTATAAATAGTCTTTTGCATCCATTAATTGAGGCATGTATGAATGTTGTCTTAAAAATGTTGCCCTGGCTAGTGTGGCTCAATAGATTGAGCGCTGGTCTGCAAACCAAAGGGTCGCAGGTTTGATTCCTAGTTAGGGCACAGGCCTGGGTTGTGGGCCAGGTTCCCAGTAGGGGGCATGCGAGAGGCAAACACACATTTATGTTTCTCTCCCTCCCTTTCCCTCTAAAAATAAATAAATAAAATCTTTAAAAATTTTTGTGTACTTTATATAATTTTAGTAATTGTCATACTTGTTAAAAATTATTGTTCTTTACTTTTTCTATTTTAGGAAATTTCATTTATTTTAAGGAAGTCTTTCATTTCATAGGGTCAAATTTATTGACATTTATCTTTTAAATGTATTCTATTGTTTTCAGCTTAGTAAGTTATTTTTCTAGAAATTTGATATGCAATGCTCTTTGCTGCTTATTTTTTGTACAAAGTATTATCTTTACTACATACAAAATTTATTTTGTTTGAGCGTAGCTCTGAATTCTTCTTTTAAATCTTAATGTAATATTAGCTACAAGAAACACCATTTATTTTCCCATTATTTTTAAAAAATGTTTCTGAGAGAAGCAAAATATTTTATTTCTAATTCCAGATAGAAGATCTTTCTGATGAAGCCTTCTCTCTAAGACAAAAGATATGAGAGAGAGAGAGCAAGCCAGATGGTCACTCTGGGTGGGGGCAAAGCAAGTGGCACAGAAGAAACAGCAGGGAAATGCTATATGTTTAAAACCCCACACCATGGAATCCATGTAGAATGAACAAAAATTCTGTATGAATAATGGGGAAGATCACTAAAAAGGAAAAAAAACGATACTTTACATCATCATCTATTTGCCACTATATATTAAGTTTTACATGTAAAAGTATCAGTTTCTGGATTATTATTCTAGCTTATTATTCTAAAAAAATATATTGTCAGTATTTAGTGTTTTGATTATGTTGTGATTAAACCTTTCACACTGTCTGGACTTGTCCACTTTCACTAATTATCTTTTTAAGTATATACATTCACACATACACCCACACAATAAATGTCTCATTTATTTTTTAACAGCTTTCCTGAGGTATAGTTTACATACCAAACATTTCAACCATATAAGGTGTACAATTCAATGATTTTTAGCATATTCAGATATGTGCCAACATCATCACAATTTTAGAACATTTTAATCACCCCGAAAGAAACTCCACATTCTTTAGATATCATCTCCTTACCCATCTACCCACTCATCCAACAACCTCCTCCAACCCAAGGCAACACACAAGCATATTTCTTTATCCATATATCTACTGAAAAACATGCAGGTTGTTTCCTACCTTGGATATTGTGAATAATGCTGCAGTGGACATGGAGGGGGGTGCAAATGTCTCTTTAAGATATTTAATTCATTTTCTTTGGGTATACACTCAGAAGTAGGATTGCTGCATCATACAGTACATATTTTTAATTTTTAAGCAAATTCCATACTGTTTTCCACAATGGCTATATCAATTTATATATCCACTCACAGTGCTCAGGGTGCCCTTTTTCTCCACATCTTCACCAGCACTTATCTCTTGTCTTTTTAATAATAGCCATTCTAACAGGTATGAGGTGATGATCTCATTGTGGTTTTGATTTGCATTTCCCTGATGTTTAGTGATGTTGAGCATCCTTCTCATGTACCTGGTGGCCATTTGTGTATCTTATTTGGGAAAATACCTATTTAGGTCCTTTATTCATTTTTTAATCAGATCATTTGTTTTTTGCTATTGAGTTGTATAAGTTCCTTATATAATTTTTATATTAACCCCTTATCAGATATAAGATTTGCAAATATTTTCTAACATTCCATAGGTTGCTTTTTCATTTTGAAGATTGCTTCTTTTTCTGCACAGAAACTTTTTAGTTTGACATGGTACCATCTATTAATTTTTACTTTTGCTGTTTGTGTTTTATTGGGTTATAGCCCAGAAATGATTGCCAAGACCAATTTCAATTCTGTTTTTAGTTAATTTTTGTCAGTAATGTAAGATAGAGGCCCAATTTCATTCTTCTTAATGTAAGTATAATTTTCCTAATGCTATTTGTTGGAAAGACTATCCTTTCCCTACTGAATATTCTTGGCTCCTTTGTCAAATATTAGTTGACCAATATGGATTTATTTCTGAGTACTTGACTCTGTTCCACTGGTGTATATGTCTGTTTTTATGCCATTATCATACTGCTTCTATTATTACAGCTTGCAATATAGTTTGAAATCAGGAAGTTTGATTCCTCCCGGTTTGTTCTTATTTCTCGAGATTACTTTAGCTCTTTGGGGTCTTTTATTGTTCCATACAAGTTTTAGAATTGTTTTTCCTATCTCTGTGAAAAATACCATTGGAATTTTGACAGGGGTTGTATTGAATTTGTAGATCACTTTGGGTAATATGGACTTTTAGCAATATTAATTTTTTTGATTCATGAATATGGATATCTTTGCATTTATTTGTGTCTCTTTCAATTTCTTTTATCAATGTCTTATTTTTCAGCATAAAGATCTGTCATCTTTTTGGTTAAATTTATTCCTAAGTACTTTATTGTTTTCAATGCTATTGTAAATGGGATTGTTCCCTTTATTTCTTCTGATAGTTCATTGTTAGTGTACAGAAACACAACTGATTTTTGTGTGACTTCTTTCACTTAGCATAATGTTTTCAAGGTTCACTTATGTTGTAGCATGTATCGGTGCTTCGTTCCTTTTGAGGCCAAATAATATTCCATTGGGTTAATATACTCTTTTATTTGTTCCTCAGATGATAGATATTTGGGTTGTTCCCACATTTTAGCTATTATGAATAATGCTGCTATAAATATTCATATACAAATTTCTGTGTGGAATATGTTCTTATTCTCTTGAGGATATATCTAGGAGTGGAATTGTTGGGTCATATGGTAGCTCTATGTGTATTCATTTAAGGAACTGCCAAACTGCTTTCCAAAGTGGTTGCACACTAGGTTACATTCCCAACATCAATATATGAGAGTTCCAATTTTTTCAAATCCTCACCACCCCGTGTTATCATCTGACTTTTTGATTTTAGCCATTCTAGTGGATGTGAAATGGTATCTCATTGTGTTTTTGATTTGCATTTCCCTGATGGCTAATGATATTAAACAACTTTTCCTATGCTTATTGGCCATTTATATATCTTTTCTGGAGAAATGTCTCTTCAGAATCTCTGCCCAGTTTTTAATTGTGTTGTCTTTTTATTCCTGAGTTGGGAGGGTTCTTCATCTTTTCTAGATATAAACTCCTTATCAGATTTATGATTTGCAAAATGTGTACAGCTTTTTATCTGGCATGTTTTGGTAACCATCTACATAATCACAATCTCCTATCAAACATATTTTCTGTATTCAAGTTAACTTCAAGCCTGCCTTGTAATTAAACCCTTCAAATTAAATGTATTGAATTCAGTATTCAGTATTCAGTATTATGCTTTCCCTCATTAATATTTCAATGAGGTTCAATTGCTCTGAACACATCAACACATGAAAGTGTTAGTGGTTTGGTGAGGGGGACTGAGGGAGCTCTGGAGCTAGAGTCTGGGTTCTAACACTACTTACTAGTTGTGTTACTTAGGATATTATCTTACATCACCAAGGCCTAATTTCCCTTATCTCTAAAGTTAGGCTAATGATAATATCTCCTACATGGTGATGTAACAGTGATTATACCAGCCTGATGTAGTAATGACATGACCATAATTCCAGACAAAAAATAGTTATGATGATTATGTTTACTATTGTTGTTATTATTATTATTATGTTTACTCTGTTTCAAATAACTGAAATATTTTATGTATATTTAGTTTAATCTTCTAGAACAATTATATAAAGTTAATATGATCACAGATAAGATTTTCTTTCCCTTGATATGCAGGCAAAATTTTTAAATTATTGTCTTATAACCATAAAAAAACCCACATTCAATAAATATTCCCTAATATTCCCTAATAATTGCCAAATTAGAACATTTGTAAGGCATGTTTAAATTTTATTTATCAAAATCCTGGCTTGTTTACTTAGTCTTATGGGTGCATTATTTAAACATAGTATGACTTAAAGGAATACTTCATTTGTTTAATAAAGAGTATTGACAGTGTTTACTTTGGCTTCCTATTAAATTCTTTAGCAAACATTCTCATTTTTTATTTGAATAGATTTTCATAGCCTTTCCTCAAACACATTTTCATGATTTATATTCAGTCATCACATTAATGAAATAAATGTTAAATGATTAACTAAAATGTTTATTTAAAAAAGTGTCCAGAGGAAAATATTTCAGGAAATGAAAATTTGGAACAGCTCATACTCAAAGAAAAAGAAGGAAAAGCTTTGTGATATGTAGTATTGAATTCTACTGTCCCTGAAAACAATCATCAAAGTTTTTATATTTGCTCAATTTATAATTTATAGGTGGCACTGGAGTGCCAATTATAAAAACATATTTTGGAGGGCTGCTGGAAGTTTATATAAGCAACTTTTATTATTACTGGTACATTAATCTATGTACACACTATTCTGCCTTTGAATAAGTAATGTATATGCCCTGGTTCAACAAGTATTTATTTAAGCACAAAACACTGAGGTAAGTGCTATCACATCATTGGTATATTATTTTCTTTCCTCCTAAGAACAATATACAGAGGTTAGTTTTATCATTATTCCTATTTACACAAAACAGGAAACAGAAGTTCAAAGTTTCGTGTCTTCACAAAAGTTCTTCAACTTCAAATATTTAAGTAAAATCTATTCTATTGCTTCTCCACCGAGAAGCTATGAAATCTTAATTAGTGAGTAGAGTGTGTTTGTGTGTGTGTGTGTGTGTGTGTGTGTGTGTGTTTCCAGCCATTCTTCCTTCAGGAAATTCTCATCTCCAAATAATCCAATTGTTTTCTCTCTCTACTATTCTATAGCACTCGTTCTCCAAGTATGTTCCTGGGCCAACAACAGAATTACCTGGTAACTTGCTTAAAATACAACTATCCCAGACATACTGAATCAGATTTGGGGGTGGGGTGGTATGAGGCAAGAATTCTGTGTGAAACAAATCCTCAAGATAATTCTGATACACGATGAAATTTGAAAAATCACCCCTTTATAGGAATTACTCTCTAAATGATCACTGTCATTCTTAATTGCAAATTCATGAGCCTCAATCCTTGTGAAACCTCCTTCCTTGGTTATATTTAATAGAATTCACCATTATTTCAATTTTTTTTAAAGATTTTATTTATTTATCTTTTAGATGGAAAGGGGAGGAGAGAGGGAGAGAAATATCAATGTATGGTTGCTTCCTGTGCATTCCCTACTGGGAACTGGCCTGCAACCCAGGCATGTGCCCTGACTGGGAATCAAACCGTGATCTCTTGGTTCACAGACCCGCACTTAATCCACTAAGCTACACCAGCCAGGGCAGAATTCACCATTATTTCAATCTTAAAACTGTCTTATATTGTTATCTAGAATACATTTCTCTCCGATCGCCCCTTCTGAGACATCATACTAGCTCTCCTCTTTATTCCTAAATAAGAGTTTCTAAGGTTCCCAAATTCTCTTTAAACCTCTATTCTTGATTTTGATTGTTCATTTCATCAACTCCCACAGGCTTAAGGATCACACAAAAACAGCTGACTTCCAATACCCTATCTCCTCTCTAAACCTTTCTATCAGTTGAGTCATTCAGTCCTTAACTTATATGTTTGGTGCTGTGCAGCAGGCACCATTAAGCACCATTTGTTGGGGATACCACAGAAAAAAAAGACAAACATGGTCCTTTCCCTCAGATAACTGACAATTGTAAATGCCTGTAGGTATTATCTCATGATGCCCTGATTTGCAAAAATCATCTTTCTCCCTAACATTGACTTTACTTTTGAGTCTGATATCATTTAAAAGTATCGTTTCTCACATTGAAAGGGACTCCTTCCTGTCATTTTCCCACATATACAGCCAATCCTGTTTCTCCAAGTCTTCCTGTTTCTTTAAAAACATAACTCACAAGTATCCCCTTCCCACCTGACCAATGGTGTGGGTCCTGTTCTAATTTGTACTGGACTTAACTTCAGTGTAGACTATTCTGCAGTAGATTCCTACCTTTTATTTTATTTTTTCCCCATTCAATATATTTTTACAGTGTTGTCTGATTTATTTCCCTAATATTAGAGATCTTGTCATATCTTTGTTCTGCTCAGAAACACACAAATAAACAACCGACATACTTCAATGGCTCTCAATTGCCCACAAAGACTAAATTCTTAAAACTTTTAAGGTCCCTTTAAGGTCCTTCCAAATGTGGATTCAACTTCCTTTTCCAGCCATGTGTCCCAGCCTCCCTGAGCTACTTCTCCAATATACCAGGAACTCTCCCTCCACTATGGCCCTCCTGAACTCTGTCCTTATGTGGCATGACTTAATCAACATTTCTTACTCTGGGTAGTATCCCACATCAGGACCCAGCTCCAACAGCATTCTTTCTGTGAAGTCTTCCCCACCTCTCCTCACAACCCTGCTCCAAAACCAGACAAAATAATAGCTCTCTCTTTCACACTCCTGGATTATTTTGTTGGTGTCACTAACAATGCATTTTAAACAACTTGAGAGCAAGGATTATATTTAGTCTTCTGTGTACACCTGGCATCTAGCTCAGTGTTTGGCACATTAGTAGGTGTTTAATAAATACAGGTGAAATTGATCTAACCCATTTTAGTATGTTTGGCTTCTCTGTAGCAGCCATCTGGAAGCAGAAAAATTTTAAAGCAAGATTGTTCTACCTTCTAGACACAGGCACAGTGGAGTAGGAAGACGTGGAGCTGACAAGGAAAACAATCTTACAGGCACAGTCCTCAGAAGCAGACAATTGTGGTCTCCTGGATGACAGCACATATAATCATAGCTCTTCATGGTGATGCTTGTTATTCATAAAAGTATTAAATCGCATTTTAAACTCCCTGTCTAAGGATTAGAAAAATAAGCTATGTTTTGTTAAATATATATTTTAATAAAAATATCACGATTTTAAAATTGTACTTATATTGCTTAGGATTGGGTTCAGAAATAAATGGAATACCAAAGTAACACTGGCTTTAAAAATATGGAATCTTACTTTTTTTCCCCAGACACTCATCCTGGTATTCCACTGAGTCCACAGAGAAAGGGACTGAGGCACCACCTGTCCTGTTGCTGTGATTTTAGGGTTTCCAGTCCCAAGACAGCGAAGCAGATCAATGTCGGAGCTCCAGCAGCTACGTTCACATCCTAGTCCTTTCCCTGGCAGGCTTCCCGGAAGTTCTCATCTCACCTCTGCTACGTTTTATTGTACAGAACTTAATAAATGATCACAGCTAATTGCAAGGAGGATGGGAAATGTAGTTTGTATTCTAGGCGTCACGAGTCCAGCTAAAGATTGTGAATTCTAATACTGAGAAAAAAAGAAATGAAAGTTGCAACATAACCAGCAACTTTTTAACCAGTATTTTAAGCTTCTGTTCTGAAACAATATGCAGTTTCCAAATCTCATTCCCTAATAATGACCCATAAAGGAAGCATTACCATATCTGAAAGACCCATTCCACTCCCACATCAGCATTTATAAAGTGTCGAAGTAGAAAACAACTTTGAAAACATTTATGCCAATGACAGTCCATAAGCTGCTTGTTATTAGTCCACACAGATGTAAGATAAAAAATGGAGAATAAACACTTAAAACCTTACAGTAATTAAGCTGATATTTCTATAACCTTAAGGCCATGATATCAGTTTACTCCACTCATTGAACTGAGAGGAGACCAGCTCACCTGTCATCTAGTTCACTTGGTAGGTCGCATGTGGCACAAGCTGAGTGTGTATGTGTCATACGTACCAGGACCAAGTGTCAGTGCAAAATGGATTGGAATTTTTTTATTTTTTTAAAGATTTTATTTATTTATTTTTAGACAGAGGGGAAGGGGGGAGATATAGAGGGAGAGAAACATCAATGCATGGTTGCCTCTCTTATGCCCCTTACTAGGGACCTGGCCTGCAACCCAGGCATGTGCTGTAACTAGAAAATCAAACTGGTGACCCTTTGGTTCACAGGCCAGCACTCATTCCACTAAGCCACAGCAACCAGGGCTGGATTAGAAATTTTTTAAAATACTCCTTTACAGAGAGTTAAAGAAGCACAGGTCTACATCAGTTTAAGGGAAGTTCTGGGACCAGAACTTGGGGTTCCCAACTTGTGGTCCTAGATCATGTGACTTGCTCCTTCACTATTCTCAAATGCTGGTGCTGATGCCATCAACCCACATCTCTGACACCTGAGGGGGTTCCAGACCATTCCTAACCAGAGCTCTAAACCCACCATGGGTACTTCTGAAGTCTGATTGACTTCTCCATGCCTGCACTCCAGTGCTCAGGGTATGAGTCCTGTACATCTGGGTTCCATGGGTCATTTTACCTCCAAAATTTGCCTCCACTCCCACCTTATCCTCAACATCATTCTGCATCCTGCTCCATACCACATAAACTGTAGGGAAGTATGACCCTAACTCTTACCCAGCTTTGAAAATCTCCATTGCCTAAATAACAACACTGCTAGGTTCCCCTTCCTCAATGCACACACACAGATGGTAAAAGCAGTTTAGACCCAACCCACTCCCATTTGAATCAAATCACCCTTCACTGGTCTGACAGAGTTGTTGAATGATCAGTTTAAAGTTATTGTTGAATTTCGGTGATTGTTTACACCAGTAGTTTTCAGATGATTTGATAGGGAAGCTCAGTTATCAATTTCCCATGTGATTCACATTTCAGATGCTGAAGCAATTATCCAGTACTCAAGATTTAAGATGTGAATGACTGAGCTTTCCTTTAAACGCATTTCACTCCCTTTTCTATTTCTGCAGCCTGTCCTCTCTTCTGCTGGTGAAAAGGCTCTTTACAAATTCACTTTCACATGGTAAAAGACATATGCTTCATAATTTGCTGCAACTGGTAATTTGGTAAATTGATTTTCAGAGAACTAATCTGAAGCCACCAAGTGCCATATCCTACTGTAGTTAAATTATGTTTCCATTCACACAATAAATGATCTTAGCAGCTGGAAGAAAACTTTTGGGGGACAAGAAAAACAGTCTCCACCAAAGTTATCATTTTAATACATACTTAAGTTACCAAATAACATACAAAAAACAATCACCTCCACACTACTGCCACCACAGTGGTGTTTCCTGTGGGGTTCTTTCCTTGCCCTGCAGTGACGCATCACAGCAGTGCCTGCACCGACGTCCGGGTAGGAGGCAGATAGTGCAGAAAGCGGGGAGGACAAGCTATGAAGTTAAAGCCTCTCTTTGCCTTTACCTTCCTGTATCACATGCCCAGTAAAAGCACTCTCAAATATACTGTCTCATCTAATCCACACAATCAATGAATATGTTTTCCAGGGTCCACATTACTCTACTTTTCTATTGAGGAAATGGAGGCTCATAAAGCTAAAGAACTACCCCCAAAGTCACAGAGAGAGTCAGTGAGCCAGAAACAAATCCTCGACTCTGACTCCTTCACTTGACCCTGGCTTCTCCTTGGATTTCTTTTTTATTTCTGACTAAAACAATATCAGCCAAATATTTTTACCTAAGTTTTCTTTTTTTAAGTATTTTTTAAATTTTTATTTGTTTTCAGAGAGAGGGAAAGAGAAGGAGAAAGAGAGGGAGGGAAACACGGATGTGTGAGAGAAACATCAACCTGTCGCCCTTCATACCCCCCACAACTGGGGACCTTGCCTGCAACCAAGATGTGCCTTAACTGGGAATTGAACCGGCGACCTTTTGATTTGCTGGCCGGTGTTCAATCCACTAAACCACTCTAACCTGGACTGTCTAAGTTTTCTTTAGATAATATCATTGATTTACCTCTGACCATGCTTTCCCTGTCCTATTAATATAATTCACTTATTTTTTATTTTTCACACTTCCTTCAGCTATAAATTCTTGAAGGTGAAGGCCAGGCCTTCTCTGTGGTCACTGTAGTTTACAGCCTATGTCTCGTGGCATTCACTTTACCCCAATGTAGTTCATCTCTTTGGCTAGAGTCTTCCTTGGGTGTTTTGAATATGGTGTGTAAGCATTAACCAATCATGAGGTTTCTAAGACTCTGGCAGGATTTCTAAGATCTACTCACACACAAGTTCAGGAATGAGAATAATATGTCAGGCTATTTCAAACAATAAATATGACTGTTCTAAGAACAGACAACACAAAGCTTTTTCTAGTCTTTGACTAGAAATACAGATCAATGAACAATGTCCATCATTTCTCCCAGAAACTTTAAGATTTTGAGGGTTTTTTTTCTCTTAACTATACTTCTCATCTGGAAAACTTGAGTTTACTGGTGTTGAAACAACTATCCTAAATGGTATTACAATATACTGTTCAGTGAGAAGGTAAAATGCAAAAGCATGTTTGGAAAAAAATCTTAACAAGAAGGCTGCAACCACTTTAGAAGTGTAAAACTCCTTCCACAGGGATGTCGGGACACTAAAACTTCCATCAAAGCACATGAATATGACATCAGTGGTCTGTTATCCCCACATAAACCAGACCTGTGCAAAGATATTCAAGCAATATCAGTCTCTGTCAAACCCATAACCAAATTTGACATCTGTTAAATCATTAAAGATGCAAATAAAATGTTAACAAAGATGGAGAAGGAAGGGAGAGTGCTGATAGCATGTATTAAGACTAAAAGTAAAAAGCCAGATAAAATCTGATTAATTCCTGGATTTTTTGAATATCAATAGAGCTTGTTGGCTAAACTTTCCCAAGTTCCAAGTCACTGGAGATGACTCTGGCTATAAAAACACTCTGGAAATCTGTAATAAATGGATTTAGGGCTTTTAACACTAAGATGGCTGTTTCCAGTATAAGGGGATAGATATCCTTTGGCTCTTCACAAGATCATCTTCCTCCAGACCCCTTGTTTCAATTCCACAGAAAGTAATTCCCCCTGACCTCAAAGGGAACTTTGTTGCTCATAAAAGCAAAAAACAAATATTAGCCTACAATACTCACCTTAGTTTGTATACCTGATTAAACAGTGGATTCTACTTTCTCTGTACTTTGAGTGTGGGGCATACTAGCTTTGGAAGTTTCCTCCAAAAATTCTGAAAGAGGAAAAGCTAGGTAATCACCAAATAGTTTTATTTTCATTTCCTGGGGTGGAGGAGAATCCTACATTTTCCAGATTCCTCTGCAGGTGTGCAGGTGTGCAGGTGTGTTCTGGTCAATAATGGAATGTGAACAGTAAGTGAGGTCTCCCACAAGTTCCCTCTTCCCTTCCCACAGCAAACTTGGAAGCAGAGTCTCCAACATGCAAGACCCAAGCATGAGTGCAGTTAAGTGGGAAGTTAAAGTGACATGGAGATAGTATCAGTAACCAAGGCAAAGGGAAACCAAGCAACTTGGTGGCATTCACCAATAGCAGCAGAAGCTGCAGAAGCACCAGTCTGCCAGGAAGTGCAGGAATGCTTTGCCAGCCAGTGCAGGCTGAGGCTATGGGTGGGCCACAGCATAAAGGACTGCTTGGAGGAGCTCCAGTTTAAGATGAACACAGAAGACACAACAAGGGGCAGAGCTGCAGCCCAGTGACCTCTCTGGCAGAGGAAGAAAGGAAATGCCTTTTTGTGAGAATTTACTGTATCCTCCCACAAGAACTGTTCGAGAAGATAGCCTACTGGCTCTGCCTGCAGCATTATGCTGAGATCCATTAAGGCCAAGAGAAGAATTCAGATATGCATGTGCTTTAGCAGAGTATAGCTGTCTTCTCATTCCTTTCCATCTCCCTTTCCCTGGAAGAGATTCAGGGCATTGTCAATAATGGACAAGAAAACCATGCTGCAAGAACTGGCTGGACTCTCTGAACCTCCTCCAGGACCGGGTGGATGACATTGCTGGTTGCACATGGCACTGACCAATACCCACCATTTACCCTCATAAGGTGGGAAAAATTGCATAAGCCATCATAAAGCCTGTTTTACTTCTGCCATATTCAGTGCATTTGTTAAGGAAAGTAGCTAGATATTTGTTCTGGATCATTTGGCCTATACCCCACAAGCAACAAGCACAGGGAGGCTGTGTGTGACCTGGCTGACACAGAGCTAAGACAGCAGGACCTGACAGAGAAGGAGGCCTGTATGCCCCAGTCTCACACAATAGCAGTGTTGATCTGCCCTCTTTTTACACCAAATTAATGGCTGCTATAAATGAAGGACCAAATTTGATTCCCTCAAAAATGTGTACTGAGCACAGTGGTGCAAAACACAGACTGGTCTTCTGGTAATACTGATGTAGACACCATTCTTGATTCATTGGTCTTATGATCTAATGGAGAAGAAATAGTTTATAACAGTTTTAATGTAAGGTAGGATGTGACATATGTCTAAAAGAGGGAGAAATAAAATGCCACAAGGGCTAAATCAGAGCAGGATGAGATTATACTCCATTGGAAAGTGGATGGAGGATCTTAAAATGTCAGTGCCATGTGGCACCACTGGGATCACCTCAGCTAAATACTTGAGGTAGAACCAAAAAATGTTAGGTGATTACACAAGATCGTGGGGCCAGTGACAGAACACATAAAGCCCTGGGCTTCTTCTGACCCCAAGTCTTTGCCTATCCTGCTATGCTATGCTGCTGCTTCTTCTTGGCAGCTTAGTCATGGGACTGTCTCAACCTGAGACACATTATCCACTGTTCTAAATTCTGTCAATCAATGCATAAACATGGTGAAGTCTATGACCTTGAGAAGCTTACAATCTAGTAGAACAGGTCAAACATGCACATGTTCATCTTCATAATATACAATTAACCTTGGGAAATATAAAGACTTAGATATACTAGATTGATATTTAACCCATTATCAATCCACAAAATTTAGCAGAAATAGAAAGTGAGAGTTAAGTGGGAGCTGAACAAGTGAAACATGGAAGAAGGAAGAGGGCCAAAGGAAAAGACTTCTAGGAGACCAATTGCCTCAAGCAGTGGAACCAGGACGGAGAACTTGTCTCCACAAAACCTAAAACCACTACTGGGTCCTTTGAAAGTACTAGTCTAAAAGTTCTACCCAAAAAGAGGCAGGGCAAAGGAAGTGTCACTTTGTATTTAGCTCCTGCCCCAAACCCTGAATACATATGAGAATACAAGTACTGACTTTCTGTAGTGACCTGCAAAGCTGTGGTGCTCCTGACCTGCTCCAAAATGGTACTCATAGCAGAGACATATCTACTTTCTTTTGTAACTCACTCATGCCTTGATCATCTCAGTATCAAGGTGTCAGCCTCACTGGTAACTAGGGTCGAGGCTGATGTACAGAACCCAGAAGGAGACCTGCAGTCTCAGGCACTGATTCACAGTTCATGACAAGTGCCATCTTACCAATATCCTCTTCTGTCTCCAGAAATCTAACCACTTCGGGCAAGTAGGGAGGGTAAGTCAGCTCAGAGACCTTGCTCATATAACTGTACTGACAGGTCTTCAAGTCCAAACTTTGGCATTCAGATTTGCTCTGAGGCCCAAAGTACAAATGCCCTTGAATACTGTTTAGCTGTGGAGAAGAAAGAAAATTAACCTTTGTGTTATGTTAATAACCGTAAAAAATACAACAGTTTAACACAAAAAAAATGTTTCTTAACTTCAGGCTCTAGAATATCCTCTCTATAAACCTATGGGACAGATTGTCTCCATTCTATAGAGAAAACTAGGTGTCAGAGACAAACAGAGAGAGAGAGGGAGATTAAGTGCCTTGCCAAGGGTTACAGCATAATGCTAAGTGCAGAAGCCAGCAATAAATTCAGGTCTCTCTGATACCAAAGCTCCTTCTAAACATCAAATTGCCTCTGTGAGAGAAGCAGCTATAGTCTAACTGTAACAAAGTAAAAATGTTACAAGAAGTATATTTGAATGTATTGGGGATTGGTGGAGAAAGGAGCAGTTAGTCTCCCAAACAGAGCAGCATGTAAATAAAACAAACTATTGCTGCTGCTGCTAATATCATCATCATTACTGCCAACATCATCATCATCATTATCATCACCTTAGGGAATGTATTACTTCCTATAAAGAACTAATATGATTTATCCTTGTTCTCAGTGAGGATCATGTTTCACCTTTTACTCTTGCTGCTAGGAAGCTCAGAGACAAATTTAAAGTTTCTCTTCCAAAAACTGTCTAATATTCCACATGCATATAATAGTTCATTTTTCCTTTCTGTCTTGACTCTGGATTGTGATTTCTTTTTCATCTCATTCTTATTTTTTTACTCTCCATTTTCATATTTATTTATTATACGTATTCTCATGAGACTCCTTAAAACTTTAGTGGAATAAGGTAAGGTATGCATGATATTAATTTAAAAATAACTTACCTGGGTAAAGCTTTCATCTGTAGCATCACACAAATTCTTTAGCCCTTTGAATTCTGTTGCTAAAAAATCTGAAGAAAAATCAAGACACCATATGTCTGTCTTTAGAAAGACAGAGGTAATTCAGGTCTTTGATCTGCTGCACATGGACTGGGAGAGGGAGAGAGGACCAAATCTCCCTGACACAGACAATCATTTGCTTTATTAAACAAGTGTCTTGTATTACGCACAGGGAGTAGTGCATTATGTGGATGCACAAGAAAAAATATGATGAAAAGTAGATACTGAGCGTACTGAATACTTTGGGTTTTGAAATATTAACATCACAGCTGTTTCTAATATTTTTTTCTAACTCAAACTTATTTCCACAACATGTATTAATGTAACTGTAACTGCCCCAAAATGTTTTTCATTTTTAAAAATAAAGTCTTCTTAGAAATAACTATGCAACTGAGAACCCATAACCATCTTAGATCACTGCCTGATATACAGGTCATTTTGCATTCATTTTTTTGGTCTATTATCATTCAAACTGGGAACAGATTGAAACAGTTGACCTACTTATTAACTTGTGAATGTGCCTCTCTAATCAACAACACAACAAACAAACAAAAACAAAGAGAACCTCACTAATGAGAGAAGTCAAGAAAGTTATTAGGTGAAGCCTCCTGGGATTTTAAATGGAGCAATGGGGGAGAAACATTCACAGACCACTGTTTGGGGTGATGATAACGGTAATTGGGAAATTTTGTCTTTTTTTTAAGGGTTAGTTTACTTTGGGGTTAACCTGCACTTAATTGCAAACAAAACATATTATTATTCCTTCCTGGTTTCTCCTTCTAATTACCTGTTATTTCTAATTGTCTCCCTCCATCCATGTGGATGCCACCTTTTCCAGATGGTTTTATAATAAGCTTTATAAAGTGTCGGGAGATTTCTTCCTTTAGAGACTCAAAGGCCAGGGTCTTTTCTGGAGCTGCTTTTGCACGACTCAGGGTTGCCTCCATCGAGTCCGCGGATCTGGACAACCTACAAAGGCTTTCCTTTCAGCGTCGGTTCCGTAGGCACCCAGCTCCTGCGCTGGCCCCGGGTTCTGGAGTCTCTACAGTGGCTGCCCGCGGCGAGATGGAGGGATTGGTACCCAGCCAAGCAAAGGGAGCTGGGGCCACCAGAGCCTGCGGAAAGTACCCGGCGAAGCTGCTCCGTCACAGGCAGAGCTGGGACAGTGTCACCCACGGTCCCCAAGGGCTTCTCGTGTACCCATCCCGGCCGTTCCCATCCGTCCAAAGCTTGGCGGGCTCCGAGGAACCTAAACGCCAAGGGTTCCCTTCATTGCGGAGGTCCAGACCGAGGCCTGAATCTTCCCAGATTCCACCCCCAAAGCTGGACTGTCCATGAACATAGCGGGATAGTTGCCTCTACCAACCCCCACTTCCCCCCACTTGAATATAATATGCCACCACCACCCGGAGGGAGAGTCTGGCAAAGATTATTATTCCCTATGTAACGCTAAGGAGGTTAAGGCCGCAATGTGCTCAGGGTCTCGAAACAAATCCGTGCAGAATCCTGTCTTGAGCGAGCT
Source organism: Trachops cirrhosus (assembly GCA_028533065.1). Classification (NCBI taxonomy): domain Eukaryota; kingdom Metazoa; phylum Chordata; class Mammalia; order Chiroptera; family Phyllostomidae; genus Trachops; species Trachops cirrhosus. The sequence continues at coordinate 133,304,195 of CM052541.1, read as the reverse complement.
CCATCTGCCTCCGCCCGTCCCGGAATCACCTAGATCCGAGCGAGCCCAGGGCCAGTGCTCAGGCCGAAGCTAGAGGCCGGGGTGAATTCGGGCTTACGCCCTCGGGGGAGGAAACGCTGGGCGGCAAGGCAGCCGAGGTCAGCAGTGGCCCTGGACCGCCGAGCCAGGGCGAGAAGAGGCGTACGCGGCAGAGCCACAAAGAGGCCGAAGCTCCAGGGACACCGCCGCCAGACCTCAGCTGCGGACGCCCAGCTCCCCGCGCCGCCTGCAGGAAAGCGGAGCCCGCGCCCCGCGGAACTACAGCTCCCCTCCCGGAGCTTTAGGTTTTCACTCATTTTAACCTATTTTAAAAGGAAACTTTTAATTCAGATGTACATAAGCCAATCAATCATAGCTTTCTCTTCCACCCATCTCCATTCTCTCCAGGCGGCCACCGAGACTGACAGTCCGAAGGGCATTCACACATCCGCGCACACGCACGCGCACGCACAGGTTCACACTCGCCGCGAACTCCGTGTGTAAGGTCTTGGTCGCCTCCCTAGGTGCCCTGGCAGGGCGGGGCAGGGCGCAGGACACCGTTTGCACGGTGATGAGGTCTAGGGAGTCTGGGTTGTTTCTGAGGGTTTTTGTGACCGCAGGAGCCCGGCACCGCGCTGTCCGAGGAGCGCGCGCGGGCCGGGGCTGCGCGCGGGTTTTGCCGGCTGGAGGAGGTGCAGGCGGGGCGCGGGCGCCCCCACTAATCAATAACCCTCAGCAGAGTCTGAACCGCGGGGGGCTGAGAGGCCTTTTCAAGACCAACGCCCGGGGAGGTGATGTATTTATTTTTCGCACTTACTGTGCACTTAGCACCGTGAGGGCTGTTTTTTGCATTTATCAACAACACGCCCCCCCGCCCCCAATGGCCCAGAGTCCTCTTATTCCCCGTGGCCGATGAGCGCGAGTCAGACTACCCGCGGTGGCTCGCCGCTGTTGCTGAGGTCGGCGTCGGGTCGAGACTCCCACCCACCCCCACCCCGCCCTACCTCGCTCACTAGTCCGAGGGCGCGGAGCGGGCTTATCTCCCCGGGGAAGGGAATGCGGGCTCTGGCAAAGCAGGTCCCGACGTGCGGCGAGGGCTGCGAGGAAGTGACTACCACCAGGACTCCGGACTCCGGGCAGCAACAGCGCTGCTGCCACAGAGAGCTTCCCAGGGCGCCTTTTTTGATTTCCCGTAAAAAGGGCTTAGTTGTTAATAGCTGAGAAGAATCTCCCTTTCAAGCGACTAGAGCAATCAGAGAAACTCCTCTGGTATCCAGAGTGGAGGGTTGTTATTCCCTGTTCTGCCCCCCTCCCCAAGTTTGTCTAAGTCCTTTTTTATTTTACTCATACACCCCATGGAGAATCCTAAATGGAGAGTTAGTAGGTTGCTTAGGCAGTATCATGCCTTTCTCCCCAAACACGAGCCTTCCTTGGATAATTCTGAACCCAAGACCTAGTCCGATCCCCTCTCGCCTACCCACGGAGGATCCCAACCTCTCCGGTCAGGCGAGCCCAGACCTCGCCGAAAGTCTCAGCTGCCGCGGGCGCGCGGCTTCGAGCACGCAGCCTCCCGAAGCCGCGGCAACGCTGATTTATGCGCCAGGCGCTCTCAGGAACCCCGACACTTGGATAGGTTAATTTTTTGTCAATTGTTCCTAAGATAGTTTGCAGCTTGAGGCGCGTTTTATTTATCACCCTGAACATTTGAAATACAGTCAGACATAAAAATAACTGACTCTGGGACTCTGGCGCAATATTGGAGCCGTCGGGGAATAATTTGGCTAACTGACTTGGACGTTTCACCTTCTAAACAGAAATGCAACTCTCAGTCAAACTGTAAATCAGATTGTCTTCGGCAATGAAAAAAAGAAAAGGCACCAAACCCAAAAGGGAAAGGAAACAAAATGAAAGAAAATGCAGATATTGACCAAAGCAAAACGAGCTTCAGAAACTCAGACTGGATTTTAATTTTAGGCGCGGAACCACATGGAGAATGAGAAATCCTAAATGTTTTACCAGCCGGATCCGCCCCCAGGGATTCTAGGGTGCCCTTGGAAACTGCACTGATTTATTTATTTCTTTTTACTGTTACCGCTGTTTTTGTGATTAAATAATAATGAATAATAAATGCTATTTTAGGGGTCCCCCTCGAAAAGCTGTAATTATAAATATTAACAAGGGGGGAGCAGAATGGCCTGGGCAGATCATGGTGGGAGCTCTGGAAAAGACCTAAAACATGGTAAAAAAGGAAATCAGAAATTTCCCTGGGACTTTCCCTGTTTCCAATTTTCTGTGAATAGATAGAATCTGAGTCTGTTTTTCGCCTCACGGATTCCTCTCCACCCCTAGGTGCAGGCCCCCCATAATGAAAGCTCAATTTCTTACAGCCCCACACAAACCCAGTGGTCAAAAGCTTGGCCAGGAATAGCCTTCGGTGAGTCAGGAGCTGGAGAAGAGAAAATGCACACAAGCAACCACTCAACAAATAAGCAGAAGTGCAACTCAAAATACAACCAAGTGAAACTTAACATCTGGGAAGAGCGCATCTACCGTTATTTTGCATCCACTCCCCCGCAGTAAATGTTATTCTAGTACAACAAAGCTGAACTACCGCTGGGGTTTTTTTTCCTGCTCTACCGCAACGGAAGTCTGAGGATGGTTTTGTGGACGTGACCCCACAGCGACCTCACCTTAGGCACCTGCCTCACTCCTAGGGTATCGAAACAAGCATATATTTGTTTAAACTCCGTTTTGACCAAGGACCATTCACATAACTTGCTTCTAACATTTCTCCAAATAAAATGGAACAAGAGAGCTGTGACTCTTAAAATCCACAAATTAAAATTAAATTTAAAGATCCTACAGGGGGCTTCAGGTAAAAAATTGGAGGGATTATTTTGAAATAACTTTGAAGGTTTAAAGGAAGATACTTTGGTATTTGATAGTACTTGGTATCCATTGATAATACTGAATATGTACTATTAAATTATGATTGCAATCAAAATGTGGTTCCAGGAATTAAGTGAAATTAATATTTTGACAGCAGAAAGGGCAGAAAGTAGTGGGAAAATTTTCTCATGAGCAAATTGAATTGTTGAGGTTTTGACATTTGCCTGTTCCAAATCTTAATTTGGTGATTTTTATATCTGCCCCAAGCTGGCTTTGCTCAAGTGGCCACCTCTGGTTCTTCGAGAGCAAGCAGGAACTCAATAAATGCAGCAATCTCTGCTGAAGGGCAACTCCTGTGTTATGAGTAACCCTTTGCCAATACATGGTCTGATGTCCTTTTCAGTATAACCAGCTGGGAAATTAAAAGAAAAATGTTTGCCTATCCACATATTTATTTTTATTTGTTGTTTTTTCTTTATTTCCGACACATAGAGATGAGTTCTTTTTCTTAGAATTCCAAACCACAAACATCTCAAAAAATGTATATTCAAAAAATTAAATATACAGATGTAATACATACTGTGAACCCTATAAAATGCGTTTACAATGCTGACTTAAAGAAAGAAATTTATAACTTTCATATGTACCTTCCTTGTGCAATAGGCAACTGCCATATGTTTCCGACTTCCATAATTCAGTTTTTCTTGGACATCTGTAGCAGGTAGTGAGTGCTTCTTAAAGTACATTTTATGTAATTTGAGAAGGAACCTGCACCAAAGTCTAAAGGTTAACATAAAAAAGCACTGGTCTTACTAGAAATGCTAGTTATTCTAAATTTACATCACCAATTATGCATAAACTGAGATAGCTTTTTTCCCCTCCCCCTTTCTTCATGAGACTGAATTTGGAAATGCAGTAATTGAGAAATGCAATATTGTATATACTGAAGATTCTTTACAAGCAACATTTCCAAAATGTCTAAATGTACCTATTACTGCTCTTTTGTCTTTAGCTTAAAGATTCTCATTTGACTCTTCCTGAAAACTCAGATTGGAAGAATATTCCAGTAAGATTATTTTGAGACAGAGTTTAGTATTTTATATAGTAAAGAGGGAAAAAACCCTAAGCTTTTTCACTTTTCATTTATCTTAATTGTTTATGATCCTTGTGTTAAAGGATGGGAGAGTTTTCACAATTAAAAGCGAAAATGAAAACAAACCAAAAGTCATGTAGAAAGGTCATAGCTTGTTGTCAATATTTTTGCCCATGTTTTTAAATTCAGGGTTCACTCCTAATGCTAATACTATTTTTCAATAGCTCACTTCTTTTTATGCAGTTCCAGTGCTAGCTTTAAATTAATCTGTTAAAAGTTCTTTCATTCAGCTGAAACTGTAATGCCTCATCTGTCAGTACAAAAATATGAATAAATTCCAGCCACATTCTTCATTGTTTATACTTTCAGCAGATTATATAAATGTGCACAGAATTTCCACTGTTTAAAAACTGTTAGTATCTACAGATGTGAAATATGAGAACAGGGTCCAATTTACAGCCAATTAGAGGGTGTAATGATTTTTATAAAAAGTTAAACACCATACCTAGTGATTCTTAAACAGAGCCTAAATAGGAACACTTGGTTGCATTTTAAGTTCATATTAAACCAGCAGATAATATTTGTGTATAGGGGGAAATAACATTAAATATTTAAATCAAAGAATATGAAGCTGCATACTTTAATATCAATTTAAACATCATATAGCACAAACTATTAAAGTGGTCATTAACTACTTAGAGAATATTACTTAATTTTCCCATTAATTATCTCAGTGTGATTTATGTCCAAATCGATTTATGCGGTATTGGTATCAGCAATGTCCACCTACCCATCTTTGGGCATTCATTTACACCTGGTGTTAATTTCATTGTCTCCTTCCAGACATCTTATAGTTGAATCAGGCAATTAGTGATAGCCACAAGTGCGGCCTCCTTCCTGGACGTTTCTGTTGCTAACCCCTAACTGTAGGGACGTGGGAGGAATGTAGGTCAATGGAAGAGGAATTGAAGGCTGCAGGTTTTCACGCACAAGGTGAAACATAACTGCAATATTGTCTGGAGGCAGGGCAGACACTACTGGAAACTGGACATAAGTGGACAAGCTCACTAGCTCAGCCGAATGAGCTTTCTTCTGGACGCTTAACAGATTCCATACTTCCTCACCTCCCCGCTACTAGAGCAGTCGCAGGTCCCTTCTCTCCCACCCTTTTTTTCTCTTCCTCAAGCTGGTGAACTTGAAGGTGGGAGGGAGAGCGGCATGAGGGCAAGTTCACCTTCAAAGTACACTCTCTTTTGGCTCTGTCCAGATCTCGCGCCTCTAGTAAGCCGCAGTGAGAAGTGAGCATCGAGGGAAAAACCAGCACTGGAAGAGACTCTTTCCTGGCCAAAACCGAATTTGGGCGCTGAGGCGCCCGGAAGGGCTCTTCGGTGGGCCACGCGAGTTATTTTGTAGCGGGACTCGGTCGTAGCTGATAGTAATCTGGAATATCAAGGATATGTGGAATCAAGGACAGTCAAGAGTCGCCCACACGTGGGGAGGTGTAGTCTGTGTGTATCAATCTGCAACAGGAGCAAGCAGCGAGGAACTGCGGTTCTGGATCTCTTTCTCCTCCGGGCCTGGGTTTGCAGCTGCAGCCGGCAACTCCGCAGGGAGGAGGCCCGCGAGAGCACAGCCATCCGGCCCCTGGCCACCGGGTTTATTCCCGTAGCCTTTGTAAATTTATACAGGTTATAATTTATTATTTTTATTAACCCAGATCCGAGGGAGAGGCGAGAAGAAGCGTATGTGCCAATAGAACGAAGAGAGTGGGAAAAGGTAGGGGAAGGAAGGTGGGAAAGAGGGAGCCCCCAGCCCGCTAGCATAGCGCTGCCCGGTGACTCAGCGCGCCTTCGCTTGTCCAATGCTCCTGGTTAGGGTATAACTCTTTCCCAGATTAAATTCCAAAGTAATGCCGCTAAAGAAGTACCCCTTTTGGTGTTTGGATTAGGTCCTGGCTCACTTTCACTCTCTCATCTATTTCTGTATTTCTCATCTGGGTTCATCTTTCAGCTAACAATAAACATCTTCTTATGGGTGGGAAGGAAGTCCCGATCTTGACCCTATCGGAAATTCTGGGACAACCTGATGCGCCTCCAGAGGTCAGGAACAGGCTATTGTGTATGCCAGGGATTGCCTCCTTGTGTCGGGCCTGGAGTCTGGGAAACAAAACTTAAAGGTTAGAAACTCTAACGACAATTGTCAACTGTTAAAAAAAAAAAAAGCTCTATCTAGAGAATGAAATCCTGACACATATGATTTTTTAATTTAGAAACAAATAATTGCTTATATAGAAAATACAAGTAGATGTCAGGTAGTATGAAATAGCAAGTTCTCTCTCTCACTCTTTTTTCCCACCCCCCACGCCCACTCCACCCGCCCCCCCCCGC